>CM030368.1:59224329-59923879 GCA_017893485.1 Hemerocallis citrina
ATGACACTAATGCGCACTTGTTCAGATTCTATGCATTCCATACTACATAGGTCTGAGGGCAAGCCCTTAACCGTTCTTCATCTTGTAGGGTTCAATCCCTCGTCATGACTTAAACTACTATTGTAACTACGATAAGTATCCTAGATGTTCTATGAGTTACGAGCTCATATCCAGACAACCTGGAGAGGAATCCCACGTCATGTCACGACGCATCGTGAAGAACCTATGGACAATTCAGCCTCCATCATGGGACATGATACCACCCGCAGTCACCAAACACCCCACGAGCGTCGCCTGCGATACGAACTCCTAGAAACATATCCACGTCATGTCACGATGCATCGTGAAGACAACCTGTGAATACTCTCACACCGTAACTCTGAGGCCCTTATACTCGTGTTTTTCTCTTATTTTCAACACATCTTCACTATGTATCTAATCCTTAGTTATTTAAATCATGAACAAAATTAATTCTCTAGAGTTAGCCCTTCCACTATACCGGTCTTAACCATTTATTCAACATGACCCAAATCTTGGTCTTTTCATTTCAAAATTTCATTTCAACAACATTTCTTTTCAATGCCGGTTTGAGATTTAACTACACTTTAGTCCTCAATTTCAATTCATAATTACAAAATTGAGTCTTTATACTCATAAGTCCTTTTTCACAATTCACAATTAACATGGTTTCCATTCTTTTCTATGAATCAAATCTCATACATATAGTTCAATTGTAATTCATGCATTTCATAACCCAAGTTAATCTCTATAAGTTTTAATTCTCGTACTACTGTTCATTTCATTTATTTAACTCAAAAGGCCACAAGTCATATTTTCATTCATAAATAATACCCAATTTAACAATGAGAGTCCATAGATAACACGTTTAAATTCTCTTTTATTTAAAACTTCTCCTTTATCACCTAACATAATTTTTCTCATAAAATAAATCACTTATATAATTTTCCAAAAGTAAATTTCCATAGGATTCTACACAATTTTCACTTCTAACTCAATTTTATTTAGTCAAAAGGTACACAAATATTTTTCATGGGATCTACATATTTTTAGAATAATTGTAGTAATTATTTTTGGATTTTAAATCCAAGAATTTAATTTAAAACTCAAAAAAATCAAATATTTCAAAACTACCGAGCTCAGGTTTTGAACCCGCGACCTGAGAGAAGCCAACCGCAATTGCAAGCCAACTGGGCTAGGGTGCAACCACGGTAAGTGTAGGGAATTAATAAATAAGTATTTGGGTTTTCGGGTTCTGGGTTTATTCAAAAAATTTAGAAATAAAAGCAGAGCATGGGTTTCGAACACGAGACCACTTGGTCGCTCGAACGTTACAGTAGCGCCCAGCACACTTAACCAATTGGTCTAAGAGACCAGATTGTTACAAAGAGAATTGGAATTGTTTTGATCCAATTCTCTGCTCATTACTAGTTATCAAAATTCCCAAAACGTTTTTTAGTTCTTTTTCTTGTTTTTTTGAACCATCACTTTCCAGATTTTGAAACATATGCTAATACAGTAAACCATTATTTTTAAATTCATTATTTGCTTATAAAACTTACTTTTTTTTATATCTTATTTAATGTTCTATGTCCATAATTTCGACAATGAGAACAAATCACATTTGTACTCGATTTACAAATCTTGATTTCTACAAAGCTACTTCATTTCTTTATTCCCCCAATTATTAACAATCTACCACATTTTTAAAACACAAATTCTCATCTTACTGCAATAGAGTTATCTTAATTTAAACAATCACTTTCACATGATACATTCAACTTTGTCTCAAATGTATAGATTTTCTTCACACAATATGGTTCTTAAATATCTAGCATGGCAAAACATGATATCTTCTAGCATTTTAATTCATAATATATCAACTAGCAATCATTTCAACAAACAATTTCTAAATTACCAATTCATCTCTACATAAGCAAACATGAGGCCAATGTCACTTAAGTTTTCATTAATAATTCTATCAAAACATTCCTAGCATGGTAACTAGATTTAGAAGCATGAGAAACACCCACCTTAAAATGGAGAGAAAAACCAAAGAACTCCTAGAGAAATCTCCTACAACGAAATGAACAAAGCCTTCTCCTCCTAGATCAACCACCATGTTGTGCCTCTCCTTGTTGCAAGCTTGAACTCGACCCTCCCCTAGAGCAAAAATCCGGCCTCCTCTCCTAGTTGAAGCACTCACATAAAACACTCTCTTTTCAACTCACAAAACTCCTCAATCTTTTGTCTTACAACTTGAATCTTTTCTCTTTTTCAATTCTTTCTTTCTTTTAGGTGCAATGAGAACTAATGAAGGAGGGAGGGGGGTATTTATACAAATTCTTAGGGTGAATAGAGGGCTAGGATTAGATCCAATAGTTAGAAATTAAGGGCCAAGATGTACTAGGAAGTTATATAAACTATCCATGCTGAACAACTACCTCTCCACCACTTCCATCTCACCCACTCCCTCCATCACAATCCGGCCTAGGATGAGAAGGTGTGCAATGCACACTTCCATTGCATGCACGTGCCACCTAGTGTTCCCCATTTACAAATTTGTTCATGTGACAAATTTAATTATCCATGAAATGAGTCTACACACAAGTTAGACCATTTCAAAAGAGAATTTAAGTAAATGGGCTCACTAATGGACCAAACTAACCATGGGCTCAAAATAATTAAATAATTAATAAATATAGTGGGCTTAAAAGGACAATTAGGCCTAGATTTAAATTAGGCATTTAAAAGAGAATAATTTTGGAAAAAAATAAAGAGAACAATTACTATATATAAATATTTTATACGAGAAATTATACAAATGAAATCATACGTGCACAACACGTAAAAATCACAAAATTTCATAAATAAAAACTAGGGTGTTACAGGTTGTGACTATTATGATCATGGAGTTGATAAGGAATAAAATAAGAACGTCAAATGATAAGCCAAAGGGGAGTTGATATGGCTAAAAAAGGGGGTTAAATCGGAACCGTCCAAATCGGGCGCAAATCTTGAAGCCCAGGGGTAAAACGGTAATTTCACCTACCAATGGGTCTGAAGCGGGTACAGGTTCTCCTCCTTGAAAACCCACTAACCCACGAACGGATCCACCTCAACTGGGAGCGGGTTTCAACCCGCAGCAAACCCGGTCCCGAAAGGATAGAATTAGGGTCTCTGATTAATCCTAATCAACGGCCCTGATTCGCATATATCTTTTCACTGGGGATTAGGGATTACATTCCTTATCTGATTACAGGGATTATATTCCTTATTAGATCACGGGGATTAAATTCCTAATCTAATCCTTAAGGCGACTATAAATACCCCCCATCCACCTTCATTAAGAGGTAATCAATCTTTTGCCAATTAATGCTCTTTCATAATCATTTCTGATTACTGACTTGAGCGTCGGAGGGTGCGTCGCCGGGATCAACCCCGGTGTCTCGCACTTTGTGTAGGTGAACGGTCGGAGTCAACGGTCAAACTCCGGCGGAACAGTTTTCAGGTTTGCTATTCAAGTTTTCCAAGAATCTACAAATACTATCTGTTTGCCCCCACACCAGATTTAGCGGTAACAGATTGGCGCCGCCTGTGGGAAAATCAAACGAATAGAAACCTCCCCTCTTCCCATTGGTAAGATCTTCTCCAGCCATGCCTCCTAGGAAAGCCAGATCCAGAGGGTCCAACCGAGGACCCAACCCCGATCAGTAACAGGAAGTGCCCCCTCAACCCGCTCAACAGCAGGGGCAACTTTCGTCGCAAGCCGAGGACCCTCTTCAACAGGACCTGCCTCATCCTCAGAATCAACAACCTCCTAAGGGTCCCAACCCGCAGAAACAACCTCTCCATCCGGACCACGTCTCCATCCACAATGCCTCTTCGGATTCTATGGCCTCCCACAATCCCCGAGCTTCCGACCTTCGCAACACCGTCCTCAATCGGCAGAAGGATGAGGATCTTCGCCGCCGTCTAGATGAAAAGTGGGCCCGAGAGGGAGCCTCCCGCCAACACCGTCCGGATGAGCGATCTCCTCACCGCCGAGACAACAGAAGGTCCCCTATCCGACGGGGGCGAAGAGAGTCCCCCGAGCATCACAGAAGTAGACCACACTCTCCTGCTGGTCGTCAACAGCCTAGGAACAATGAGACACCCATCACCCGCGCCGAGTTCCAGCAGTTCCAAGCGACCATCCTACAAGCTCTCAATCTCCGTCCCAACACCAATGCTCCAAAGATCCCCCCTCCTCCTCCGGTCCGAAGTCCTCATCGACGGTCCCCAACTCCTCCTCCAGCTCCTAGCAACTCCCCGCTTATGCCAAGTCCTCGCCGCTCCAGGAGCTACCGTCGTCGTAGCCCCCGCTCTCCCTCGTACGAAGACGAGTCTAGAGGCTCGGCTGATTACCGTCGAAGGGATGACGCTGTCTACCGTCACCTCTACGAAATGGAGAGGCGCTTGGGTCAGTTAGGCCGAGAAGAGGAGCTTAGAGGAAGGACCCTTCGTCCTAGTCAACCTCCCTTTTCCCGAACCATAATGGATACACCCGTACCAATCGGCTTCAAGCCTCCTCAATTCGAGACTTATTCCGGGGAGACCGACCCCGTCGATCACATCGAAAGCTTTAAGACCCTCATGCTCATCCATCAAGCTTCCGATGCTCTGCTCAGCAAAACCTTTCCCGCAACTCTCAAGGGCCCAGCTCAAGAATGGTACTCTCGCCTTGCCCCCTCCTCAATATTCTCCTTCGAGCAATTTGAGACTCTCTTCGTCACCCACTTTGTGAGTAGCCACAGAACTGAGAAAACCAGCATTTAGCTACTCTACCTCCATCAGAAGAAGGGTGAGAAGCTGAGAGACTATGTGAAAAGGTTCACAGCTGAAGCCAGGTCTATAGCATCCCTCGACCAGTCGGTCGCTGCAGCAGCATTTCAATCCAATGTCCTCAACTCCAGCCTCCGCTCCTCCCTCGCCAAGAAGCCCCCACAGAACTTCTCTGACCTCCTCCTCCGGAGTGAAAAGTATATTCGGGCCGAAGAAGCTGAGCACCGCCCCAACTTGGAGGGGTCTTCCTTCGGGTCTAAGAGAAAGGGAACAGAAGAGGAAAGGGCCAAGAAGCTCCAGAAGGATAATGGCGGCCAGCGCCGACCTCCCCCCAGATTCGAGAAATTTACTCCTCTCACCACCAACATCTCCACAATTCTCATGGAAGTAGAAAAGGAGTGGGTGATACCTCCTGCACCAAAAATGAACACCCCTGGTAAGAAGAGGGATAAGGAGAAGTGGTGTCGTTATCACCGGGACCATGGCCATGACACCAATGATTGTCGAGCCCTGAAGAACGAGATAGAAGCCCTCATCCAGGGGGGCAGCTGACCAGGTTCGTGAGAAAGGACCGAGCCGACCTTCCTCCCCCGCCTCGGGGGGCTAATAAGCGTCCTGAACGCGATGAAATGTCCGACTTCGAAGAGGAGCGTGTCCTACACCTCATTCATAGGGGCCCAATGGGGGGCTCCTCAAACTCCTCTCGAAAGGCGTTCATTAGGGAAGTCAATTGGGTTCGTGCCACCCCTCCTCCTAAAGGCCTCGGAGTGCCCGTCACATTCTCAGACGAAGACCTTGAAGCCGTCTGCACCCCCATTGTGACGCACTCGTCATCAATCTCCATATGGCGAACTTCAAAGTGGAGAGGATCCTAGTGGACAATGGAAGCTCCGTTAACATCCTCTTTCTCGCCGCTTTTAAAGGCCTCAAACTCTCCCGAGACAGACTCAAGCCCACCGGCTACACGCTCCACGGGTTCACGGGAGTGCCAGTGACTATTGAAGGGGTGATCACCCTCGATTTAACCGCTGGAAAAACTCCTACTACCCGAACGGAGTCAATGGACTTCATGGTCGTAGATGTTCCTGCAGCCTACAATGTCATTCTGGGCCGGCCCGGCCTAGCTACGCTGGAAGCCGTCCCATCTGCTTATAACCTCAAGATGAAGTTTCCTACTCGAACTGGAGTAGGGGAAGTAAAAGGCAATCAGGAAACGGCCCGTAAGTGCTACATGACCTCTACCCTTGGTCCAGTCCTCTCCCTAGAAACTCTGGAAATCCCCCAAGATGTCGCCCGACCAACGTCCGAGCCGGTGGATGAGTTGGAGGAAGTGCTCTTCTCTGAGCAAGATCCAAGCCGAAAGTTCTTTGTTAGCAAGAGCCTCCCATCCGCCCTATGCTCAGACATAGTCCAGTGCATCCGAAGGAACCGAGACCTCTTTGCTTGGTCAGCTGCAGACATGCCCAGAATTTCTGAAGAGCTATTGGTCCACCACCTCAGCGTTGCTCCGGGGTCCAAACCGGTTCAACAGAAGAGGCACAAGTTCGCCCCCGAGCGCCAGCTAGCTATAAAAGAGGAGGTGGACAAGCTTATGAAGGCCCAGTTCATACAAGAGGTAAACTATCCTGAGTGGTTGTCGAATGTAGTAATGGTGAAGAAGTCCAATGGGACTTGGAGGATTTGTATCGATTTTACCGATCTTAACAAGGCTTGCCCGAAGGACCCCTTCCCTCTTCCAAGTATCGACACATTGATCGACGCCACTTCGGGTCATGAACTCCTCAGCTTCATGGACGCCTTCTCAGGCTACAATCAGATCCGGATGTTCCCCCCAGATATCCCGAAGACATCATTTGTGACCGACCAGGGCCTTTACTGCTACAGGGTTATGCCCTTCGGTTTGAAGAATGCAGGCGCCACATATCAACGCCTCGTCAACAAGGTTTTCCAAGCTCAAATCGGCCGGAATATGGAGGTATATGTTGACGACATGCTTGTAAAAAGCATCCGAGGTGCTGATCATGTAACTGACATCCAGGAGGCGTTCGATGTTCTGAGAAAGCACAACATGAGACTCAATCCGAACAAGTGTGTGTTCGGAGTCTCGTCAGGAAAGTTCCTCGGCTTCATGGTCAGCCAACGAGGAATTGAAGCTAACCCTGAGAAAATCAAGGCCATATTAGACATGGCCCCTTCCAAGAATGTTAAGGAAGTTCAGAGGCTAACAGGCCGCCTAGCCGCCATAGGGCGCTTTCTCTCGAAGTCCGAGGAAAAATGCCTCCCCTTCTTCAAGGCCCTCAGGGGGGCTAAAGGTTTCAAATGGGGTCAGCAACAACTGGAGTCGTTCGACCAGCTCAAGGATTACCTCATCAACCCTCCTCTCCTCAGCAAACCAATTCCTGGTGAACCCCTCTACTTCTACCTGGCAGCCTCCGAGCAGACCCTTAGCGCCATTTTGGTAAGGGAAGAAGACCGGGCTCAAAAGCTCATCTACTATGAGAGCAAGGTACTTCGGGATGCAGAGCTCTGCTACCCGAGGATAGAAAAGATGGCTTATGCCCTAGTCATGGCCGCAAGAAAGCTTCGCCCGTATTTTCAGTCCCATTCGGTGGTCGTTCTTACCGACCAACCGCTGAAGCAAGTCCTTCACAAGCCAGAGACCTTCGGTCGCCTAATGAAATGGTCTATCGAGCTGAGCCAGCATGATATAACGTATCAGCCTCGGACCGCGATCAAGGCTCAGGCCTTAACAGAATTCATAGTTGAAAGTACCATCCCCGAGTTCAGCTAAGCAACGAAGGGACCACCTGTCTGGTCGGTTTATGTGGACGGATCCTCCTGCAATGAGGGAAGCGAAGCCGGGGTCATTCTGGCAGGCCCAAACGACTTCATCATCCAATACTCCCTCCGTATCAACTTCAAGGCCTCTAACAAAGAAGCAGAATACGGGGTGTTCATAGCCGACCTTGGTATGGCTCGCAATGCAAGGGCGCAATGCCTCCGGATCTTTAGTGACTCTCAGCTGGTTGTAAATCAGGTCCTCGGTGAGTATGAAGCGCGTGATGACCGGATGGTTAAGTACTTGGCCAAGGTTAGGAGCCTCATGGCATTATTTGAAGAAGCCCTCATCCAACGAATCCCCCGAGAAGAAAATGCCCAGGCCGATGCCCTCTCCAAGCTAGCCTCTTCCTCCCTCCAAGGTCTCGAACAGACCGTCTTGATAGAGGTCCTCCTGAAGCCAAGCATTGAGGATGAAACTTCTGATTCTATGGAGTCTCTACCCGTCTAGCTACAAGACGACTGGATGAAACCCCTCCTTGAATTCTTAAGGGATGGGCTCCTCCCCGAAGATCCCAAGGAAGCTCGAAGAGTCAGAACCCGAGCAGAGCGATACACACTGATCGGAGGTATCCTATATAAACGCTCCTTCACACAGGCAGACGACAGGCCTTATCTGAGATGCCTCTCCCCCGAACAGGCCGACTACGCCCTACAAGAACTCCACGAGGGCATCGGAGGGGCACATTCGGGGTCCAGATCCTTAGCCCGCAAAGTGTTGAATTACGGATATTTCTGGCCCACTCTCCTACAGGACGCCGAACAGCACGTTCGGCAATGCAGCTCATGTCAGAAGTACTCCAACATCCGACGCCTCCCACAAGCTCCACTCACTTCCCTATCAAGTCCGATCCCTTTCGCAATGTGGGGGATGGATTTACTAGGACCATTTCCACCGGCTCCCGATCAGTTCAAATTCTTAGTCGTGGCAATCGACTACTTCTCAAAATGGATAGAGGCCGAGCCTTTGGCCACGATCACCGAGAACAAGGTAGTTCAGTTCTTTTGGAAGAGCGTAATCTGTCGATTCGGCGTTCCTCGGGTCCTCATAACAGACAACGGAACCCAGTTTACCGTGGCTGCCTTCTGAGCTCTATGTGAAGACCTTGCCATCCAACACCGATTCTCCTCCGTTTTCCATCCCCAGTCGAATGGCCAAGTCGAGAATGCTAACCGACAGATCCTCTTCGGCATTAAGAAGAGGTTGGATAAATGTTCCAAAGGCTTATGGGTCGATCAGCTCCCCAACGTGCTGTGGAACTACCGCACCACAAAACAGACCCCCACAGGAGAGTCTCCCTTCAATCTCACCTATGGGTCCGAAGCTATGATCCCCCTAGAAGTTGGTATACCCTCTCCTCTTCTAATGGCTTATGAAGAAGAACAAAATGCCAGAGAGCTCCGAGCAAATCTATACCTGATAGATGAGATCCGAGAAAGAGCTGCCATTCGTCAACAAAGCTACCGAAGAAGGATCGAGTTGGCATACAACAAGAGAGTCGTCCTAACGACCTCAAAAAAGGGGACTTGGTCCTCAGAAAGTTAGCCATCTCATTCCTAGGTTAGAAGAGCAAATTGGCTCTAAATTGGGAGGGACCCTATAAGATCGCCAGAGAAGTTCGGCCCGGGACATACAGACTAGAAGACCTCGAAGGCAGAGAGATCCCCAGGACCTAGAATGCCGACCATCTCCTAAAATACCAAGGGAGAGCACCAACGCCTCTCTAAGTATTCTGGGATGCCGAACCGTTCCTCTCCTAATACTTGTATTGTTTTTCTTTTATTTCTCTCTTGTAATAATGGCTTGTAACTTTAGAAGCAGCCGACCACTAGTCATCAATAAAGGAAGCTTTTTCATATTTTATTGCTTACATCTCTTTGCTTTTACTCTTTACTCTAACGATGGTTCAGAGTCCAACACTTGGCTCGATTCTACTTCGCAAGTTCGCTCTTAAGCGAGCCAGAAGTAGGTCGCCCTTCGGAATCGCTCCCACAACCGTTGAACTACTCTAACGATGGTTCGGAGTCCAACACTTGGCTCGATTCTACTTCGTAAGTTCGCTCTTAAGCAAGCCAGAAGCAGGTCGCCATTCGGAATTGCTCCTACAACCGTTGAACTTCTCTAACGATGGTTCGGAGTCGAACACTTGGCTCGATTCTACTTCGCAAGTTCGCTCTTAAGCGAGCCAGAAGTAAGTTGCCATTTGGAATTGCTCCCACAACCGTTGAACTACTCTAACGATGGTTCGGAGTCCAACACTTGGCTCGATTCTACTTCGCAAGTTTGCTCTTAAGCGTGCCAGAAGTAGGTCGCCATTCGGAATTGCTCCCACAATCGTTGAACTTCTCCAACGATGGTTCGGAGTCCAACACTTGGCTCGATTCTACCTCGCAAGTTCGCTCTTAAGCGAGCCAGAAGTAGGTCGCCCTTCAGAATTGCTCCCACAACCGTTGAACTACTCTAACGATGGTTCGGAGTCCAATACTTGGCTCGATTCTACTTCGCAAGTTCGCTCTTAAGTGAGCCAGAAATAGGTCGCCATTTGGAATTGCTCCCACAACCGTTGAACTTCTCTAACGATGGTTCGGAGTCCAACACTTGGCTCGATTCTACTTTGCAAGTTCGCTCTAAAGCGAGCCAGAAGTAGGTCGCCATTCGGAATTGCTCTCACAACCATTGAACTTCTCTAACGATGGTTCGGAGTCCAACACTTGGCTCATTCTACTTCGCAAGTTCGCTCTTAAGCGAGCCAGAAGTAGGTCGCCATTCGGAATTGCTCCCACAACCGTTGAACTACTCTAACGATGGTTCGGAGTCCAACACTTGGCTCGATTCTACTTCGCAAGTTCGCTCTTAAGCGAGCCAGAAGTAGGTTGCCATTCGGAATTGCTCCCACAACCGTTGAACTACTCTAACGATGGTTCGGAGTCCAACACTTGGCTCGATTCTACCTCGCAAGTTCACTCTTAAGAGAGCCAGAAGTAGGTCGCCCTTCGGAATTGCTCCCACAACCGTTGAACTACTCTAACGATGGTTCGGAGTCCAATACTTGGCTCGATTCTACTTCGCAAGTTCGCTCTTGAGCGAGCCAGAAATAGGTCGCCATTCGGAATTGCTCCCACAACCGTTGAACTTCTCTAATGATGGTTCGGAGTCCAACACTTGGCTCGATTCTACTTTGCAAGTTCGCTCTAAAGCGAGCCAGAAGTAGGTCGCCATTCGGAATTGCTCTCACAACCATTGAACTTCTCTAACGATGGTTCGGAGTCCAACACTTGGCTCATTCTACTTCGCAAATTCGCTCTTAAGCGAGCCAGAAGTAGGTCGCCATTCGGAATTGCTCCCACAACCGTTGAACTACTCTAACGATGGTTCGGAGTCCAACACTTGGCTCGATTCTACTTCGCAAGTTTGCTCTTAAGCGAGCCAGAAGTAGGTTGCCATTCGGAATTGCTCCCACAACCGTTGAACTACTCTAACGATGGTTCGGAGTCCAACACTTGGCTCGATTCTACCTCGCAAGTTCGCTCTTAAGCGAGCCAGAAGTAGGTCGCCCTTCAGAATTGCTCCCACAACCGTTGAACTACTCTAATGATGGTTCGGAGTCCAATACTTGGCTCGATTCTACTTCGCAAGTTCGCTCTTAAGCGAGCCAGAAGTAGGTCGCCATTCGGAATTGCTCCCACAACCGTTGAACTACTCTAACGATGGTTCGGAGTCCAACACTTGGCTCGATTCTACTTCGCAAGTTCGCTCTTAAGCGAGCCAGAAGTAGGTTGCCATTCGGAATTGCTCCCACAACCGTTGAACTACTCTAACGATGGTTCGGAGTCCAACACTTGGCTCGATTCTACCTCACACAAGTTTGCTCTTAAACGAGCCAGAAGTAGGTTGCCATTCGGAATTGCTCCTACAACCGTTGAACTTCTCCAACGATGGTTCAGAGTCCAACACGTGGCTCGATTCTACTTCGCAAGTTCACTCTTGAGCGAGCTAGAAGTAGGTCACCATTCGGAATTGCTGCCACAAGCGGAGGTTACCCCTCTGCCGCATAAGGTTCGCTCATCTTAAAAATTTGCGTGATTAAATGACCAAAGCAGAGCTCGGCACCACTGTCCGAACTCTCATGACGCCGACCCCCAAACAAGCAGAAGTCCAGCTCGGGGACCTTGACACGATGAACACAGTCACAAACAAAACAACCACACAAAGCCACCGAAAACGCACAAGTCTAGGAAAGAAATATCATTAAAAGTGGAGACACAGTACAGGGCGACCCTTCCTTACAACCAGATTACAAGGCATTAAAAAGCAAAAATTACAATGCCGACTTGTTACACTTAGGCTAAATACAAAGGCTTCAAAAACAAGATCTTCAGCACCTCCGCGGCGCAGGGATGTTCCGCTTCAAGGACACTCGAGGGCGGCGACGTTTGCCACCGGAACTCGACCCCAAACTAGCGAATTGAGACGTGTCCTTGGCGCTGCCCCTAACAGTCGCTCCGACGGACGCTCCGCTCGATGAAATGGCAACAGCGCTTTGTGCATCCCCTGGACTATGTTGGCCGATGGGCGAATGGGTCGCGAGCTCATAAAACGAAATGCCCCGCTCGCTCTCCGTGCTAGTACATGAAGTGATCCTCACATTGATCGCCCCCGAATGCGGTTTGAGGCGAGCCACCTCTGCCTCCAGCTCTGAGATCCATTCCCTCAGAGAGTCATCTTTTACATCGACCTCGAAGCGAGGAGGTATTGCGGAGCTCGGGACGCCGGAGCGACTGGCGATAAGGCGGCGAAGATGAGTGACTTTGATGCTCTTGTCTACCGTGGCTCTCTTCAGTGCGTCGACCTCGGCCGTCAGTTCGTCCCGTTCGGTCGTCAGTTTGGCCACCTCGGCCGTCAATCCCTCTCCCTCCATCCGAATCTCCGTCTCTACCGTTTGCAGGTGACGAATCTCAGAAAGCAGATCATCCTTCTCCGCTGTTATTTTTGATAAAGTATGGCGGATGCACTTGAGCCGAAGGCCATAGCTAAAGGCGGTCGACGAACCATCATCCTCTCCTAAGGGGGCCATCTCGGCGAGCCTGCTCTCTAGTCACCGGATCTCGATGTCTCGCCGACCCAGGATGAGTTGAAGGTGGTTCTGCTCGCTTACGGCTCTGCACAATCCCAGCTCGACTTCATAGAGCCGCTCTCGGCACCTCGTCAAGCACAGCCTCGTCGCCCCTAAGCCAACCTCGGGACGAGCATTGTCCCCCGAGCAAGTAGGCCCGACGGCTTGAGTCACCACTGCAAGCTGAAAAGAAGTTGAAGCAAACAACGAATTTTCAACACATTGCCGAACTCCTACACTTAGCCAATTTTCAAGAGTTTTTGAGAAAAGATAGAAGACGCGAAGTCGAGCCCAAAAAGATGTTTTCATTCATTACAAAAAAGCGGTGGCCAGTCCGCGATTAGGCATTACACTTAAAAACAAAAAAGAAGAAAAGAAAAAGCAAGCAAAGTCAGGGCGCGACCTCTTTCCCGGGGCGGCGAGAGTGGGTGGGGGTCGACGTCCCTGAAGGGGTCACCACCGCCAGCAGGGTGACCACAGACCCCTGCACCTCGGCAATGACCTCGACCTCAGGCTCGACCTCGTCTTCCCCCTCTTCTTCTTCTTCTCCCTCCGACTCGGGGTCGAAGCCTTCGACGTGGCCCGAGAACAATCTCCATCCCAAACTGTCCGCAACGGGGTATGCCTTCGTCACCTGGGCGAGGGCTTCGGCATAGGCTTTGGCCATGTTCTGAGCAAGAAAGCCTTGCACCTTCACCATGGTCGCGTCCTCAGCCTCCTTCATCGCGGCAGCCTTGGCCTCTACTGCTTCGGCCAATTGTTTGGCCGCCTGCTCCTTCTGGCGAAGAAGGTCACCCTCCAGCTTCGCGATCTGACCCTCGAGGTACTCGACCCTCGTCGTCCTCCCTTCGAACTCGACCCTGAGCTTGTCGAGCTCGTTCCCCATCCGAGCCTTCTCCTTCCGAGCTTGGTCGGACTCCTGCTTCAGCTCCTTCTCCAGAGCTGTCAACCTCTCCGAGAGGTGACCAAAATGGACGATGATCTACGACAGAAGACGAAATGTTAAAAGAGTTAGAGAAATTAGACATAAGAAAGATCAATGACGGCAAAAAATTCAACACTTACCGAGACCGCCGAGCGAGCAATCTCGATGACGTCGTCGCCTTCCAGCCCGGCCTCCATGGCGGCCCGGTCCTTCGGCGTAGCCAGGTGCTTGACCACCTGCATGCTCGCCAAGGAGTTGCCGAGGAACCCGTCATGTTTCCGAACTTGCCAGTCCGGAACATGAATCCTCTTATGCTCCTCGGTCAGGAGCTCCTCGGCCACCACTGTCAGCGGGGGCATCGCCATCTTGAGGGCTGCGGCGATGGGGAAGTCACCACCGTCGGTTGACGCCGAGGCACCTACATCGGCCACGGCTGGGCTCCCCTGGGTCTCCGCCTCCTCGACCACCTCCGTGGCCCTCGGAGTCTTTGCGGTTGATAACTTGGTGGCCACCCTTTTTTGCTTTTTTGGTGCCTTGCTTGCAAGACCAGCCTTCAAAGCCAACACCGCCTCGTAGTCCATCGCCTCTGCATTAAAAACGAAGTTTGTTAGCACAATACAAGTCATAAAAGATGAAGTATGAAAAAGGAAGCACGGAAACATAAGAGAGGCCGCGTACTGGGATCTACGCGGCAGAGCCCTCCCCTGAACAAAACACCCTCAGTCAGCTCCCGCTAATCGTACTTCGGCCGATCGAGTAGTGTCCGAACTGCCTCTTCATCTTCGGGGCGAAGCTTGGGCAGCACCTTCAGCCGCTTCGGCACCTCTTCCACCCAACTAGAAGGGATAGGCCAGGCCTCCGCACTCCGCACTATCAAGAACTTTTCACGCCAGTGCTTGATGGAGTCGGGGCATATAACAAGCCTACCACCATGCCTCGGAGCCAAATAGTACCGGAACTCCGACCGGTTCGCTTGATGAAGCCGGTAGATCGTCCGAAGTACATTCAGCTCCGGCTCGATCCCAGCGGCTTGGCAGTGAATTACGAAACCATTTATGACTCTCCATGCGTTCAGCATAAGTTGGATGGGGCTGATCCCAAACCACCTCAGAATGAGGATTGCGAACGGATGGTGAGGTAGCCGAGCCCCAGCAATAAAGGCATCAACCGGCCAGCAACACATAGTCACTGGCAGTGGCGAGTTGGCCCTAACCCCGAGACCCGGCAACATAAGTTCGTATTCCTCCGGGATGTGGAAACAATCCCGGATCACTGCCAAGTCTTCTTCGCGGAGGATCGACACCATCTCATCCGCCTCGGTTTTCTTCCTCGCCGCATTCTCCTCAAAAGTCCTCCCCCCCCCGTGAACAATACGCTCGGCATGTTCCTCCGGAAGTTCTCGAACCCTGTGGAGCCCAGTCAGTGGCCCCGGCAACCTGCCAAACGGTCCCATCCGCTTCGGATCCTCCACAATCGTGTCTCGAACAAACACCTTCTTGCCCTTATCTGGAGTGCGGGCTTCGACAACTTCAAGGGAGGGCTCGGACCAAGAAGAAGACGACTCGGAGATAGAGGGAAGAGACATATTTATACTTGGAAAGAGACTAAGTATAAATTACCTTAAAAAAGTGCTGTCAGAAACTTCACCGAAAAATGGACGACGATCACCTGAAGCACTCGCTTAGCACAAATAACCGCCAGAGCAAAAGAGAGGAGAAGTGAAAAATGAGAGAGGGGGTGAGGTTTTATAGAGCGAGGCACGCAAAACGAGGATAATGGGCCCAGACAGCCAGCCCATCTATGCAAGACGACAAAAGCAACCCAAACTGTCGCCTTGTTTACCACGCCAAGCCGTACATCGCATTAATTACTGACCCATCTGACAGAAGCTCAGAGGTCATTGCATTAAATAAGAGTCTCATCCGTCAGAGCTGTCAGAAGTTCAGAAGCCACCAACTCCACAGGGCACGCTCCGCCCGAAACAACAAGTCAAGGACCTCGGCACCAGCTGCCGAGAGTTCTTGACACCGACCATGTTACATGGAAAGTTGGACCTCGGCACCAGCTGCCGAGCACTCTTGACACCGACCATGTTACATGGAAAGTTGGACCTCGGCACCAGCTGCCGAGCGTTCTTGACACCGACCATGTTATATGGAAAGTTGGAGTTCGGCACCAGCTGCCGAGCGCTCTTGACACCGACCATATTACATGAAAAGTTGGACCTTGGCACCAGCTGCCGAGCGTTCTTGACACCGACCATGTTACATGGAAAGTTGGAGTTCGGCACCAGCTGCCGAGCGCTCTTGACACCGACCATGTTACATGGAAAGTTGGATTTCGGCACCACCTGCTGAGTGTTCTTGACACTGACCATGTTACATGGAAATTTGGACCTCGGCACCAGCTGCCGAGCACTCTTAACACCGACCATGTTATATGGAAAGTTGGACCTCGGCACCAGCTGCCGAGCACTCTTGACACCGACCATGTTACATGGAAAGTTGGACCTCGGCACCAGCTGCCGAGCATTCTTGACACCGACCATGTTACTTGAAAAGTTGGAGTTCGGCACCACCTGCCGAGCGTTCTTGACACCGACCATGTTACATGGAAAGTTGGAGTTCGGCACCACCTGCCGAGTGTTCTTGACACCGACCATGTTACATGGAAAGTTGGATCTCGGCACCATCTGCCGAGCGTTCTTGACACCGACCATGTTACATGGAAAGTTGGACCTCGGCACCATCTGCCGAGCATTCTTGACACCGACCATGTTATGGAAAAAGTTACCTCGGACCTCGCCAAACTCCCTCTCCGCACTCACGATCTAGCCGAGGTGCCTCGCCTCTTCGGCAGAACGTGCCGAACCACCCATGGACTTCGGCCTCCTTGGCAGCGAGCGCTCGAAGGGGTCGGCGGTGTGATACAAGCATGTAGGCCACACAATGAAGGAAAATAACCGAGCCATTTGCCAAAAAATTGCGAAAAAACAAGTAAAAAATAGGGAAGGTTAAGGAAAAACTCCTGGAAAATAATTATAAAGTTGGGGAAACATTTTCTAATCCCCAAGCAAATAATTATGGCCAAGAACAATCCATTAAGACCCCCGAACGACGAGTCGACACTTCGCAAAGTTAAACGAATATTCCTGCAAAAACACCATGTGACCAGAAGGACTCAGAGTGCAACCAACTTGAAAAATTACCGCACTACCTCCTTCGAAGATTCAAAACCTGCCATTTGGACTTCGATACAACTCCACTAGCCATTAAAACAGTAAAACTACTCCTCAAAGGCTGATCAAACTCAGTCTTCGGGAGTGGGGGGCTCGTAATATGGCTAAAAATGGGGTTAAATCGGAACCGTCCAAATCGGGCGCGAATCTTGAAGCCCAGGGGTAAAACGGTAATTTTACCTACCAATGGATCTGAAGCGGGTACAGGTTCTCCTCCTCAAAAACCCACTAACCCACGAACGGATCCACCTCAACTGGGCACGGGTTTCAACCCGCAGCAAACCCGGTCCCGAAAGGATAGAATTAGGGTCTCTGATTAATCCTAATCAACGGCCCTGATTCGCATCTATCTTTTCACTGGGGATTAGGGATTACATTCCTTATCTGATTACGGGGATTATATTCCTTATCAGATCACGGGGATTACATTCCTAATCTGATCCTTAAGGCGACTATAAATACCCCCCATCCACCTTCATTAAGAGGTAATCAATCTTTTGCCAATTAACGCTCTCTCATAATCATTTCTGATTACTGACTTGAGCGTCAGAGGGTGCGTCGCAGGGATCAACCCCGGTGTCTCGCAATTTGTGCAGGTGAACGGCGGGAGTCAACGGTCAAACTCCGGCGGAACAGTTTTTAGGTTTGCTATTCAAGTTTTCCAAGAATCCACAAATACTATCTGTTTGCCCCCATACCAGATTTAGCGGTAACAGGAGTCACAACTACGATCTACATACAGTATTTTCAAATAAAAGCTTGTACTAGAACAACAATTTGTAGAAGAAGATACTTGTCTTGATTGGATGAGGATGTTGATTGACAATTGAGATTGGATGGATCAGATCGGCATGGATCTTGATGGCGATCAAGATCAAGACAATCGGACGGCTGAGATCGCTCTGATCTGATCTAGAAGATGGAGATCAGATCAGATCTGATGATGGAATCGATCTTAATCAGATCGGAGGGTTAAGACTCAAACAACAATCTTCTTCCCTCTTCTTGATCAACAGCAACGACGGTGGTGGCTCGACTGGCGATGATGACTGTGGGCGACTGCGGCGGCGAGACGGCAGCGATGTCAAGGACCTTGATTGGGGAGCAGTTGACGGAGACAACAGTGGTAAGGGAGGGTGGTCAGAGCACTCTGTTCTTGGGAGAAAACAGAGGAGCGATGAGGCGCTGCGACGGTGGAAGCTAGGGGGGTTTGGCAATGGCGAGGCGACGGAGGGGATGTAGAGGTAGGGGACGACGGCGAGGATGATGCACAGGTGATAGGGTAATGGGTTCGGTGGCGAGGTGATGGGTTTCGGTGGCGAGGTTGAGGAAGATGATGGGTTGCGATGAGGGGGGTGCAGTGATGAAGACGAGGGTGATGGGGAGACGATGAGGCGGTGACGAGGCTGAGGTCGGAGGCTAGGGACGAAGTTGATGGGTGGAAGCGAGGGCGGTGATGGATGAACAGTATAGGCAGTTGGGTAAATTGGGTTTCAATAGTAAAAGAGATTAGGGTAAATTAGGGTTAATTAGGTTAGGGTATTATAGTATAGGGTTGCGGATTTTGGGTTATTGGATAGCGGGTTTGAGTAGGATCCAAAGGGATATTGAGTCAAAAATCAATATAATTAGGCTATATGAATTAGGTGAATTGAATTGGTCAATTCCCCCTTAAGAATAGAAAATTTAGAGCTGATATGAACAAAGCAATCGAAGTAAATTGGGTACAAAATTGAGCCGAAACAAAAAACATGACTTTTATTAGAACTGGAAATAAAATACAAGATCTTGGATTGATAAATAGAGTACAATGAAATGAAATATAGTAGAAAAATACAAATACAGGAAAACAGGGGTTACACTAAATCTTACTGTTAGCATCTATTTTAATCAATAATTCATGTCAATAATCTTGTAATCAGAAATCTAAAAATTTGCAACCCAACAATATTAAAAGTGTGATATCTTACAAGTTACAGATTGAATTTTAGAT
The DNA here is from genome assembly GCA_017893485.1 of Hemerocallis citrina. Lineage (NCBI taxonomy): Eukaryota > Viridiplantae > Streptophyta > Magnoliopsida > Asparagales > Asphodelaceae > Hemerocallis > Hemerocallis citrina. The sequence continues at coordinate 59,243,280 of CM030368.1, forward strand.
CTGTTAGATGTTCTGGAAACTAGAAACATGGACCTACATTTCATGTTCACAAACTTAGTCATTATTATGAGATTAACAGGATCTAATTTGTCGTGCCAAATCAGGACAGCAGTAAATGAGATTTCTTTTGCATGAATTATAACATAATTAGTAACCACGACGGATCTAAGTTAATGTGTAATTCAAATCCGAATTCAACGGGTATCAATCAGCACGCCATGTCTATTCTCAAACTCATTAAGAGGGAAGCATTATTAACATGTCTAACATACAAACGAAACATCTATAACTTATAGTGATTCATGGACATGCGTTCATATAGACAAATATCTAGATCTAATTCATGTTCGTGTAATGGATGTAATAACAAAATGTTGTGATCCTTTACGATTACAAAATTGAAAGAAACAAGTCAAAGTTCAAGATCATCAACGGGTAAAACATGAAGAATGAACCACAACGATGAATCTACTTGCGGTATTCCAAAAAGTGCTTGTACGGAGAAACAAAAAGATTTGTACAAGATACTTGGCTTAATGACAATTGTCCCGAATATAATAAAGAATAACAGGACGAGAGTCCCGTCGGAACAGCAACTGCACGGGCGATAGTAACAACACGTGCATAGCAAAGCCACCAACAGCAAGAGCGCAAGAACAACAACAAAACTTCGGCTAACTGCAAACAACAACTATATTGACGGCTAATGATCATGGCAACATTTCAAGGCAGCGAGGCACAACGAGGAGGCCGAGAGGCAGTGGTGGCTGCAGTGATGATAGGGGAGGCTCGATGGGGGCTGTGTAGAGATAACAAGGTGGAGGCAACTGTTGAGCGATGGCAGGAATGGTGCTGCGGGGGAGGTGCTCTGTGGTGAAGGTAGGGGTGCAACAACGACGGGGTTGTACAGGACGTTGAAGGGCTAACGGTGGATGGGTGGATATGGTGGTTGTGATGGTGTTGAGTGGGTGCAGGCGACGGCGGAAGGCGAGGTCAACTGTGGCAATGGTGGCAATGGCAGGAGGGTCATCACGGATGGTAGAGGCAAGGCACTGGAGGTGAGCGGGAGTGGGTCGAGCAGTGGCGCTCAGGGGACTCGAGCGGCGATCGGTGGACGAGGAGGGCGAGGGGATGCAGGCGACAAGGGGCTGACTGCGGCAGGAGGTGGAGCGATGAAAGTAGAGGATCGGGGGAGAAGATGAACAGGGTAGGGGAAGATGATTAAGCGGTTGTGATTAGAGGTAATTAGGTTAGGTGATTAGGGTTAAGGAGTTAATAGTGTATATATAGAGTTAGGTGGGTAATGGGTTAATGGGTACGGGCTAACGGGTTTCGGGTTTTAGAAAATAAATAAATAAATAAATCAATAATAATATAGTAGTACAAATAAGTCAATTAGCATGCATTAAATTAATACTCAAATACTATTAAATACAATAGAATGTATGGGTTCACAAAATAGATGAGATTGGATTTGATTTGTGCCAAAATGTAATATGGAGCAATATAGTATTACATATTAGTTAATTAGATCAAATAGTATACATAAAGTTCGTACTCCAATAATAATAAAATATAGATCACGATCTATAGGCTTTCAAGAATTAATAAACATTAAATTTAATAATAATAATAATAATAATAATAATAATAATAATAATAATAATAATAATAATAATAATAATCATAAACATGATAATAATAATAGTAATAATAATAACAAAAATGATATTAATAATAATAATAACAACAATAATAGGATTTGGGTTTAACACATTATAAATAATCAAATAATAAAATTGGACTTGGTATAAGTAAGTAGTCAAATAAGAAAATTAGGTTAAACGATAGAATAGAATTGGATTTGTATTACAATATAAAAATAATTGGAAAATAGCTAGAAATAAAATTATTGATTAGAATAAACTTTAATAGGAGATCCAACAATAAATTTTAACAAAATAATTTAAAGGCGAAAAATAATTTATAATGAATCGAAATTCCGAAAATACACAGAAAATACTTATTGGCAGGAATGGGGGTTATAGAAATACCATGTTGTTTAATGACTCTTATCATGCAAAAAGAAAGTGCATTTGATCTTAAATAATATGCTTGTGTATGTAGACTTAGATCTTGAATGTTGATGATTAACATGATTGTATTGCTAATATAAAACCCATAAAGATGCAAAGATTTACATGAATTAATTTCTAGATTTTAATGGAGTATTATTGTGGGGTTTTATTAGAAAATTAACTAAAAGTCATGGCTTGATTTAGGGTTTAAAAAGCCTAATCTTTATCAGGTTTTATTCAAGATTTTGGAACCCTGACTCCTTAACTTGTCTGTTAAGAGCTTAACGGGTCTGTTTTGTGAGCGATTATGTTTGCGGGTCTGTGTGTGTGGGATCGGGTCTGCAATTGTTGGGTTGCGGGTTTGGTCTCGAAAAGGGTTCATGTATGGTCAGGTAGTGTGGATTTGGGTTTCATTAATGATTTTGAAACCCCAAAATGGCTTAAGTCCGTGTATGTTGGCGAGTTTGGAATACAGGGAATTCGGATATGGGTTTTCTATTCGGGTCTGCTGATGATGGGGCTCGGGTTTGATATGTGAACTTACGATTTTGGTTTATTAATCAAGATTTGTTTACTTAATTAGGATGTTTTTTGAGTTAATTTAAAATTTTAAACTGGAATAGAACTTGTTTGTTATCAGGTATGTTTAGTATTTTTTATCGGGTCTGGAAATGTCGGTTGTGGGTCTAGCTTAGGTGGAGGCACGAGTTTGGCTCCAAGATTAGGTCAGCACTTGACTCACTTATGCAAGGGTTTGATTGAAATTATTTGGGAAATAAATTGATTAAGATTTGTTGTTGAACAAGATATAGTTGATTAAGATCAAGATATGGTTTAATCGGATTGAGGTTTTGGGTGGGGATTAATTAGAATTAGAACTTTTAAAGAGAATAATTAAATTTTATATTTTTGAGAGATTTATTAATCTCATATTTAAGGTCAAATTAATTTCAGATTGTGGGTCGATTTAAGATTGGGTTAATCTCATATTTGTGTTTAATTAAATTTTGGATTGAACTATTATTGGAGAATTATAATCAAGTTGAGAAGGAGTAATTTAATTGTATTAAAAACGAGGAGAAGATTATCTTACTTGGCGCTAATGATTGATGGAGTTATTGTGGAAAACATAAGTTGATAATAATGAATAGAATGAGACTTGTGAGAGGCAGGTAGATTCTTTTGAGTTATTTTAGGGGGGTCGTAGATAACCCTAGTGTGGTTTGGGTGTAACGTCCTAGCTGGTTGAGTTCGAGAGGCTGAGTAGAACCCAGGGTGCTGGCAAGATTGTGGATCTTTGGGAATGAGCCAGATGAGGCTAATATCTTCACTTTGTGAAGTTAAGTCTGGTAGGGTTATGCTAGCTCTAGATGGGGTTTTGTTTTCTTTCTGAATTAAGGACATGCATTAAAATGGAATTGTGATGAAGCTTGAGTAAACATGAGTAGTGGGCTCTATATAGTCGGGCGGTGGATTCCAGGACTATAGTTATAGTCGGACGATGGATTCTGGGACTGTAATTGTCATGCAAAGCGAAACAAGTCTCAAAGATTTTGAGGACTGTGAATAATCTGGTAGTGTATTCCGGGATTATGAATAGTCGGGTTGAAGGGAGTCTGATCTCTAGTATTTCGGGCTAGAGCGACGCTTACGAGATGTTCATGCGATGAGGTGTCTGAATAGTCGGACGGTAGATTCCAGGACTGGAGACACTACCTGCAGGATGTCTAAATCTTGACATTTGTCACCATTATAGGATTGCATAGAGAGCGATTAAACCCCTACGATGAGGAGAACGTTAAGGGCTTGCCCTCGTACCTATCTTGTATGGGCGACATAGAATCCGAACAAATGTGCATTAAAAAGTGGATCATGTGCATGTTGTTTGTGCATTAGTCTCTAGGATCATGGCATACATCGACATACTTAGGATAGTCACCCTTTTCATATTTATCTTGTATTTGATGAACACAAGAATATTCACATTTAGGAGCAATAATCTTATTATAAATGCACATTTAAAAGCTCTATATGTGATATTTAACTCTTATTTTCTCTTTTCAATAGGAAACAGCCGATAACAGCAAAACAAAGCAGATTCCAGACCAATACAGACTACAGCAGAGATCAGTCGACTAATTCCTCAGCCAGTCGACCGGACAGAGAGTTTGCTAAGCCTCGGCACAGTCGACTTCCCCAAACACCAGTCGACTTGACCGAGAAATCGTGAAGCCACAGATGTCTCAGTACCAGTCGACTTACATCCAAGGCAGTCGACTGGTATGCGGCGGAGTAAAAGGATAAGATGCAGCCGAATCTAAATCTAAATCTATCCAAACCCAGGCTATATGCGAATAATAACTTCTCCAACGAATCAAAGCCAGAGACAGGGGATTGGCAAGAGCACGTGGTTAGCAGATAAGGAATAAAAGAAGAAAAGAGAAAGATATAAATCGCCGATCAAATAAGGAAAGAAATAATAAAAAGAGAGGGACTTTCCTGAAAAAGGGGAAACCCTAATTCCTCAGCCGTGTTCTATAAATACCAACCAAGAAGCATGAATGGCTCTCTCTCTCTCTCTCTCTTCTTCCACGTTCCTAATCACCGAATCACAAGTTCCAGAGTCATCAACAAGAAGCACTTTTATCGGCATCAAGGAAGGAGATAGGAGATCAAGTATTCGAAGGCAGCCGACTGTGTGACAGCCAGTCGACCTCATTGCCGGACTTCATTAGTTTATTTCTTCTTCTTCTATTCTTTTATGTTGGTCATGTATTCGAACTCGTTGATTAATAAAAGTATTATTATGTGGAACTAATTTCATAGTTGGGTAGATTGAAGCCGTAGTTATGTAGTGCTATGTTCTTCTAAATTCTTCTATTTACTTATTGATTGAACCTGATTGAAGTGATATGGATTTATGATAACCAAACTTGTTCTCGAAGCTCTGAGAGCAGTCGACTGAGGTGAGAGCCAGTCGACTGACATACAGAGCTTGAGAATATCAAGTTTGCATTACCATTTATCTGAATCTGTTATATGAGCATATTGAGACGACCCGTATCTCGTGCCCGTAAATTGTAACAAGGGAATCCTTTGGGGTTCTTGGTTCAATCAACTTAAGGGATCTAGATCTGATACCAATTTCTAGAACCTTGAGTGTTTGTTCGTTTCCACTGATCTTATGTTTTCTTTAAGTACAACTTAGTAGACACCATGCTAAACACTTAATGAAAGAAACGAATTAGAGTAGATACCATGCCTAATTCTTGGCTTAGGGAAACAGTACTTTAAGGAGTAGATACCATGCCCTTGAAGGGAACAAACATGAGTAATAAGAAGAAGTTCAGAAGGTGACTTAGCATTACTGACTATTGGTGGAGATCTAAACCCAACTACTTCATAAATATTTGTGATTCAACACTTCTTAATTTAATTTTAATCTTTTTATTTCTTTTAGACTTTTAAAACAACTCTTTATGATTTTTATTCTTTTTATTGATTAGTAAGTTAAAGTCTACAATCTCTGTGGGATCGACCCTTGCTATTGCTACGCTTCTATAAACGATTCGTGCACTTGCGAGGTTTTTAATTTGTGTCTAGTTTTATCTATTTATTTAGGTAACTAGATAGCACAACAAGTTTTTGGCGCCGTTGCCGGGGATTGTCTAGTATTTTAACTTACAGATCAGTAGGAAGTTTTTATTTTCTTTCTTTTAATTTTATTAATCAGTATTTTTCTTTTAGGATACAGGATTTTGGTGGATGCATGGAAGGAGATCACTTCGTCCAGAGCTACTACCTATTGACGCAGAAACAGAACGCACTTTGCACAGACTAGGTAAACTGTTTGCAGCGCACCAGTCGACTGTCCACACGAACCAGTCGACTGTCCAGAGACCCAGTTCACATACAGCAATGGCTGGGGAAATGCCAAATCGAGTGCCAATGCAGGACAAGTTCACGCCTAAGAACATCGAGCAACCTTCCTGCATTGCATATCAACCTAATGTCACAGGGAACATGCATCTATCTCCTCAGTTACTTAGTATGGTTCCCTACTTCAGTGGCAGACCAGATGAAGAGCCTCATCTCCATTTACAAGACGTCTTTGATCTTTGCAGGACACAAAGCGTTCAAGGGCTCACCCCTGAACAAATCAGGTTAATATTATTCCCTTTTTCTTTAAAACTTAAGGCTAAACTATGGTATAATTCTTTGGAACCAGGATCAATAAACTCATGGGAGCAATTGGCGACAAAGTTCTTAAAAGAATTCTTTCCAGCCCAAAAGACCAAACAACTGAAAAGGGAGATTCAACTCTTCCAACAAAAGGATGGAGATTTATTTTTCGAAGCATGGAAGGATTTCAAGAACAAACTTCTCAAGTGTCCTACGCACAACATGCCTAAAGATGATCAGGTACAAGCTTTTTATGAAGGTTTAAATGATACTAACAAGGCAATTGTGGATTCAGCTTGCAACGGGATCTTAATGAGGAAAAGCGGTGAAGAGGCCATAGAACTATTTGAAGAACTCAGCGAGAATTCACAACAATTCTCAACAAGGAGGGGCCCTTCGAAAAAACAGGGAGTTTACGAAATTTCTAATAGCAATAACTTTCAATTAGAAATGGTAAACATGAATAAAAAAATTGATATGCTTGTTAATGCAATGTCGATGATGGGTGGAGTTAAAAATCAAACAAATGAAATTTGTGCAATTTGTTCTCATGTAGATCATACCACTGATACATGTCCCATGTCTTCTTTCACAGATCAGGAGCATGCAAACTATGTTGGTCGAGGAGTGTTTCCACCAAAGAACAATCCATTCTCAAATACATACAACCTAGGATGGAGGAACCATCCAAACTTCTCCTGGAGCAATAATCAGAATAATCAAGGGACTTAATTCACACAAGGACATGCACGGAACTTCCAAATGGGAAGTGGGATTGATAGGCCAGTTCAAGAATAGAAGAAGTTGGATTTTGAATCCACCGTTCTTCAATTGCTCCAACAACAACATCAAACAAGCAACCAACAAGGGCAAGCAATTCAGAAGTTGGAAACACAGATTGGCCAAATTGCTAAAGAATTAAGCAAATGAAAGGCAGGGAAACTTCCATCACAAACTATACCAAACCCTGGAGGCCAAGAACAGCTCAAGGCAGTCACAACATTAAGAAGTGGTAAGATAATTGACAACAAAGTTGGAACACACACTGAAGAAGCAGAAACACAACCATCAAAAATTGTGGGGTCCAACAAGGTAAGTGAAAAAGAAAGAACAGTTGTGCCGCCATTCCCTCAAAGGTTAGTCAAACAAAAGAAAGATCAACATTTATTTGACATCTTTGAAACTCTCAGAAAGGTAGAAATTAATATCTCCCTACTTGATGCTATTAAACAAATTCCGTCTTATGCTAAATTTTTGAAAGAATGTTGTACTCACAAAAGAACATTTCAGGTTAGGGAGGATGTGGCTTTGACAGAAGAAGTGAGCGCCGTCTTATTAAGAAAATTACCTCCCAAATTAAAAGACCCAGGTAGTTTTACCATTCCTTGCAGGATTGGTGAGCACTTCTTTGAGAAAGTATTACTAGACTTGGGGGCAAGCATAAATCTTCTCCCATACACCGTCTATGAAAAGCTAGGATTGGGGGAGCTCCAACCAACATCCATCACGTTGCAGTTGGCAGATCGCAGTATCAAAAGACCTAGAGGTATTTTGGAAGATGTCCTAGTTCAGGTAAACGATTTCATCTTGCCTGCTGATTTTGTTGTGTTAGACATGGAGGAATCTTCAATGCCATCTTCTCTACCAATCATTTTAGGTAGGCCCTTTATGAGTACGGCTGATATAAAAATTTGTGTTAAAAAGGGTACTATAAGCATGAAAATAAATGGAAAGAAGGTTGAATTTAAAATGTTTGATACACTGAAATTACCACATGATGATCATGAATGCTATAATGTTGATGTGGTGTAGGAGATTGTTGATCAAACATTTCAGGTACATAGCATTGAACCACTACAAGCCACAATTACACAGTCTCTAACTTTATCTAATGTTGAACAGGAATACGATGACTGGGGGATTGCAGAGACAATACATCACCTTGAAACTCCAAAGTCATACTCAGGTAAGTTTGCACCAGTATTTGAAACATTGGTGACTGATGACACTTTTGTTTCTGCAGATAAGTCGACTGGTGCATTAGACAAGTCGACTGTTGGAGAGGATGAGTCGACTGCCCATACTGCTACCAGGGACCAGTCGACTGCACTGAGACCTCCACACTTAGAGCTTAAGCAGTTGCCCGACCATTTGAAGTATGCACACTTGGGCGAGAACCAGACGCTACCAGTAATAATTGCTGCAAATTTAAGTGCACAGGAAGAAGATAAGTTGCTAAGGGTATTACGAGAACACAAAAGCGCAATAGGATGGACCATAGCAGACATCAAGGGAATAAGTCCATCCAAATGCATGCATCGAATACTCCTTGAAAACAACGCAAAACCAAGCAGGGAAGCACAGAGAAGGCTTAACCCAAACATGAAGGAAATGGTAAGAGCAGAGATTCTGAAGCTACTAGATGTTGGCATCATCTACCCTATCTCAGATAGCAAATGGGTAAGTCCTATACATGTAGTGCCTAAGAAAAGTGGAGTCACAGTGGTGACAAATGAAGAAAATGAACTTATCCCGACAAGAGTGACCACAGGATGGAGGGTTTGCATTGATTACAGGAAACTGAATAACGAAACCAGGAAAGATCACTTCCCTCTTCCTTTTATTGATCAAATGTTAGAAAGATTAGCAGGATATAGTCATTATTGTTTTTTAGATGGTTATAGTGGCTATAATCAAATTGCTATTGCCCCAGAAGATCAAGAAAAAACTACTTTTACATGTCCTTTTGGTACTTTTGCATACAGGAGGATGCCCTTTGGATTGTGCAACGCACCAGCTACATTTCAAAGATGCATGATGAGTATATTTTCAGACATGGTGGAAAGGTTCATTGAGGTATTTATGGATGACTTTAGTGTTTTTGGATCTTGTTTTGATGAATGCCTTAACCATTTGCAGCTTGTACTTAAGAGATGTGAAGAATGCAATTTAGTACTGAATTGGGAAAAGTGCCATTTCATGGTACAACAAGGTATTGTGTTGGGACATGTAGTGTCAAAAAGAGGCATAGAGGTAGACAAAGCGAAAATCGATATAATATCAAAACTACCCCCTCCCACTACAGTTAAGGGTGTTAGGAGTTTTCTTAGACATGCAGGGTTCTATAGAAGGTTTATAAAAGATTTTTCAAAAATCTCCAAACCCCTTTGTGATTTGTTGGCTAAGGATGTTGAGTTTGTATGGACAGAAGAGTGCACAAATGCTTTTATTACATTAAAAAATCTTCTCACTTCTGCACCTATTGTCATGGCACCAGATTGGAGCCACCCTTTTGAGCTAATGTGTGATGCAAGTGATTATGCTTTAGGGACTGTGTTAGGTCAAAGAATCAATAAGAAACCCCATGTTATTTACTATGCTTCTCGAACTTTAAACGATGCACAGCTAAATTATTCCACTACTGAAAAAGAAATGTTAGCTGTTATTTTTGCTGTAGAGAAGTTTAGATCATATTTGATTGGTTCTAAAGTTATTGTTTTCACTGACCATGCCGCTTTGAAATATTTATTTGCGAAAAAAGATGCTAAGCCTAGGTTGATCAGATGGGTGCTGTTGCTTCAAGAATTCGATCTTGAGATTAGAGATAAAAAAGGAAGCGACAATGTTGTTGCAGATCACATGTCCAGGCTACTGCAGGAGGAAGAGAGAATTGTGCCCCCACTTAATGAAAATTTCCCAGATGAACATTTCTTTGAAATAAACTTATCCTCGGGACGACCAGTCGACTGGTATCTCACTGTTTAAATTTTCTATGGTTTGCAGATATTGTAAATTATCTAACCGCTCATGTTTTCCCTCCAGGTATGACAAGTCAGGAAAGAAAGAGACTGGTGGCTATGTGCAGGCACTATTATTGGGATGATCCTTATTTGTTCAAATTTTGCCCTGATCAAATTATAAGAAGATGTGTGGCAGAAGCAGAGCAAATGAGTATTCTACAACATTGCCACCAATATGCATGTGGAGGACATTTTGGACAAAAAAGAACAGCACTCAAGGTATTGCAATCTGGATTTTATTGGCCTAAAGTATTCAAAGATGCTTTTTCTTTATGCAGGTCTTGTGACAAATGTCAAAGAACAGGGAACATCTCTTCTAGAAATCAAATGCCACTGCAAAACATCCAAGTGATCGAGCTTTTTGATGTTTGGGGAATCGACTTCATGGGTCCCTTTCCTAACTCATTTGGTTATTTATATATACTTGTTGGTGTGGATTATGTGTCTAAATGGGTCGAGGCTGTCCCCTCAAAAACTAATGATCACAAAGTTGTTGTCAAGTTTTTGCAGGAGAACATTTTCACTAGGTTTGGTACACCACGAGCAATAATTAGTGATGGAGGGAGCCACTTCAATAACTTTCCATTTGCTTCTTTGATGAAGAAGTATGGTATTACACATAGAGTGGGCACCCCATATCATCCTCAAACTAGTGGGCAGGTGGAGATTAGCAACAGAGAAATCAAGAGCATTTTGGAAAAGACAGTCAACACAAGGAGAAAGGATTGGTCGCTGCGCTTGAACGATGCATTATGGGCCTACCGAACAGCTTACAAAACACCCATCGGCATGTCACCATACCGTTTGGTTTTTGGAAAAGCTTGTCATCTACCAGTGGAGTTGGAACACAAAGCATATTGGGCCATCAAAAGGTTCAATTTTGATATGAAACAAGCAGGTGACAAAAGAAGGTTGCAACTGAATGAGCTTGAAGAGTTAAGGCACGACGCATACGAAAATGCAAAATTGTACAAGGAAAGGACCAAATTGTACCATGACAAACAGCTAGCAAGGAAGGAGTTTTATGAAGGACAGAAGGTATTGATATACAACTCAAGATTGAGACTTTTTCCAGGCAAGCTTATGTCACGATGGTATGGGCCATACATTATCACAAGAGTCTTTCCACATGGTGCATTGGAGGTTCATAGCCAAGAAAAGAATCAAACATTTAAGGTGAACGGGCATAGAGCGAAGCCATACATAGAGATGAGTCTAGAACCGCAAGAGGAAGATGTGAATCTTCAAACCATTCAATACATCGCATGAACTCATCATGTCTAGTTGAAGACAGAAAACACAGCGCTTATTGGGAGGCAACCCAATTTTTCAGGGGAGTATTTACACTTTTCCTCTATTTTCTTTCATTTTATCTTTTATTTTCAGTCTCTCCTTACTAGATGTGACACATGCCTATTTTTAAATTTTCTTTCGAACATTGAGGACAATGTTCCATCTAAGTTTGGGGGTATTAGGGTTATTTTATAGAGTCTTTTGAATTTTTTTTTTAAGATAAACAATTTCTTATAAAGTAAGAAGAAGGATACTTATTTACTTTAGGATTGTTGAGTTTCATAAGTTCCCTACAAAGTTATATAAGTCATGCGATTATACATAATAAACAAATGTGCTACCTTTTTCTGGTGATTATTCTCTTTAAATCTAGTCCTAAATTGAGTTTAAGTAAATAGAGTGATAAAATATATATATATATATATATATTTGAATAAAGTCAATCTACTCCAATGTTTTGAGTGCTTAGTAACTAGGGGTATTCATCACCAATGTTTACCTTTACGTCAAACGACAACTTGAAATATGAGTATGCAAAGCACTTTAGAGTTTGTGACTTGCTGAGTAACCGGGTGGATTCATCACCAATGTTTCGCATTCGCGTCAAAAGGCAAGTGACAACTTTAGAGAAGCGATTAAAAAAAAAAAAAAAAAAAAAAAAAAACTCTAGTTTGCTACTCGGTTTGTAGTAGAGAAAAGGGGATAATCACAGATTGAGTAGTCGCATACTATAACTACATTAATTGCATGACAAATATGATTGAGTCTGGGGATTATGACTAAACAATTGCACTAGAGAAAGTGGGTATGTGTAATTTTACTTTATCTGAAATTGTTTATAGTTTAATATATTGATGCCCACATAATAAGAATTCTTGGTGGTTGAATACTATTATTTTCCCCTTGTTCATAATTTTAGTTTGCTTGAGGACAAGCAAAAATCTAAGTTTGGGGGTATTTGATGAACACAAGAATATTCACATTTAGGAGCAATAATCTTATTATAAATGCACATTTAAAAGCTCTATATGTGATATTTAACTCTTATTTTCTCTTTTCAATAGGAAACAGCCGATAACAGCAAAACAAAGCAGATTCCAGACCAATACAGACTACAACAGAGATCAGTCGACTAATTCCTCAGCCAGTCGACCGGACAGAGAGTTTGCTAAGCCTCGGCACAGTCGACTTCCCCAAACACCAGTCGACTTGACCGAGAAATCGTGAAGCCACAGATGTCTCAGTACCAGTCGACTTACATCCAAGGCAGTCGACTGGTATGCGGCGGAGTAAAAGGATAAGATGCAGCCGAATCTAAATCTAAATCTATCCAAACCCAGGCTATATGCGAATAATAACTTCTCCAACGAATCAAAGCCAGAGACAGGGGATTGGCAAGAGCACGTGGTTAGCAGATAAGGAATAAAAGAAGAAAAGAGAAAGATATAAATCGCCGATCAAATAAGGAAAGAAATAATAAAAAGAGAGGGACTTTCCTGAAAAAGGGGAAACCCTAATTCCTCAGCCGTGTTCTATAAATATCAACCAAGAAGCATGAATGGCTCTCTCTCTCTCTCTCTCTTCTTCCACGTTCCTAATCACCGAATCACAAGTTCCAGAGTCATCAACAAGAAGCACTTTTATCGGCATCAAGGAAGGAGATAGGAGATCAAGTATTCGAAGGCAGCCGACTGTGTGACAGCCAGTCGACCTCATTGCCGGACTTCATTAGTTTATTTCTTCTTCTTCTATTCTTTTATGTTGGTCATGTATTCGAACTCGTTGATTAATAAAAGTATTATTATGTGGAACTAATTTCATAGTTGGGTAGATTGAAGCCGTAGTTATGTAGTGCTATGTTCTTCTGAATTCTTCTATTTACTTATTGATTGAACCTGATTGAAGTGATATGGATTTATGATAACCAAACTTGTTCTCGAAGCTCTGAGAGCAGTCGACTGAGGTGAGAGCCAGTCGACTGACATACAGAGCTTGAGAATATCAAGTTTGCATTACCATTTATCTGAATCTGTTATATGAGCATATTGAGACGACCCGTATCTCGTGCCCGTAAATTGTAACAAGGGAATCCTTTGGGGTTCTTGGTTCAATCAACTTAAGGGATCTAGATCTGATACCAATTTCTAGAACCTTGAGTGTTTGTTCGTTTCCATTGATCTTATGTTTTCTTTAAGTACAACTTAGTAGACACCATGCTAAACACTTAATGAAAGAAACGAATTAGAGTAGATACCATGCCTAATTCTTGGCTTAGGGAAACAGTACTTTAAGGAGTAGATACCATGCCCTTGAAGGGAACAAACATGAGTAATAAGAAGAAGTTCAGAAGGTGACTTAGCATTACTGACTATTGGTGGAGATCTAAACCCAACTACTTCATAAATATTTGTGATTCAACACTTCTTAATTTAATTTTAATCTTTTTATTTCTTTTAGACTTTTAAAACAACTCTTTATGATTTTTATTCTTTTTATTGATTAGTAAGTTAAAGTCTACAATATCTGTGGGATCGACCCTTGCTATTGCTACGCTTCTATAAACGATTCGTGCGCGAGGTTTTTAATTTGTGTCTAGTTTTATCTATTTATTTAGGTAACTAGATAGCACAACAGTATTCAAGTTTATGGTTGTTAAGTTTTGGAGGATCGCTATTATGTAGCATTGCGTTGGTTGTATTCCACTGATGTGCTCACAGTTTACTAGTTTTGCAGGGCTCTTGTCAACGAGTGGAATGGATGCGAGTTTGTGATAGATGTTGATGAAGGAATTAGAATCTATGATGAAACAAATTGTAATTATTATGTGAAAAATTTCATTGTGTATTGTAAAGAACAATTATTTAATATGAATTTTAAATTTCCCTGTACTTTTGTGTTGTGTTGTACGAATTTGAAGTAAAAGATTCTAAATGAGTCACGAATTACCTGTGTATGGATTTTGGGGTGCTACACAATCAGATTTATAATAAAAGATTTTATGATTTTTTTTGCTGACGTGAAGAACTCTTTCTTTGTTGTTTCAGCAATGAAACGACCAAGTCTTCATTCTCCAACAATGCCAAACCGTTCTCTGGATGCTGTCATTCACTCTCTAATCAACATTTCGATTTATATAGGAAGAGAAATGAGACTTCTTCAATGCTCTTGAGTTTGAAAGTGAGGGACACTAAATTATTCTCTAACTTTTTCCTCTTATTTGATGGGGAGGAAGTGAGACTTTTTATAAGCATCCCTAAACCTGATTAGGGAGTGAAATTAGACTTTAGGATTAGGTAGTTGGTGGTAAGCACTGAATCCTTACTGAACCCTAATCAACTTTTCATGATAATTTCTAAAAAATCCCTCATCATTCTCATATTTCTTTTCCTAACCCTCTAAAGAACTATTCTTTGTAAAAACGAATATTTCAACTATTGAAACATTTTAATAAGAAATTTAATGCATCATTTAATCCATAATTTAATTGACGATTATATTACATTCCGTACTAGGATAACTATTTGTCATAATTTAATATATCAACATATATCAAATTATTCGATTCTAAATTTTGTAAAAAGTTTCGAACCGAACTTTCTGAGAATAAGCTTTTATTGCATGTGCCCCATTGGGCCTTACATTAAGCTGACAGTGAAGATATTAAACTCTTTTATTTCTTCATAAGTCAAGAGTGACGTCTAGCAACATATCATGCCTACTTAGATAATTTGAGTTTGACTACAGAAATCAAGTGTACCTTTTAGCGATTTGTTCCTGTATAATTAAATCTTTGGATCATATAAGGTCATGAAAAAGCTTAGGCTACGGATTAATGTCAAAACTTAACCACTTAATCATATGCGTCTGATATCTTTATGATTGACTCAAATGAATATTTATAAATTCGTTTCTAAAATTCATTCTACTATGGCCGCAGATTTTTCAAGTCAACACTTTATAGAATTACATATGACATTCAACTCTCCAAATAGAAGTGATTTATTCCTTGTTAATTGCTCACACACTTCCATGAAAGTCTCATTATGCTAAGAAATAAACCATTGCATAGATTAACAGATACAAAGTGTTATGACAATCTAAGGTCTAAGGATTACTTGTACCTACTATCACCCATGAAATTATCTCCTGAAAATTATTTAAAATTCCATTAGATATTACTTTTCTCGGGTCAGTGCAATGAGCTAAACCGTTTAGCACATACACTCTTATACTAATGTCTCTTCATAAATAATTGTGAGATTAATTATCTTCTACTTTAGAGCATATATTGAGTATACTAGTCGTGCCAGAATTACTGATGTCCAATCTCAGTAATTCTATGACTAGGAACATTTTAGATTTATTTAAGTAAGTTCATACCTCACTGGCACGATCTCATCATGACCCTAAACTCATTTAATTATTCTATGGACTTCATTATAATAGTAAATAAATTACACGAACATGAGAATATGATGAATGAAATATCTCAAATAATCTTATTAATCATGAGTATAGTTGACAAGAGAATTTTCATCACATCTCATACGATTGGCTATATGGCACATTCCTAACACTAACTGATATTGGTAAAAATAAAACCATAACGGGTTCGTAAATGAGAATTGGGCCTCTTTCAAGCCCAACAACCCAAAACTGACCTGTCTAAACTGGGGTGTCATAACAGCCCAACATAAATGAGTCTATGGTTATTTAAATATGATTTGAACTCAAAATTATCCATAAGAGACGGTTAAAAAGCATATTTCTTATCATGAGAAGAGTTTTAACTCAATCTCCTCAACCACTCTTATCTCTTCATGAAGAAGAGATAACCAATCCTATCAAAAATACCGGGAAGTAGAGATAAATCATTATCTTGAAATTGATTTCCAAAGCGACAATAAATACCCCAAGATCTCCACAGAATTCAGGTAATCAGTATTTTGCCTTTAAAAACTCTATTTCTCTTCTTGAGTTCATACTTGAGCGTCAGAGTGATTGTCGCTAGAGTTATCCCGGTGTTTCAAAATTTTGCAGGTCAATTAGAGCAATTGTCACCATCCAGATTAGCGAGTCAGATTCAAGAGTCAACATCAATTTAAAATGGTCAACATAGGTGAAAGTAAAAAATATTAGTTTTTTATTATTTCTAAAAGAACTCATATCATACGTTTGCTCCCACACAGAAATTAGTAGCAACACTAACATCACCACCAAGGACGATTGACTCGGCATCATCTAGCTCTTTGACCGATGTTGGTGTTATGGTTCCCGACGAGTCGTCCTCTGAGTCATCCTTCGAGTCACAACTGACCTCCATAGAGGTGGTGAACTCATCAAACGTTTAGAAGGACTCCATAGTCGTGACTTTGAAGTGTCCTTCACAAATGTGTATATATATTTAGAAGCAAAAGGCCATCTGTATTTGGAGGGTAGGTGATAGTTAAGCATGTGATCAGAGGAGTACTATTAGTGCTAAATTTTCATTAATTTGATCCTTATTTTTAATAGAAATAAAATCATATTATACAACGAAACTTACTTTTGCTAACGAGAAACGTGAGATGATGAAAATATGGTATAACGCAATCGCCGCAATGATCTGGGTTCTATATCTTAACAGAAATAACATTTCACTTTCGTGGGAATTATAATTGTATTTCTGGTAATCTTACTCATATCCTGCATCTTATTTTTTTTTGGTCAAAAGCTGTGAAGGCAAGACCAAGAGGGAGGATCGCCAGAGCTTTTGAGATAGAGGAGTACGACGATGAGGAGGTGGTGATTGGTGCCACTCTGGACTGAGGCAGCGCGTCTTGATTTGGTTATCCACCCTCCAGGGTGTTGTTGGAGGGACCTCTTTGATCATGTTGTACTAGTTTTATTGCTTTTGTACGTTTGAATTTGGTTGGATTTTGTTGTATTTGTCCCAACTACCTATGCACTTGAGGTACTATATTTTATTTCATGCTTTGTAGTTTTTATAATTGGGCCCAGTTTTGTGAGTTTGTTTTATCAACTCACTATTAATGAAAAATGGTAGTTATATTCCACATTTCTTTAAAAAGAATGGAAAAAAAGAGAGAGGAAAACAACGAAACTGACCATAAAAAAGACCCAATCATGTGACTGAGTAAAAGTAGGATTATTTATCAAAGTGCATCCGGTCCAAGAATATTAACTTCAATTGTAGTATATTTCTTTTTAATAGGATCTATTCTTTTTTAGAATTAATTTTATTTTCTTTTTATGCCCATTTGGACATTATTTCTATTTCTATAAATGATAACGGAGCTTCGGTTTTCCTAAAACACAACAAGATCCTGTGTTTCTCAGGCAATCTCCATTATTTTATTTGCATAAATCATATATATGCCTTAATGATCACAAATAGTTTTTTATTTCCTTGAGTAGAATCGAAGAAACTGATAATGGTAAAAATCGCAGCAAATCAGAGCCGTACGATTCCAGCACAAATCCTAAAGCTTTTACAGGCTGGTTAACCATAATGGGCCTCCCTAACAGGTCTGGGCTTTCTTCAGGCTCATCTATAAGACAAATGCCGCTTTCAAGCGCATTAAAAATGATTGGGCCTACCAGGAGAGATACCTAGCCCATGATGGCTGTAAGTCAAATCTCTTATCCCCAAACAAGAGAGTATCTCTTAAGAGGGAGAATCCATAAGAGATAATGAGTTCATAAAATCCAATAAATTCATATCAATCTCCTAACCGTTTCTCAGACTTATAAATACCCTCCCCCTCCTCAGTCAGAAGGTAATCAATAAATCTGCAATTTCTTTCACAAACCCTCTGTCTCTATCTGGTTTTGACTTGAGTGTCGGAGGGTGTCGTCGGGGCCATCCCCGGTATTTCAGCCTTTTTGTAGGTCCATCGGCCGCGCCAGCAATCGTCGGATTCAGATCAAGGTGCTCTTTCAACGATCCATATCAAATCTATGAGATCTAAAAACTTTTTATGGTGACGATCAAATGTTAGATCTTTAGTAATTTCCATCAACATATAAACTCACTATCTGTTTGCTCCAATACCAAAATAAGCAGGAATAGATTGGTGTCGTCTCGGTAAACAACATAGACCTACATCAAAGACAAGACTTACCATTGTGCCACCGAAGTTAAGAGATAGATCAGCAGCCTCAAGCCCCATCTTCATCAACAAGTTCCTCCAGTGGAGGACCCAATTCCTCCTCAATAGCCAGATTCGCCCCAACAACCTAATCTAGCTCCTGTCAGCAGAGAGGCACCGGGGGGCTCCTGACAAAGCCACAATGAACAACACACTCTGCACGACCACATCTCAGTTGATAATGCTTCCAGCATCTAGATGTCCTCGTGAGGTCCCTGGGGGTCAAGAGATCTCCGTCAAGTCATCAATGCCAGACACTAGGGGACGGCTCTAAGGATTCATTTTGACGAGAGGTGTGCACAGGGCGAGACTTCCCATTCAGAACATCAAGAGTACCAGAGAAGCAACTCTCCTCGAAGGCAGAGATCAAGACACTCCTCCTCTTACAGGGGCACACCACAGAAAAAAGCCCAACTTGTGAGAGTCCAAAGCATCTTGATAGAAAGAAAGAGAAAAATGCTCCAGTCACTAGGGCCGAATTGGAGAACATCAAGCATGACATCCTTCGAGTCATCCGAGGTGTCTGGCATTGATGACTTCACCTTTTGCCGTCACCCTGTCACCTCTTCAACTCTAAACCCATGCACCCCTATATCTTCACCTTTTGCCATCTTCACCTTCCTCACCTACCGAAACCCTACCTTTTACTTCCTGCCCCTCTCCGATCCTCTCCGTCCCTCCTCTGACCTCCTAGCCCCTGTCACCTCCTCCCCTTCATCTCACTGTCGCACCCATCCCCTGTGCCATGCACCTCCCTGCCTCCTCTCGACGACGCGCCACCGCAACGTTGCCATCGCCTGGGCTTCCCCCCACCCTGGTCTTGTCTTTTGTCGCTCAGCCAGCAGTGACAGCACACTGCGCTGTCCCTCTTCGTCAACAGTAGCCCGCAGCAACAGCCGTTGCAGTGCACGTCGCCGCGTCGTTGCCCATGCATCGCCTCTCTTATTGTTGGTTTTTTTTGGTGTGCCCATACAAGTGGTATCGCTCATGCACGTGCTTTGTTGGTTGGAGGGATTTCCGTTCGAGGTTCGTGTTTCGTTCGGAGTTCGTTCGTTGAGTTCATGTTCCGGGAATCCGTTCCCGTTATTGTTGGTCTTTGCATCGTTTTCGTCATTGGTTAAGGCAAGTAACTTGTATTCTTTTCTTTGTGTAATACAAGTACTAAATATAAGCTGTAGTGTAATTGTGTTCTAGACACAATTCTTGTGAGAAACCCCTGTTGTATATTGTCTCTATTGTGATTGACCTACCCGTAGTTGCCACATGACACATATGACATGAAATAACCTAGGGATGACAACTTCTTATTGCATATATGCATGTTGTTCATGACTTGTTGTATGATATCGTGTGCTTGGTTATGTTAGTAGTAGTATACTTATTGTGGACTTGTGAAATACCCTATACCATATTTTTTGGACATCTAGTACACCATTTTTTTATGTTTGGTTATGTTTTGGATGAGTTTTATATGAACTAGTTGATTTTGTGCATGAAGGATATTTTCTGTTTTGTCGATTCCCCATTTTTGATCATTATTTTAGACCATATTAAGGTCAGTGTATGAAAATATTTTGTGAGCATGAACTATAAAGAATTTTGTCTTTTTTCCAAGAATTCTGACAAATCTCAGTTTCGATTTCACTTTGCGAGTTATGACTATTTTATTACAGAGTTGTATAAGGAATTACATATTTGATTTTATGAGAATTCTGGAGAGTAATCTATTTTTATCATGATGTTGAAAGTATCATTTTGATCCAATATTTTGCACAATACAACTAGACCTGATTGGGATTAATTCTGAATTTTTGTGGATTTATTTGATGAGTTTTACAAACTATTCTATACTTGCAAATAACTACTATACTTGCAGAATTTTCATACTGTTTAGTAAAGAACCTTAATTTCGACCTGATTCTATTTGCTGTCTATAAAATCTTTGGGAATATGAATTATAGCATACTGTGTCTATTTTATCACCCTTTTGACAGATTTGGATTTCGATTGTAGTTTGTGAGATATTTCTATTTTAGTACTACAGTGTTTGTGATTCCAGATTTACAAAACTGCTGCACCTTGTTGCTTTCTGATTTTACTTGACTATTCTATTTATGTTGGAAAATTATGAAACTTTATTTTCTGTTACTAAACATACTAGGGAATACCTCAGATTTTTCTTGGATTTAATTATTAAGTTTTCATGCTGTTTTCCTGTTCTTGAATACAAACTTCTGCTGGATTCAAATCTGTTTTCAGACTTGTTTTTGTTAAATACCATTTGACTTATATACATTTGCTGAATTCGGCTGGAAGTCTATTTTCCAGATTCTCTGACTGATCCAGGTTTGCATTTTTTTAGCATCAGGAATTCCAGATTTAGTGTAGTACTGTCTTGCAGTCCTGAACTAGAATTTTCGTTGTTCTATCCTTTTATGAGTCGTCTTTCATCTGTACATGTTTATCTTTCAACCTGAACCTGTTACTTGCTTATACCATGTTATTCTTGCCCTGTTCTTGCGACATGTACATTCCTGTTGATAATAATAATAAGATCGTACGATTCCTATCTTGTAGTTTTCTCTTTAAGATATATCAGATGGTTATTGTATCAAGACTAAACCTAAGGCTAGTCTAGAACTCTATATATAGTATTGTAAAACATCCTTTGATAGGTAAGAGTGAGTACTTCATTGCAGAGAGATTGAGGGTTCTCCGTTATAAACGTCAGATTATTTTTCAGTGAGGATTCAGAGTTAAATAAGTTCTTGGTGAGAATGTTTTATCTCTGTTATCTTCTATAATTAAATAATAATATTATGGTTATTTCTCCCCCAAATTAGGGTTTGCCCAAACAGGAATAAAATTGTGTCATTTGTGTGTTTAGTTTGGTATACTATTGTTTGGTAGTTTGTTCGTAGTGACCGGTTGTCGTAAACTCATTAGCGAATTCCTAACAGTTGGTATCAAAGCTTCAGATCGTAAATTTTCTGCAGTTCATGTAACCCCTGTTTTTCATTTCTGTATTTTTTGATGTATATTTCTTTTTAGGGTTTTTATTCATCTTGTATATATTTTTGAACCTTGTTTTTGATCTTCATTATATATATTCATCTATTTGATTAGTCGTCTCCTTATCTAATTTTCTTGATTCAATTGTCAGCCTATTATTTCATCACTGTTCGATTGAGTTATTATTTTTTATCCTCCTTATTTTATATTGTTCATGCTCCATTTTATTTATTTTTGTTCCCATTTTTTTGTTGGATCTTTAAATTTAACCTTTCTATATCTAAACCCTATTTAATCTCTTTAATTAAAACCATAACCCATTATATAACCCATTAAAACCCAATACCCGGTTGTACCCCCAACCCGTCACACCCTACTCTTCTGTATCATACCTATATATACCTCCCCCTGTTTGCAAACCCTAATCCCTCAAAACCCTACCTAGCCGCTACATACCTCCCCTTTCGATCCTCTCTGTGTGCACCCTCTCCTGCTCTTCCGATTCCCCTAACCCATTGCACCGGCCTGCTCTCATCCTCCTTCCCCTCTCCCATCCTCTCTCCCTGTGCTGCGCCGCCCTCCTGAGCACCGCACGACAGCCCCAACGCCGCTGCCTCACCCCGACGCTGACCATGGTAGCTCCAGCACCCCCGTCCTCCTGCTCACTCTCTCTCTCGACGACAGTAGCACCTCCCGGTGCTCCTCCCTGTGTGCTGCTCGACCTCGACCAAGCGCGACCCCTTTGTCGCGATCTTCCCCTGGCCACCAACGCCTCTCACTGCAGCCCTGACTCTTTCTCTCTTCCTCTTGCTCTCTTGGTGTGCGTGTGATCTCGTTTGGTTCGTGTGTTCGTTATTGGCTCGTGGTTCATTGTTCGTGAGTTTTGTTCATGGTACGTGACTAGTTCGCTTGTGTTCGTGCCCAAGAATCCGTTCCCGTTATTCTTGCTTTTTGGCACCGTACTCGTCGTCGTCTATAAGGCAAGTAACTTGTATTCTTTTTGTTGTGTAATACAAGTACTAAATACCGCCTATAGTGTAGGTTTGTTCTAGAGACAATTCTTGTGCAAAACCCCTATTATATCTTGTCTCTATTGTGTTGACCCATCCGTAGTTGTCTCATTACATACACGACATGAAATAACTTAGAGATGACCACTTCTTGATGTACACATGCATGTTGTTCATATGATATCGTATGATTGGTTATGTTATTTATAGTATACTTCTTGTAGATGTGTTAAACACCCTATACCATGTTGCTTGAACATCTAGTATACCCTATTTCATGTTTGGTCATGATTTGGATGAGTTTCATATGATCTATGTTGATTTTATGCATGAAGAATATTTCAGTTTTTGTTGTTACTCCGTTTTTGTTCAGTATTTTAGACCCTATTAAGGTCAGTATATGAAAATTATTTGTGAATATGAATTATAGAGAATTCTGTCTACTTTCCAGATTTTCTGACAGATCTCAGTTTCGATTTATGAGTTACAAGTTATGACTGTTTTACTACAGATGTGTTTAAAATTCAAGATTCTATTTTATATGAATTCTGAATGGTTAATTATTTTTCTACTGATGTTAAAGATAATATTTTGATCCAATATTTTGCTGAGTACAACTAAACTTGATTAGGATTAACCCCTAATTTTTGTAGATTTAATTGATAACGTTTATACACTATTCTATACTTTGCAAACAACTACTATACATGCAGAATTTTCATACTGTTCAGTAAAGAACCTTAATTTCAACCTGATTCCATTTGTTGTTTATAAAACTTTGTGAATATGAATTGTAGCCTACTGTATCTATTTTATCATCCTTTTTGTGGATCTGGATTTCGATTTATATTTTGTGAGATTTTGATGTTTTAATACTGCTATGTTTATGATTCCAGACTTACAAAACTGCTGTATCTTGCAGCTTTCTGATTTTACTTGACTATTCTATCTATATTGGAAAATTATGAAACTTTATTTTCTGTCACTATAAATACTAGGCAATACCCTAGATTTTTCGTGGATTTAATCAGTAAGTTTTTATGCTGTTTTCCTGGTTATGAATACAAATTTCTGATTTCTGGCTGAACACGTCTTCTGGATACAAATATATTTTGAGTAATGTTTTTGTGAAATACCATATGAATTATATATATTTGCTGGATTCGGCCGAGAGTTTATTCTCCAGAATCTCTAACGGATCCAGGTTTGCATGTTTGTGGCAACGGGAATCCTAGATTTGATGTAGTACCGTCTTGCTGTTCTAAACTAGAATTTTCGTTGTCCTAATGGTTTATGAGTTGTCTTTCACCTATACATGTTTATCTTTCAATCTAAACCTGTTACTTGTTCATGCCATGTTATTCTTGCGCTATTTTGTACACGTACATGCCTGTTTGATAATAAAAATAAATAACCAAGCCGGGGTTAAGGAAAAGACCTTAGTAGTGGACAATATAGGTTTGTGTACTCAGAAGGGGGCCGTGTTCCCATTACTTTTCACCATGTTTCATGATTACATGATTCATGCTTGTTATTACTATATGCTTTCATGTTTCATGACTACATGATTCATACTTGTTATTACTATATACCGCCATGTTTAATGACGACATGATTCGTGCTTGTTATTACTATATGCTGCCATGTTTCATAATTACATGATTCATACTTGATACTACTACTTGATGCCACGAGTTCACGATTACGTGATTCATGCTTGTTACTTGTTACTTGACTTGACGCCTGAGTACACCGCCCTATAGAAACCCACCATTAGGCCTAAACGTAATTTGTTTGAATGTAATAACCATGTGGTAAAAAGCTGGGACGCATGAAGTGCTACCTAGATAGGACTAGAAACAAGACTTGAAACAACATGATTACTTGACACTTGCTACTTGTTACTTGTACATGATACTTGATACTTGACACTTATTACTCGATTACATGATACTTGTTTACTTGACACTTGTTAAATGCCACTTGCACTCGTTTATCTTGCAATGCTAGTTATTCTATTTTGTTGCCATATCTATTCCATGCTATGTTTGCTTCTGCTGTTACTTTATGTTTGTTATTCTTTTCCTATACTTGTGCCTGCACTATAAGTGGCCCGTAACTTGCATTGACGGGCATTTTGTTTCTCTTTTCCTTTTTCCTGTAATTTTTAAAATTGCAGATTATGGTGATCAGCTGCCTAATGGAGTAGGTGATCTAAGATTCTAGGTGGCTGGAGATTTTTGCTATATCTATGTATTTTCTTGTTGCTTATCTTGAATAATTGTACTTGGTTACTTGGATTATTTTGTATTGGACAATGTGACCCAGAATTATTAACTTGTTTAGATCTGGTTTATTTGAGATTATTAAATTTTGTTTCAAGTAAATTCCTGTTGGTATATTGATTCATATTTGCATCTGTGGTTGATTTCTCCTTGTTATCTCTTGATTATTTTTATGCTTGTTGTAAAGATCCTAACAGCTTATGGATGATGAAAATCATTAGCTGGGCTTAGTTAAGTATCCGTATTCCGTATTCCTTTTTGAGAAGCAGGGCGTGACAGTTCATGAGTTGCTCGAGTTTCCTTGGAGAAGGTAACATATCCGGGTTTCACGAAGATCAAGCAGTTCGACGATATGATCAATTTTAATCTCTTGAAGGAAGACATGCATGACATATCGGTTCAACAAGGCTTGGATATAGCATCAAGAAACAATTGACAGTCGGCTGCCATAATGAGCAGTCAGCTGGCATAATTATCTAACTTGTGGTCGAGGCATTGCAGTCAAGTGCCACTTTGGGTAGTCGACCAACGACTATAGCAATACGAGTCGAGTCTGTGTGATCTATTTTGAGCCCATCTTCTTCTCTATAGTAGATTATACATGTAACACTCTACAAAATTGAGTTCTGATAATTTTGATCTCGCATGTATTATGCACGGGTATTTTGTACAATTGCATATAATATCTTATGTAATGCCTTAAATATTTTTTAATATTAATTTGTAAAATATAAATATTTTGGAATGACCCATATGCATATTAATATTCTATTTTTGAATAAGGATTTAAGATCAATTGTATTAGGGATGTCTAGAGAATGATTATCACAAAAAAGGGCCTTAAGTAAAATAATAATATTTTTTTTTATATTGTGCATGATTCTTGATGGTTAGTGGCATAGGGAAGGTTTGGGGAGGTGGAATTAGTTAGAATCTAGAGTTAGGAGAGAGGGATTAATGAGTTGGATGGTATAGAGCATATTTAGGCTTATAAATACCCACATAAGCCTAGATGAGAAACTAAATTTTAGATTTGAGATTTTCATAAGGTAAACTTAAAAACACTATTTTTATTTCATGAGTTGTAGATTATTAACATAAGAGATGATAGTAATTGTAACCTCTGTTTTTCATTTTGTGTATTTTGAGTGTATTTTTTTCTCTTTCCTTGTATTTGTTTCCGTTGTATCTCTTTTGGACCGTATATTGTATTTTATTTTCAATATATGTATATTTCATTTTATTATTCTTGTCTTCTTTTTATTGGATTCTTGATTCTTGGTCTGTCTCTTGTTTTGTTCCTTTGATCGAGCTGTTTTTTTTTTTCTATGGTTGTTATCTTCCTTATTTTGTTGCTTGTTCATACCCATTATCAGATCTATTTTACCCCATATTTTCTATACCCTGTGTTATATCTAACCAACACCCATTTAATTACCCATGCTCTGTTTGTACTTAACCCAATACCCAAAATTTTCCATTTTGCTAATTACCCTGTTAATAACCACTAATACCCAATACTTAAGACCCCGCTCTGTTCACTTAGCCCAAACCCAATAACCATTGAATCTATACCCGAGCAACCTATTACTCAAAACCCCTTCAGCCACAATTTCCCCCTAACCCTATTTTTTTAACCTACTTCTCTGTATATATTTTAACCCGTATAAATTGTCCCTGTTCATCTTCTCATCCGA
This sequence comes from Hemerocallis citrina, assembly GCA_017893485.1. Taxonomy (NCBI): domain Eukaryota; kingdom Viridiplantae; phylum Streptophyta; class Magnoliopsida; order Asparagales; family Asphodelaceae; genus Hemerocallis; species Hemerocallis citrina. The sequence continues at coordinate 59,269,788 of CM030368.1, forward strand.
GCCGCCTTTTCACCTTCTGAAAACCCTACCTTCTAAACCCCCAGCTCCCGGCCTTCTCACCCTGTTCTCCTTCGTTTTTCTCAACCCATCCATTCTCTCGTTCACTTCCGAACCCCTACCCTGTCTTCCTACCTCCTCCGCAGCGTCACCTGCCACCTGCCGACCCTGCCGTTCCCCCTGCGCCCTGCTGCGTGCACACCCCGATGCGCCCTCCAGGTTCCCTCCTCTGCATTCTGTCGCGTAGCCAGCATTGCGACAACCAGGCGTTGTTTCCCTCCGGCAGACAGCAGCAAACCCATAGTCCTGTTGTCCCTCTCTAGCACGAGCAGCATGAACAACAGCATGCAGCACTTTGCAGCCCACTGTTTGCCCGTCTCTCTCTTTTTTGGTATGGGTGTTATCTCATGGTTCGTGTTTTTGTCGTTCGTTTGATCGTTGTTCGTGGTTTGTATTCGTTGTTAAGTTGGTGAGTTTGTCCGTTCTTCGTGGCTCGAGAATCCGTTCCCGTTATTCTTATTCTTGATTTTCGTCAGTTTCGTCCTCGGTTAAGGCAAGTAATATGTACTCAAATTCATTTGTATGATACAAGTCAAAAATACCACTTGTAGTGTAGTTGGGTTCTAGAGACAACTCGTGTGTGATGTTTGTTTGATGAGTATTGTCTCTATAGTGTTTTGACCATAGTTGCCTCACGACACATATGACATGAATTAACCTAGGAGTGACCGTTTTTGATGTGATGCATATGTGAAACAATTATGAGAACTTGTGTGCTTGTGAGATCCATGTGATATACTTATTGTGGATATGTCGTATAACCTAATTCATGTGGTTTGGACACTTAGTAGACTCTAATTCATGTTTAGTTATGTTTCGATCAAGTTTCGTGTGATTCATGTTGGTTTTGTTCCTAAAGAAAATTCTGTAATTTGCCGATAATCTGTCTCGATCAGTAATTTAGGCCATATTTAAGTCAGAATCATAATTTCAGTATAAAATATGAGTTTTAGAGGAATTCGTCTTCTTTCTAACCCCTCTGACCTTGCTCGATTTCGTTTTCGTATGTGTGAGATATGACTGTTTTACTACAAGGTGTAGATAAATTCCATATTTCGTTTCTTGATGATTTTGATGACTAAATTATTTTGATACTTGTGCTACATATATTATTCTGATCTGAAACTTTGGTCAGTATTTCTACATCCATCTGGGGATTATCCAGAATTTTGGTGGATTTTATTGATGAGTTTTATACGCCATTTCATGCTGGTTTATGAAAGCTATACTTGTTGTATTTTGCTCGCTGTTCTGTAAAGAGTCGTATTTTTACCCTATCTCCTTCTACTATATGGAAAATATTTATGAAATATGAAAGTTACATTATTTTGTCTATTTTCACTTTCTTTTTGCGGATTTGGATTTCGTTTCACGGTTTGCGAGATATTTCAGTTTTCGCACAGCAGTGTTGGGAATTCCAGATTTGCCAAACTGTCGTTTCTTGATGTTTTCTAATTTTTGTTGACTGAGCTAATTTTACTGGAATATTATGAAACCTTTTATTCTGGTACTAGACAAATAGGGGATTATCCCAAATTTTTTCTGAATTTATTTGAAATGTTTTAATTCTGTTTTTCAGACTGAGAATTCAATTTGCTGATTTCTGGCTGAACGTGTTTTCTGGATTAAAATCAGTTTTGAGTTATGATTTTGTGAAGTACTATATGACTTATTTATAATCGCTGGATTCGTGTGGAAGTCTATTTTCCAGATTCTTTGTTGGATTTAGATTTGGGTTTTTGTAGCAATGGGAATCACTATTTTAGTACTGTACTATCATGTTGTCCTGAATACGAACATACACCGTTTTGCTCGTTTATGTGACTGTATATCATATATGCATGCTTATTTGTTTTCCTGAACCTAATACTGACTATTCCATGTTAGTTTGACACTGTTTCATGCTCGTATATGCCTGTTTGATAATTATGATAAAGGGAAAGACCATAGTAGTGGACAATATAGGTATGTGTACTCAGAAGTGGCCCGTGTTTCCTATTCCCTGTTGCCATGTTTCATGATTACATGATCCATGCCTGTTATTACTGTCTGTTGCCATGAATTCATGACTACATGATTCATACATGTTATTACTATATTATGCCATGAACTCATGACTACATGATTCATGCCTGTTATTATTATATGTTGCCATGTTTCATGATTACATGATTCATGCCTATTACTACCTGCTGCCATGTTTCATGACTACATGATTCATGTATGTTTCTGTTGCCACGGTTTCACTACATGATCGTGCCTGTTACCTGTTACATGACGCCTGAGTACACGGCCCTATAGAAACCCACTACTAGGCCTAAACATAACTGTTTGAATGTAGCAACCATGTGTTATAAATGAGGCGCATGAAGTGCTACCTAGATAGTAATAACACAAGACTTGATATGACATAAATCTGATTACTTGTACTTGTTCCTGATTACCTGTTACCTGATTTCCTGTTACATGATTACACGTTCCTGTTTACCTGTTATATGATACATGATTACCTATTTACTTGCTTGCATGATACTTGACACATGATTACCTATTTACCTGTTCACCTACTTGTATGTCACTTGACACTTGAGTCATGTTGCCTGTACTTGTTAGTATACCATGTTACCTGATTTGAATCCTGATTCATGTTGAATACTTTATTCTGTTATCATGCTTATACTATGCTATGCTTGTTATTCGTTAGTTTTTCCCATGTACTTGTATCCTGCACTACAAGCGGCCCGTAACTTGCAATTTATGGGTACCTTGTTTTCTTCTCCTTTCTCCTGCAATTCATTAATTGCAGATCAGGATGGTCGGCTGCCAGATGGTATTGGCGAGATGATGTATTAGTGTTGGATTTTCTACTTATTTATTATTATTATTTGTTGCTTGAACTTGAATAAAATGGCTTGATTACTTAGATATTTATTTGTAATTGGGCAATGTGACCCAGGATATTTGACTTGTCCAGATTCTGAATTGTTTGAGATTATTATTATATTTTGGTTTCAAGTAAATTCCTGTTGGTATCTTGTTTCAATTATGCATGCCTGGTTGTTTCTTTGGCTTCCGGCTCTGATTATTCCTGTGATATGTTATAAAGATTGCTTAACAGCTTATAGATGATGAAAATCATTCGTTAGGCTTAGTTGCGTATCCGTATTCCGTATTCTTTTTGGGAAGCGGGGTGTGACAGTAATAGTGTATGTTTTGTTGTGGTCATAAGGTTAAGTTTACCGATTTTGATTTTGGAACGTTTCGTGGAGCTTAGAAGCATTCGAATTCAAAACCTATAAGTGGGTAACAACTTTAGTACTCTAACTTCAACTATATTGTAGGTCGTATGCTTGTTAGAGTAGCTATATTTGTTGTATTGGATGAATATTCATGTTTAGATTATGTGTTAATTGTTAATTAATTGTGTAAAATTATGGTAAGATTAACCTAACAACATTTTATAGTTTATGTCCTAAATTTTGGACGTGCTTCCATAAATTATTTCTCTTTAACTAGATAGAACCTACAACTGAAATTTTTATATGTGTATCCTATATATGTCCATAACATCCCCTCAAAATTTCATGATTTTTGGATGTCATTTGGTATTTTAAATAAATCTGAGCTCATTCCTACTTAAAAACTGAAATATTGCATTTTCTATAATTCTGTCCTGAATATCATGGTTACTTTAAAAAATCATTTCTATCTAAATATATGGATTTTGAAGCTGAAATTTTTATATGTGAATCAAGTATATGTCTGTAATATGTTCACAAAGTTTCATGAGGTTTGGATATCGTTTAGTATTTTAAACAAATTCGAACTTAGGACTAGTTGACAATTTTGGTTTAGTTCTGGAAATTTGTACAGTTTCAGTACTGAGTTTTAGACTTACTTCTGAAACTCATTTCTCTTTAACTATTCGGAATTTAGAGCCAAAACTTTTATATGTGTTTCTGCTTATGTCTATAACATCTCTACAAAATTTCGTGATTTGTGGATGTCATTTGATATTTTAAATAAATCCGAACTCATTCCTGGTTAAGAACTAAAACATGACTTATTCTATAATTTTGTCCTGAATATCATGCTTACATCCAAAGATCATTTATCTCTAATTATATGGAATTTGAAGGTGAACTTTTTATGTGAATCTAGTATATGACTATAAAATTTTCACAAAATTTAATGAGTTGTGGATATCGTTTAGTATTTTAAATAAATTCAAACTTATGACTGATTGACAATTCTGCCTTGGTTCTGGAAATTTGTACAATTTCTGTATTGAGTTTTATACTTACTTCCGAAAGTCATTTCTCTTTAACTAAATGGAATTTGAAGCTGAAACTTTTATATGTGTATCTCATATATGCCTGTAACATCTCTTCAAAATTTTAGGATGTTTGGATGTCATTTTTTATTTTAAATAAATCTGAACTCTTTCCTAGTTAAGAACTGAAACATGACATATTTTATAATTCTGTCCTGAATATCATGCTTACTTCAAAAAAAATTTCTCTCCAAATACATGGAATTTGAAGCTGCAATTTTTATATTTGAATCTGGTATATGTTTGTAATATATTCTCAGGATTTAATGAGTTTTGGAGATCGTTTATTATTTTAAACAAATCCGAACTTAAGACTGATTAACAGTTTGCCTTGGTTTTGGAAATTTGTATACCTTTCGGTATTTGACCATTTTAACCTCTGATATGAAGTATTTTGAGGATACTCAAAACAAAGAATTTGAAGTAGATTCGTTAATCTTTTCTTTCGAGTCTCAAAAGTCAAATTTTCGTAAAGTGTGGGTTTCTCGGTGATTTTTATAAGTAACAAGAGCTGCAGTTTTCTAGAATCCAAAACTTTTATTTTGCATATGAATTTTAGAAAGATTAATTATTGTTAAATCCATTTTTCTGTTAAGTATTGAATTTTATATGATATTCGCAAGACCACTATGTTACTATCCAAGGACAATGTTGAATATTTAAACAATGGATTCTATATTTATGGGACTGAGGATATGCCCAGTAAACCCACAGAGGTGGGCTAGGGGTAGGCCGATAAGGTCCATGAATTCGATAGAGAATGACTTGGTCAAATTCAAGGAAATGATATGTGACTTAGGCGATGTCCGAGTTAATAAGAATTAGAGAACTCCGAGGGATGGGTGGAATAGGGTCAATAAGACCAAGATTCCAATTGTGTGAAATATAAGTCCGGAATAAGGATTGTTAAGTCCATATTATATTTTGCATCATTTAGACGAAGATCTTATATTTGTTAAATTAGTATTTTGAATTAGAAGAAGATATGACAGAAATAATGACAAACATGTCCGGTAGAGAGGTGCAATTCCTAGGAATGTTTGGAATAAAGGATATGCCCAGATGATCTACGATGTGTGGGCTAGAAGTATGCCTGTCAGGTTTTTAGCTACGGGAGATCGTCTTGCTAGGGTTGGTGACTGAGGATATGCCCGGTAAATTCATGGTGTGGGGTTAGGGGTATGCCTGTCAGGTGCAATATCTTGGGAGTGCGACTTACACGTGATTACGTATTGGAATACAAATTATTGGGTTTAGGCATCACATAGAGAGGGATTGTACCTTGTAATGAGAAGAAATGCTAGTAGCTTGTACTAGGAAACAATGTTGTATAGGCGACATATCATTCTAAACAAGCGTACATTAAAAGAGCATATTTAAATTGTGCATGTTAGCATAGTAAGTATATGATTGACACTTTAGTAAATTAGTTCCACACTCTGTCATGCCCCACTTCCCATAATACGAAAATACAGTCACACAACTAAGGCCCAGCGAATGACGTAAATACATCATTCATAAGGTGTAACGATCAACTGAACAATACAAGATAAAATCACAACCATGCATGCAAAATACAATCACAAAAACCATGAATAAACCTAAAAAAGATCGATGAAATAAATTCACCAAATTATATCCAACATCTGGGAAAAAGTAAACTTTAGGAGAAAATGCCCGAAAAACAATGTATGAAAAACAACAGTAGGGACTTGAAAAGTACAAAACAAGAAACTAAATGCATGATAATAAAAGAATCTGGCTTCATCATCTAGGATAATCGTTCACCAAGCCATTCAGCTAATTCATCTCCTGTACCTACGATTTCAACATCAAGAGTGGTGGAAAAATGTCCGTTAGAGCAAGCATTGGATAGCAAGTAGCAACAAGCAGTGAACAAGAAAACAGGCATGTCAAGGAACAAGCAACGTGAGCAAGAAAATAGGCATGACAAGGAATAAGCAACGTGAACAAGAGATCATGTAAGCAAGCATGGAACAAGTAACAGGAAGCATGTAAACGAATAACAGGAAGCATGTAAACGAGTAACATGAAGCATGTAAATGAGTAACAGGAAGCATGCACGTGCTCAGTGTAAATCTTATGTCTAGCATTCTTGTATAAATCCTAACTACTGCACGCAATCCTGCGTCCCATACCACAGGTCGGGTGCATACAAACAAGTTAACGTTTAGACTATAATGGTGAATTCTATAGGATTATGTAATCGGGTCTTCCAGTGACATTAACAAGAATCATAACGTGTAACCAAGCATAATGTCAAGTAACCAAGAATAATGTCAAGTAACCAAGAATAATTTCATGTAAACATGGGTCACTTTTACGAGAAACATGGGCCTCCTTCCGAGTACACTCTCCTATATTGTCCACTACTAGATTTTTTTCCTTATTACCCCGGCTTGTCATTCTTTTTACAATGATTATACATGGACATGCAATAATGAGAACGAGTACTAGGACATGGTCAAGAAGATATCAAGAGACATGCAATGCAGGATGTAGGATACGATTTATGACATGCAAGAAATAATATATTCATACTTATATACAGGAAGATACAAATTCTGGACAGCAAGGCCTTGCTGTACAAAAATAGATTTTCCCATTGCTAAAAGGAAGAAAATCAAGATCCGTCAGGAGTTCTAGAAACTAGACTCCCTGCCGGTCCAACGCATATACACATGGCATATCATAAATACAGAAACCAGGTGTAAAATTATAATTTTTACTGATTTCATGTTCCGGCAGCATGGTTGGGGTCAAATTCTTATATATGAAAGTTGATCATAAATCTATTTAAAAATAGTATAAAAATCATAATCAAATTTCTAACAGTGTTCAACGACAACAAAACAAATTTTAGGTCCTAATTGTTAATTTAATGTACTGTTCTGACTAGTTAAACATGATAATGCATTTTTGAGTTTGTATTCTGGATTGCAGACGTTACAACACAAAAATTCCAATATCTTGCAATCGGTAAACCGAATTGCAAAACCGTTAGATGATCTGGATTCTAGACACAAAGAGCGAAAATTCTCATTCAATAAGTTTTGATTAATAACAATGGAATCAGGTCAAAAGTGAGGTTCTTTACTGAAATAACGTTCATGCAACAATCTAGAGTCATGTTTGCACATATATATCAAGTCTGAAAATTTATCAAATAATTCCAACAAAATTGAGGGTGACTCCTAATCATGTCCAGTAGCAATCATATTAATATCAATTCTAAATTTTACCGTTAGCATTTTATTTTAATTAATAATTCATGCCAATACATCTGTAGACGGTGATATGGAAATCTAGACCTGACAGTATTAAAAGTGTGATATCTTACAATTTATAGATCGGATTCCAGATCGTTCAAAAGGTCTGGAAAGTAGATTCACAGGGATACAAAAGCTATTCACAGAGTTTTATTTAATTCTTACAGCAACAGGTTCAAAAATTTAACGCAATACGAAATAGGCAGCAAGACAGTAAGCAGATTTATGTTGATTGTCAACTATTTAAACATCCCATTGTCATTAATTTACAGAATTTTTTTTGACTAATAGGTTGAATTTTCCACCATTAATAGGTCCATATTATCTCATTCATAGCATTTAGTTCTACGAGAAAAATCGAACTCAACGAAATCATTCAAATGAACCTACTGTATAGCATGATTCTAATATTCGTGTAGTGTATGAACATGATGAATGCAGCAGGACGTGGGTTTGAGTCCAGGAAACAGACATGAAAAGTGGACTACTACTTGGTTTCACCGATGAATCCATAGTAGTCTCTTTGACGGGTAACAAACAGACAATGCATGACGAATGAATAACGAGCTACTTGCGGAAATCAAAAATTAATTCTTGAACTAGAAACAATAAGAGGGTTCAAGAGAGAGCTTGCCTTAAGACGATTAATCCAGATATAATTGCAGATGATATAAGAATCTCCAACGGCGGCAACACGTGCAAGAGACGGAATGGCGGCACGTACAAATGCAGCAACAATAGGACGTGCAACACACGTGTTCAGCAAGGACAGCGGCAAGAGCAACAGCGGCAATGGCGGGAGGTGGTCGACGGCACAGGATGCAGGCTGCGGCGGCGATCAGGGTGCAGGGCGGCGGTGCACAGGGGTTAACGGCAATGCAGGGTGGACTACGGTGATGGTGGCTCGACGGTGTACAGGGGGAAGGGTTGGCGAGGTTGCAGGGGGTGTTGCATTGGAGAGGAAGACTGTAGTGGCATACAGGGTGTCGAAGGGTTGAAGGTGATGACGAGGAGGAGAAGGTGGTGATCGAAGAGGATGATGGCTTGGAGTGGGTTTCGGTTGGTCGAGATGAGGTGGACGGTGAAGTGCAGGCGGGTAGTCGAGCGGTGAGGTGGCTCGACGGTTGGCGCTACGGGGAAGAGGGCAGAGCTCGGGTTTCGACGGATGCAATAGAGGAGTGCGGGGGTTGCGGAGGTAATGGCAGTGGCGACTGGGTTTCGAAGTCGACAGGGAAAAGAAGAGCGGCGGAAGGGATGAGATTAGGAGATAGGTTAGATTAATATAATTAAGGTTTAGGTTTAATTAGTAATTATACGGGGATTAGGATGTTAGGTTTGGGTTTCAGGTATGGGTTAGCGGGTTTGGATGCGGGTTTGGGAAAATAGAAGTAAAAATAGGAATAAAATAATAGATGAACAAAGAAGCCAATATGCAGAAATTAAGAATAGGATGCATGGAAATTTTTAGGGTTCAACAGAAGATAAAATTAATCGAAAGAATGAATTTTGTCGAAGTCGAACAACAAAACTTTATTATCCAATAATAATCATAATAACGACAAAATTCATAATAATAATAATAATAATAATAGTAATAGGATTTGGGTTAAATTAATGGGCTCCATATTAGTAAATAATAATGATAATAGATGGATCAAGATCTATGGGCTTTGAGTAGGTTTTAAGAGTATTTATATAATTTTAAAAAGCTGACCATAGATTAAATAATCAAGTAATAACATTAGTCAGATAGTCAAGTATAAAACGAACATAATAAAATGTGATAAGATCTTACCTTATACAAATTAATAAATAATCAAAGGAATAATAATAATAATAATAATAATAATAATAATAATAATAATAATAATAATAATAATAATAATAATAATAATAATAATAATAATAGTAACAATAACAATAATAAAATCATATAACAAATAGAATTTGGGTTTAACACACTTATTAAAATAATTCTATAATTATAATATATCTGGTCTGGGCGAAAAGATAATTAATTAACCCAATAAGGAAATAGGATAATCTTATAGAATGGATAAAATTTGTATTAAAATATATCGTCTTTTGAAAATAGCTACAAAATACGATTGATGATTAGGAGGGATTTTAATATGGAGATTTAAAAGAAAATTTAAGACAAAACGAATTTAAGAAAACGGAAAATTTTATATAGAATCCAAACCCAGATAATACACAGGAAAATATGTATAGGTGGAAACGGGGATTACACACTCATTCATACGATATTGTATAATTGACTATTTTCCATTTACATTTAATACATTGATTCAAGTTTTTATTCTATTATGTTGTGTTTTGAGAGTTAGTTAAAGTTGTTGGGATTCTTATAGTCAGTCTCACAAGCTGACGAACCCGCAGATTTTCATTTTGCAGGTAAGGGTGCTTGTGGTCTAAGCATAGTAGTGTGACATCCTGAGCCTGTCATCTTATCAATCCAAGTGGTTTGGACTTGTAGTAAGATTTTTGCATTTTCATGTATTACATTATGTTTATGTACTCAATTGAAGTAAAAGAATCTGGGGGTGTCACAATTTTATTTTTTTTGTATGAAATTCAGGATGTTACAAAGTTGTATCAAAGCCAATTTCAATTAGCAGTACTAAACATAGTATGGGAAATGAGCCTAGGATGACACTAAATGCGTTTGTATTAGTTTCGAGTCGTAAATGTTTTTTTTTATATTTTATTTTAAATTTTAACTTTGCATTTTTGATACCTTGTATGTAGACTAACTTTTCTCTTTTAATTTTCTCTTTTTTGTGTATTTTCTTTAAGGCTACTTTTCATCTTTAACGCTTAATTCTTTTTCAACTTGTTTTTAATTTTTCTTTTACTCTTAATTCACGTTATTTATTATTTTATCAGCCTTCTTTAGTGTTAATCCTTTTTGTTGTCTTACTAATTTTTCTTTTCTAATATATTTGCCTTTCTTATTTGTATGTGCTTTTACGTTTATTTTTGCTATTACTTTCATTTATTTTACTCTTTTCTTATTTATTTTTCTTTGTATCTTCATTTTCTTCATATAATTTTTCATTCTTCATTGACTTGCTTCATTTTCTTTTTCTATCTTATTTTTTTATATTTTTATTTCATAATTCATTCTTTTTTTTATACCTATATCTCATACAGTTTTTTTTTTCTACTTCATATTTATACTCATCTCTTTTTTTCCTTTCTTTTATATTATTTTTATTCTTAGAACTACTTTTCTGTTACTTAGTTTTTACTTTCTTGTCTTACACTTTTTTTTCCGTTTCTTTCCTTCTACTTTATCTTTTTCATCTTTTTCTACTTTGGTATATTTTTTTCTTCTTTCTATCTTTCTTGTTCTTTATTTTTCTTTCTGTTAAAGTTTCTTTTACCTCTACTACTAGTTTTTTTTACTACAACTTAATTTTATTTATTTAATTTTTTAATCTTTCTTACTTTTCTTCTTACTTTTGTTACTTTTTTTTCCACTAGTTACCCTTTTACTTATTTCTTCTTGTATCACTCTTCTTTCTCTATCTTGTAGTTTTTTTTCTTTTACATTCACACTTCTTAATTTTACTATATTATTATTATTATTATTATTATTTGTTGCTTCTATCTTAAATTTATTATTCATCAATTTCTAACTCTTTTTTATTTTTTTCTATTCTTACTCTTTATATCACAATTGCTATCTTTCCATATGTATTTCACATTTTTATTACTAATCTTTCTATCTACATTGTCTTCCCTATCTTTCACTCTTATTTTTTTTACTACTGGTTTATTCATTTCATAGATTATGTTTCTTTTCAACTTATCTTAATTTTTTAATTTTTAACTCTATATCAAAATTTCTTGTTCTATTGATATGGGTAAAAAGAGAACCAAATCGGGACCGTTCAAATAGGGCACGAATCTTAAAGCTCTCAAGGGTAAAACCGTAAATTTTACTATAAACGGGAATTAGGCCTTTTTCCAGCCCAATATCTTAAAACAGATCTATCTAATCGGGTTGTCATAATTGCCTAACACAAATGAGTCCATGATTACTTAAATATGATTTAAACTCATAATTATTAATAAGAGACGGTTTAAAACCATATCTCTTATCATTAGAAGAGTTTTAACTCAATCTCCACAACCACCATTATCTCTTCATGAAGAAGAGATAACCAATTCAATCCAAAAACACCGGGAAGTAAAGATAAATCATTATCTTGGAACTGGCCCCCAAAACAACTATAAATACCCCATAATTTTCACAGAAATCAGGTAATCTGTATTTTGCCACAAAAAGGTCTCATATATTTTTTGAGTTCTAACTTGAGCATTGGAGGGTCTGTCACCGGGGTATACCTCGATCTTTTAGACTTTTGCAGGTTAATCAGAGCGATCATCACCATCTAGATAAGATCCAACAGTGCAAACAAGTCAGATTTAGGAGTCAACATCAGCTGGAAATGGTCAGCATCCGTGAAAGTAAAAAATATCAGCTTTTTATTGTTTCTAAAAGAATTCAAAATATTTGTTTGCTCCCACACAGAAATTAGCCACAATAGATTGGCACTGTCTGTGAGAACGTAAAAAGAAATCAGACAAAAATCTGTTAGTAAAAATATTTTTCAGCCATGCCTCCAAAAGGGAAAGGGAAGGCGGCGGCCTCAAGCCGACGAGCCACCCCTCTTCCTCCACCTCCTCACGAGGACATTCCTCTTACCCTTCAACTAGATCAACCTCTTCAGCTACAACAGCCTACTCAACCCCCCACCAAGGAGGTTCCGCCGGAGGGCACCCGAAGAAGTCAGCACCATGCGCATCATATTGGAGAGAACAGAGGGTCAGTCTACACCTACACACCCTCCACGGTGCCCCCTAAGGCACCTCAGGTACAACAAGACCTCCGCCATATCATAAACTTTAGACAATAAGAGTCCGAATGCCGGGAGCGCACAAGCAGACCACGAGCAAGGGACGGGCTCCCCCATTCATCACATCTACAATGCACGAGGTGCCCCTCTCATCGAAGCCAAGGATGTAAAAGAACCCTCTCTTCTAGAGGGAGAAGAAGTCAGCACTCTCCAAGGGGACAAAGAAGAACTCCTTCTCGAGGGAGAAGGAACCCAACTCCAACAAGTCGATCAGCCGCCAAGAGAGAAAAAGAGGAAGAAGTACTTGTCACTAAGGCAAAGTTCTGAGAATTCTTCAAGCCCTCAACATCGTTCCTAGAAAGACTCGACTAACCAGCCTTCACTGCTCCACTCTGCCATGATGTGAGAAGTCTAATGGATCCACTAGATTCGAAGAGCAAAACAACGTCGTCCTACATTTTCTCCGAAAGATGATAAACCGTCTAGCACTACTGAAGCAAGAAGAAGGAATACATGAAGGAACATACCTCCCCAATAGACCCCCCTTCTTCAGGAAGAGCATTAAGGCTTCTGTGCCGATCAACTTCAAAATCCCTGCCTTTGAGTCCTACAATGTAGAGTCCAACCCGATAGACCACATTGAGAGTTTTAAAAACCTCATGATGATCCACCAAGCATCTGACTCACTTCTCTGCAAGGCCATCCCATCAACCCTGAAGAGATCCACACGGGAGTGGTTCTCTCATCTCTCTTTAGGGTCCATCTTCTCTTTCAACCAACTTGAAGAATTTTTCCTGATGCACTTCATCACCAGCCGCAAGACAGAAAAGACAAGTGCCTCATTACTTGATCTAAAGCAAAGAGATGGGGAATCCCTCTGTAACACCCTGTATTTGTAGAGTATATAAGGAAATATTAAGAGAAAAATAATAAAAGAAATATATATGGATTATTGGAGTGACCAATATAGATTTCCATGGGTTAGTCCCACATAAGAGGAGAGAAAGAGCGACAATGAGAGTATATATTAGAAGGCCAAGGGTCAAAGGTTACCTAATAGTCTGGACACCTTTTGTGAGGCCAGCCTGTGGTGGGTAGTAGATTAGGATTTATTTGTGTGTGTACGAGTTGGGTACGGGGCGTTACACCCTCAAGACTTGTGTTCGGCGCTTCATAGCCGAGTCCCGATCCATCGCCTCAATCGATTCAGTCGTATCCATGGTTGCCTTCAGGTACAATGTGAATCATGACCACCTCAAAGCCTCTCTCGTCAAAAGACCCCCTCGGGACTTCTCCGACCTCCTCCAAAGGGTCGAGAAGTACATCCGAGTGGAAGATGTCATCCGACCCCAAGAACAGAAGGTGACCTCATCCGGGAACAAACATAAAAGCACCGTTGAAGACAAACCTAGGTAAACCCAGATGGATGCCACAGCTAATTCCGTCAATCTCCAATGCCTTGCTTCGAGAAGTACACCCCACTTAATGCTAGCATCTCTATTATTCTCATGGAAGTCGACAAGGCGGGACTCCTTCGACCTCCCCCAAATTTGTAGTGCCCCGAGTTTCGTACCTAGGAAACTCAAGAACAAGCCAGAATTTTTACTTCAAATAGTTTCAGAACACAAAAAATACAGAAAATTGAAAACTTTTATTGCATCCCAGAAAGTTATATTGTACAATACAATCTTACATAAATTTTACTTCATGATTTACATTAATAAAATTTACTATGCAAAAATTACATTCTCCACTTAGATGTTCCATGCAGCTCAAGTCTTCTGCTTCCACGATCCAGTAGTCCTGCAACTAAACATATTGTGGGCATGTCAACTGACACAATGCTGATAAAACCAGCGACTTCCCATACTCAACAATTTATATTTGTTGCAAAAAATATATATAGTCAAATCACAAGTGTTAGTGTATGCCATGCCCTGGAGTCTAAAGCACAATTCCAAATACACGCAATGAACTTACTCTAATGCAATTTATTTGGAAACGTATGCATCCTATACTACACACTTTCTCAAATGCAACTTCAATGGAAACATATGCATCCCATACTACATACTTTCCAAGGAGTTCATAGTCTCCAGATCACAGGATTTGATCCCCCGCTATGCATCATTCTCTTGTACTCATTCCAGTTCCCGACAGTTAACTAGTGTCTGATGAGGTTGTAGTAGTTCGGTCTAATTCCGCCACTGCAGTCATTAGTGGTATCCAAGTTTTCCATTATTCCCCGGCACCTGGACCTCACTCAAAAGTTGCTACGAACATCAAGATAGCCCGCAAGCTCACCAAGTGGCACTGAGACACGTAAAGCCGCACTCTAGTTCTTTGTCCGTACCCAACAACATAGAACTTGATAGATTGGTATGGTCCATTCCCTACTTTCGACAGGAGAATCTACCGTTAACCTCCCGTTCTTATCACAATACTTTAGGAATTAACATACGAGATCACGCAACTCGTGCTTCGAACATGTCAGGAAGCACCGCACGTGTGCCCTTAACAGGCGAGTACAACCACCCGACTAGTACCTGTCCTAATAATAGATAAATCGACTAATTTACAGGATATTATTACCCAGTGCACCAATCCTTTTCAGGTTTTAGTGACAACAACTAACATCTATTGTGGACACATGTTTAGTGAAATTGGGTCAATTACTTACCAGTTAATTACCCTAGCCTTTTCATATGTTCTCAAGTGGAACCCATATTCACCTAACAAATTATATGACATTGGCGAATCGATCTTCGTCAATCGCCATCACCTCTAGCTTGGATCTCGACCATGTTTCTGGCCCGTGATCAACCTTCCTAGGTTAAAATACGATGACGCACGAGAAAATGCCTCATCCACAACATCTCATGGTGATAAGGTTACTAACTATTTGTAACCTCCGTTCCCGTTTATACGAATTTCTAATTATTTTTTTCGTATTTCTGAATTTTAATTTTTTCAAACAAATCCTACTATTCTCTTGAATTCGATTTTCTTCTTTTGAATATTCGATTATTTTGTTTGAATCCAAATCCTAATTCATTCGATAAAATTATTTAATTGATTATTTGATTTATTTGTAAATAACCCAATCCTAGCCTTCCTATGATTTGATTATTTGATTCTTCATTATTCGTCAAGACAAACTCCTAGCCCATACTCCTACTCTATTAATTGTTTTAAATCATAAGCCCAAACCCAGCCCAATAATATTATTATCCTTGTTTATTAATGTAAGCCCAACTATTAAACCCAAACCTGCATTGGTGTACCAAAACCCGTTAACCCAACTTAAACCCACTAACTCGATTTCCCCAGATCTCTCCACCACCCTCTCACATTGCCCACAAATCACTCTCCACATCCCCACTAATTCTAAATAAACCCTTTAACTAATCCAACTTAATTAATTTAATTATCTGCTCGCTCTCTCTCTTTCTGTCTCTCTCTCCCTGACTCACACACACACTCTCTATACTCCTTCTCCCTCTGTTCAACAGAGCCCCAGTCTCGACCCCACTCTCATCCTCGTTCCCATCGTCTCATTCCACCACTGGCGACAACCCCCGTAGTCGCCTTTGCCACTCGAGCCCCTTCTTGCCTCCTCCACTAGCATCGCCACCCTTCCTCATTCTCCTCCCACTGTTTACCTCGTCTACCTTCGAGGCCACTACCCTCTCCCTCGACCACCACCATACTCCTCAGCCTCTTCCTCCCGCTCCCTGCCTCCTTCATCGACGCCACTTCCACAACCGCAGCCTCCTCCACTGTCGAGCTCCGCCATCCTCCATCTTCCTTATCGACCCATCACCTAGTCGACCACCAGAGCACTATCGCCTCTGCCCCATCGCTTTCCTTATCACCACCATCATCCTCCCGTCGCCTCCCCTTGCAGCTCCTCGCGCTGCGTCGCCACCGCAGCACTCCACCCTGTTCAGCACCGTAGCTCCTCTTCGCCGTCAACTCCTGCACCATTGCCTCCTACCTTGCAGCCACTCTGACCTCCCATCTTCTTCTTCCTCACCCTTGCCTTCACCCTCCTCGTGGCCATTTCCCCTCGTCACCGTGCCTCACCGCAACCACCATCTCCCGACTACTCTGAACCCATGCTAGCCCTACCTCTGCCATCACCATCGAGCACCAACCGTAGTCTGCACCTCCTCCTTCACTGTGCGCTACCATCAACCGGTCTCCACTATCCTCGTTACCATGCCTCACCGAAGGACCCCCCTTCACCTCTCGTTGCACCTCCGAGCCACCTTGGCAACAACCTCCCAACCGCAACCCTCCTGTGCCGACCGTCGAAGTCCCTATCTTGCTGCCATTCCGTCGGTTGCACGTGTCTTGCTGTTCGTTGTGTGCACATTCTCTCATTGTTAGGTAGTGTCCACGTGCTACAATTTGCACGTGTTATTGTTCTCGCCATGTGCACGTGCTCTCGTTGTGCCGTTGTTCGCACGTGTTACAGCCGTCGCTCGTCTCGCTTTCGTTCATCGTCAATAAGGCAAGTATCTTGTACACTTTATTGTTCCGTACAAGAATATTATTTGACCTCCCATAATTATTAGTTATTTTTGATTATCGTAATCGAACCTCGTTACCGTCCATATTCATGAAAAATACTCTTTATAAGTTTCAGTTGATCAAACCATCATATTATCACGCTTTACAATCTTTCCATGGTTAAATCAGTCGATATATATTGAATTGAATCAATCCATTTGCCTCTGTGATTCGATGCACATCAAAATATCATAAATATCGATTTGTATGTTCTTGTTGTGCTATTTTCTCTAACTTGTAGCTAGATTTTGAACTAGATACTGTTCAAACCAATAGAGCTTTATACATGAGAGTTTTAGCCCTGTGAATCTAGTTTCTGGAACTTTTGACGGATTCATATTCCAAGTTATAGATAATCAGTTATGATGTTTTTCGTATTGCTAGGTCTACACATTCCAGATTGTTACTTATAGCACATCGACATGTTTCACTAATTAAAGTGTCATGTTAATAGGTGACTTAGGACTTGATATTTATCAGCACACTACTAGACATGATTAGGATACACCTCATAATTTTTATAAGATTTTTGAATGAATTTACAGTCCCTTTATATATATAAAAGAATTTGACCCTGATCTGCTGTCGGAACAGTAGATCAGTAAAGAACTGTCTGGTTGACCTATCTATTCTATTTAAAATGTGCCATGTGAATATTCATTGGAACCGGCATGAAGTCTATATTTTGGAACCACTGACGGTACCTGATTCACTTTTCTGTAACGATGAAAAAGCAGATTTTTGTACAACAACGTATTGCTATCTAGAATTGTAAATTCATGTCCTTGATTGTAAATATATTTATTCTTGCATTTGATTAATTAACTTGGATATCATGCATTGCATAGCCCTTGATACTCCTTGATCCTGTACTGACATCCGTTCTCATTGTGCATGTTCATGTTGATTATTATAAAAGTATAACAAGTCGGGGTAATAAGGGAAAGAATCTAGTAGTGGAAAATATAGGAAAATGTACTCGGAAGGAGGCCCGTGTTTCTCGTAATTGTGACTCTATATATGTTTACATGATATGATATGACTACATGATTATATGACATGATATAATTTCTGGTTACATGATACAATATGACATGATATGATATGATTCCTGTCAGTGTCACTGGAAAACCCGAGTACATGACCCTATAGAATTCACCACTAGAGTCTAAATGTTAACTTATTTGTATGCACCTGAACCTGTGGTATAAAACACAGGATTGCGTGCATTTGTTAGAATTTATTAAAGATTCCTAGACTTGAGATTAACACTGAACATGTGCATGATTTATGTTTACAAGTTACCTGAAACCTATTACAAATTTTCATGGTTAATGTTTGCAAGATTACATGATTCATGTTTATAAGTTACATGTTACATATTTATAAGTTACAAGATTCCTGGTTACACAACCTATTTCCCCTACCTAATTCATTGTTCCCGATTAGTTATATTTTGAGACTTGTTCAATTCTCGTTTCCTTCTTGTTATGTATATTGTTTCTCGTTATCATGTTTGTTCCATACTTGAATTGCTAGTTTTTATAACTTTTCTGATTATGCCATGTTTCCTGTTCCTATTTTGTTTGTACTACTTGCGGCCCGTTACTTGCTCTAATGAGTACCATCTATCTTTCTTTGAGTTAATATTATACAGGTACAGATGATGAGTTATGGGAAGAACTCGACAGATTGCTATTGCATTGTGTATTCTCGGACTTATTGTAAGTTCTTGTATCTCAGATATTGGTTATTATATTATATTCTTGTTCCTGTGATTATTACTGTATTATTGAGCTTGTTGGTATTGTACAACTTATGAATAATATGAGTTGGTATACTTATATCATTCTCTGGGCCTCAGTTACGTGCATGTGTTCCCATATAATGCGAAGCAGGGCGTGCCATTATCAAGGGTCAAATGAATTGAAAGTCCTACGGTGATAACCATTACCCTAAACAAGCTAATGTATATAGCTATTCACACTTCAATTTAATAGACACTAACAAGTCCAACTTAAAGCATGATCAAACATGAGTGACAAGAAAATTAAACTACTTTCTAAGTCCATGATAAAGTTCTAGTATGAGGAAAGCTTAACACACTCAAAACAATAAGCTAATTCATTCAACATACCACTGGTGCAACTTGAAAAAATCACAATTAATCACCTACTTACTAAAAATCCATGTATTTATATTATACAGATAGGTCTTGAAGTCTACTTTGCTTATTCAGTTGGAAACTTTCTCAAATTAAGCCAACGTAGTGATGAAAAAAACCTCATACTAAGATACATTCAAAATCTCAAAATTTACAGGACTGTTAATCAGTGTGTACTAAAAACTCATTTAAAAATCACAAACATCTCAAAATCTAATGAAATTTGATAAACATGATCTAGGTACATATAGTCAGTATATATCCAAAATTTAGCTCAAAACTTCAAGTTTGCACAAAGTTACAAAAATTTGAAATAAGATTCAAATTTAATACTGTCTGTATATTGCTTCCCAACCAGAGCAGCAAATCATAATTTAAAGAGATAACAATTTGTATTCAAAAATTATGAAACTTGGTGAAAATGTTCCATGCTGACTAAGAATACTACTGTAAAATTTTAAAGTTTAAATTCCCTTTTATCAAAGAGTTATGCTTTTCAAGGTAATACATATGTATAACGAAAACAGAGCTGAAACAATTTTATCCCAGTACAGAAACATGATTTTTATTAAATATCGAATCATATCTAAAAACTAGGTTTGCCCGTGCACGTGCCTACCGCACGTTTCTACGAACGTTGCAACATATAAAAAGGCTTAAAAAAATTAAATATATGCACGTCTTCGTGCAGAATGATTTATATATATGTGTATTTCGCTGAGACATTGATGTATTCTAAATTATGTTGTTTATTGGTTTATATCTTGCAGGGTTATTTGTCAGGAGCTCGAGATTGAAAAGAGTACTGTGAATCTATAACAATAGTAGATCAAAATCAGTTGCTATGTATGACTTAAACATAAGAGATTTCATATTTGATTTGTAGCATGTTATAAGTAGCAATTTTGTTAGTAATGCAGTTATCACCTCAAACTGCATGAGTTAATTCCCCGTTGTCATATTTTCATGTAGTTAACCATATATGATTTTAAAAGAGGTTACAATGAGAGAGTGGGAGAGAGAGAGATAGCGTGTTGTGATGTACATGTGAAGATCTTTTGTTAAATGTGATCATGTACAATTACATCTCCATATTAATATATTTAGTATCCAGATACTGGAGAACCTACTGCAAATTTGATCTGAAACAGGTTTGTTAGCCCCAATTTTTAATATATTTCAGTGTATGAGATATTTTACATGTTTTTTAAAAAAAAAAAAAATCTATAACTTACATCATTTCTTATACAAAATACATAACCCCAACTATTAGGCATTTCAAATATTAAGTTAACATGAAAATTGTAGAGGAAAAATCATTATAATGAAAAATGAATCAATCAAGTCAAAACCAATGGTCATTTCTATTGTAGAATACTAATAGAAATTTTAGTAAAAATTTCGACATATCTCCCTTAAAATATTAGCCCTGTTACAGCAATTCCGTACGGAATTCTGCTAACAATTAAAAATATAACATCACAGGCAGTTAATATCAATCCTCCCTAGGTCAATCCAAGCAACATCACATAGCCATTATATATATAAGGTTCTGGGAAAAAAAATCTTGATATGATGCAAGATACAAAAATAAAAACCAAAATTTGGTTTGAGGGGTCCAAAATATCAGACCCTAATTTAACTATATATATAAGGTTCTAAAAAAGATTAATGAACTATATAAGGTCCAAAATATATTTTTTAGAAAGCTCAGTAAAATATCAGACCAAAATAACCACTGCAAATGACAGTACTGATCTGCTATTCCTGATAGACGTCAAAAGCACAAAATCACATCTTTTTTAGAACAGAACCGAATTAAACATTCACACAATTTTTTTTTATTTTTTATTTTTTTTAATGCATGAAGCCAAGCTGTCACCATGCTTTCAGAGTTTTTGCCTGGAAATTCTTCACTATATTGGATATCCATTAAACTTGATCGTTAATTAAACAACTGTCCAACTACCAAAAAACAGATGTAAACTTGCACACATTGACCAAAGAGAAGACCATATCATCTTCATAATCATACCTCATGACTTTCTTCCTGAACTCCAGGAAAAATTTCAAGAAAACCTATCGAAACAATTCCTCCCCAAAAAAGTAAAGATCAAAGTAAGCAGATTATGTATATATGTATTTTTCCTAATAACCTACCTATATATATGTACATGCACATTATCTCAGACTTTGTTCAAAACTTTGTTTCAGTTGTTTATCACATACAGTAAAGATCAACATATGTCCGACTTTGTTTCAGTTGTTTAAAACTTTAAAGAAATAAATATGAAGAAGAAAACAGGAGCTTTCAGAGGCCTTCTTAGCCTACATTATCTCAGACCGGCATACTGGACACCATATCCTCTTCCTAAGCCATTTATCAATGCACTACAAAGCCAAACAAAAGAAAAGGAGGTCAACAGTTAGCTAGTCAAAAAACTCAACTCCACAAACAGTTTAGACAAATAATATTATAGGATTTTGTACTTCTTTATGTAACTTATGTATGCCTGGCAAATGATGGATACTGTCTCCAACTGAGGGGTTCTCCAAGCATATAACACAAATTTCTTCACTATTTTCACTCTGCACATAACAATGAAGAACATAGTCAAGATATATTGAATGTATGCTTCAAACTGTGGAGTCCATGTGGGAAACAAATAAACATGGAATATGCACCTGGACCAGGAAACATAAATAATAAATATAGAGAAAATGATTTATATAGCACAAAACAGAAATCGCAGGACCAAGAAACCATATTTCTCCATAATAAACAAATAATCATGATAAAAGAAAATTTGCATATAGGAAAAGGCATGCTTAACAATGTTAGACTTATGCTAGTCATATAAAACACAGCCGAAAACTCATTGACAAAACCTGGAGCAAAAGAAAACGTCAACTAAGTAAAATACCAATAAAATTAGTACAGAAACAAAACCAAAAAAATAAATAAATAAATAAAAATGGAGTAGTTTCCTCTGCATTTATTTTTGATGAATCTAGCTATGCTTTAATATTTGGACATTAAGTATGTGAAAATTATGTAAACCAAATGCATACAACAACCAAAGTATTATTTCATAATTACCGAAAACTGCATGAGTGAAGGAGAAAAGCAAAGTAATATCATTTCCACACAAAAAGAAATGAAACAAAAAAAATCACAAAAAAGCTGCAGTCTCGATCTTCCTTATGGATTAAGGATCCTATTACCACACTTGCAATTCCAGTTCATAGGCTTGTAATTAGTGTTGTCATCACCTATTGAATGCTCA
Organism: Hemerocallis citrina; assembly: GCA_017893485.1. Classification (NCBI taxonomy): domain Eukaryota; kingdom Viridiplantae; phylum Streptophyta; class Magnoliopsida; order Asparagales; family Asphodelaceae; genus Hemerocallis; species Hemerocallis citrina. Next base: position 59,292,380 of record CM030368.1, read on the forward strand.
ACGCACTGATGATGATGACGACGGAATTACTCACTCCAGTTCTATGCTGTGGTGGAACTATAGGCACTTGAATTGGCTCACAGTGGCCACATGAAATGCACCTCCTCTCACATCTTGGTGGCATTGAACCAATCATTCTGCTGGTCACCATCACCATCTCTTTACCTTCTTCCTGCTTCATCAAAATTCATCTCAAATAAGAAACCAAACCCAAAATCTAGCAACTACCCATTACAGGATTAGAGATGGCAAGAGGATAATTGTAGCAAAAATCTCACCTTGGAAATTTCTGCAGGATTTTTTTTAAGGATAAAATCTGTGCATGAATGGAAGTTGATCTCCCTGCAAAAAGAAAAGAATATTTAAAAATAATTTATACATTTGAAAACTCCACTGAAGTGTGATTAGTTACACATTACCCTCAATAGCATGTGCAGAGCTGAAGATGAGGAGCAGTATGAAAACAGAGCCATCTGCAAAAACTAGAGTAGATACGGAGAAAAGAGAAGAGCAAGGGTGAGATATATATAATAGCTCCGCAAACAAAAGCTGAAAAAAACTATATAGTTAGTTTGAGAAATTCACACTCTATATGTGTATATTTAATGCACGGGCTACTGAAGGACCAAATGATATATGTAAATTTGTCATTTAATTTATTCCCGTGTCGTTGTTATGAGAGAAATCTATATTGAAGGATTATCACTCTTTCAACACCTTAACCAAAGTGATATTTTCCAATTAAATAAAAAGCATGTAAATAAAATTTTGAACTAAGATAAGGCTTCTAGCAAAAGATAAATCTTAAATGAGATAAAATAATAATTATGGGAACATCGCTACCTTAATCAGTCTTCACAGAGCAACTCTAAACTCCCAAAAAAAATGGTGGGCAATTCTAAAAGTTCCACATTAGCATGCACAAAAGCTCAAAACCCAACGACAAAAAAATTTCTACATGAAAAATCTTGAGTATACTCGATTAATATCTTGAGTATCATCAACCTTGACCTGAAGAGAAGATATTGGATATTAAGTTTACTACTAAAAGGTACAACTTAAAGAAAAATGAATCATCTTTGTTTTTTATTTTCTATTCAAACTCTTATCTTTAATTAATTAGCTGGAATAAACCTGTAAACTCACCTTTCGGTAATGTATCCGATTGGATGCAGTGCTATGAAGCTATGAGCATTGGCCGCAGAAGCAACAGCTTAACCTTTCGTTGTAGTGGGATCAGGGTTCCCATAAAGTATGTTCTCGAGCATGGTGGTGGCAAAGAGTGCTGGCTCTTGGTTCGCCAAACCAATTTGCCCCCTCAGCCAATTCCCCTAAGCACACTGTATGAAAATTCTAACACATAGATTCAGCTAGAAATGAGTATTCTTTTGTAAAAAAACTCATTTGACTATAATACTCATTACTACTGAGCAGAGAAATTAACAGGATGCAGGAGTTATGAAGTAGCTTCTGATTATGTGCACAAATTTTAGAAGAAAGCTATCTGTAGGGAGATTTAAAAAAATTCTACATGAAAAATTCTAAAATAAGGCCTCACCCAAATTAACTACATGAAAAATTGTAACTGTAATTCACCTAAATTACCTAGGTTTGCCCATGAACAATTCTAACTACCAGTGACAGGTCTTTCCCAAACAAAGCCTATAAGCTACAATTCTAAACCTATGAGAATGAGCATCAAAATCACACCCCTATCAAATTAATCCTGTCCGCACTCCTTTGGGACTTGAATTTGTAATCACATATCAACATATAAATTCGAGGACTTTATTTGCTGATATATGTAACTCTATTTTTTGATGAATCATGGCACTTTGTGATATTCATAGAATCATGATGAGTAGTAGTAGTAACCGAACAATTTTAACTCTGAAACCATCAAGTTTAACTAACCCATAAGAACATGAGAATGAGCATCAAAATTGAAATTGAAATTTACATGAGAATGAGCATCAAAATTATATCTCAAACCATCAAGTTTAACTAAACCATAACTAACCATCATGATGAGTAGTGATGCGTTTTTTCCGTCTAATCTATACATGAGAATGAGCATCAAAACTGGAAATTGGAAATTGAAAACTAACCCATAACTAACCATAACTAACCATCAAATTTCAAAATTGAACTTTTAACTAACCCATGAGAATGAGCGGGGATCGGGAAAAGCTATTAGAAAAGCTAATAGAAAAGGAGTAGGTGCTGATTTCGTAGAAAACAATTAACAAAAGAGGTAAAAAGTGCTAAAAAGCACGGGTAAGTAGCTCAAAGGTGCTTTAGCATAATGTTTGGGTTATAATTAAATTGTTATTCATTAATTTCTTAGCCGTTTCTGCCCGACCCATTCACAATATTTAAATACACATGCTCCAAATGCCCTAATCATGTGTTTGTTTATAAAATAGCTTAACGCATGTTTTTTCTTAGCGTTTTTTGAAACCTTCATTTTATTTTGATGAATGCTGCACTATATTAAAGTTCTCAATTGATCTTTTAGATCAATGGCAAGTGTTTTTAAAGCTTGTAAGCCTTTTAGGGAATCATTAGGATAACTGAAATCATTTTTTCGGGCAAAGTACAGATATGCTAACTTTGGTTTTATACCTCTATCTTCATTCTCCACCTAAATTAATTATCTTTTAAGCAAGAGACTTCTCTATAGACTAAATCCTATCCTTGCACGATTAATAGCTCATTTATATCTCCATTCAAAAAATCTCCACCTACAAAATAACCTACATTACGAACTATAACTATTTCATCTTAAAATTCACATAAAAAGCACGTATCACAAATACAATCAAAAAAGTAACTCTACTTACTCTAATTCTTGAAGCCCTAGAATCACAATCCAATCACAAAATACAACAAAAATCGAATACCTTAAGAATCCGAGCTCGATCCTTGCTATGAAGAAGAGTGAGCTTTCTAGCAAGAGGAAGAAGAGATAATCGAAGCTTCTCCAATTTGGGGACTCCAACAATCGACAATAAGCCCAGTCCATTCACATTCACATTTAATATACAACATTAAGAGGGTTCCATTCACATTTAATATATACAATCAAATTGAAGGACTAAAAATAATAATCTATATAATAAACTTAATTTAATCGAGCTATGTGAAAGTAAATATACAAAGAACAAAAAACTATAAATTATGTTCAGTCGTCTATCTAAGTAACCTAGTCTAAAATGCAACAAATGAAGGTTCAACATCTAGGATATACTGTAAACAGAATGTTTTTGAAGAAAAAATATTGTAAAAATGATAATACCTAACAGTTGTGATTATTGTAAACATCTAATGTACATTATTAAACCTGTCTCAAATTTATGAAAATTTACACATTTCCACTCTCAAATTCAGGGCTTAAACTCTTCTTTCACGCCATTAATTAAACCTCGATAGCTCTTTCATGCAAAAAGCCTTCTCAATTAACCTAAACCTACAAAAATTCCTCTTTTTAACCCAAAACACCAAAAGTATGTAAGATTTTAGGGTTTTCAACCATAAAGGACGAAGCTTTCTGGACTAATTGATGATAAAAAGTAGTTACCCTAATAAAATCGATACTAAAATTGATGAAATTAAAGATAAATTACCTTGTGAAAATGGTGATAAATTACCTCAAAATACTGCAAACATTTCTACACTCAAAATAATGTAAACAAAATCTGAAACATGATAATACCTAACAAACAGTGCTGACATAATTTCCAACGATCATTAAAAATAATCACAACTGCAAAAAATCTCACCTAATCCATGGTGAAGTTGAAATAATACCCCATCGGCCTCTCAATTATATGCCTCTCATGAAACATATGATGCACCTCCGCAAAAGCTTGGAATCCAGCGTACAATCCAATTACATTCACACTCAAACAATACCTAAAAAAGTTATTAAAAAAACAACTTACAATTTTGTAACAAACCCCCTTTTATAGAAACCTAATTTACAAATCAAGAACACAGAAACTCCTCACCTGTACTCATTATAGTGAATCGAGAGTCCAACCCTTGAAACAAAAAGTGTGGTGGCAATGAGTAATTACCTGTAAGCAATGATTCTAAAATTGATTCTGACATTTAGATGAGTAATTACCTAACATATCTGCATCAACTGGTAGTAAGCAATGATTCTAACATTCATTATGAACTCCCCAACTTCACCAATGGTTTGATATCTCCTCAGATTGACCGCAACGTACATTCTCAATTGTCCAAACCCAAATCACAACAGCCCAATTATATCACACTCACCTGCACATAATTAATTCATTCACTTACTCATTTTAAAAAGAAACCCCCCCAAAAAACAATGACATGGAAGAAGATGACCAAGTAAACACTATGCAATTCTGAAAATTGGAAAACATCGAGACCTTTGGCATGTTGTATTCTTCGATCAATACTTAATATTTATGTTCAACAAACCCTCATACCTTTGACCCATTGACTGTGTTTGTTGCGGGTCCCGTTCACCAAACACACTTAATGAATATATGAAGATATGATTATCAAGAAGTAAGAAACATGAAATATCATTAGAGAAGAGAGCGTAAACAAACAAACAAAAATTATTAAAATTTCATAGTAAAAGATGAACACACATTACCTCATATGATTAGGAAGATGCTGAAAAGCCACACGGATGCTCCGTTCTAAGAACCATAAGAAAGGGAAGCACCACCTAGAAGCCCCATCTAGGACTCTGCAAGGAAACAACAAACCTTAAATCTGCAATCAACTAAGGAGGAAACGGTAAATTTGAATGCATTAAGAAACAACCCCTAATTCTGCTGTTATAAGAAACGAAACCATTTTAGGAGTAGTAATAGATTTGTGTTCATGACCTAACTGCAAATTTTTTTAATATTTTCAAAGTATTATTTTCTTTTAGAATCGGATGTCAAGCATCTTCAGAACGATACACCATGTCTTCCTATCAACCAACTAAATCCCTAGAATCAGATGTCAATAAATCTAAGAACAATATGCAATCTAAGAACAATAAATCTAAGTACCAACTGACTAAAGCAGCATACAATCATTCAAATAAACTCAGAACAATATGCAATGAAAATCAGAAAACCTAGGGTTTGGTAGAGAAAGATTACATCTTTGAATTGGAGGAGGCCGAGTTGGTCGAGGTAGGAGACGGTGAGGTGAGCGAACTCCATGGAGATGATGATTTGGACCAACTACATCGCCTCAAACCGAAGCAGATCCATCGTCGGGCAGCATCCGCATCGGTTCCCATCCTAATTCAAATCCCCCATCTCCTCCTTCTAGATCCTGATCTCGATCTCGGTCGTCCTTCTGATTTGCTTCTTCTTTCTGGTTTATTATCTGTTTGTTGGTTTGGGGGTAGAGAGGGGGAGGAGAAGAAGGTGGGATGGGAATTAGATTCTGTTTTCCCCTCAATTACTGCGATTGGGGCGTAAATCGATTTGATGTGGGTTTGCCCTCCACGACAACCAATCGCCGTAGCGTGGTTGATTTTTCACCGCTACAATTATTTAGGGGTTTTCGATGGTTGGGTGGGTTGGTTCGGTGGGTCGAAGAAGAGAGAGACGGTGAAAGTGGGTCGGATCGATGAGAGAGAGAGAAAGAGCGGGGAGAGAGAGATGGAGGTGAAGGGGGTTTCGGAGTCTGGAGGTGAGCGGGAGGCAGCATCGGGAGGTTGAAGGAGGGGACTTTGGTTTTGGCGCTGGAGATATAGAGAGAGCGGGGAGAGAGAGAGAGCGGGAAGAGAGAGGGGGACAGTGTGTGTGTGTATGTGTGTGTGTGTGTGTGTGTGAGGGTGTGTGTTTTTTGAAATTGTGGGTTTTGAATTTTTAGGCGGGAAAATATGTTTTGTGAGGTTAAATCTGGGCCATTGGTTTTAGGGGAGATTGAAGCATAGCCACTCGATAGCTTTCTTTGTAATTTATTATATAGATTACGAAAATTTTTGGGATTGTTTTAGATACATATAAGAACCATGCATAAAGTTTCAGCTTAGGAGTTCTTATATTTCAGAATTAATGAGTTTCCAAACTAAACACAAAATTATTGAGGTAGAAAATAAAGACAATTCAATATTTTTCTTACACAGTATAGATGTAGTAATTTCTAAAAACAAGATACATCATCCAAAAATTATGAAATTTTGGAAAATTGATACAAACATATAAGAGAACCTATAGTAAAAAGTTTGATCCTAAGTTCATGATAATCATGGAGATATAATTTTTTGTAAGTCAAGCATGCTGGATTTGAACAGAACAGAAAATTAATCCTATACCAACAACATTATAGAATTTATTAAAATATCAAACTATATTCAAAATTTATGAAATATGGTGGAGTTATTAGGAACACATACAAGAAGCTACTGTAAAAATTTCGACTTTAAACTCCATCAAATTACCAAGATACAATTTTTCTAATCAAATCATGCTAATTTTTCTCAACATCATATCCTTTTTCATCATTAGCATTCTTAGCTCAAGTATTGAATCGTAAACATAGAAAAATCATCATTCATATTATCTAGCACCCAACTCAGTAACATTAATAATTCATCATTCATAAAAAGAAATATTCAACATGCATGAGTTGAGAAGACACCCATAATGACTTGATCCTCTTGCTTCTCATGTTTCAAACCTTGCTCTCCTCCTTGTTTGCTTTCTCTTCAACTTAGGCCAAGCTTGAAGAAAAAAAATATCTTGGGAGTGTAGTAATTTAGAAAAGGGATATGGAGGAATTTTGAAGCATGAAGGATGAATGTAGGGTTAGAAAAATGAAAAAAATGGGTTTCTTGATGAACTAGGGTTTTTATATGGGGAAGGGGGTAGTGGAGGCTGGCCAAGGGAGGTGAGAGGAGGTGGGGGTGACCATACCCCATTGGAAATCATGAAACAAGCCAATGGTTTATTAATGGGCCCATGGTTTAATCTTATGTTTAGGGTTTAATTAGTGGTTTAGGGTTTTAATTAGGGTTTAGTATGAAAAATTGTACATCTATACATATATACATACATATACTTATAAAGGCAAATGCAGACACGATACATTGATACGTATCAAGACAAGCATACTCATACTCAAAAGAAGTTGTTTGTATATATATATATATATATATATATATATATATATATATATATATATAGAGAGAGAGAGAGAGAGAGAGAGAGAGAGAGAGAGAGAGAGAGATCTTCGGTTGCACACTACTTTGGTGAGCACTCCGTGAGCACTCACGAACTAGAGACCCTATGAAAAATCTGAACCGCTCATATCGTTCTATATGCCTTAGATAGCCTAACAATAAAAAATCAAATAATTTGAAGTTCATTTACCCATGATTTATATCATCACAAAATTGTATGGCTGAAAATTCTAACAGCTTGATGGATGGGCAAATGAACTTCAAATTACTTGATTTTTTATTGTTAGGCTATCTAAGACATATAGAACAATATGAGCGGTTCGGATTTTTCATAGGGTCTCTAGTTCGTGAGTGCTCACGGAGTGCTCACCAAAAGTAGTGTGCAACCGAAGAGGACTATATATATATATATATATATATATATATATATATATATATATAGTCTATTATTATAGAAACACTATACATTTCATCTCAATTATATTTGAGATAAACGTTCAATTTAATTGAGAAATTATCCCAACTCTGGTTCAACAAATATACCATTGTCGGGTTCAAAACATTTTAAATAATATATCTCGATACTTTACTCAATTAAAATTGAGAAAATTTCATTAATACGTGCAACTCTCAATCATGCTAGACTAATGTACAAAATACTTATATACTATTTTGCGGGATCTTACAAAAATGAACACCCCAAGCAAGAAAAGGGATAGAAACAAGTGGTGTGCCTTCCACAAATATCATGTGCACCTCACAGATGATTGTCGAGCCCTCAAGGACATGCTTGAAGGGCTGCTTCTACGTGGGTTCCTCACTAAGTGCGCTCAAGGGAATGACACCGAACCCCCTCCCGTGAGAGGATCCTACAAGTGACAAAGAAACCTTCCGAGTCCCAAGGCTCAGGATGCTTGGAGATATTCCACTCGATCCATGGAGGACCTATGGGAGGATCATCCAACTCCTCAAGAAAAGTGTTTCTCCGAGAGGTGAATTCAGTGCACAATATCCCTCTCCCAAGAACTCGGGTGTTCCGATCACATTTTCAGACCAAGACCTTGAAGGTGTTCGAACACCTCACTGCGACGCGCTCGTAATCAGCATATGTATGGTAAACCATGAGGCGTGTTATGTCCTAGTAGATAACGGCAGCTCAGTAAACATCCTCTTCCTGAATGTATTTGAGGGCCTCAAGCTCAAGCGAGACCATCTCAAACCCGTCGGGTACACCCTCCATCGATTCTACGGAGCACCAGTTTAGATCGAAGGAATTATCATCCTTGACGTGACCTCTGTGAAAGCTCCAGCCACTCGCATAGATTTACTAGATTTTTTGGTGGTTGACATGAAGTCTGCCTATAATGCCATCTTTGGTTGCCCAGGATTAGCTGCTTTTCACGCGGTTGCCTCGGCTTACCACATGAAGATGAAGTTCTGTATAGAAGCGGGAGTAGGGGAAGCCAAAGGAAGCCAAGAAACTTCTCGAGTGTGTTACACCGCCACAATTGGAGGCTCGGTCCTCCACCATGATAGGGGAAGATCTTCCCCAAGATAGGGGAAAAGCTAGCCCTAAACTTGTAGACAAACTACCGAAAATTTTCTTCTCCCAAGAGGGTCAAGCTAAGTGTTTTCGGGTGAGAAGGGCACTCCCCCAACAAGTCAAAGAGAAACTCGTCACTTGCATTAGGGAGAAACGATACCCTTTTGCTTGGACGGCCACATACATGCTAGGAATATCCGAAGACCTAATCATGCACCGGTTAAGTGTGGATCCAGAAGTCAAGCTTGTTCAATAGAAGCACCGCAAGTTTTTCCTCGAGAGGTAACAAGCAATCAAGGAGGAAGTCGAGAAGCTCCTAGCCGCCCGCTGCATTTAGGAAGTTAGCTACTCTGAGTGGCTAGCAAATGTGGTAATTGTAAAGAAAGCCAATGACATGGAGAATCTGCATAGACTTCACCGACCTTAACAAAGCATGCCTAAAGGACCCCTTCCCTTTTGCCGAGCATAGACGTCTTGATCGACGCCACCTTAGACCATTAGCTCTTAAGCTTTATGTACATCTTCTCGGAATACAACCAGATCCAAATGTTTCCACCCGACATCCCGACGACATTTTTCATCACTGATTAAGGACTATGTTGCTACCGAGTCATGCCCATCGGGCTAAAGAATGTCAGATCCACCTATCAGCGCTTAAGCAGAAAATTAGCCGAAACATGGAGGTATATGTGGATGATATGCTCGTCAAGACCATGTGGCTGACCTCCAAGAAGCTTTCAGTGTGCTTCGGATAAACAACATGAGGTTGAACCGCTAGAAGTGTGCCATGGTCCTCAGGGATGTTCTTAGCGTTCATGGTAAGCCAAAGAGAAATCGAAGCTAACCATGAGGAGATCATGGCCATACTTGACATGTCCCCACCTCCCACCCCCTCCGTCTACAATTAAAGAAGTCCAGAAACTCACTGGCTGCCTCGCCGACATCAGGCACTTCCTCTCCAAGTTTGGGAAGAAGTGCCCCCCGTTCTGTAAAGCTTTCCGAAGGGCAAAAAACTTTGAGTAGGGAGAAGAATAGTAGGCAGCCTTCGAAAGTCTTAAAGCTCACCATGTCAATCCTCTCGTGCTCTGCAAACCCATGCTAGGAGAGGGCCTCTACCTTTACCTAGCAACTTTGGATCAGACCTGCAACACTATCTTGGTAAGGGAAGAATGGGCGCAATAGCACATCTATTATGTACTCCACGATGCTGAGCTTCGATACTCAAAGATGAAGAAGATGGCCTATGCTCTAGTGACAGCCGCCCGAAAGCTCTGACCCTACTTCCAAGCACACTCCATCTGGGTCCTCGACCAGCCGCTCAAATAAGTCCTCTACAACCAGAAAACCCCGGGAGACTTATGAAGTGGTCCATCGAGCTAGGTCAACATGATATCACTTTTATCCGAGAACAGCAATCAAGGCCCAAGCCTTGGTCGAATTTATCGTCGAGGGCACCATTCCTGACCCCCCAAGGAATGAGACTACCCTTCACTATGGATTGTATACGTAGATGGGTCCTCTTGCCTTGAAGGGAGCGCAGCCGGAGTCATCTTGCTCGGTCCCAATGAGTTCACCCTCTAATACTCACTACGCCTCAGATTCCTAATAATGAGGCCGAGTTTGAAGCCCTTATCGTCGGACTCCTTCTAGCAAAGAAAGCAGGGGCTCAAAGAGTCGAAGTGTTTAGCGACTCCCAACTGGTAGTAAATCAAATCCGAGGTGAATATGAGGCCAGGGACGACTGCATGATAAAGTACTTGGTGTATGTGAAGAAACTTATGTCTACTTTCAATGAGCCGAAGTCACCTGCATCCCACGCGAGAAAAATGAGCATGCATATGCCCTATCCAAGGTAGCCTCCTCATCATTCGATGGACTCGACCAAACTGTGCTAATTGAGGTCCTACTCAAGTCGAGCATCGAGGAAAAGACATTGGAGATCATGCTCATCACCCCCCAAGCACCCGGAGATTGTTATATGAAACCCATGATCGACTTCCTCGACAAGGGAGTCCTCCTTGCGGACCCCAAAGAAGCTAGAAAGATCTGGGTCAGGGCTGAAAGGTATACACTCGTTGATGGAGTCCTCTCCAAGCACTCCTACAGGCCGACCTTACTTATAGTGTCTCTCTTCCAAAGAGGTCAATTTTGCCCTCAAAGAGGTACATGAAGGAATAGGAGGCAGCCATCTAAGTATGAGGTCACTTGCACGGAATATGCTTAACCATGGGTATTATTCGCCCACTCTCCTCAGTGATGCCCAAACTTACGTCCGTCAATGCACCTCCTGCCAGAAGCACTCCTCCATCAAGAGGGTACCCCAGGCCAACCTCAGCTTTATGTCAATCCTCATCACCTTCGCAATGTGGGGAATGGACCTGCTCGGGTCATTCCTCCCGTGATCTTCCTAGTGGTCGCCATCGACTACTTCAAAAAGTGGATCGAGATAGAACCACTTGCAACCATCATAGAGCATAAGGTCCAACAATTCTTTTGGAAAAACATAGTCTGCCGGTTCTGGTTCCCCCGCCCACTAGTCATCGACAACGGAACTCAATTCGTCGGTAAGAGGTTCTGCTAGTTTTGCACCGACATAGGGTTTGAACAACACTTCTCATCTATTTCATACCCTAAGATCAATGGCCAAGTCGAGAACGCCAACCGGAAAATCCTGGATAGCCTTAAGAAGAGACTTGGTGAAGCCCCGAAGGAGCTGTGGGTTGAAGATCTCCCGAGCATGCTATGGTCTTATAGAACCACAAAGAGAATACCCACGAAAGAATCCCCATTCAACTTCACCTTCTGCATGGAAGCACTCATCCCTCTAGTTGTAGGATTACCTTCTCCTTGCTTTCTCTCCTTCAACGAAGAACAGAATTCAAATGACCTCTGAACCAATTTAGATCTCGTTGAAGAAGTTCGAGATAATTCCGCCATGCGAAGAAATATCTACTAACATAGGTTAGAAAGATTCTACAACAAAAAGGTCCACCCGGCCAACCTCGAAGAGAGGGACCTCATCCTTATAATGCTACAGATATCTAACACACGCAAGGAGGGAACGTTCACCCCTGACTGGGAGGGACCATAGAAGGTCCCACAAGTAGTTCACCCGAAAGCTTACGTACTTGAAGACCTAGGGGGATAAAGATATAAAGGACTTGGAAAGCCGAACACCCGATGAAGTACAACAAAGGCGCTTAACGCTCTCCTTTAGTAACTAATTCAAACATGTAATAAATGACGACAATTATGATGGTCACATCATGTAACAAAGGCTTGCATCAAAGCAGATGTTTAGTTTTATTTTTAAAACAAAATTTAGTGTTTTCCTTTTGCGAAATTCTTGTAAGTTCTATCGGATGCAAACACTGAGTTAGACACATGGTTCACCACCGAGCAACCCCAAACACTCACTAAGCACCCTAATGAACAAGTACAGAGTCCATTTATGGTTCATAGGGTCACTCTAGCTACTTGCCCCTGAGCAAGTGTGAGAGGCACTACTCGGCATTCGAGTGCTCCCAAAACTCGTTGTCACCTTGTTCGGAATCCATTCATGGTTTCCAGAGTCACTCTAGCTACTTGCCCTCAAGCAAATGTGCACCATTTGAGTGCTCCCAAAATAACCCCGGATAAGTACGGAGTCCATTCATGGTTCAGAGGGTTGCTTTAGCTACTTTCCCCTGAGCAAGTGTGCAGGGCACGACTCGCCAAAAACAACTTCGGACAAGTACGGAGTCCATTCATGGTTCATAGGGTCACTCTATCTACTTGCCATCAAGCAAGTGTGCAGGGTACGGCTCGCCATTCGAGTGCTCCCAAAACTCGTCATCACCTTGTTCAGAGTCCATTCGTGGTTCTAGAGCTGCTCTAGCTATTTGCTCCCGAGCAAGTGTGCGGGGCAAGGCTCGCCATTTGAGTGCCTCCAAAAGAACGCCTGACAAGTGCGGAGTCCATTCATGGTTCATAGGGTCGTTGTAGCTTCTTGCCCCCGACTAAGTGTGCGGGGTACGACTCGGCATTCTAGTGCTCCCAAAACTCATCGTCACCATGTTCAGAGTCCATTCATTGTTCTAGAGTCGCCCTAGCTACTTGCTCCCGAGCAAGTGTAGTAGGGCATGGCTCACCATTCGAGTGCTCCCAAAACTCTTCGTCATCCTTGTCACGCCCTGCTTCCCATTTTACAGAAACACATGCACGTAATTGAGGCCCAGCAAATGATATAAGTATGTCAACTCATATCATCCATAAGCTGTACAATACCAGTAAGCTCAACAATACCATAATAATAATCACATAAACAATAATAACATGAATAACCAATATCTGAGATACAAGAACTTACAAAATAGCTTGAGAGTATGCAATACAATAACAGTACATCAACATCCTTCAGTATCCCATCATCTGCACTTGTATAAACATTAACTCAAACGTAAAAGGAAGGGACCCCGTTAGAGCAAGATATGAGCCACAAGTAGTGGCAAGCAGCTAAACAGTAAAAGGACGGTGTAACAGGAATAAGAAACTTGAACGATCTTAGGGTCAATAAACAACATGCGATAACATTGATCAAGATAGCAAGGGTCGGTAAACAATAGTCGATAATGCAATGATCAATAAACAGTAAACAATTATGCAACGGTAAACACTAAACAATAATCAATGATCGATAAACAATATTCAATAATCAATGATCGATAAACAATATTCAATAGTCAATAATCGGTAATCAATATTCAATAATCATTGTTCGGTAATCAACATTCAATAATCAATGATCGGCAAACAATAAACAATGATTGATAATGCAAGTGTCGATGCTCAGTGTTATACTTATGTCTATCAGTCTTTTGTTAATCTATCTAATGCACGCAATCCTGCATCCGAACCACAGGTTTGGGTGCATAAAATCAAGTGAGCATTTCGACTATAGTGGTAAATTCTATAGGGTCATGTACTTGGGTCTTGCAATAACAATATTCAATGATCAATAAACAATACACGATATAATACAAGAGAAATTGGGATACTACAATCAATAATCTACAATCAATCGGTAAAACAATAACATGTCAATACGGGAACACGGGCCCCCTTCTGAGTACACTATCCTATATTATCCACTACTAAGTCGTCTCTTTTTTTACCCCGGCTTGTCATTATTTTATCACAATGAATCATGCATATGCAATCGATGGAACAGTGTCAAGGAACAGTAACCATGAAGTACCAATGGATGTGCAATGGTCGGTATGTAGTGCAATTCATAGATACAAAGTTAACAAATTTATATTTAAAGAAAAGCATGAGAACACATTTCTACACAGCAGTACCTTGCTGTACAAAAAATAACTTTTTCACAACTAAGTCGTTTACCCCGGCTTGTCATTATTTTATTAAAATGAATCATGCATATGAAATCGACATAACGGTGTCAAGGAATAGTAACCATGAAGTACCAATGACTGTGCAGTGGTTGGTATGTAGTGCAATTCATAGATACAAAGTTAACAAATTTATATTTAAAGAAAAGCATGAGAACACAATTCTACACAATAGTACTTTGCTGTATAAAAACTAACTTTTCCACTGCTACGGGAAAGCAAATTAGAATCCGTCGGAGGTTCTAGAAGCTAGACTCTCTACCGATTTCGATGCATATTCACACGATACATTTTTGTTACAGTAACTATGTCTACTAGTTGATTCTTTATGAGTACTGTTCTAGCAGCAACTCAACATCAATTTATTATATATATAATTCGAAAAACTTTAGCTAAAATTCTTACAAAAAAACTATAATTGAGTTCCTAACTTTGCTTACTACCATTCTTGTAAATTTGGTTTTTTAATTCTTATATTAACCTACTATTTCGATCATTTGGACATGGTGTGGCAACTATAAAGTAGTAATTTGAAACTCCGATAGTACAGTGGTAGAAACTACATATTTTACAATCTATAAGGCGGATTAAGGATCCGTCCGATGTTCTAGAAACTAGACACGGTGTGCTAAAATTTCTATTTCATAAGTTTTAGATAATAACAACAGTAACTTGGCCGAATTCTCACTCCAAGTTGGAGCAGACGGCAGTCCAGAACATATTAAGTTGGTTTTAACGATTTTACTTTACAAGTGTATAGTTTTATGGTTAAAATTGAACATACAATCATATCTAAAATCAGTATGGTGTCTATATTAACATGGCAACATTAGAACATCAACGGTATTAAACTACGAATACAATCATGTGATCATATATACACATAAAATTCATTCAATCACTCTTCTTCTTATGTTCTAGTGTTTCAAATTTGTGTTTGTGAAACGAGTGTATCTATAAACGGTTTCATGAATTTCTAAGACATATAGGTGGATGAAATTCGAATGAGACGATGGACGATGTCGATCTAGGATTCAACAATATATAATGATGATGAGTAGATAAACAACATGGGTACAAAGATGAGACTACTTGCGAAGATCAAGAAAATACTTGCACAAGAATAAAAAGATTGTACAAGTGATACTTGTCTTTTGCGACGAAACGAAGATAAGACAAGCGACAGTGGCAACACGTGCAGATGATGGAACAACGAGCACGTGCAAACAAAAAACACGTGTAGCGAGAATAACATGTGCAACACACGTACAACAGCGGCATGACTTCGGTGGTGACTGCACTGGCAGTGGAAGTCGGAGGTTGATGGCATAGGGTAGGGGGTCGATGGAGGTGGAGAACTGGTGGCAATCGATGAGCAACGACAAGAGATGAGGTGGAGTAGAGTGGTGATGGAAGGACGGTCTACTGTGGATCGGGTTGCTGGCGTTGGTGGTGCATTCGGTGGTCGGGGCTTCGATGGGTGCTGGAGGTGGTGCAGGCGTGCAGGCGGTGGTGAGCGACTGAGGAGGAGGAGCATTGAGGGGTTCGGTGTTGGTGCGATGGGAGGAGCAGGCAGCAGTGATGAGGAGCGGCGAGGGGAGAGGTTGCGGGATGGTGTCTCGAGATGAGGGTGGCGGTGATGGGGGGTGAAGAAGTTTGGGTTAGGGGCATCGCGTTGATGGGTTAATTTAGGGTTAGTGGGGTAGGTTATGATTTGTTTAATAGGTTATTAGAGGGGGAGTTATGCAGGTTATAGAAGGTGAAGGGTTTTGGGAATTGTCATAAATTATTTTGGGTTGTAGTGAGCTTGTGGGCTACACCAGAAATAGAGTAAATAATAGAGTGGGGCTTCTCAAATAAAATTTGTAGAATGTGCTAGGAGAAAAATATAATAGCAATTAAAATAGATTGGGCTAGAAAGTAGAATGAATAATTCTAGAAGGAACTAAGAATTTAATATGAGCTCACAAACTATAGAGTAGGTTGGGCTTGATAAAGTAATACTAATTATCAATGTATGCAATAAGGTTTTAAAGAACAAAGAGAAATACAGAAAAATTACAATACAATAATATGAAGAAAATAAAATACAAATCCGTATAATCGAAAACAAGGGTTACAACCCTGTTTGGAGTCCATTCATGGTTCTATAGCCGCTCTAGCTACTTGCCCCGAGTAAGTGTGCGGGGCACAACTTGCAATTCGAGTGCTCCCAAAACTACCCCAAACATAGGGAAACACTACTCAAAGAAAATAAGAGGAAATACTTCAACACATAGCTTGCGGCCCCCTCAAGATTTCAGTACATCAAAATTTCATTACAAGTTCAAAAGAAGCAGTGAACGAAGTTACAAGCCTCAACAAACTTCACAAATCTCCCTCAGAGTCATCTTTATTCATTTGCGGCAAAGGTGCGTTGCTATTAAGGGATACACGTAGCTTGCGACCCCATCGGGATACCGAACCAACGCCTCGATCTCTTGACTGATCTGGAGTGAGGACCAAACTCGCAGATTGAGTACGAGATGAATGGTCATTAGCACGCATCACCACTCCAATAGAGGCAGCACTTGACACACTAACCACCCTGCTTTGGGCATCTCCTTGATTTCTCGAGACCTCACGCGGGGGCAAAGCCAGCTCGTGAAACGACCTCCCTTGATTTATCTCCTCACGAGAGCAGGAAGTGCTTCTTGTCTTAGCTCCCACAAGAAGTCGCTTCAATCGATGAATCTCAGCTTCTTACTCGACAAGCTTCTCTTGAGGTGGGCATCCTTCACTTTAATCTTCAAATGGATCATATAGCATGAAGAACCATCCGGAAGAGCCACCATCGAAGATTCAAGAACAACCTTCCTCAGATGAGCAACATCTATGCTCTTTTCGAGCACTACATTTTTCAACTAGTCCCTTGTGGTGATGTGTGGAAGCAAAGTGCAAGGAAGGGATATAACCTCTGAGATCTTCCCGACCGTCACCTCAATAGGAGAAGCCCGGCTATCACGAGAGTAATCCTCCTCATCGGTCGAAAGCTTCTCCTGAAGACTTTCGTCATGACGCCTCACTTCAATATCCCGCCGGGACAACACTCTCCTCAAGTGACTGAGCTCCTCCTCAACTTCGGAGAGCTTCTCCCATAGAGAAGAAAGTCCCAACTCCACCACTCGAATCTTGGTAAGGAGAAGGGCAATCTAGCTATCACAAGGGTCACACCCAACATACACAACAACCTGCTAGTAGAAAAGCGCGGGGAACCACTATAATAGTACAACCATGGCTACAAGGCATACATAGACCCAAGTGCTCAAGCTCAACACAAGTTATAAAAGACTAGAGAAGTTTTCATTTCAATAAAGAAGATACATCTAGTGTGTAGCGCCCCGAATTTCTAATATAATATCTTAGAAAATACGTGGCACAATTCCCAGCATCAACTTCAAATGTAATATTAAACACAGCCAAATACCAATAAAAATTTCAACTTTCATTTCAATAATCAATTACATAGCACAGCGGAATACAATACACCTTAAATCACAATTCTCTTTTATTTACAACACTTTACAAATTACATAAGTCACTATATCAATTGAACTCAAGCATCTAACTCCTAGCCTTAAGAAAATCACCTGTAAAGTATAAGGCTAGAGATAACCCTAACCCCCAAAACTAAAGGGGTCAGCCATAAAGGTGTGAGTGACATAAAAACAAACAACATAAGTTAAGTATAGATTCATAAACAACATGTAATAAACAAGAATACATAAAATGTGACGTAGCAAGGAAACATGAAAACATCAAGTGAAACTAACTAAGTGTCAAGTGTAGAACACAGGAAACCACATGCATAAAACCAAGTCAAGAAAACATCAAGTCTATATGCTGACTCTCTAATGCGTACTTGTCGAAGTCTGTGCATCCCACTCTACATAGGTCCGGTGCAGCCCTTAATGTCTCCACATTATAGGGTATAATCCCTCGCTATTCAACTAATCCTAACACGATGACTACTACAAGATAAAGCTAAATTGTGAGTATTAGCCCATGCCCCGATAATTCAGGAGGTCAATCTCTATCCACAAATAATTCCGGAGACTATTTCACTCACACCTGGGAATCTTAGAGAATACCCCACACCGCAAGCAATGGCACCTCATCACACGAATACCACATGTGCGTCGCCTCGACCTTGATAATTCCGGAGATCAATCCCACACCACAGGTAATTCCAGAGACTATTTCACTCACACCTGGATAATTCCGGGGATTATCTCACACCGCAAGTCATACTGAGGTCCATAACCCATGTTCTCGTTCATCATATCACCACTAGTGCATGTCCTTATCATTTTTAGGTTATTTAAATACTTGATGAATCTCCTAGAGTTGGTGCACCCTACCGGACTTAACTCAAACAACAGATCAACTAAATGCCTCAACAGGCCCAAACATAAATATCTCAACTGCCGTATACTAAGGTCACACGCACCCTCTAGAGACTCACACTCAAATATCCAAACCAATCTTCCAATATGAATTGCTCAGTCAAAACAACTTGAAAACATATGTTCAGAAGATAAAGTATAGAATAGTAAGTTATAAATTAAAACATTTAGAGAATAAATCATTTGAAAGAACATTCAAAAATATAAAGATACATCAGTACCAGTCGACTATAGAAAAGCGTGAGGCAACTGGTCAGAAAGAGAATTCCATGGTTTTTAAGAAAATAATTCTAAGTATAGCAGTCGACTGTAAAGGGTATAGGTCGACTGTCCAGAGAGAAAAATTACAATAACTTCGAGAAAATAATTCTATGTGGTACCAGTCGACTATAAAAGCCATCAGTCGACTGTCCCGAACGAGATTTCAAGAAAAACTAGAAAACATTGCAGGTGGGTCGTGTCGGTCGACTGAGAAGTCATACCAGTCGATTGTCGACCTACAGACTGCAGACTTTTGGTTGTGCACATTTCAAACGATACGTAGTTTTACTTTATGAAAATAATTTCTACGAAAAGCTTATTTCTTATATGATCAAATACAACTTGTAGGACATATAATAGTCCATAAAACTAAATCAAAACTACTTGAATTTATAAAAACTAGAGATTTTGTTGATTTCTTTCGATTAAAACATGGATTGTGCATATAGTCAAAATAGAGTTTCTTAAAAAATTTATTGATCACTGAAATAGTTTCGTATTCAGATCCAAACCATATAAATATCCAAATCTCAAAGAAAATCCCCAATTTGGGTATATTTCCTCAACTCAACTAAATTTCCAAATTTCGATTTTCATGTCATGATCTCTTGATTCATACTTTTCCTTTCAAATTTCTCAAAACTGAATTACTACTACAACTCACAACTATAATCAATTCGTAACATCACCATATCAAATTTGTGTTCAACAAATACTCAAAAGCAATAAAAGTCTCATCTTTATTAGGTTTATGCATAAAATCCACCATATTCAATCAATCCAACATTTATCCAAAAGAGATGGACTACCCATGATTTCTAATGGGACACTCATCAATCTTGAATTACCCACATACAATTTTATTCACAAACAAATAGGGTTTCACAAGATCCGATTTTTCATCCATCCATCCAATTCATAATGTGCATATTCATATTCAAACCTTAAACATGCTTTCTAGCAATAGAATTCAACATCCAAGATCTATTAAAACATTCATATCATCCGCATACATATTCACAAAATAGAAGAAAACAAACAAGTCACTCACATACAATATTCACAAAAGAAAATAAAACACAACAAATCACTCACCTCGAATGAACAAATCTAATAAGAAAACCTTTCTTTTGTAAAATCCAAGATCCTCTCCTTAATCCTCCAAAAAAATAATAAACCTTTGTGTTGTGCAGAGAAAGACGGCTGCACTTCTTTTAAATAGGCCGGAATTGAAGATTAGGGTTTTTAAACACATTTGCAAAATAATCCCTTTAAATATAACTTTACATAAATGGATCCTTATACTTGAAAACTTGATAAAACCAATTAAATTTAGATTTAAAAGTGAAATAGACACCTTATTTCTAGCCGACACTGTTTGAAAAGTCCAAAAAATTAGTTTTGCACTTTCACCCCTCAAAATAACAATTTTGCAAAAAGATCCTTCTTTTTCTTAATATTTGCAAATAGATCCAATAAATATCAGAAAAATATAGAAAAATTACAATTAAATCCCAAATAATAAATGATGATTTTCCATGAAGAAATTTTGGCTTTTGAACTTCTCAAGAAAATATTTGCACGTATTTTGCACGTGTAAAAAGATAGATTTCCAGAAAAGTATTTATTAAATCTCCAAAAATCATTTTAATTCATTTATAAACCTTTAAAAATAATATTTAAAAATACGGGGTATTACATCACTCCCTCCTTAGAAGAGTTCTGTCCTCAGAACTACTGCTAATGGGGTCTAAAATAAGAATGAACAAAGAAATTGAAATTTCATAAATGAACCATAATTCGAAACATTCACATAGAAGGGCATATCAATTAAAAGAAATACAACTCAGTCCAATAGTACAATCATCCAAAGAAATACCATCCCATAAATAAGATACAATCATATAAAAAACTCAGGAAAATCCTTCTGCATGCGGTCCTCTGGCTCCCAAGTAGCCTCTTCGAACTGCTGATTCCTCCACAACACCTTGACCATAGGTATCACTTTGCTCCTAAGAACTTTTTTCCTACGGTCAATGATCTCCACAGGTTGTTCCTTGTAACTCAAGTTCACCTGTAGACCTTCAGGAATCTCTACCAACTGATGTTTCTGATCTGGCACATACTTCCTCAACAATGACACATGGAATACATCATGCACCTGTGCCAATTCCTCTAGAAGCTCCAACCTATATGCTGTCTTGCCAATCCGCTCCACGATCCTGTATGGCCCAATATACCTTGGTGCCAACTTGCCTCCCTTACCAAACCTGATCACTCCTTTGGTCGGAGAAACCTTGAGGAAAACTGCATCCCCAACCTCAAACTCCAAGTCCCTTCGTCGAGTATCAGCATAACTCTTCTGTCGACTCTGAGCCTCAACCAATCTCTTGCGTGTCAGCTCAATCTGCTCTGACGTCTGATGTACGATCTCAGGACCAAACATCTGCCTCTCGCCAACCTCGTACCAACAAACAGGTGTCCTGCACCTCCGCCCGTACAAAGCCTTATACGGCGCTATCCCGATACTCGCATGGTAATTGTTGTTATAAGCAAACTCAACCAATACCAAGTATCTCTCCCACCTACCCCCGAAATTCATAACACAAGCACTCAGCATATCTTCCAGCACTCGATTCACCCTCTCAATCTGACCATCGGTCTGTGGATGAAACGCGGTACTGAAATCAGTTCTGGTGCCCAAAGCTGCTTGTAGGCTCTTCCAAAACCTTGAAGCAAACCTTGCATCCCTGTTAGAAACAATCGACATAGGAACTCCATGAAGCCTCACAATCTCACCAATGTACAACTCAGCCAATTTTTCCAACGACCAAGTAATCTTCATGGCTAGAAAGTGGGCCGACTTAGTTAAATGGTCCACAATAATCCAAATCGAGTCATTGCCCTTCGAACTCCTCGAAAAACCTGTGATTAAATCCATACTGATATTCTCCCATTTCCACTCTGGAATGGGCAACGGCTGCAACAAACCTCCAGGTCTCTGATTTTCAGCTTTGATCTGCTGACAAGTCAGACACCTTGCCACAAAATCTGCCACATCCCTCTTCATACCAGACCACCAAAAGTGTTGTTTGATGTCCTTGTACATCTTTGTGCCTCCAGGATGTACTGATAACAAGGTACTGTGTGCTTCCTGCAAGATACTCTCTCTCAAATCTGCATTATCGGGAACACACAACCTCTCACCTATACAAAGAACTCCATCTTGGACACGAAACTCTGATAGCTTGCCTTCTGAAACCTGTTGCAGCATTTTCTGAATCTCTGAATCTGATCTTTGACCTTCCATAATCCTTTCTCTCAAGGAAGGCTGCAGTCTCAACTGAGCCAAAGACGCCCCTAAACCCTGCAGCACCACCTCGATACCTGCCTGATCAATCTCTGCTGCCAACTCGCTTCGAGTAGTGATCAAACTTGATAAACTACTCTTCCTGCTAAGTCCATCAGCTACCACATTCGCCTTGTCCGGATGATACTTGATATCCGGACGAATGTCTTCCAATACTTCCAACCACCTTCTCTACCGAAGATTTAGATCCTTCTGTTGATAAATGTACTTCAGGCTCTTGTGGTCAGTGTACATATTCACCTTCTCACCATAAACATAATGCCTCCACTTCTTCAAGGCAAAGATAATAGCTGCTAGCTCCAAATTATGCGTTAGATAATTCTTCTCATGCGGACGCAATTGCCTCGAACCGTAAGCAATAACCTTGCCTTCTTGCATCAAGACACAACCCAAACCTCTGAGAGATGCATCACTGAAGATATCATAATCCTTCCTAGCTTGTGGCAAAGCTAAGATAGGTGCAGTAGTCAACCTCTCCTTTAACTCAAGGAAACTCGCCTCACACTTATCAGTCCATGAAAATGCCACATTCTTTCGGGTCAAACCTGTCAAAGGAATTGCAATCTGAGAATAACCTTGGATGAATCTCCAGTAGTAACCAGCCAAACCCAAGAAACTCCTGACTTCCTTCACAGACGTTGGCCTGGGCCAATCCTTTACTGCTTCAACCTTCTGAGGATCAGTGCCACTCCCTCCTTAGAAAGGATATGACCAAGGAAAGCTACCTCAAACTTCCAAAACTCACACTTCGACAACTTAGCATACAAGCTATCCTCCTGTAATTTCTATAATACCGCTGTCAAGTGCATAGAATGCTCCTCCTCTGACTTCGAATACACCAAAATATCATAGATGAAAACCACTACGAAGGAGTCAATAAATGACCTCAAAACCCGATTCATCATATCCATGAATACTACTGGCACATTCGTCAACCCGAATGGCATCACCAAAAACTCATAGAGCCTATGACGAGTCCTGAAAGCTATCTTACTCACATCTTCCTCTTTGACTCGAACCTGATGATACCCTGATCTCAAATCAATCTTCAAAAACATAGCTGCTCCTCGAAGCCTGTCGAACAAATCATCAATCCGCAGAAGTGGATACTTGTTCTGAATAGTCACCCTATTCAACTCCCGGTAGTCAATGCACATCCTCATTGACCCATCTTTCTTCTTAACTAACAACACTAGCACACCCCACAATGAGGAACTCGGCCTAATAAGCCCCTTGCTTAACAGCTCCTCAATCTGCTTCTTCACTTCGTCTTGCTCTACAGGTGCCATCCTGTATGGAGCCTTAGAAATCGGAGCACTCCCCGGCTGAACATTGATGCAAAAATTCACATCTCTCTGCAACGGTAATCCTGGAAAATCTTCCAAGAACACCTTAGGAAAGTCTCTGACAACCGGAATGCCTTTGACTTCATCTGGGATCGCCATCTTGGATACCATTGCAGCCACCTTCAGAATCTTCTTCTTCCCTTGGAAAGTCACTGCGGGACCACCAAGTGCTTTCACTAACACCTCTTTCTGCTTGCATTCAATTGTGGCATCATATATTACCATCCAATCAATGCCCACGATCACATCCACTCCTAAGACTTGCAGCTCGATCAGATCAATGCCGAAAAATCTCCTGCTAATCTCGATATCACAGCCTTCATAATATCAGCAACTAATTCTTCATCTGACGGCGTTGCCACCGACAAAACCTTGCCTGGAAACAACTTAGGCTTCACACCTAAGACCTTTGCAAAATTAAGCGACACAAAAGTATGCGAAGAACCAGTATCAAATAAAACCTTTGCCTTAATTCCATTAATCAAAACAATTCCTGTTACATGAAGAATGATACTCAATCTCCAATTATTCTCAAATAAAAGTTTTACTTATTACATTAATTAAAAATAAAATCAAAACTCTTGCATACCCTGGATCACATCTTCCGAGTTACCCGCATCCTCCTCGGTTAATGCAAACACTCGCCCTTACCTCTAGAATTTACTTCCACCTGGACCATCCTTCCTCAACTGTGGACAATGAGGCTTAGAATGTCCCGCCTGCCCACACTGGAAACAAGTCTGCTTTGCCAACTTAGGACACGCTGACCTGTAATGACCTGCCTCCTTGCAGTAATAACAAGTCACTTCCTGAGTTGCAGGTGCCTTCTACACTGGACCACTGAACTTGACTTGCTTTGCTGGGAATCCCTTCCCACTCTGACATGATGTTAGCCTCTTGTTCCTATTTCGGGTCTCTTGCTTCTTCTGGAACTGGTCCATGTCTTCCTCTATCATAGCTGCTCTCCTGACCAGCTTGTCGAACCTCCTTACGCCCAACGGAATCATTCTCGACCTCAAGTTTGGCATCAAGCCCTGCTCAAACTTCTTGGCCTTCTTCTCCTCATCAACTATCAACTCCGGTGCATTCCTCGACAGCTAAGAAAACTTGGTCTTATACTCTCGCACGGTCATGCTGCCCTGCTGTAGATTCAAGAATTCTGTCGCCTTCTTCTCTTGAATATCCAGGGGAAAGAAACGATCCCTGAATTCTTCCAAAAAAGCCTTCCAAGTCATTTGCTGTTCCCCCAAAGTCCTCTTTACCGTTTGCCACCAAACACCAACGTCCTTTTCCAATTGCATAGTGGCCAACTTCACCTTATTGACTGCCAGAGTTTCCGAGACCTCGAAGATTTTCTCCATCCGTCTAATCCAATCATCAGCTTCGTTTGGATCAGACTGCCCCTCAAACACTGGCGGCCTCATCCTCTTGAAGGACTCAATCTGCTTGATGGGATCGGCGTTAACCAATCCTGGTCCAGCCCCATGATTAT
Organism: Hemerocallis citrina; assembly: GCA_017893485.1. Classification (NCBI taxonomy): domain Eukaryota; kingdom Viridiplantae; phylum Streptophyta; class Magnoliopsida; order Asparagales; family Asphodelaceae; genus Hemerocallis; species Hemerocallis citrina. The sequence continues at coordinate 59,317,407 of CM030368.1, forward strand.
AATTTTGGTTCTGATTCTGAGCCAAATTAGCTGCCATTAGTGCATTCAAAGTCTGATATACCCTGGCAAATTCAGCCTCGAGATCAATTCCAGTTCCTTGGGAACTTCCAGCTCCATCACCATTGTTGCCAACCCTGGATCTGGGTCCAACCATTCTGAATACTACAAAATAAGGGGAAAGTTAGAGCACCACAACACCACGCATATTCACATCAACACCCTTTGGCAAAACCTCAACTATACCCCAAACATAAAAACATCATGTTTCAGTTCTATGTGATACTCACTCTCTAATGTCCACACCTAGGTACTCACACTCTAGTGTCGACACCTAGGTTATTTTTATACCATATTTATTATTACTATTGAAGCATGCACTGATACCAATCTCTGTAGCGCCCCGAATTTCTAATATAATATTTTAGAAAATACGTGGCACAATTCCCAGCATCAACTTCAAATGTAATATTAAACACAGCCAAATACCAATAAAAATTTCAACTTTCATTTCAATAATCAATTACATAGCACAGCAGAATACAATACACCTTAAATCACAATTCTCTTTTATTTACAACAATTTACAAATTACATAAGTCACTATATAAATTGAACTCAAGCATCCAACTCCGAGCCTTAAGAAAATCACCCGTAAAATATGAGGCTAGAGATAACCCTAACCCCCAAAACTAAAGGGGTCAGCCATAAAGGTGTGAGTGACATAAAAACAAACAACATAAGTTAAGCATAGATTCATAAACAACATGTAACAAATAAGAATACATAAAATGTGACGTAGCAAGGAAACATGAAAACATCAACTGAAACTAACTAAGTGTCAAGTGTAGAACATAGGAAACCACATGCATAAAACCAAGTCAAGAAAACAACAAGTCTATATGCTCACTCTCTAATGCGTACTTGTCGGAGTCTATGCATCCTATTCTACATAGGTCCGCTGCAAACCCTTAACGTCTCCACATTATAGGGTTTAATCCCCCGCTATGCAACTAATCCTGACACGATGACTACTACGAGATAAAGATAAACTCACACATGGGAATTAGCCCATGCCCTGATAATTTCGGAAGTCAATCTCTATCCAAAGATAATTCCGGAGACTATTTTACTCACACATGGGAATCTTCGAGAATACCCCACACCGCAAGCAATGGCACATCATCACACGAATACCACAAGTGCGTCGCCTCGACCTCGATAATTCCGGAGATCAATCCCACACCACAGGTAATTTCGGAGACTATTTCACTCACACCTGGATAATTTCAGGGATTATCTCACACCGCAAGCCATACTGAGGTCCATAACCCATGTTCTCGTTCATCATATCACCACTAGTGCCTGTCCTTATCATTTTTAGGTTATTTAATTACTTGACGAATCTCCTAGAGTTGGTGTACCCTACCAGACTTAACTCAAACAACTGATCAACTAAATGCCTCAATAGGCCCAAACATAAATATCTCAACTGCCGGTATACTAAAGTCACACGCATCCTCTAGAGACTCACACTCAAATATCCAAACCAATCTTCCAATATAAATTGCTCAGTCAAAACAACTTGAAAACATATGTTCAGAAGATAAAGTATAGAATAGTAAGTTATAGATTAAAAAATTTAGAGAATAAATCATTTGAAAGAACATTCAAAAATATAAATATACATCAGTACCAGTCGACTATAGACAAACGTAAGTCGACTGTCCAGAAAGAGGATTCCATGGTTTTTAAGAAAATAATTCTAAGTATAGCAGTCGACTGTAAAGGGTATAGGTCGATTGTCCAGAGAGAAAAATTATAATAACTTCGAGAAAATAATTCTAAGTGGTACCAGTCGACTGTAAAAGTCATCAGTCGACTGTCTCGAACGAGATTTCAAGAAAACCTAGAGAACATTGCAGCTGGGTCGTGTTGGTCGACTGAGAAGTCATACCAGTCGACTGTCAACCTACAGACTGCAGACTTTTGGTTGTGCACATTTCAACCGATACGTAGTTTTACTTTATGAAAATGATTTCTACGAAAAGCTTATTTCTTATATGATCAAATAAAACTTGTAGGACATATAATAGTCCATAAAACTAAATCAAAACTACTTGAATTTATAAAAACTAGAGATTTTGTTGATTTCTTTCGATTAAAATATGGATTGTGCATATAGTCAAAATAGAGTTTCTTAAAAAATTTATTGATCACTGAAATAGTTTCGTATTCAGATCCAAACCATATAAATATCCAAATCTCAAAGAAAATCCCCAATTTGGGTATATTTCCTCAACTCAACTAAATTTCTAAATTTCGATTTTCATGTCATGATCTCTTGATTCATGCTTTTCCTTTCAAATTTCTCAAAACTGAATTAATACTACAACTCACAACTATAATCAAATCGTAACATCACCATATCAAATTTGTGTTCAACAAATACTCAAAAGCAATAAAAGTCTCATCTTTATTAGGTTTATGCATAAAATCTACCATATTCAATCAATCCAATATTTATCAAAAAGAGATGGACTACCCATGATTTCCAATGGGACACTCATCAATCTCGAATTACCCCCATACAATTTTATTCACAAACAAATAGGGTTTCGCAAGATCCGATTTTTCATCCATCCATCCAATTCATAATGTGCATATTCATATTCAAACCTTAAACATGCTTTCTAGCAATAGAATTCAACATCCAAGATCCATTAGAACATTCATATCATCCGCATACATATTCACAAAATAAAAGAAAACAAACAAGTCACTCACATACAATATTCACAAAAGAAAATAAAACACAGCAAATCACTTACCTCGAATGAAGAAATCTAATAAGAAAACCTTTCTTTTGCAAAATCCAAGATTCTCTCCTTAATCCTCCAAAAAAATAATAAACCATTGTGTTGTGCAGCGGAAGACAGCTGCACTTCTTTTAAATAGGCTGGAATTGAAGATTAGGGTTTTTAAACACATTTGCAAAATAATCCCTTTAAATATAACTTTACATAAATGGATCCCTATATTTGAAAACTTGATAAAACCAATTAAATTTAGATTTAAAAGTGAAATAGACACCTTATTTCTAGCCGACACAGTTTGAAAAGTCCAAAAAATTAGTTTTGCACTTTCACCCCTCAAAATAATAATTTTGTAAAAAGATCCTTCTTTTTCTTAATATTTGCAAATAGATCCAATAAATATCAGAAAAATCTAGAAAAATTACAATTAAATCCCAAATAATAAATGATGATTTTCCATGAAGAAATTTTGGCTTTTGAACTTCTCAAGAAAATATTTGCACGTATTTTGCACGTGTAAAAAGATAGATTTCCAGAAAAGTATTTATTAAATCTCCAAAAATCATTTTAATTCATTTATAAACCTTTAAAAATAATATTTAAAAATACGGGGTATTACATAGTGATGGCCAATTCATTATTAGGCATCAGTACAAAATACAAAAACAAAAGGTGGGAAAAGAAAGATGAGTCAAGGGTCCGCCTCGGTCAATGGCACCACGGGAGGAGAAGACTCGTCTCCAACTCCCCCCACAACTTCCGAAGTCTTTGCGACCGTGGTAGAAGGATTTGTCACGACGTCCTCTCCCTCTTCCTCGACGGAAGTGACCCCGAATAATGAATCCCCCGTGCTATCAAAATTGAGGACTCGCTCGCTTGCATTCTGGAGGGCTCTAGCATACGCCTTCTCCATGTTCGTGATAAGGTACCCCTCAACCTCGGACATTGCCTGTGCCACGATGGCCTCTCTCTCCTTCACCGCACTCACCCTCTCCCTCACTGCCTCCTCCATCTCCCTAGCCAGTGCGGCCTCCAACTGCACGATTTGCTGCGCCTAAGCCACCTCCTGGAGCACCGTTGCCTCCAGCTCCTTAGCAGCCTTCGTCCTCTCCACTGTAGCCCGATCAGCCGCAGCCTTCAACCCCTTGTCCTCCTCAGTAACATGCCTCAACAGGTTGCCAAAGTGACAAGTGACCTACAAGAGGAGAATAATTTGGAGTTGTAAAGAAGAGAATTACTACACTATGAAAGCAAAAAGTAGGAAATGAACTACAAATGAAGCAAGACATATTGACATGGCCACTCGAGAGATCTCCAGAGCAGAGTGGCCAACAGTCCCCACAACCATCATAGCCCTATTGTCATACCCCGCTTTCCAAAAAATACGGAACACAAGCACGTGACATTGGCCCAGCGAATGACTTGCGTCATCCATAAGCTGTTACTAATTCAACTCAATAGTATAAACAAGAAAGCGATATAACTATGCATGTATATTAGAACAATCACATGAATAACCAAATGAAATAACAATATGATAATTAAATCTGAAAAAAGAATAAAAATTCTGGGTCAAATGCCCACATTACAATAAAATAACAATATTCAATGTTTTAAGTCTCCATAACATAAACGACAAATAAATAAGCGACGATGCTATCAATTCCTTCACCAGTATTTTTCTCCCAATCCATCAGGCATTTTTCCTTGATTACTTGTAAGCCATTCATCTAAAAAGAGAGAATAATATGTCCTTAGAACAAGTCATGGACGGAAAGTAGAGGAAAGCAGTGAAACAATGACAATAACGATATAACAATGAATTCAGTGAAACAATAGGATCACTAGCAATGAACAGTGGCAAAACGATAGCGATGCAATATGCAATAACGATGATCAATAATATAACAATAAGCGATAACATTGGTAAACAATAACGATGATAATATGCAATGACGATGCGATGACAATCTTAGTCTATTATTCAGTTTAGTCCTAACTGATGCACATACTATGTAACACCCCATAAAATAAAATAATTTATTTTGGATTATTAAATAATATTAAATTGGCAAAGTTGACTATTTTGACTATTTTCGTTAAATTCCAATTTTGCGCGTGCAACACACATGCAAAGTTAGACAATTTTGAATTCTTAAAATTTTATGGTTAATGATTTATTTTCCTCATTTATTTATGACATTTTAACTTTTCAGAGTTATTTAAATTAATTTGATTATTTTATGAATTAGTCAATTTTACATGTGCAAATATTTTTTTAGATGTAAATCTCTACTTTTAAATTTCTGAATAAATTCTCCTATTTATAATTAAGTATATCCTAAATTTTGGGATTTTTCTGAAGAAAGAAACTATTTTTAAAAATACTTCGAAAGAGAGAGGCTTTTATGTAAAAAGCCGATTGGATCTCAAACAAATAATGAAAATTCATTTTTGCGGCCTTTTGAGCTGGCCAAGATCAGTATTAAAGATTATATTTATTTAAAATTTATTTAGAGTTGATTTGGTAAAGATTTAAACAAATATGGTATTTTTGCAAATATGAAATTTAAGTTGGACCATGTGCAAATATATATTAGTATGTATTATTTATGAATATTCTGGATTTTTCCGATATTTATTTGGCATATTTGCAAATATTACAAAGAGAGAGACTTTTGTGCAAAAATTACCACTTAGGGTACAAATTCGAATTTTCTTTAATTTTTTGGCTATGCTTGATTGCTAGATAACTCAGTAGTAAAGGTATTTGGTTTTATTTTAATTTATTTAACTTATTTAACTACTTTATTAAAGAAATGTTCATATATGTAAAGTAATAATTTGTTAAGGGATGTTTCCATATAACTTGTAAAACCCTAAAAACCCAGATTTCGGCCAATTAAAGAGCCACTACAGCCGTCCCCCTCCTCTGCAAAAACAAAATATTATTTTACTATTGGTTTTCTTGGAGTTTCAAAGCAAGGATCTTGGATTTCTTGCGTAAGGAAGGACTTTTCTTATTCTTTATTAATTCGGTTGATTCTTCAATAAGGTGAATAACATATGTTTGATTTCCTGTTATTCTATGCTGTTGTATGTGATGATTTGCCCATTAGAAAGCATGTTAGGAGTTTGTGTAATGATATAATGAATTATTGAAGGATTGATGAATAAAGATTGAATCTTTTTATGAAAACTATGCTATTGATGATTGAAATTACATATAGATGACTTGAGATTTGTTAAGGACCTAATAGAAATCATGGGTATATTGTTTTGTATCATGTGCTTGCTTATTTGAATTGTTATAAAAATGTATGATATAAACTGCACAAAAGTGAGTAGAGTAGTGTTCTTCACTGTGTGTATAATATATATGCTCTGTTTTGATAATTTGATGAACTATAACTTGATTAAATACATGTTCAATTAAATACTTGTTAATTGTTGAAGTGAAAAAAGGGGTTGAGGTTTTCGGGTCTGATGCTTTCAGCCGACATTGTGTTTTTGTGAGTTTTGCGAAGTTTTCAATTGGATCTTGATTGTTTTGATACTAAGATTGATTTGAACAATATATTACCTATATACGATGTTTTCTTGACGCTTTTACTGATGCAAACCCACACACATACTGTAGTACCCCGTGTTTTTAAATTTAATTTTAAAGATTTATAAATGAATTAAAAGGATTTTCTGGAGAATTATTAAATATTTTTCTGAAGAATTATCTTTTTACACGTGCGAAACACGTGCAAATATTTTTGGTATAAATATCCAATTTTACATTTTTAATAAATTCTCCTACTTATAATGGAGTATATTCTTAATTTTGAGATTTTTCTGAATAAAGAAACTATTTTTTATAAATACCTCGAAAGAGAGGGGTTTTTATGTAAAAAGCCGTTTGAATCTCAAACAAATAATAAAAATTCGTTTTATTGAATTTTGGGCTTTCCATGGTCATCATTCAAATTAAAATATATTTAAATTTTATTTAGAGTCGATTTGGTAAAGATTTAAACAAATATGGTATTTTTGCAAATATGGAATTTATTTTGGATCTTGTGCAAATATTTTTCAGGAAAGTAAAAGTCAGATATTTTAGTTGGAAAATATAATATTTATTATTAGATATTATTTCTGAATTTTTACTAATATTTTATGATGTATTTGCAAATATTACAAAAAAAATGACTTTTGTGCAAAATTGCCACCTTGAGTACAAATCCAAAATTTTCTTTATTTCTGGGCTGTGCTGGATTGCTGGACAACTCGGTAGTAAAAGGATTTGATTGGGTTTTAATTTATTTAACTTATTTTAACTACTTTATAAAGAAAGGTTTATATATGTAAAGTAATAATTTGTTAAAGGATTATTTTGCAAATGTGTTTAAAAATCCTAATCCTTCAGTTTCTAGCCTATTTAAAAAGGGGAGTGCAGCCGTCTTTCGTTGCAAAACACAAAGGTTTTATTGTTTTTATTTTTCTTGGAGATTGAAAGAGAAGATCTCGGATTTCGCAAAAGAAGGGTTTTGCTTATTCTCCATTAATTCGATTGGATTCTTCATTTGAGGTGAGTGACTTGTTTTGTTTTATTTTTTTTTGTGCATGTTGTATGTGAGTGATGTAAAATTGTTTTGTTGTTTTGTTTTATGTATGCTGTATGTGGTGTTTCATCTATTAGAAAGCATGCTAGGGTTTGGTATGAATGTGTATGTTGGATGGATGATAAAAGTAGATCTTTGAGAAGAACCCTAGTTATTGTGAGTAGAATTTCATGTGTATGATTTTAGAATATTAGAGAACCTAATATAAATTGTGAATAGGCTATTTCTTTTGGATTATTGCTGATTTGATTGAGTATAATGGATGTTATGCATTAATTAATTAAATATGAGATTTTTGGACTATTGGTGAGTTGGATGAATGCAACTTGGCCATGTAAATGATAAATTTGCTTATGGATCAACTATTGAGAATAGTTGAGATTGAGTTTGAGGAATTTTGAGAATGAGTAATGGATTAAAAGACCATGTCTTAAGGATTTGAGTTTTAATGTCTAGATTTGGATTTGATACATTTTGATTAAATTGGGGGATTTGTGATTTTGTGGAAGATTTTACTTGAATTTGGATTACTCAATTGCTAAGTTTTAAATCTGAAGATTTTGTTATTTTAGTTTATGGATTTGTGAAGTTCTTTTGGTGCACAAGTATGCATAAACGTTTTTCCTAAATATCGTATTTTGTTTAAGAAGAAAATGAGTTTTATGTGTTTTCAAAGGATTTTACTATATCTCAACTTATTTTGGTTTCGATGAAGTTTGGAATATAAAACAAGTTATTTTGATGTATGACTGATTCTTAAAAACTCAAATTTTGACATATGCACACTTTCATGTTTTATTTTGAAGAAATTCATCAAAATGATAGTTTATCAATTCAAGCAGTTTTGATTGTTTTTTTATGGATCTTCGTATATCCTATAAGTTGTATTTGATCATATCCGAAATATACTTTTTATAGATTCCGTTTTTGTAAGGTAAATCTTCATATCGGTTGAATTATGCACAACCCAAATTGCAGTCTGTAGATGAGGCAGTCGACTGGTATGTTTCGACAGTCGACGGTCGCTACCTGGCTGCTGTCTTTTCCCGTTTTTCTTGAAATCAAGTACGGAACAGTTGACTGAATCATTTCTCCAGTCGACTGTTTCTGCTCTGTTTTGGAATTTTCTCGAAGTGTTGGATTTTAACTCTGGACAGTCGACTGGTGACTATTAGCAGTTGACTGCTACTACTTAGAATTTATTTTCTTATAAACATTGGATTTTCGCTCTGGATAGTCGACTGATGCCTTTACAGTCGACTGATTCTGATGCTTTTCTTGAGTTTTCCAGGTGTTTTTTTTTTAATGGTTGATTCTTTAAATGTTTTTGGATCTATAGCTTACTATTCTAAATATTATGGTTTCTATAGAACATATGTTTTCAAGACATTTCATTGTTGGATTTGTATTCTGTAATTTTATAAAGATGGGTTTTGTTGATAGGAGAGGTTTCTCCCTTTGATCGTTTTGACGATGGATTAGTGGGTTTTGGTCTTGTTGAGATCTCTAGGAGTTGAGTGGGAGTCCTGTGAATCGGCATTTGAGATTTGTTGAGTTAGACCTGGGGGGTCTTGGTTTAGTTGTTGTTGAGTATTAAAGTCCGACAGAATATACTAACTCTAGAGATGGGGATTTTGTGTTTTTAATAATAACCAACTTAAGGACAGGCACTAGTTGGGATGTGATGGAACTTGGGAAACATAAGTATAGGCTCATGGTTTTGTTAGTCCAACGGATGCGATCCAGGACTATTTGTTGTTATGTCTCGAGAGGACATTTATGTGTTCACGTGTCGAGGGTCTGCAGGCCTATTCACGGAGCATGCAGGGTGCATTCGCGTGTCGAGGGTCGGCAGGCCTATTCACGGAATGTACCTAGTGTATCTACATGTCGAGGGCCTCGCAAGCCTATTCTTGGGGTACACGGATTTGGGAGTTGATTCTCCGGTTGTTTTGAGCTATCTTACATGATGCTTGCACGTCGAAGGCTGTGGTGCCTACTCGCAGAGTATTCTGGATCTTGTTTTCCATCACCGTGGTAGGATTAGTGGCATAACGAGAGGTTATCCTTATAAGTGGAGATCGTTAAGGGCTTGCACCGGACCTATGTACCATGGAATGCATAGAATCTGACAAGTATGCATTAGAGAGTCAGCATATAGAGATTGTGTTTTCTTGACTTGGTTTTATGCTTGTATTTTCATGTTTTCTTTTCTACACTTGACACTTAGTCTAGAATCACTTGATGTTTTCATGTATTACTATCTACTATCTTATATTTCTTGATGTTTTCATGCTTTACTTATTTGTTATTTCTCATTCCTTTATTCTTGCTGATGATACATGTTGTTGATGACTCAGTGTTTTATGATTAATTATGTTGCTTGGTTTGTTTTTATGTCACTCACACCATTATGGCTGACCCCTTTAGTTTTGGGGGTTAGGGATCATCTCTAGCCTCATGTTTTATAGGTTGTTGTTGCCTAGAGCTTGGGGTTTGGATGCTTGAGATAAAATGATGTAATAGAGCTTTTGTGTAAATTTTGTAAAAGAAGTGTTGTAAAACAGTTTGTAATTCAAGGTGTTTTGTATTCCGCTGTGTTGTAAATGATTATTGTAACAAAAGTTGAAATATAAATTATCTGTGTTTTTGGGCTATGTGTATTATTACATTGAAGTTGATGCTGGAAATTGTGCCACGTATTTTCTAAGATATTATTTTAGAAATTCGGGGCGCTATAGAGATTGGTATCAGAGCATGCTTCAATAGTAATAATAGACATAGTATGAAAACCAACCTAGGTGTGAACACTAGAGCGTGAGTACCTAGGTGTGGACATTAGAGTGTGGGTATCACATAGAGTTAGAACAAGATATTTGGTATGGGGTATGATTGAGGTTTTGCCATAGGGTATTGATGTGAATGTGAATTGTGTTGTGGTGGTTTTCCTTGGTCATGTCCTTTCTAAGGAGGGAGTGGCCACTGATCCTCGTAAGGATGAAGCAGATGTGGAGGGTCAGAGTTGGATGCAGGAGTTCAGAGGTTGCTGCAGCAGGTTCCCGATGGCAAGTTATCAGAGTTGCGCGGCGGAAGGTTGTTTATCTAAACTCTTTGCATGATAGTGTTTCTTATGTATGTTTGTATTTCTTTTGTTGCAATGCTTTCTCCTCTGTGATGTATTTCATAAATTATGTTTTCATTTATGAGATATTGCATTCCTTATTAGTGTGTTTGTATGGACCCCATTAGCAGTAGTTCTGAGGACAGAACTCTTCTAAGGAGGAAGTGATGTAGTACCCCGTATTTTTAAATGTAATTTTAAAGATTTATAAATGAATTAAAAGGATTTTCTGGAGATTTAATAAATATTTTTCTGAAGAATAATCTTTTTACACGTGCAAATATTTTTGGTGTAAATATCCAATTTTATATTTTTAATAAATTCTCCTACTTATAATGGAGTATATTCTAAATTTTGGGATTTTTCTGAATAAAGAAACTATTTTTTATAAATACCTCGAAAGAGAGGGGTTTTTATGTAAAAAGCTGTTTGGATCTCTAACAAATAATAAAAATTCGTTTTACTGAATTTTGGGCTTTCCATGGTCATCATTGAAATTAAAATATATTTAAATTTTATTTAAAGTTGATTTGGTAAAGATTTTAACAAATATGGTGTTTTTGCAAATATGGAATTTATGTTGGATCTTGTGCAAATGTTTTTTTGGAAAGTAAAAGTCAGATATTTTAGTTGGAAAATATATTATGTATTATTAGATATTATTTGTGAATTTTCTGGATTTTTATTAATATTTTATGATGTATTTGCAAATATTACGAAAAAAGGACTTTTGTGCAAAATTGCCACCCTGCGTACAAATCCAAAATTTTCTTTATTTCTGGGCTGTGCTGGATTGCTGGACAACTCGGTAGTAAAAGGGTTTGACTTGGTTTTAATTTATTTAACTTATTTTAACTACTTTATAAAGAAAGGTTTATATATGTAAAGTAATAATTTGTTAAAGGATTATTTTGCAAATGTGTTTAAAAATCCTAATCCTTCAATTTCCGGTCTATTTAAAAGGAGGAGTGCAGCCGTCTTTCGCTGCAAAACACAAAGGTTTTATTGTTTTTATTTTTCTTGGAGATTGAAAGAGAAGATCTCGAATTTCGCAAAAGAAGGGTTTTGCTTATTCTCCATTAATTTGATTGGATTCTTCATTTGAGGTGAGTGACTTGTTTTTTTTTGTTTTTTGTGCATGTTGTATGTGAGTGATGTAAAATTGTTTTGTTGTTTTGTTTTATGTATGATGTATGTGGTGTTTCATCTATTAGAAAGCATGCTAGGGTTTGGTATGAATATGTATGTTGGATGGATGATAAAAGTGGATCTTTTAGAAGAACCCTAGTTATTGTGAGTAGAATTTCATGTGGATGATTTTAGAATATTGGAGAACCTAATATAAATTGTGAGTAGACTATTTCTTTTGGATTATTGCTGATTTGATTGAGTATGATGGATGTTATGCATTAATTAATTAAAGATGAGATTTTTGGACTATTGGTGAGTTGGATGAATGCAACTTGGCCATGTAAATGATAAATTTGCTTATGGATCAACTATTGAGAATAGTTGAGATTGAGTTTGAGGAATTTTGAGAATGATTAATGGATTAAAAGACCATGTCTTGAGGATTTGAGTTTTAATGTCTAGATTTGGATTTGATACATTTTGATTAAATTTGGGGATTTGTGATTTTGTGGAAGATTTTACTTGAATTTAGATTTACTCAATTGTTAAGTTTTAATTCTGAAGATTTTGTTATTTTAGTTTATGGATTTGTGAAGTTCTTTTGGTGCACCAGTATGCATAAACGTTTTCCCTAAATATCGTATTTTGTTGTTTAAGAAGAAATTGAGTTTTATGCGTTTTCAAAGGATTTTACTATATCTCAACTTAGGTACTGATGAGGTTTGGAATATAAAACAAGTTATTTTGATGTATGACTGATTCTTAAAAACTCAAATTTTGACATATGCACACTTTCATATTTTATTTTGAAAAAATTCATCAAAATGATAGTTTATCAATTCAAGCGGTTTTGATTGTTTTTTTATGGATCTTCGTATATCCTATAAAATGTATTTGATCATATCAGAAATATACTTTTTATAGATTCCGTTTTTGTAAGGTAAATCTTCATATCGGTTGAATTATGCACAACCCAAATTGCAGTCTGTAGGTGAGACAGTCGACTGGTATGTTTCGACAGTCGACCGTCGCTACCTGGCTGCTGTGTTTTCCCGTTTTTCTTGAAATCAAGTACGGAACAGTCTACTGAATCATTTCTCCAGTCGACTGTCTCTGCTCTGTTTTGGTATTTCCTCGAAGTGTTGGATTCAGTCGACTAGTGACTATTAGCAGTCGACTGCTACTACTTCAAATTTATTTTCTTAAAAACATTGGATTTTTGCTCTGGACAGTCGACTGATGCCTTTTACAGTCGACTGATTCTGATGTGTTTTGAAGACATTTCATTATTGGATTTGAATTCTGGAATTTTATAAAGATGGGTTTTGTTGGTTGGAGAGGTTTCTCCTTTGATCGTTTTGACGATGGATTAGTAAGTTTTGGTCTTGATGAGATCTCTAGGAGTTGAGTGGGAGTCCTGTGAACCGGCATTTGAGATTTGTTGTGTTAGACCTGGGGGGTCTTGGTTTAGTTGTTGAGTATTTAAGTCCAGCAGGATACACTAACTCTAGAGATGTGGATTTTGTGTTTTTAATAATAACCAACTTAAAGACAAGCACTAGTGGGGATGTGATGGAACTTGGGAAACGTAAGTGTAGGCTCATGGTTTTGTTAGTCCAACGGATGCGATCCAGGACTGTTTGTTGTTATGTCTCGAGAAGACACTTGTGTGTTCGCGTGTCGAGGGTCTCCAGGCCTATTCACGGAGCATACAGGGTGCATTCACATGTCGAGGGTCTGCAGGCCTATTCACGGAAAGTACCTGGTGTATCTGCACGTCGAGGGCCTTGCAAGCCTATTCGTGCGGTACACGGGTTTGGGAGATAATTCTCCGGTTGTTTTGAGCTATCTTACATGATGCTTGCGCGTCGAGGGCTGTGATGCCTATTCGCGGAGTATTCTGGATCTTGTTTCCCATCACCGTGGTAGGATTAGTGGCATAACGAGGGGTTATCCCTATAAGTGGAGATCGTTAAGGGCTTGCACCGGACCTATGTACTATGGAATGCATAGAATCCGACAAGTATGCATTAGAGAGTCAGCATATAAAGATTGTGTTTTCTTGAATTGGTTTTATGCTTGTATTTTCCTGTTTTCTTTTCTACACTTGACACTTAGTCTAGAATCACTTGATGTTTTCATGTATTACTATATACTATCTTATATTTCTTAATGTTTTCATGCTTTACTTATTTGTTATTTCTCATTTTTTTATTCTTGCTGATAATACATGTTGTTGATGACTCTGTGTTTTATGATTAATTATGTTGCTTGGTTTGTTTTTATGTCACTCACACCTTTATGACTGACCCCTTTAGTTTTGGGGGTTAGGCTTCATCTCTAGCCTCATGTTTTACAGGTTGTTGTTGCCTAGAGCTTGGGGTTTGGATGCTTGAGATAAATTGATGTAATAGAGCTTTTGTGTAAATTTTGTAAAAGAAGTGTTGTAAAAAGAAAGTTTGTAATTCAAGGTGTTTTGTATTCCGCTGTGTTGTAAATGATTGTTGTAACAAAAGTTAAAATAAAAATTATCTGTATTTTTGGGCTATGTGTACTATTACATTGAAGTTGATGCTGGAAATTGTGCCACATATTTTCTAAGATATTATATTGGAAATTCGGGGCGCTACACATACACACTTATATATCTATGTTTTACTGTTTTGAAGGTTTTATGAAAAATTGCTCTTTTATGAACTTGATGAGATTTTGATTTGATTTATGAACTCCAGTATGTTAGACAAGTTGTATTTGATCATCTTAGAGTTTTAATCCTTTAAATTCATGCTTTTAAAAAGTTTAAATTAAGTATCAGTTGAGAAGTGCACCAAATTTAACGCTGCTGTATGGGCTATTTTTGACATGAAGGCCGACTGTCCATTTTTTGAACTAAAATGAAGGTCGACTGCCATTTCGATCGAGTGTGACTTTTGAAGGTCGACCAACAACATTGTTTTTGGTTGTTTTGTGAGTCTTTAGTTGTTTTTCTTGAACGATTATTTTTTTGAACTTATGGATTGTTGATTTACTGTTTTAGATGATATTTTTACTATAGATTACTATATTTTACAGTGAGTTATATTTTGATTATAATAGAATTTAAATTGGTATTTCTATGACTTTAAGAAGCGAAATATATACGGTTTTCAAAGGAATTGATGTTTTGTTATTTTCTACGACTTCAAAATATGATTCTCAGTTATTTAGTGGATTTTATATCTTATTTCAGTTCTAGAAATTTATGAGTATATTGAATGAATTTGGATTTCTGTTGATTAAAGAAGTTTTCTTAACATCAACATTTTAATGTTGGACTTAAGAGTTTTATTGAAAGTTTTGGTGTTGATATTCATTTTGTGAGTCTCTAGGAGTTGAGTGGGATTCCTGTGAACCGGCAGATGAGATTTTTTGGATTTTGACCAGTTGGGTCTTGGGGTTATTTTGTGGAATTATGTCCGGCAGGATACACTAACTCTAGAGAGGGGGAATTTGTGTTTTATTAATAATAATCAACTTAAGGACATGCACTAGTGAAGATGTGATGGAACTTGGGAAACGTAAGTATATGCTCTTGGGGTCCCGTCCAATGGATGCGTTCTAGGACTTGTGTGTTCTGTCTTGAGATGACTATTAGTATGTTCGCGTGTCGAGGGTCTACAGTGGCTATTCACGGTACATACAGGTACATTCGCATGTCGAGGGCCGACGGTTATATTCACGGGAAGTGCCTGTGTACTTGCACGTCGAGTGGCGGCAGTGTGGTACACAGTAGGGAGGTGATTCTCCAGTTTTTGTTGGGCTATTCTTACATGATGCTTGTGCGTTGATGGTTGTGATGCCTATTCGCGGAGTATTCTGGATCTTGTTTCCATCACCGTAGTAGGATTAGTTGCATAACGAGGGATGTAACCCTATAAAGTGGAGAACGATAAGGGCTTGCACCGGGCCTATGTAGTATGGAATGCATAGAATCCGACAAGTATGCATTAGAGAGTCATTATATTGCATTTGTGTTTTCTTGACTTGGTTTTATGCATGTTTGTTTTCTGTTTTCCTACACTTGACACTTAGTCTAGTTTCACTTGATGTTTTCATGCTTTATTTATTGTTATTTCTTATTCCTTTTGTTACTACTGTTGGTATGTGTTGTTTATAACTTTATTCTTCATGTTTTATTTACATTGTATTTCTTTTAATGTCACTCACACCGTTATGGCTGATCCCTATAGTTTTGGGGGTTAGGGTTATCTCTAGCCTCATGTTTTACAGGTAGGTACTGTTGGCTTGGGATTAGATGCTTGTGGTAGAATGATAATAGGGCTTATGTAAATTGTAAAAGAATGTATTGTAAAAGAAAGATATTGTAATTCAAGGTGTTTAATTTTCAGCTGTGATTTGTAAACAATTGATGTAATAAAAAGTTTTAAATTTCCTTGTATTTGGTTGCTATGTTTATGTTTACATTGAAGTTGATTCTGAAAATTGTGCCACGTATTTCTAATTTTATTTATTGGCAATTTGGGGCACTACATACTACTACGTCCCATACCACATGTTTGATGCATACAATCAATTTCGTTTAGACTAAGGTGGTGGATTCTATAGGGCATGTACTCGGCATGATAACACTAAAAACGATAGCAACTTCGTTGTACACTAGTCAGCACGATAACACTAAAATAATACACGATAAATTGAGATACTGTGGTCAGTAATACAACAATCAATTGATAAACACTAGCCGAAACAATATTTTGGGAACAAGCCCCCCACTTCCGAGTACAGTCTCTATATCATCAACTACTCTAGTCAACCCTTAACCCCGGCTTGATTAACAATTCTTTATTCAATTAATATGCAATAACGGTTGGCAATATTATGATACCAATAGGGAAACAATAGGGACACTAATATCAATAGGGAAACGATAAGACGATCAATAAGGAATACTAGAATGATGACAATACAAAACTAAGATCATGCAATATAAATCATACAATTAATGCATCAAATACAACAATATTGATTCGATTATATTATCAAAACATTGAAACTCAATTCTGGACAGTAGTATGTTACTGTACCAAAATCAGATTTCCCACTGCTACAGAAATCCGTCAAAAGTTCTAGAGAATAGACGCCTGCCCGGTTCCAACTCATATTTAAAGTTAAAATTCTGATACAAGTAGCTAGGTTAATTATAGGGTTCTTCACAGATTACTGATTCTGGCTAGTTATCGATGTCAATTAGTTACAGTTATAAAATCAGTAAATATTCACTTTGAAAATTAGTAAAAATAATTATCATTACCCTAAGCATGTTAAGCATGTTAACTATCAATCTGAAATTTATCATGGCAATATTTAACCATTAGTTGATCTATTTAATCAGTTTAACATGGTGTAGTCATGAATCAGGAAATTTTGGGAACAAAATGCAGCAGTAGTAAAATGACCATAACTCATGCAATATAAGTCGAAATTCAATAATTTTTAGAGTCCTGGAAACTAGAAACATAGGTCTATATATCATATTGACAAACGTTCATGGTTCAGTTTCAATAGATGGGTCGAAAAGATCATACAAATTTCAAACAGACAGTAAAAATTCTGGATTAACATATTTCATGGTATAAAAGTGATATAGGGTTATAGTTATCAATTCAATTAGTCGATTAACATGGTAAGCATGATGACAAGAAAATCACAACAAGGAAACACAACCATGCATCAATCTAACGCTAAATAATACATCAAATCAATGGTTCAATCAATAGCAACCTAAGATACAACTGTACAATAGTTTATCGATTGAATGACATGCATGAATAATTCCTAATATCGAAAGATCTCAACATGAAATGCATGAAAGACATGATCTTTAGAGTCAAATATCGGTACGAAGTCAAGAATAAGGGGATTAGCTTGTCTAATTTCTCAACATTCCCAATGAAGAATAGGACAATAACAATATACGATGAATACGATGAGATCTACTTGTGAGAATTTCAATAAACATTCTTGAACACAAACACAATGAATGATTCAAGAAAGAGACGATGACTTGCCTTAATGACGACGTTAGATCCGAATATGCAAGAATAAGGGGATTGGGATTCTGGGGCGACAATACGTGCAACTCACGTAAGAAAGAGATCGCAGCAAAGCAAGAGCAGTCGGTAACACAACAAGAGGGCAACGACAGCGATTTCAACAACGAACAACAATGGCAATAGTGGCTGCAGCTCGACGGTTGATGGCAGCTGACGACGTGGCAGGGCGACAGTGGGTTGCTGGTCACGGCAGCTAGGAAGGATAGGGATAGGCGGCACTGGGGTTCTTCGGTGATGGGGAGAAGCAGCGGTGGGGGGGGGGGGGTTGCACAGTTGAGGTCAGAGAGTGCTCGCGACTAGGGATGGAGACAGCGATCACAGTGGTCGACCGGGGCTGCAAGGGGGGTCGAGTCTCAGGCGAGGAAGGCTGGACTGGCGAGCGGTTGGATGGCAACCGGAGTGCAGCAGGGCTGCGGGGTGGGGGATGGGTTCAGGATAGCACAGAGGAGGAGGAAGAAGGGTGACGGCGGTAGATATTAGGTTAGCTGATAAGGATTAAGGTTAAATTAAAAGGGTGTATATATAGAGTTAAGTTGGGTTAATGGGTAGTGGGTTTAGGATCCATTAAGAATGATTTTGAGGGTTCAAATCTAAGTTAACAATTGGGCTTGGAATAAAAATAAAATAAAATGTTAATAATATTCATGGCCCAAAGATGAATATGAACAAGATAAATATGCTCATGGACTAGGGAATAATCAAAAATCAAATGAATAGATAATTATCAACCCAAAACAATAATAGGAATAAAAGAGAGGGGCAAGTTCATGGGATTCAAGCTCCAAATTGAGAAATAAGACTCGAACAACATCTTGAAATCAAATGATAGTTCATGAATAATATTAGAACTAATATTATTCCATACAATAAATGAAACAAAAAGAAATGTTATTGAATTACAAAAGAGACTACAATAGAAATCGATAAAAAAGGGAAAAATCGAAAATGGGAGTTACACCTATCTCGGGGCTCGCGAGATGATGAAACACCGGCAGACAGCTCGCCGAGTCCTTAAGGATGCCATCGTGCCTCCTAACCTGCCAATCCGATACAAAATTCTTCTTGAGCTTGTTAGTGAGGATTGCCTTGACATCAACAGTGAGTGGAGAGCGTCGAGCGCTAAAGCTGAAGCAAGAGAAAATCCACCGGTGACAGGGGTGGTCAAGGAAGCGAGAGGAGAACCTAAGCCCTCCCCAGGAGTAGCACCCACTAAACTCTTTACAACCTTCGAAGGCCCGGGCTTTGCGACCGTTCTTTTCCTCTTCTTCCCCTCGGGGACCTTGCCGCTTAACCCCGTATGCCTCTCCAAAATTGCATCAAAATCCATGCCAGTTGCTTTAGCAATAGGAAACACAAAGTATTAAGATAACAAAAAGAGACATCTAAAGCGGCAAGAATATAATAAAACACAAAAAAGAATGCGTACTAGGGTAAATCGGACTAAGACACCCCCCCCCCTCTTTAAAGAGAACCTTCTCAGTCACCTCTCTCCACATCATAGTTGGCCGCTTCAAAAGAAACATCTCGCATCTTCTCCTCCTCGATACTCAAACCCAGATCCGTCCCCATTGTAACACCCCGAATTCCAATTAAGTTTGAATTCGAAGTTCCACAGGATCTTTACACTTCACTTCATGCAATTTTACAAGGAATTTGAAACTTTTCATACAACGATGTTTACATTAACGCAGCAGAATTATAATTACAATATGATACAGGAAATAAATAACAATTTGAACTTTTCCTTAAGCAGCATTCCTTCTTTGGTCTTTTTATTCATTTTATCCTGCATAGAAACTGTGGGCACATCAGTTGCATACAACTGACGCTAGGATATAATACATCAATTTCTCTTACTTGGAAAGCACACTTGATGACAAACAAAGCTAAGGGGGACTATCTGTAACTCATATTTCCCTGTATTTGTATTTTTATACTGTATTTTGTCCCATTGTACTCTTCCATCTATTTGAGATCCTGTATTTTGTTTCAGATTGAATAAAACCATTAATTTGTTTTCGACTCAATATTTGGTCTTTTCATCTAATTCAATTGCATGTGCTCCTTGTGTCGTTCATCATGAAGAATTGGCTGTTTCTTCTTATTCATCTCTTTATTTCCATTTTAATATATTTTGACCAATTCTCCAATTGGATCCCACTCGAAACGGATACCCTAATACCCATAACCCAAAACCCCTATATATAAAACCTAATCTAACCCTAACCCTAACCTACCCCAATTACTGTTAAACCCCCTAATCAACCGCTGCCTCCTTTCTTCCTCCCATCTCCATTTCCTTCACCTATCGAAACCATCGCCCCCCCGTCCTCTCCATTCGCTTCGCCTTCCTCCCATCTTTACCACTCCAACCACCACCTAGTCGCCTCTCGCCCTCGTCAACCGCCACAGAACCACCCATCCGCCATCGTCCCTGTCATCCCATCCATACCCGAACCCAATCCACCTTCGCCATTATTCCGCAACCCATATCACCATTGCCTCCGATCACCAGCGCCAACATCATCTCGCCTCCTCCACCCTCACATCACCTTCCCACTCCGATCATCTTCGCCATTCACACAGAACCACCCATCCATCACCACACCACCATTACCATTCTCCATTACCCAAACTCCCGTCCTCTTCAACCTCGCAACCCATCGCCTCGTCATCTCCTCGCCGCCTCGCCACACCCAGTACCTCACCACCTCTGTCGCATTGTCACACCACCGACCGAATTCCCTGCTCTCATCGCTCCCCCATTTTTGAAACCCACAAATAGGATCGCCGCACGTCGCTCCTCGATGTCGCGCCGCCACAGCCGTCACCACCGTGCTACCCCATCGCCGTGTCGCTCCTTGACGTAGCGCCGCCATCGAAGACCCCGCCATCGCCATTCTCTCTCGTTCTTTGTTTCGTCGAAGAAGAGAACAAAGAAGAAAAAGAACGGGGTTGGTGGGATTCGATCTCAACCATCGGATCGCATCAAGATCCGTGCGATCGAGCCCAGTCTGATCGCTGTTCGGTGTTCGGCCACAGTGAATCCAGCATCGCTGTTTCCTGTTCTGGCGCAGATCCGCTGCATAGGAGGATTTTGATTTGCTGTGTTCGATGTTCGTTGTTTTGCCGCGCCAAATCCCGACTTGCTCTACGCTATTCGGCCGATCTGGTGTAGGGAAATTCACTCTACAGTTGATTTTTGCACGTGTGAATGGGAGACTTCGCCCGGGAATCCCATTTTCTTCAACAATCGGATCTAATCATCGTCAATCAAGGCAAGTATTCATCTTGTACACATTTTTGTTCTAGTACAAGCATTCCTTGAAAATACTACAAATAGTTAGAAATTGTGACTCCTCCTTGACTATTGTTGTTGATCAAATATTAAACCTCCGAAATTTCATAATCTTAAGAGTTACAATAATTTCATTGTATTATATTACAACTATTTGGACTCATCTTATTCCCTGAACACATGGATACATAAAATTAAGGAACCCTAGATTTGTAGATATATGTTATATCTTGTATGAGTTGAACTTGCACCCACTAGAGTTGAAAAATAAATATTACTTGCTGTTGTGATAACCATTACCCAGTATTTATATCACACATTAACCTAGATGCCTAATAACCAATTTTCATGCAACCTATACATGTAAGACATTTCCATATGTTGCTGTCCTGGACCTTTCTATACTGTTTTGATCCTTTAACATCAGAATCTGAATCCGAGCCCTGAATAGTAAATGTAGATCTGGATGTCTAGATATCGATAGCCTCCGGAATTTTCGAATTCTGAGTTACGGTCTAGGAGTTATCTCAGTTTTACTGCAGCTATGTCGGTAGACACAGATTCGCAAAACTGCTGCACATCTTCAGTTTGCGAATTAATTTAACCATATTAACAGCAAGCGTTTGACTTGAAATTTTATATTCGGTTGATGGACACCCTAGAGGACATCCCCAATTTTTCTTAGAATTAATTAACATTATTTCAACACTATTTCACATATATAAACTCAAATACACAATTTCTGCCTGAACACTTTAGCTGTGTAATGCGCTGTTTTGGACACATGTTCCCACCACTTTCTCGTACCTTGTTTCACACACCTGCATGCTTGCTTGATAAGAATTAATAAAAGTAACAAGCCGGGGTTTAAGGGAAAGACCATAGTAGTAGACAATATAGGTAAGTGTACTCGGAAGGGGGTCCGTGTTTCCCAGTACTCGGTTCATGAACTTGTTGCACTTGATGTATTCATGGAGTCAGTTACTTGGCTCATGAACTTGTTGTATTCATGAACCCACTGTGTGGTTCTTGAACTTGTTAGTATTCACGGACTCGCTTCGTGAACTTGTTATTTATTTTCGTATTCATGAACCGTGCTTGCTTGATACTTGATACCTGAGTACGCCGCCCTAT
Organism: Hemerocallis citrina; assembly: GCA_017893485.1. Taxonomy (NCBI): domain Eukaryota; kingdom Viridiplantae; phylum Streptophyta; class Magnoliopsida; order Asparagales; family Asphodelaceae; genus Hemerocallis; species Hemerocallis citrina. The sequence goes on from CM030368.1 coordinate 59,339,627, forward strand.
AAAATCCATTACTAGGCCTAAACGTAACTGATTTGTCTGTAGTAACCATGTAGTAAAAGTATGGATGCATGAAGTGCTACCTAGATAGTAATAACTACAAGACTTGAACATGATACTTGCTTACTCGATACTTGATTACTTGATAGATGAAACTTGATACATGAAACCTGATACATGAAACTCGAACTTGATACAAGCTACTTGATACTTGACAACTTGTTACTTGAGACTTGACAACTTGACACTAGACTTGAGACCCAATACTTGACACTTGTACTTGAAACTTGTCACTTGAGGTTAGATATCCCTACAGGTTCACTTGTCATGCGTTTTACCATTAGCATTTGTTATCTAGCCTGTTTACTAAGATGTCCATCTTGCTAGCTAGTTCTTGATTTTTCCATTACTTGTTGTATCCCTGTTACATTCTTGATTCCAATTCTTATTCACCATTACTTGTACTCGTTTTTACTATTTGTGGCCCTAGCTTGCAGTAAGGGCATTTTCTCTTGTTTTCCTTGCTTTTCCCTTTTTATATTTATTAGGCAGACTTGGAGACATGCTACCTGCTGGAATCGGTGAGTAGACGTTCTAGGCCTTGCTTGGGAAAATCTTTCTTTAATCATTTCATTTTGTAATTGAGTTATTTCTTTTGTTGTTTCTTAAGACTTGTAACGGGCTTATGTTCCCGAGTTTTACCTTCTGTTCCAGACATTGAAAACATTTTGGATATTATTAATGTTTAAATTGTTTCCTGTTGCTTAATGAATTATTCATGCATGTTTGGTGATATATATATATATATATATATATATATATATATATATATATATATATATATATATATATATCGCGTTATATTCTTGTTGTGATGCTGAGTCGATCCTACAGCTTATTGATGATGTTAAAATCATTTGCTAGGCTTCGTCACGCGCTCGTATTCCATGTTTTTGGGAATCGGGGCGTGACACTATCTTATTGATGCCGTGTGTGAATGTACACTTAGTCTTAAATGCAGTTACTTATTATTTCATGACACTAATGCGCACTTGTTCGAACTTATGCATCCCATTCTACATAAATCCGAGGACAATCCCTTAACCGTTCTTCATCTTGTAGGGTTGGATCTCTCGCTATGAGTTAGACTACTACGGTAATTATGGTAACTATCCTCGATGTTTTATGAATTACGAGCCCATGTCCAGACAGCCTGGAGGAGAATCACGTCATGACATGACGCATCATGTAGACAGCCTATGGACAATTCGCCCCCGTCATGGGACAATGGCACTACGTAGTCACCGAGCACCCCACTAGCGTCGCCACGGTCTCGATAATTCCAAAGATGTATTCACGTCATGACATGATGCATCATGTAGATAGCCTGTGAACACTCTCACACCGTAGATCCGAGGCCCTCATACTTGTGTTTTTCTCTTACTTTCATCACATCTTCACTATGTGCCGAATCCTTAGATAATTGAATCCGGAGTAAAAGTTAACACCCTAGAGTTAGCATCACCTCTACACCGGACTTAACCATCAATTGATAAAAACGACCCAAATCTTGGTATGTTTCCACAACATTTATTTTTCAAGAATTCATCCATGCCGGTATAAGGACTTAGCTACACTCTAGTTCTTAACTTCTTTTCCATGTTCACCAAAAATGAGTGTTTATACTCACAAATTTCTACATTTCATCATGATCTTTTTATTTCATTTTTCATGCACACTTGCACATATTAAACATCAAATTTCATATTTTAACTTACTACATCTCTTAATTTAATCTCCACATAATTTCTTGCATTCACATTTTCCCTCTTTATTTAATTATATTAAACACATATTTTAAAAGAAAATTCATCAAGTTCTTTAATCAATTTTAATATAAAAACCACATCTAATCTTCACAAAATACATAAAATGTTGTAGAATTATTTTTCATAAAGTCTAGATAATATTTGTAGAATAATAGAATTTTTCCCCAATTGTTATTTCTCCTAACTCAAAATAAACACACAACTCGAGTTTATATTAAAAAAAATGTAAAAAACCAAAAAAAAGGCAGAGACCGAATTCGAACCTAGAGCCAAACCCCTGCCCAGCTACAGCAACAGACGCAAAGCGCACCCGAAGACCACTAAGTCCAGAGTGACTAACTGATATGAATAGGGTTCAGTTTTTTATATATTGACTGTACTGTATTTGAGGAAAAATCGAATTTTAATAAAAATAGAGCCACTTCAAGACTCGAACCCAAGACCCCTTGCACTGTACACAGCGCCTATAACCTACACCAAAAGCTAGTATGCCCAAACTCAGTTTCTGTTATAGGTAGGAGTCAAAAAAGTTTTATACTTACTGTCTTTTTATAAGCCTCGTTTACAAAATTCGATTTCTTAATACATTGGTATCTTTCAAAACAAACTTGTCCAGAATATCTTCTTATAAATAAAACAGTGTAGCAGTAATTAAACTCTTAATTTTTAAAATTAAATAAGTTTTCCTTACAACTTATATTTAAAGAATATCTTGTCGACTTTAAAAATGTACCATAGTTCCTTCTCAAAATACCCATATAAAATCCATTAAATATAAGTTCTTGTTCTCTTCTTCTTTTCCAATTCTACTAGAGACTAACAGTTATTCTTTTATCACCTCCACATTCTATAACAACAATTTATTCATTTAACAACTAAACATAATAATGTCCATTCATTTCAATCTACAACTAAACATAGTAATATCCATTCATTTACAACTAAGCCATTCATTCAACAAATCATCACACTAGCATTGTTCATTTACAAATAGATATTCTAACATGAATTTCATTAATAGAACACCATGATGAGTTTTAATTTACTAATCATAATCAAATTTTCTTTTTTCTCTACTAGTCTCTTTAGGCAAACACATGACAATTTTAGTTAGTTTCTCTAGCATGTTCATGAAATTAAATTTCTAGCATGGTAACTACATTAGAAGTAGAGAAATCACCCTCCTTCTTTGAAGACAAATGGAAATTCCTAAAGAAACTCCTTGAATGCACGATCGTCTCCCTTCTCCTCCCAGCTTGTTGTAACACCCCGAATTCCAAAATAGAACTGAATTCGAAGTTCCACAGGATCTTTACACTTCTTTCGTACAATTTTACAAGGAAACAAAAACTTTTCTTTCATCAGAGTTATATTATACTTGTACATTGTCACAGCGGAAACAAATTTACAATAATTTACAAGAAACAACATTTAAATCAATCTTGAGCAGCATGTATACTTCAATTGTGTCAAGCATCTTTACCCTGCATATAAAACTGTGGGCGCGTCAGTTCATTCAACTGACGAAATATTATACACGGCCATCCTCTCTATGCCGGAAACAGTATAACGATTCCCAATACTTAGCAAACCACAAACTTGTTCACAAACAAAGCTAAAGGGGACTATCCTATTGATGTCGTGTTGTGAATGTGCACTTAGTCCTTAATGCAATTATTTATAATATATGACACTGATGCGCACTTGTTCAGAGTCTATGCAGCCCATACTACATAGGTTCGAGGGCAAGCCCTTAACCGTCCTTCATCTTGTAGGGTTCAATCCCTCGTCATGACTTAATCTACTACTGTAATTACGGTAAGTATCCTAAATGTTTTCTGACCTACGAACTCATATCTAGGCGCCCTAGAGGGAATCCCAACGCACTGTCACATGACTCATCATGCAGGCATCCTGTGGTAATTCAGCTCCTACCATAGACATGACACCACCCACAGTCGTCAAACACCCCACGAGCGTCGCCACCGGAACGGTACTCTAGAGCAGTATCCATGCCCTATCATGACGCATCATGGGACATCCTATGAATACTCTCACGCCGCCAATCCAATGGCCCTCATACTTAATATTTTTCTCTTACTTTCATCACATCTTCACTATGCATCTAATCCTTAGTTTAATTGAATCATGAATAAAATCAACCCTTAGAGTGTAGCACTTCCACTATACTGGTCTTATTCATTTAATTCACATGACCCAAAACCTTGGTCTTCTCATTTCAAAATATCATTTCCACATTTCCTTTATTGTTGGTATAAGGCTTAGCTATACCCTAATTCTCAATTTCAACTCATAATTACAATGTCGAGCTTTTCATACTCAAAAGGTCTTTTCATGATTTATCACAATTCATATTTCATAAGCATAGTATTTATGTATTCACATATTTCATAACTCATCACAAACAATAATTCAATTTCAAGTGCAATTTATAAGTAAGAATAAATTTCAACTAGTAGTAATCAATAATTTATGTATTCCACAAGACTATTATTTTCATTTCCAAATCTTACTACAAGCATAAAATAGAAGTCCAATTAATCGCATCAAGCACACTTTCAAAATTTCCCCATTACTAATTTTTCATCTTTTATAACTCAAAAATTTCATTTATTTTTCTTTTATTTAAAAAGACAATTTAATTTAAAAAAGAAGTCCTTTTTTGTAAAAACTCCAATTTCTTAATCACACTTTATCAAAAGTTATATAAATTTTCTTATAAAGTTCTAATAATTTTTCAGTAATTAATCCCTAATTTTTTCCAATTTTTATTTTATTTTTTAAAAAAAAAACTCAATTTAATCAAAAATCCACAAAATTTTTTTTCTTTCTAAACTCAAACCCCCACCCAGATTCGAACCCACAACCAGCGGTGAAACAGACAACGCACAAGACCAACGTGCCAAAGCCGCCGAACGTTTAAACCATGGGTTATAATCCCTATGTATCCATTCTCGGCAATTTGGGTTTGTTAACAAAAAAATAAAACAAAAGCCTCAGGTATCGAACTCGAGACCCCCCCTTACTGTAGCGACCAAAGTTACTGCCGACCAATTGGTCTAGGTGGACATATCAATTAGAAAATAATTAAAATGGGTTTTGATCTTGCTCTCTGTTCATAACTATAATTCAAAAATTCCCAAAACAAAATTGTCTCTTTCTCCTCTTTTGAAAACAAAATTTTCCAGAATTAAAATACATTTTATTCTACAGTAACCAGTATTTTTAAGCGTATTTTCAACACTTTAAAAACATATATTTTAGCCTTAGTTTGTATTCCATAAACACAAATTTCGACATTTAAAAACTAAAGCATACTATTTCATAATTAAAGATAGTTTCCCACACAAAATCACTACAATAATGTTCTCTTATTTATTGACAAATATGATGTTTTTAGAACACAAAATCATATTTCTTAATGAATAAAACTTATATTTTTATCTACTAATTTACACATGATGCATTCAATCATTTGTTTGCAAAAATACATTCTTTTTCATATAATCTAACATTCATGTGGCATACAAAATGGAGAATTCTACTGCAACAATTAACAATCATCTCTTAATAAATTATTCCATCAATTCATATCTAATATATCGTTCTACTTTAATACTTTAATCAACAAACATAGTTCTATCCTTTCACTAGTTAGTTCACATAATTGCATTTAAAACATACCTAGCATGCATACTAACATTAAAAACAATGAGAACATTCACTTTTACTCATAATAAATAAATCTAGCAATCAAATTAACATATATCTACTAGTTTATCAATTCTCCTCTACTTAGGCAAGCACGGATTTCATTTCAACTTGTTACTTTCTAATAACAATTCAATTCATTCCTAGCATGATTTCTACTTTAGAAGTCATGAGAAACACCCACCTCTTTGGAGAAAAGCCAATTAGAATCTCCTAGAGTCCCCTAGAATGCGAGAGAGTGCCTTTTCCTCCTAGATTGCGATGCAAAAGGTCCTCCTCCTTGCTTCCTTGCCAAAATCAAGAGCTCCTAGTGTGGGGAAAGAGTGGGCCGGCCTCCAATGTAGGACACACACACTCACATTCACTCTAATATATTTTTCCTATATAGTTTTCTTTTTTTTAATAGTTTCTTAGTGTAGAATACAAATAGGTAGGGGGGTATTTATACTAATTCTAGGATGGATTGGAGGGCTAGGATTCATTAGATTGTTAAAGGATGGATGGTTAGGATAGGATGGGAAGTTGTAGCAACCACCCACACTCAAATAAACTACCCATGCACACACACACCCACTCTCCATGATCCCAAGCATACCCGGCCACACAATGGTGTGCATTGCACACTACGTGCATGCACGTGCCCCCTAGTACCCCCTATTTGAAGTTTGTACAATTTTAATTAATCAAATTGTTCACATTTTGTGTCTACATGACAAGTGTGACCATTTAATTGATTAATTAAATTTGTGGGCTTCACAATTAGTGGGCTTAGGCTTGTGGGCCAAAATAATAAAATAAAGAATTATTAAAGTGGGCCCATATTTAGAAAATAGTGTTTAGGCTTTATAAAATAGGATTTTTGAAAAAAAATAAAGGAAGAAAATAATTGTTCATACTATAAAAAAGAAATTATATATATAAAAGTAAATAAATAAATATACACATGAAATTTGCACGTGCACAACATGTGAAAATCAATATTTTTATTAAAATGAAAGTTTAGGGTATTACAACACTCTCTCCTTAGAATAGTTTCGTCCCCGAAACTACAATTAAAGAGTGAGAAAACAAAACACAATAAGAAAATACAATCAAACAAAGAGCTCAGGATGATCCTTCATCATTCTCTCCTCAGATTTCCAAGTAGCCTCTTCAACCAACTGGTTTCTCCAGACTACCTTGACCATCAGTATCGTCTTATTCCTCAAGACTTTCTCTCGATGATTAACAATCTCAACTGGAAGCTCAATGTAACTTAGATCCAACTGCAAACCCTCTGGCACTTCGGGCAAATGATGACTTGGATCTAGAATGTAACCTCTCAGCATAGACACATGAAAGACATTGTGCACCTGAGATAACTCTTTCGGTAATTCCAGCCGATAAGCAGTTTTTCCGATCCTTTTCAATATCTTATACGGGCCAATGAACCTTAGGGCTAACTTTCCACCCTTGCCGAATCGGATCACGCCTTTGCTAGGCGATACCTTCAGAAAGAAAAAGTCACCAACCTCAAATTCAAGGTCCCTCCTCCGGTTATCTGCATAGCTCTTCTGCCTACTCTGAGCATCCCAACCTATTCTTGATCAGATCAATCTTTTCAGAGGTCTGCTGCACAATGTCAGGCCCAAACATCTGCCGCTCCCTAACTTTGAACCAACAGACAGGCATCCTGCACTTCCTGCTATACAAAGCTTCGTACGATGCCATTCCAATGCTAGTCTGAAAACTGTTGTTGTAGGTGAACTCCACCAAAGGTAAATACCTTTCCCAACTGCCTCCAAAGTCTAGTACATAGCACCAAAGCATGTTCTCAAGAATACGGTTGACTCTCTCAGTCTGCCCGTTTGTCTGGGGATGAAAAGCGGTGCTGAAATCCGTCTTGGTACCCAAAGCTGTCTGAAGAATCTCCCAGAAATGCGAAGTAAACCGCGCATCCCGATCAGACACAATGGTCAACAGAACACCATGAAGCCTGACGATCTCACCAACATACATCTCAGCCAACTTGTCCATCGAAGCAGTGAGTTTCATCGCCAAGAAGTGAGCGGACTTGGTTAGTCGATCAACTATGACCCAAATCACATCATTGCCTTTAGGACTCTTAGGCAAACCCGTGATGAAATCCATACTGATGTTATCCGACTTCCATTTCGGAATAGGTAACGGTTGCAATAGACCTCCGGGTTTCTGATTTTCGACTTTGACTTGTTGACAAATCTCACACATCGACACAAATTCAGCCACATCCCGCTTCAAACCTGACCACCAGAAATGTTGTTTAATGTTCTTGTACATCTTGGTACTCCCAGGTTGTACTGCCAAAAGAGTAGCATGTGCCTCTTGAAGAATACTTTCTTTCAAGTCCGACTGATCCGGAACACATAGCCTCTCACCAAACCACAGCACTTCATCCCTGATTTGAAATCCGGGCAACTTGCCAGCACCAACCTGCTCCTTCATCTTCTGAATCTCTGCATCTTCCTTCTAACTTGCAATAATCCTTTCATTCAGCATCGGTTGAAGCCTCAACTGAGCTAAAGATGATCCCAAGCCTTGCAGAACAACTTCAATACCAGCCTGGTCCGACTCTTCTGCCAGCTGCCTCTGAGTTGTAATCAAAACCGCCAGACTGCTCTTGCGGCTAAGTGCATCAGCAACAACATTAGCCTTCCCAGGATGATACTTAATCTCCGGACGAATGTCCTCAAGTACCTCCAGCCATCTCCTTTGCCTCAGGTTCAGATCCTGCTGCTGATAGATGTATTTCAAGCTTTTATGGTCTGTGTACATATTCAGCTTCTCACCATACACATAGTGTCTCCATTTCTTTAAAGCGAAGATAATCGCAGCCAACTCCAGATCATGAGTCGGATAATTCTTCTCATGCGGTCTTAGTTTCCTAGACCCATAAGCGATTACTTTCCCTTCTTGTATTAAGACACAACCTAGCCCACGATGTAAAGCATTGCTATAGACATCATATTCAACACTTGCCCTAGGCAAAGCCAAAATGGGTGCAGTAGTCAGCCTCTCTTTCAACTCCTGAAAGCTTACCTCGCATTGTTCGGTCCACTTGAAGTTCACATTCTTCTTGGTCAGACCAGTGAGCGGTATGGCTATCTGAGCATAGCCCTGGATAATCTCCTGTAGTATCCAGTTAGCCCAAGAAAACTCCTGATTTCCTTTACTGTAGTAGGCCTTGCCCAATCTCTCACTGCCACTATCTTCTGAGGATCAGTTGCCACTCCCTCCTTAGAAAGGATGTGACCTAGGAATGCCACTTCAGATTTCCAGAAATCGCACTTGGATAATTTGGCATACAACTCTTGCTCCTGAAGGTTCCTCAAAACTGCTGCTAGATGCTCCGTGTGCTCCTCCTCCGACTTGGAGTACACGAGAATATCGTCGATAAACACCACGACGAAAGAATTAATGAATGGCCTCAGAACTCTGTTCATCATGTCCATGAAGATTGCAGGTGCATTCGTCACTCCAAACGGCATAACTAAGAATTCGTAATGCCCGTGTTGAGTTCTGAACGCAGTCTTATGCACATCTTCAGATTTCACTTGAACTTGATGGTATCCTGATCGAAGATCTATTTTGGAAAAAATAGATGCTCCTTGTAGGCGATAGAACAAGTCATTAATTCGTAGAATCGGATACATATTCTGAACAGTGACCTTATTCAGCTCTCGGTAATCGATGCACATCCTCATCGAACCATCCTTCTTCTTTACTAAAAGCACCGATGCTCCCCAAGGTGACGCGCTCGGTTGAATAAAGCCTTTCTCCAACAGTTCCTCAATCTGCCATTTGATCTCATCCTGCTCCACAGGTGCCATCCTGTACGGTGCCTTTGAAATAGGTGCACTCTCTGGCTGAATAGTGATGCTAAAATCCACATCCTAATGTGGGGGTAACCCAGGCAAATCTTCCAAGAACACGGTCGGATAATTCCGAACCACAGGAATCTGCTACATCTCTATAGGAACATCCTTCTCTTCTGGCTGATAGCAGCAACCAAATCTGAACATCTCCTCTTCCCTTGGAAAATGACTTCAGGTCCACCTGGAGCCTTCACTGTTACTGTCTTGGTCTTGCACTCGATGTTCGCACTGTACACCGACATCCAATCAATGCCAATGATAACATCGACTCTCAAAATATTCAGCTCGATCAGATCGATCCCGAAAATTCTATCTTCAATCATGATCTCGCAGTCAGCATAGTACTGATCAGTGGTTAGAGTCTCCCCTGACGGAGTAGCTACTGCTAAAACCTTGCCTGGAAATATCTTCGGATCGACTCCCAGAACTTTAGCAAATTTAGGTGATACAAAAGTGTGAGAGGACCCAGTATCGAACAAAACAACAACTTTCTTTCCAATCAAAATAAGTTCTCCTGTTACATAACACACACTCGTCATATAACAGTTCACTAATTAACGAAAAAAAGAGACAACAGAGAACATTCTAAACATCCCCCTCGTACCAGTGATGACGTGATCTACCTCATCAGCGTCAGCTTCAATCAAGGCAAATACTTGCCCCTGCTGGTACGGCTTCTTCCCGGTCTGCTGAGTTGGTCCATTGCGGACGACATCCTGCAGTTTGGGGCAATGAGACTTGTAGTGGCCTGTCTCTCCATAGTTGAAACAAGTCACTGGAGGTCTCGCCCTAGTATTCCCGGGTCTTCCTGCCACTTGAACAACGTTCGCACCCGTAGGCTTGAACCTTTGAGCCAGTGGCTGTCCTCTGACATTGCCAGCAACTGCGGGCCTCTTCCCCCATTTCAGTTGTTCCTCCGATTCCGAACAGTGTGGAACTGCTCCATGTCCGCCTCCGTGGCTGCCGCTCGTTTGACCAGCTTGTCAAACCTCCTGATACCGAGGGGTATCATCCTGGATCTCAAACTTGGCCTCAACCATGCTCGAACTTTCGAGCCTTCTTCGCCTCATCCATCACCAGCTCGGGAGCATACCTTGAGAGCTAAGTGAACCTCGTCTCATACTCCCTAACCGACATGCCGCCCTGCTGCAGCGACAGAAACTCCATGGCCTTCTTCTCCTGGACATCTGAGGGAAAATAATGACTGTAGAATTTCTTCAAAAATTCCTCCTAGCCAAGAACCAAGTCTCCCATCATCTGCTTCATCGACTGCCACCATACAGCTGCATCCTTCTGGAATTGCAGAGTCGCCAACTTCACCTTGCTGCCCTCCAGAATCTCCAAGACTTCGAAGATAGTCTCTACCTGTCGGATCCAATTGTCAGCCGTGTCAGGGTCTGACTTCCCCTCAAACACCAGTGGTTTCATCCATTTAAATGATTCCATGAGCTTGATTGCTTCGGGTACTGGATTCGCAGGCACCCTTCCCTGATTCTGATTCATTGCAACGGCATTGAGTGTCTGATAGACCCTCGCTAGCTCTGTTTCCAAGTCCAGACCTTCACCATTTTGAGCTCGTCTTCCAGCCATATTCTGATACAAAAGATTCATTAAATTCGAAGTATAAAACATGGAATTTTAAGTCAACATTCAATTTCATTAAATTTCAAACTTTATACATTCGAATTTAAAACATTTCTGACATCAAAATGAAAGCAGTAGATGATACAATGGTCTAACTCCTATAGTTCCTATTGGCTTCACAAATCTCTCCTCATAGTTCCTCCACTTCCTCCTTCAGTACATCGGTCATGTTTTTCCTCTTCTCGAGTTCCACAACACGATGACTGAGAACTGCAAAATCATCCTTGCGCTTCGCAAATTAAGCCTCCAATAGTCCGACTCTCTCCCGTAAAGTCTCTACCTGCCTTTGAAGAGACACAATGAGATTACCCGGTACTGGTTCCTCTTCGTCAGAAGAATCATCAGATGAATTTGGAGGTGGAGTGATCTCTCGAGACTCAGGCCATTCCTCTTCCACTTCTTCGGGATCTTCCTCGTCTGAATCAGCTTGCCTGGGGTAGTAATCATCCTCAATAATGTGCCAATTGTCATCTCCAGCTGGGTCGAAGTGGTTTGCCATCTTAAAGATAGAGAGGAAGAAGCATAAATCATAGAGCAACACAAATGTACGTGACTTACATTTAAATCTCCAGACTCAACACACACTTTAATGTCCACTTCTAGGGTGTCGTTCCTTATAAATTTTTACAACTTAGAAGTGTGCTCTGATACCACTCTGTAACACCCCGAATTCCAAAATACAACTGAATTCGAAGTTCCACAGGATCTTTACACTTCTTTCGTACAATTTTACAAAGAAATAAAAACTTTTCTTTCATCAGAGTTACATTACACTTGTACATTGTCATAGTGGAAGCATATTTACAATAATTTATATGAAACAACATTTAAATTAATCTTGAGCAGCATGTATACTTCAATTGTGTCAAGCATCTTTACCCTGCATATAAAACTATGGGTGCGCCATTTCATTCAACTGACGAAATATTATACACGGCCATCCTCTGTATGCCGAAAACAGTATAACGATTCTCAATACTTAGTAAACCACAAACTTGTTCACAAACAAAGCTAAAGGGGACTATCCTATTGATGTCGTGTTGTGTGTAACATCCCGAATCCCAAACACAACAGAATTCGAGAGTTCTACAGGATATTTTCGTCTCATTCGGCAAAATTTTACAAGGAATTGAAAACTTTTCACTATACATCATAGTTACATGAGATTTTACACTTTATATTTTACAGCTTATATTTTACAGCAGAAACATATACATCAATAATTTACAAATAATGACAGCGGAAGCAATTACAAATTTATACAAAAGATGCAACAATAAATAATCTTTGAGCATTGGCTCTCCTTTAACCTTTATCAAGCCAATTATCCTGCATATAAAACTGTGGGTACGTCACTTTATTCAACCGACGATAATTATACATGGTCATCCCCTCTATGCCAGAAATAGTATAACGATTCTCATTTCTTAACAAATCACAAACTTGTTCACACATCAAATTAAAGGGGAAATCTTAAAGATGTCGTGTTGTGGTTGTGCACTTAATCCTTCATGCAATTGTTATATTATATGACACTAATGCGCACTTGTTCAGAGTCTATGCAGCCCGTACTACATAGGTCCGAGGGCAAGCCTCTTATTCATTCTTTATCTTGTAGGGTTGAATCCCTCGTCATGACTTAATCTACTACTGTAACTACGGTAAGTATCCTAGATGTTTTCTGACCTACGAACTCATGTCTAGGCGCCCTGGAGGGAATCCCAACGCACTGACACATGACTCATCATGCAGGCATCCTGTGGTAATTCAGCTCCTACCATAGACATGACACCACCCGTAGTCTTCAAACACCCCACGAGCGTCGCCACCGGGACGGTACTGTGGAGCAGTATCCACGCCCTATCATGACTCATCATGGGACATCCTGGGATACGCTTTCGCCGCCAATCCAATGGCCCTCATACTAAGTGTTTTTCTCTTACTTTCATCACATCTCCACTATGTACTAGTCCTTGGTTTTATTAGAATCAAGAACAAAATCAAAGCTCTAGAGTTAGCCTCTCCACTAAACCGGACTTAATCATTCATTCAATATGACCAACCTTGGTCTTTCGTTTCGATAATTCATTTCAATCTCTTTCCAATTGCCGGGGGAGACTTAGCTACTCCTTCATTTCAATTCCAATTCACAATTACTAAAAAAAATCTGAGCATTACCAGCTCATGAGTTCATTTTTCATAATCACCATAGATTTTGTTTTTCATGTTCATAGTTCCACAATTATATAACTTTCATAAATTCAAATAAATGATTCACTTCATATTAATTCATGCAAAGACAAATAGAGTTTACTGTCACAACCAATATTCAACATAAGATTCACAATCTTTATTATAAAACAATTCATAGAATTTTTGAGATGTCAAAAAGTGCTCTGGACAGTCGACTTAGAGCTCATCCAGTCGACTTGTTCAATCAAACAAAGTCCTTCAGTAAACTGCTCGGAAGAGTCGACTGCTGCACATGGCCAGTCGGCTGTTCCGCAGCGTTCAAAATTCAAATATCATTTACAGTGCAGTCGACTGTCAATCAACCCAGTCGGCTGTTCAGCAGAGTTCAATTATGTAACCTTTTAAGTTCAGTACAGTCGACTGTTACATACATTCGGCCGACTGAGCAGATTAAACTTTCAATTTAAAGAATTCTCTCTTTATTCTGTTCTCACATCATTTTTTGCCACACTACAATGTGCTCATGCCAACATAAACATGAAATTCTTATATGTTTATTAACATCACAACATAGTTTTCGATTAAATGTAAATTCCACATAACTAGTGTTTTCTTTTCTCAAAAGGAAATGCTAAACATATATTTTTCCTTTTACTCATCATTTACTCACGGAGATGAATACTAATCCCAATTTAACATGATAGAACATCAAGTTAATAATTCACATTAAAAAGTACGTCATCTCATGAAAATCCGAACTGTATATATTTTCTTTCAATATACCAGTCGACTGTTCATACGACCGGTCGACTGTACAGGTCATTTCCAGTTCTCTAATTTTTATTAGTCCTTTTTCATAAGTTCATAATTTCTACACTATGTACAGCATGGGAGATATCAATTTAGCAATCATTCTATCACTTCAGTTTGCACATACATACACAATTAAATCCTCGATCTTAACATGAACTCTAATTTAGAAGTCATGGGAAACATCTACCTCGTACCAGTCGACTTATTCACATGACCGGTCGACTGTACAGGTCAGTTCCAATCTTTTAAATTTCATTAATTCTGTTCATTCATTCACATCTTTCGTACTAAGTATAGCACAACGCATTTTAGTATAATGATCACCATATCAATCCACATTTCACAAGCATGATAACAATCAAAATTTGCCCTAGCATGATCACTATATTAGAAGTCCTGAGAAACACCCACCTTGTTGACGAAATAAACGAAATCCCGAAAAAGCCTTCTAGTGATAATGTGACTCCTCCTCCTTGCTCCTTGCCACCAAGAATCTTCTGAAGTAATGCCGGCCTCCAAAGAATAATCACACTCACAACTCTCTTACAAATATATATTTCTCTTTTCAAATAGATTTTTTGTGTAGATTACAATTAATTGGGGGGGTATTTATACACAAACTTTGGGTAAAATGGAGGGCTAGGATCTAGTGGATGGTTATGAGATGGAGGGCTAAGATGAAAGTAGGAGTTGCATTAACTACCCACAACTAAGTAACCACCCATGCATGATCTCCATTTGAAAATTTCCAATTCCCTCCAAAAGATTAAAACCGGCCATGGAAGGAATAGTGTACAATGCACACTATGTTGCATGCACGTGCTATTCTAGTCTCCATATAAACAAACTTGTACATATACATTTTTACAAAATAATCTTTTAAAAGAGTTTTACTTTACAAGTTGTTATTTAAAAAGAGAATTAATTCTTGGGCTTAAATTAATGGGCCAAAACATTAACTTTTACAAAATAGATAATTTAGATTTTGGGCTCAAGTTTATTTGAAACAAGGACCTTTTAAAAAGAAATAATTTAGCAAACAGATATACATAGACATATACTCATCATTCATTATAAAATTTCATAAAATGGCACGTGCACACTACATGCAAAATAATGAAATAAATAACTAATTTTCATAAATGAAAATTCACGGCATTAGAACACTCCCTCCTTAGAATAGTTCCGTCCCCAGAACTACAGTCAAGGGCGAGAAACAAAAACAAGCCTAAAAATACAAAATACATATCAGACAAAAAGCTCAGGATGGTCTCTCAACATCCTCTCCTCAGATTCCCAAGTAGCCTCTTCAACCAAATGGTTTCTCCAGACTACCTTGACCATCGGTATCGTCTTATTCTTTCAGACTTTCTCTCGACGATCAACAATCTCAACAGGAGACTCGATGTAATTCAGATCCAACTGCAAACCTTCCGGCACTTCAGGCAAATGATGACTCGGATCTGGAATATAACCTCTTAGCATAAACACATGAAAGACATTGTGCACTTGAGATAACACTTCCGGTAACTCAAGCCGGTAAGTAGTTTTCCCGATCCTTTTCAATATCTTGTACGGTCCTATAAACCTCGGGGCTAACTTCCCGCTCTTGCCAAAACGGATCACGCCTTTACTGGGCGATACTTTAAGAAAGACAAAGTCACCAACCTCAAACTCAAGGTCCCTTCTCCGGTTGTCTGCATAGCTTTTCTGCCTGCTCTGAGCTTCTACCAATCTCTTCCTGATCAGATCAATCTTTTCAGAGGTCTGCTGAACAATCTCAGGTCCAAACATCTGACGCTCCCCAACTTTGAAACAGCAAACAGGCATCCTACACTTTCTGCCATACAAAGGTTCGTACGGCGCTATCCCGATGCTAGTCTGAAAACTGTTATTGTAGGCAAACACTACCAAAGGTAAATGCCTTTCCTAACTGCCTCCAAAGTCTAGTATACAACACCGAAGCATATCTTCAAGGATACGATTGACTCTCTTGGTCTGCCCATCGGTCTGGGGATGAAAAGCAGTACTGAAATCTGTCTTGGTACCCAAAGCTGTTTGAAGACTCTTCCAGAAATGCGAAGTAAACCGCGCATCTCGATCGGATACAATCGTCAAAGGAACGCCATGAAGCCTGACAATCTCACCAACATACATCTCAGCCAACTTGTCCATCGAAGCAGTAAGTTTCATTGCCAAGAAGTGAGCAGACTTGGTTAATCGATCGACTATAACCCAAATCGCATCATTGCCCTTAGAACTCTTGGATAAACCCGTAATGAAATCCATACTGATGTTATCCCACTTCCATTTCAGAATAGGTAACGGTTGCAATAGACCTCCAGGTTTTTGATTCTTGGCTTTAACTTGTTGACAAACCTCACACTTCGACACAAATTTGGCCACATCCCGCTTCAAACCTGACCACCAGAAATGCGGCTTAATGTCCCTATACATCTTGGTACTCCCAGGATGTACAGACAAAAGAGTAGCATGCGCCTCCTGAAGAATACTCTCTTTCAGGTCCGCCTGATCCGGAACACAGCCTCTCTCCAAACCACAACACTCCGTCCTTGATTTGAAATCCGGGCAACCTGCCAGCACCAACCTGCTCCAACATCTTCTGAAACTCCGAATCAACCTTCTGACTTGTAATAATCCTATTGTTCAGTGTCGGTTGAAGTCTCAACTGAGCTAAGGATGTTCCTAAGTCATGCAGAACAACTTCAATACCAGCCCGATCTAACTCCTCTGCCAGCTGCCTCTGAGTTGTAATCAAACTCGCCAGACTGCTCTTGTGGCTAAGTGCATCAGCAACAACATTAGCCTTCCCTAGGTGATACTTAATCTCCGGACGAATGTCCTCAAGTACCTCCAACCATCTCTGCTGCCTCAAGTTCAGATCCTTCTGCTGATAGATGTACTTCAAGCTCTTGTGGTCAGTGTACATGTTCAGCTTCTCGCCATACACATAATGTCTCCATTGCTTCAGGGCAAAGATAATTGCGGCCAACTCCAGATCATGAGTCGGATAATTCTTCTCATGCGATCTTAGTTGCCTAGACCCATAAGCGATTACTTTTCCTTCTTGCATTAAGACACAACCCAGTCCACGATGTGAAGCATCGCTATAAACATCATACTCAACACCTGCTCTAGGCAAGGCCAAAATAGGTGCAGTAGTCAGCTTATCCTTCAACTCTCGAAAGCTTGCCTCACATTGCTCAGTCCACTTGAAGTTCACATTCTTCTTGGTCAAACTAGTAAGCGGTACAGCTAACTGAGCATAACCTTGAATGAATCTCCTGTAGTATCTAGTCAATCCAAGAAAACTCCTGACTTTCTTCACTGTAGTAGGCCTAGCCCAATCCCTCACTGCCTCTATCTTCTGAGGGTCAGTTGCCACTCCCTCCTTAGAAAGGATGTGACCTAGGAATGCCATTTCAGACTTCCAGAAATCGCACTTGGATAGCTTGGCATACAACTCCTGCTCTCGAAGCTTCTTCAAAACTGCTGCCAGATGCTCGGTGTGCTCCTCCTCTAACTTGGAGTACACGAGAATATCATCGATAAACACTACGACGAAAGAATCAATGAACGGCCTCAGAACTTTGTTCATCATGTCCATGAAGATTGCAGGTGCATTCGTCACTCCAAACGGCATAACTAGGAATTCGTAATGCCCATGTCGAGTTCTAAATGTAGTTTTATGCACATCTTCAGCTTTCACTCGAACTTGGTGATATCCTGATCGAAGATCTATTTTGGAGAAAATAGCTGCTCCTTGTAGACGATCGAACAAGTCATCAATTCGAGGAATAGGATACTTATTCTGAACAGTGACCTTATTCAGCTCTCGGTAATCGATACACATCCTCATCGATCGATCATTCTTCTTTACCAAAAGCACTGGTGCTCCCCAAGGTGATGCACTAGGTTGAATAAAGCCTTTCTCCAACAGTTCCTCAATCTGCCGCTTAATCTCATCTTGTTCCACTGGTGCCATCCTATATGGTGCCTTAGAAATGGGTGCACTTTCTGGTTGAACAGTGATGCTGAACTCTACATCACGATGCGGGGGTAACCCAGGAAAATCATCTAAGAACACAGTCGCATAGTCCCTAACCACAGGAATCCCTTGCGCTTCCACAGGAATCTCTTCCTTGTGGATAGCTGCCACCAGCTTAGAACACTTCTTATTCCCTTGGAAAGTGACTTCAGGTCCACCTGGAGCCCTCACTATTATCGTCTTGGTCTTACACTCGATGCTTGCACTGTACACCGACATCCAATCAATGCCAATGATAACATCGACTCCCAAGATAGTCAGCTCGATCAGATCAATCCCAAAGATTCTATCACCAATCACGATCTCACAATCAGCATAGTATCGATCAGTGGTTAGAGTCTCCCCTGATGGAGTAGCTACTGCTAAGATCTTGCCTAGGAAAATCTTTGGTTCAACTCCCAACACTTTAGCAAATTTAGGAGACACAAAAGTATGAGAGGATCCAGTATCGAACAGAACAACAGCTTTCATTCCATTCAAATAAAGTTCACCTGTTACATAATACACACCCATTACGTAACCATTAACAAAATAAGCGGGAAAAAGAAATAACATAAACCTCTAGACATCTGCCCTCGTACCCGTGATGACATGATCAACCTTATCAGCATCTGCTTCCGTCAAGGCAAATACTCGTCCTGGTTGGTACGATCTCTTTCCAGTCTGTGGTATTGGCACATTGTGATTGCCAATCCGTGGTTTGAGACATTGAGATTTGTAATGTCCCGTCTCACCACAGTTGTAGCAAGTTACCGCAGAAGGTCTCACAACATTGTTCCCAGGTCCTCCAGCCACACTAATAGCGTTCGCCCCTGTCGGTTTGAACCTTTGTGCAGATGGTTGTCCCTTGGAATTCCCAGAATGTGCGGGCCTCTTTCCAGACTGCCAGTTGTTCCTCCGATTCTGAACAACATGAAACTGCTCCATGTTTGCTTTCGTGGCTGCCACGTGCTTGACCAACTTGTCAAATCTTCTGATACCAAGAGGTATCATCCGGGACCTCAAGCTCGGCCTCAATCCATGCTCGAACTTACGAGCCTTCTTCGCCTCATCCATCACTAATTCAGGCGCATACCTAGATAGCTGAGTAAACTTGGTCTCGTACTCTCTGACTGACATGCCACCTTGCTGTAGTGACAGAAACTCCATAGCCTTCTTCTCCTGGACGTCGGAGGGGAAATAATGACTGCGGAATTCTTCCAAAAATTCCTCCCAGCCAAGAGCTATACCTCCCATGGTCCTCTTCATCGACTGCCACCAAACGGCCGCATCCTTCTCAAGTTGCAGAGTCGCCAACTTGACCTTGCTGCCTTCAGGGGTCTCCAGCACTTCGAAGATCGTCTCTACCTGACAAATCCAGTTGTCAGCTGCATCAGGGTCTGACTTCCCTTTGAACACAGGTGGTTTCATCCGTTTGAATGATTCCACCAGTTTAATCGCTTCGGGCACTGGATTCACAGGCCCCCTTCCTTGGTTCTGATTCATGGCTACGGCGTTGAGCGTCTGATAGACCCTCACAAGTTCTGTTTCCAGATCCAGACCTTCTCCGTTCCTAGCTCCTCTTCTAGTCATATTCTGATGCAAAAGATCCATTAAATTCGAAGTATAAGACATGAATTTTAAATCAACTTGCATTTCATTGAATTCCAAATTTTATACATTCGAATTGAAAAAAAAAACATTTCCTAACATCAGAATAAAAATAGTAGAAGCTACGACGGTCTAATTCCTACGGTTCCTCTTCGCTTCATGAAGTTCTTCCTGTAGTTCATCAACTTCATCCTTCTGCACATCAGTCAGATTCTTCCTCTTCTCGAGTTCCGATACACAATGACTGAGAACAGAAAAGTCATTCTTACACTTTGCCAACTGAGCCTCCAACAATCCAACTCTCTCCCGCAGTGATTCAACCTGCCTCTGAAGAGATGCAACAAGACTATTCGAAACTGGTCCCTCTTCTTCATCAGAAGAAGAATCGTCAGACGAGTCTGGAGGTGGGATAATCTCTCGAGATTCAGGCCACTCCTCTTCATTAGAGTCCGATTGCCCAGGATGGTACTCTTCCTCGGGATCTGCTTATCCAGGATAGTACTCTTCCCCAATAATATACCAATTTTCGCCACCAGCAGGGTCGAAGTGATCAGCCATCTTAGAAATAGAGATGAAGAAACATAAATCATAGAGCAACACAAATGTAAGTAACTTACACTTAAATCTCTAGACTCAAACTCACACTCTAGTGTCCACATCTAGGGTGTCGTTCCTTATAAATTTGTACCAATGTGAAACGTAGCTCTGATACCACTCTATAACATCCCGAATCCCAAATACAACTGGATTCGAGAGTTCTACAGGATCTTTTCGTCTCATTTGGTACAATTTTACAAGGAATTGAAAACTTTTCACTATACATCCGAGTTACATGAGATTTTACACTTTAAATTTTACAGCAGAAACATATACATCAATAATTTACAAATAATGACAGCGGAAGCAATTACAAATTTATACAAAAGATGCAACAATAAATAATCTTCGAGCATTGGCTCTCCTTTAACCTTTATCAAGCCAATTATCCTGCATATAAAACTATGGATACGTCAGTTTATTCAACCGACAATAATTATACAAGGCCATCCTCTCTATGCCAGAAATAGTATAACGATTCTCATTTCTTAACAAATTACAAACTTGTTCACATATCAAATTAAAGGAAAAATCTTAAAGATGTCGTGTTGTGGTTGTGCACTTAATCCTTAATGCAATTGTTATATTATATGACACTAATGCGCACTTATTCAGAGTCTATGCAGCCCATACTACATAGGTCCGAGGGCAAGCCTCTTATTCGTTCTTCATCTTGTAGGGTTCAATCCCTCGTCATGACTTAATCTACTACTGTAACTACGGTAAGTATCCTAGATGTTTTCTGACCTACGAACTCATGTCTACGCGCCCTGGAGGGAATCCCAACGCACTGACACAAGACTCATCATGCAGGCATCCTGTGATAATTCAGCTCCTACCATAGACATGACACCACCCGTAGTCTTCAAACACCCCACGAGCGTCGCCACCGGGACGGTACTGTGGAGCAGTATCCACGCCCTATCATGACTCATCATGGGACATCCTGGGATACGCTCTCGCCGCCAATCCAATGGCCCTCATACTAAGTGTTTTTCTCTTACTTTCATCACATCTCCACTATGTACTAGTCCTTGGTTTTATTAGAATCATGAACGAAATCAAAGCTCTAGAGTTAGCCTCTCCACTAAACCGAACGTAATCATTCATTCAATATGACCAACCTTGGTCTTTCGTTTCGATAATTCTTTTCAATTTCTTTCCAATTGCCGGGGGAAACTTAGCTACTCTTTCATTTCAATTCCAATTCACAATTACTAAAAAAAATCTGAGCATTTCCAGCTCATGAGTTCATTTTTCATAATCACCATAGATTTTGTTTTTCATGTTCATAGTTCCACAATTATATAACTTTCATAAATTCAAATAAATGATTCACTTCATATTAATTCATGCAAAGACAAATAGAGTTTACTGTCACAACCAATATTCAACATAAGATTCACAATCTTTATTATAAAACAATTCATAGAATTTCTGAGATGTCAAAAAGTGCTCTGGACAGTCGACTTAGAGCTCATCCAGTCGACTTGTTCAGTCAAACAAAGTCCTTCAGTAAACTGCTCGGAAGAGTCGACTGCTGCACATGGCCAGTCGGCTGTTCCGCAGCGTTCAAAATTCAAATATCATTTGCAGTGCAGTTGACTGTCAATCAACCCAGTCGGCTGTTCAGCAGAGTTCAATTATGTAACCTTTCAAGTTCTGTACAGTCGACTGTTACATACATTCGGTCGACTGAGCAGATTAAACTTTCAATTTAAAGAATTCTCTCTTTATTCTGTTCTCACATCATTTTTTGTCACACTACAATGTGCTCATGCCAACATAAACATGAAATTCTTATATGTTTATTAACATCGCAACATAGTTTTCGATTAAATGTAAATTCCACATAACTAGTATTTTCTTTTCTCAAAAGGAAATGCTAAACATATATTTTTCCTTTTACTCATCATTTACTCACGGAGATGAATACTAATCCCAATTTAACATGCTAGAACATCAAGTTAATAATTCACATTAAAAAGTACGTCATTTCATGAAAATCCGAACTGTATATATTTTCTTTCAATATACCAGTCGACTGTTCATACGACCGGTCGACTGTACAGGTCATTTCTAGTTCTCTAATTTTTATTAGTCCTTTTTCATAAGTTCATAATTTCTACACTATGTACAGCATGGAAGATATCAATTTAGCAATCATTCTATCACTTCAGTTTGCACATACATACACAATTAAATCCTTGATCTTAACATGAACTCTAATTTAGAAGTCATGGGAAACATCCACCTCGTACCAGTCGACTTATTCACATGACCGGTCGACTGTACAGGTCAGTTCCGATCTTTTAAATTTCATTAATTCTGTTCATTCATTCACATCTTTCATACTAAGTATAGCACAACGCATTTTAGTATAATGATCACCATATCAATCCACATTTCACAAGCATGATAACAATCAAAATTTGCCCTAGCATGATCACTATATTAGAAATCCTGAGAAACACCCACCTTGTTGACGAAATAAACGAAATCCCGAAAAAGCCTTCTAGTGATAATGTGACTCCTCCTCCTTGCTCCTTGCCACCGAGAATCTTCTGAAGTAATGCCGGCCTCCAAAGAATAATCACACTCACAACTCTCTTACAAATATATCTTTCTCTTTTCAAATAGATTTTTTGTGTAGATTACAATTAATTGGGGGGGGGGTATTTATACACAAACTTTGGGTAAAATGGAGGGCTAGGATCTAGTGGATGGTTATGAGATGGAGGGCTAAGATGAAAGTAGGAGTTGCATTAACTACCCACAACTAAGTAACCACCCATGCATGATCTCCATTTGAAAATTTCCAATTCCCTCCAAAAGATTAAAACCGGCCACGGAAGGAATAGTGTACAATGCACACTATGTTGCATGCACGTGCTATTCTAGTCTCCATATAAACAAACTTGTACATATACATTTTTACAAAATAATCTTTTAAAAGAGTTTTACTTTACAAGTTGTTATTTAAAAAGAGAATTAATTTTTGGGCTTAAATTAATGGGCCAAAACATTAACTTTTACAAAATAGATTATTTAGATTTTGGGCTTAAGTTTATTTGAAACAAGGACCTTTTAAAAAGAAATAATTTAGCAAACATATATACATAGACATATACTCATCATTCATTATAAAATTTCATAAAATGGCACGTGCACACTACGTGCAAAATAATGAAATAAATAACTAATTTTCATGACTGAAAATTCAGGGCTTTACATTGTGAATGTGCACTTAGTCCTTAATGCAATTATTTGTATTATATGATACTAATGCGCACTTGTTCAGAGTCTATGCATCCCATACAACATAGGTTCAAGGGCAAGCCCTTAACTGTCCTTCATCTTGTAGGGTTAAATCTCTCGTCATGACTTAATCTACTACTATAACTACGGTAAGTATCCTAGATGTTTTCTGACCTACGAACTCATGTCTAGGTGCCCTGGAGGGAATCCCAATGTATTGTCACATGACTCATCATGTAGGCATCCTGTGGTAATTCAGCTCCTACCATAGACATGACACCCCCCGCAGTCGTCAAACACCCCACGAGCGTCTCCACCGGAACGGTACTCTGGAGCAGTATCCATGCCCTATCATGACGCATCATGGGACATCCTGTGAATACTCTCATGCCGCCAATCCAATGGCCCTCATACTAAATGTTTTTCTCTTACTTTCATCACATCTTCACTATGTATGTAATCTTTAGTTTAATTGAATCATGAATAAAACCAACCCTTAGAGTGTAGCACTTCCACTATACCGGTCTTATTCATTTAATTCACATGACCCAAACCTTGGTCTTCTCATTTCAAAATATCATTTCCACATTTCCTTTATTGCCGGTATAAGGCTTGGCTATACCCTAATTCTCAATTTCAACTCATAATTACAATGTCGAGCTTTTCATACTCATAAGGTTTTTTCACGATTTATCACAATTCATATTTCATAAGTATAGTATTCATGTATTCACATCTTTCATAACTCATCACAAAAAATAATTCAATTTCAAGTGCAATTTATAGGTAAGAATAAATTTCAACTAGTAGTAATCAATAATTTATATATTCCACAAGACTATTATTTTCATTTCCAAATCTTACTACAAGCATAAAATAGAAGTCCAATTAATCGCATCAAGCACATTTTCAAAAATTCCTCTTTACTAATTTTTCATCTTTTATAACTCAAAATTTTCATTTATTTTTCTTTTATTTAAAAAGACAATTTAATTTCAAAAAGAAGTCCTTTTTTATAAAAACTCCAATTTCTTAATCACACTTTATCAAAAGTTATATAAATTTTCTTATAAAGTTCTAATAATTTTTCAGTAATTAATCCCTAATTTTTTCCAATTTTTATTCTATTTTTTAAAAAAACTCAATTTAATCAAAAATCCACAAAAAAAACATTTTTTTTCTAAACTCAAACCCCCACCCAGATTCGAACCCACAACCAGTGGTGAAACAGACAGCGCACAAGACCAACACGCCAACGCCGCCGAACGCTTAAACCATGGGTTATAATTCCTATGTATCCATTCTCGGCAATTTGGGTTTTTTAACAAAAAAATAAAACAAAAGCCTCAGGTATCGAACTCGACACCTCCCCCTTACTGTAGCGACCGAAGGTATTGCCGACTGTTACCGCTGATTTCGGTGTGGGGGTAAACAGATGAGATTTGTGAGTTCGGAAAAACCTGAACAGCGGATCCAAGCCTTCTGATTCCTGCCGCAACCTGCAAGGAAGTGCGAGACACCGGGGTTGATTCCGGCGATGCACCCTCCGACGCTCTTGTCAGTAACCAGTGGTGATTAAAGAAAGAGCTTAAGGTGGAAAAAGAGTGATTACCTGGTCACTGTGGCAGAGGGGAGGTATTTATAGTCGCCAGGGGAGTGATTAGAGACTTGATTCCCTGTGTAACTGCCAGGAGTAAAATCCTCACAGTTTGTTTAGGAAACTAATCCCTGATTCCCGGTGAGAGCAAATCAGGCCCGTTGACTTGGTCAAATCAGTGACCCTGATTTGTCTCCTGTTGGTCTGGGTTCGCTTCGGGTCGGGACCCGTACCCAATTGGAGTGGATCCATTTGTGGGTCATTGGATCTGTGAGAAGGAGATCCAATACCCGCTTTGGATCCATTTGTGTGTGAAATTACCGTTTTACCCCCGGGCTTCAAGATTCGCGCCCAATCTGGACGGTTCCGATTTAACCCCATTTTTAGCCATATCACGAGCCCCCCACTCCTTAAGACTGAGTGTGATCAGCCTTTGAGGAGTAGTTTAACTGTTTTAGTGGCTGGCGGAGTTGGATCAGAGTCCAAATGGAGGATTTTGAATCTCGAAGGGGGTAGTGAGGTAATTTTTTGATGCCATGTATTGTTTTCTAGCCATATTGAGTATTTGACGGCTTTTATTTATTTTTTCGGACTATTTATTTAATTTTGCGATGTGTGTACTAATCGTTCGGGGGCCTTAACAGTACATTCTAGGCAATAATTGTTCGTTCAGGGGCTCAAAAATATACCCCCGAATTTTTAATTATTTTCCAGAATTTTTAGTTAATTTCCCCGAATTTTTAGCGATTTTTTCGCAATTTTTAAATAAATAAAACGATTTAAATAAATAAAAATGATTTTAAATACTGATTTATGACGTGGCTCGATCTGGGCCGTTGATCATGGACGAGTATGAATTTTTGAGAGATCCATCGGTTGTCATCGCTCGGAAGCTTTTTCTCCGTTTGCGAGCTCGGGATGGCACTTGCTTGGCCGCCGACCGGAGGGACAGGGGTTCGGCAGGCCGAGCGACGTGGCGCAATCTGAGCCGTCAAATGATGGCTCGCCTCCCAAGAAAACGCTATCTTGTCTTTTAGCGCACGTGGCACGATCTGGACCGTTCATCATCAGAAGCACGAATTTCTGAGAGATCCAACGGTCGTAGTTGCTCGGTGTCTTTTTTCTCCGTTTGCAGAACCGGAAAGGCACTTGCTCGGCAACCGACCGAAGGCATGGGGTTTCGGCAGCCCGAACGACGTGCACGTCGCTTCGGTCTGATGACGTTAATCAAGTGCAGACTCGGAAAGGCACTCGTACGGCAGCCGACCGAAGGCATGGGGTTTCGGCTGTCCGAGCGACGTGGCACAATCTGAGCTGTTGGATGACGACGCGCATCTCAAGACGGGCATATTTCTCAAGAAAACACTATCTTGTCATTTAGTGTTCTCGGCGAGATCTGGGCCGTCTGATCGAGATCTTACACGAAAGTTGAGGAGAAAGTGAGTTCTCTCCGTTTGCAGGATCGGAAAGGCACTTGCTCGGCAGCCGACCGAAGGCATGGGGCTTCGGCAGTCCGAGCGACGTGGTGCAATCTGAGCCGTTGGATGACGACACGCATCTCGAGACGGGCACATTTCTCAAGAAAACACTATCCTGTCGTTTAGTGTTCTCGGCGAGATCTGGGCCGTCTGATCGAGATCTTACACGAAAGTTGAGGAGAGAGTGAGTTTTCTACGTTTGCAGGATCGGAAAGGCACTTGCTCGGCAGCCGACCGAAGGCATGGGGCTTCGGCAGTCCGAGCAACGTGGTGCAATCTGAGCCATTGGATGACGACACGCATCTCGAGACGGGCACATTTCTCAAGAAAATACTATCCTGTCGTTTAGTGTTCTCGGCGAGATCTGGGCCGTCTGATCGAGATCTTACACGAAAGTTGAGGAGAAAGTGAGTTTTCTCCGTTTGCAGGATCGGAAAGGCACTTGCTCGGCAGCCGACCGAAGGCATGGGGCTTCGGCAGTCCGAGTGACGTGGTGTAATCTGAGCCGTTGGATGACGACACGCATCTCGAGACGGGCACATTTCTCAAGAAAACACTATCTTGTCGTTTAGTGTTCTCGGCGGGCCGTCTGATCGAGATCTTACACGAAAGTTGAGGAGAAAGTGAGTTTTCTCCATTTGCAGGATCGGAAAGGCACTTGCTCGGCAGCCGACCGAAGGCATGGGGCTTCGGCAGTCCGAGCGACATGGCGCAACGAGTTTCGAGACGATCCTGTTTCCAAGGGTATTGATGGTGTCCCGGGGTTTGTGCGGCGTTCCATCTTCCCGGGGTCATTAAGAATGGTTCCCTCAATTAATGCGTGGCGTTTCAACTTTCGAGGGTCATAATGGCCAGATCTTGGAGGATAGCTTATAAGTATCCCATTCCCTTTGTCATTTTAATCGCAACAATGTTGAGTTTTAGCCCTCGGAGGCATCTGCTTCGGGTGGTTGCTCTTCGGAAGGACGGGTGGTCGTTCTTCCACCATGGTCTTCTCCTGACTCTGACGGCCCCGAAGTGGATGTCAGGGTCGGGGGAGATCATGGTGGAAGAAGTGATGATCAAAGTCCGGATTCGGGAGACCATGTGTTTCGGAAGGACGGGGGGTCGCTCTTCCGCCAAAATCTTCTCCTGATTTTGACGGCCCGGATGGAGGTGTCAGGGTCAGGGGAGATATTGGCAGAAGGGTTGACTGCCGAAGTCCAGATCCGAGAGGCGATGTGCCTCGGTAGGATGGGTGGTCATTCTTCCACCATGATCTTCTCCCGATTCTGAGTGCCTCGATGTGGGTGTCAGGGTCGGGGAAGGTCATGGTAGAAGAGGTGATGACCCAAGTCTAGAACCGAGGGACGAGTTTGCTTCGGGAGGATGGGTGGTCGTTCTTCCATCGTGATCTTCTCCCGATTCTGACTGCCCCTATGCGGGTGTCAGGGTCGGGGAAGATCACGGTAGAAGGGGTGATGACCCAGGTTCGGATCCGAGGGACTGCAGTAGCTTTGGAATGATGGGTCTCTTCCCATCTCTGTCTTCCTTCCGGGCTGACAGCTTCCGATGGTTGTCAGCCCGAAGGAGTTAGAGATGGGGGTGTGCCGATCTACTTTTGACCGGGCCCCGTGGGTCGGCGGAATACCGACCGAGACCTGGGGCCTGGGGGGCTCGCCGAGGGCGGTGCCTTAAAACTTTGAATCTAAATTTTTTCTGGTTTCTTCAGACAGAGGTGGGACGTCCGAGGGTACGATTATCCGGCAAGGCGTTCTTTGTCTGGCGCGGCAAGGCGTTCTTTGTCTCCGGTGAGCTTTTCCGACCGTAACTGTCACTTCAAGGTCAGTCTCCTTCCTCTTTCTTTAGAAAAATGGTTAAGATTACTTCCTCGGACGAGACCCCCGCCTTGGAGCAAGCCGTAGGCCGAGCGGGCAAAGGAAAGGAGGTAGTGGAGCCGACCGATCAGAGCGTTGTTCGGCCGGATAGAGAGGGCGAAGTAGCCGAGCCACCTCAGGAGGTCGCGGCGGCGTCCCAGAAGGGTAAAGCAGTGGTCACGATTGTCGAAACGCCGAAGACGGTGGGAGTGTTCAGTCGACAGCCCATTGCTCTGTCGAGCGTGGGAGGCGTTCGGGACTACGCCGAGGATATCTTGGAGAAGGTAACCCAAGGCACGGCCAAGTCGGTGGAGGAGAATGAACCGAGAGAGCTGTCCGAGGTGGACCATACCATCTCGTCTCTTACGGAGGCCGACCTTCATCTGATCCGAGAGGGGTTCCGGATTCCTACCGACTACGAGCTACTCCTCCCCGGGCCGGGTTTCCGAGCCAACACGAAGTCTTCGACAGACGTGTGTGTCTTTCCTGTCGACTCCCTGGTCGCCGGACTTCACTTTCCCCTCCATCCGTTTATAATTGATGTCTTGAATTGGTATGGTTTAAGCCCCGCCCAGCTGATGCCGAACACGTGGAGGCACGTTCCGGTGTTTGTTCTCCGGTGCCAAGAGGTCGGTGCCGTGCCGAGCATGTTTCTCTTTCGGAGCCTCTACCGCCCATGCCAGCCAAACCGAAACGAACAGAGGTTCTATCTTTCCCCGCGGACGGGCGTGAAGTTGATCGAGAACCCGGACTCGATCAAACATTGGAAGGAGAAGTATTTCATCATCCGAGCCCCCGCGCCATGGGCGATACCGATAGTTTGGGTAAAGGATGGCCTGCCCAAGCGAGCCAAGAAAGAGCCGGCGTTGAGTGACGAGGAAGCAGAGGTCCTCAAGAAGCTCCTCGCTCTGCCAGCGCTAAGCTGGAAAGATATTACCAAGGAGGCTTTGTTCCGAGGGGGTCTCAGTCCGATCGACCCTAGTACGCTTCTGGTATTTATACTCTTTGTTTAAAGTTCATGAAAATTTTTCTAAGTTTTTTCATTCGGCTTGTGCAGAGACGATGAAGATGGACTATAGGGCTTTGATGGCGAAGGCCAGGGCGGCGGAGCAGGAGACGAAGAAGAAGAGGCCTTCGGCGGGGCCTCAGGGCGGCCGAGCCCCGAAGATACCTTCGGTCGAGAAGACGAGCAACCCGAAGAAGGCCGTTGCCCCGGTGGCCGGCCCCGAGCAGGAAAAGTCTGCGGCTACCGACCCTCCAGTTTCCGGTGCGCCGGCACCAACGGTGGAGGGGGCTGCAGCCGGGTCATCGAGCGGTGCATTCGGCATGAACGAGGTGCTGTCTCTCCAAGTTCCGCCCCTTACTGCCGAAGCGGAGAAGATCTTGACCGAGAGGCACAAGCAGATCTTCGTCCCTGACTGGCAGGTGATGAATGTCGACGGTTTCTTGGGCGACGGCAATATCTGCATGGAAGCGGTGAGGCACCTGCCGACCCCAAAGGATCGAGCGGCCCTAAAGGCCGGGCTGGCAGGGGACGCCACGATGCAGATCGCTCGGAACACAATGTCGGTAAGTGGTCCGAACTCTTCCTCATTGGAAAATATTCTGAGATTTTTCCAAGTCCATGCGTTCGGACTTTGACAGTTTGCTCTCTTTTCAGACCCTCTGTCACTTCAACTACTTGCTCGAGGAGTTTGCGAGCAAGGAGCAGGAGTATGAGCGGGAGAGAACGGAGCGCGTCAAAGCCACGAAGTTGCTTGATGCTGAGCAGCTCCTCTCGTCAAAAAGGGCTGCCGAAGTGGCGGGGTGGGAGAAGCAGTTGGCCGACGCCATCCAGCTGTCGAAGGATACGGTGGCCAAGCTCGAGGCCTCGGAGAAGGAGAATGCCGGGCTGAAGGAAGAGCTGGCCAATGCTCGGTCGGAGACAGAGAGGGCTCGGAAGAGGGCCGAGAGGATCATGGCCAAGCACCGGTCTAAGGTGGCAAAGGCGAAGAAGGCTGTCCAGGAGGAGGCCGAGCTCCACATGTACAAGAACATGGAGGATGCCTACGGCCGAGCACTGCTCCATGTCACTGCTCGGAATCCGGGTTTCGACACGTCCTCTTACCATTTCTACGACCCCATGGAGGGGGAGGAAGAGGTTCCCCTGGGGATGCTCGGCCCGAGGGACAGACGGACGGTGTCGAAGGCCCGGGCGAGACTGTAGAACCCCGTATTTTCAAATATTATTTTATTATTTGAAAATGAATTTAAATGAATTTCTGAGGATTTAATTGATCTATCTTTTGTACACGTGCAAAACACGTGCAAATGAGTTTTGAGATGCTTGAAAAATTAAGAATTCTTTATGAAAAATCATTATTTATTATTTTGGAATTATGTAGTATTTTTCCGGATTTTTCTGAATTTAATTAGTACTATTTGCAAATTTTAATAATAGAAGGGCTTATTTGCAAAATTGACAATTTTAAGGGTTGAAGTGAAAAATGTATTTACTGGACTTTCCGATCAGTATTTGTTAAGGTATAGAAGTATATTTTCATATAAATCCTAATTTTAATGAATTATGAGATGAATTTCCAAAAGAAGATATATATATATATAATTGTATTTGGATGGATTGTTTTGCAAATGTAATTCCTAAACCCTAATACTTGATCCCGGCCTATATAAGAGAGTTTGCAGCCGTCATTCGCTGCACAACTCAGATCTTATTATATTTCTATTCTCTTGGTGATTGAAGAAGGAGTTCTTGGATCTAGCAAGAGGAAGGCTTGTGGATTCTTCTTGATTCTAAAAGGTGAGTGATATGAATTTGCTTTGTTTATGAGTATGCTTATATGTTGTTTGTTTTGATAATTTGTATCTTGCATATGGTCGATGCACTGGTTGTTATTATTTTATTCATATGAAATCTAAGATAGATTAGTAGATCTCGATTGACAATTCTTGATTGTTTGAAATATGTTAAGATTTGATTATGACTATAAAATAAGAAATTGGATGGATGAATCTCTGGGCCTTGTGATTACGAATTGGATTAGATGTGAGTTGAGGAAGAAAATTGGTATTGAGATAGACTCCAGTATTGTTTATTGATTACAGACCTAATTTGTGAGATCTGTATGCCGACAGTCGACTGGGTCTACGTATCAGTCGACTGGTACGACCCAGCTATTGTATCTTTAGTTTTTCTCGAAAATCCGTTCTGGACAGTCGACTTAGACCCTTCTCAGTCGACTGGTACACTTAGAATTTATTTTTCAAAGTTATTATAGAATTTCTCTCGGGTAAGTCGACTTATGTTTTTATAAGTCGACTTATGTTCTTATAAGTCGACTTATGTCTCCTTTTAAGTCGACTTATGTTTTGATAAGTCATCTTATACTTTTGATAAGTCTACTTATGATTTTTTATAAGTCATCTTATACTTTTGATAAGTCTACTTATGATTTTTATAAGTCATCTTATACTTTTGATAAGTCTACTTATGATTTTTATAAGTCATCTTATATTATTGATAAGTCTACTTATGATTTTTATAAGTCATCTTATACTTTTGATAAGTCTACTTATGATTTTTATAAGTCATCTTATATTATTGATAAGTCTACTTATGATTTTTATAAGTCATCTTATACTGTTAGCACTTGGATTGTTCTTGAGAAATTATTGGTAATTGCTTCGGGTGAGTCGACTGATGGTTGATTAAGTCGACTTACTGCACTTGTTATAATCTTGGATATTGGTTCTCGAGGCAGTCGACTTATTACAGAATAAGTCGACTGGTTCTGATGAGTTTTCACGATCTTGAGGGTTCTTGTTACCGTTAGTTTATTTGTAGATGAATATGTTCGTCGGTGTAATAGTCACTATTGGTGATGCATGCCGGGTATGTATTCGATCTATACCTTCTTAGTTTGTTTGTAGATGAATATATTCGTCGGTGTAATAGTCACTATTGGTGATGCATGCCGGGTATGTATTCGATCTATACCTTCTTAGTTTATTTGTAGATGAATATGTTCGTCGGTGTAATAGTCACTATTGGTGATGCATGCCGGGTATGTATTCGATCTATACCTTCTTAGTTTATTTGTAGATGAATATGTTCGTCGGTGTAATAGTCACTATTGGTGATGCATGCCGGGTATGTATTCGATCTATACCTTCTTAGTTTATTTGTAGATGAATATGTTCGTCGGTGTAATAGTCACTATTGGTGATGCATGCCGGGTATGTATTCGATCTATACCTTCTTAGTTTATTTGTAGATGAATATGTTCGTCGGTGTAATAGTCACTATTGGTGATGCATGCCGGGTATGTATTCGATCTATACCCTCTTTAGTTTTGTAGATGGATATATGGGTATCCGATCTATGGCATTATTGGTGATCGATTGTTGGACACACATCATGGTATTGAGACTTATTGAGAGATGGGCATATTCAGAGAGGTGAGGATTATTGTTGTTCTGATCAGTCGACTGGTCCTTTGAACAGTCGACTGTTCTGTACAGTTGAGTTGTACATATTTTGAGAGAGATTGATTGATGGATATTTGATCGATGTTATTGTTTCTCGACTTGACTTCACGCTCGTACTGGCCTATCGTTCTTGTTTCAGATTACATGTTCAGTTTATGTATTTTGTTCAGTACATGTTGCTTATGTTTATTTGTTTGTTTATGTTTGTTGTTTATATCACTCACACCAGTTATGGCTGACCCCGTAGTTTTGGGGGTTAGGGTTCAACTCTAGCCTCATGTTGCAGGTTGCTTAGAATTGGAGGCTTGGATGCTTGGGTTAGCTGTAGAGGTTAAGAGTGTTATAATAGAGCCATGTGTAAATTGTTGTAAAGAAGAGTATTGAAAAAGGGATTGTTGTAAATAAGTGTTTGTTTTTCCGCTGCAAATTTGAAAAGATTATTGTAATAAGAATTTGGAATAAAATGATTTGAGTTTTTGGGCTATGCATATTGTTACATTGAAGTGGATCGCTGGGAATGTGCCACGTATTTTCTAAGTTCTCATATTAGAAATTCGGGGCGCTACAGAGACTGAGGCCGAGGATGAAGAGGAGGACAACTCTGAGGAGGAGAGCGAGAGCGAGGACGGAGACGAAGACGAAGGCGAGGACGAGGACAAGGCCGAGGGGTCGACGGACCTGAACGACAAAAAGGTCGACCCCTGACTCGGTTGCCTCTTTAGTCTTTTGTTGTTTTGTTTCTTTTTGTAAGCCTAACTGCGGACTGGCCACCGCTCTTGTAAAACTTTCTTCTCGGTTTTGAATGAAAACAATTTGTTTGGCCAAAATTTTATCCAAGTGTTGAGTCTCGGATTTTGTGTTTGATTCGGCGTAGAATTCTCCAAGTGTTGGGTCTCGGATTTATCTCTGATTTTCAGGTAAAGTTCGGTCCGATCACGGAGGTCGCACACCTTCGTATGGAGCTGGCCAAAACGAAGGGCGAGCTTTCGAATAGCCGACAGAGGCGGTTTCTCATGTTCTTGAAGCTGGAGGAGACGAAGGCAGCTGTGAGGGGACATCTTCGCGAGTTGAAGCAACTGCGGAAGCAACCCCAAGCCCCTTGTCTCGAAGGTGAGGTCGAGCGGCTTCGTAGAGAGCTTACCGTCGCCGAGCGAAAGAATGACGAGCTTCTGGCCGAGATCCGACACTTGGAGTTAGCAGAGAAAGAACGCTCGGTGGCGAAAGAGAAGCTAACTTCCGAGCTGGAGAAGGCGTCGTCCGAGCACAAGAAGTTGTTGGCCGAGGTCGACAGGCTTAGGAGGATCACGATAGATAGGGGGATCGAGGTCACCCACTTCCGACGGCTCGCAACCGATAGTGCCAACGTCTCGGGCTCGTCAAGGCCCCCTCGTTTGAAGAAGTTGGCGAAGGACGACGCTTTGAGAGACAGAATCATCAAATTGGAGGAAGAGGTCGCGTCACTCAAGCCCCTGCCGGAGAGGGCCAACGTCCGCAGTACATCGTGCACTCGCGAAGAGAGCAAGAGAGGGATTTCCTTTTATGAACTCGCGACACGTTTGCCGGTGGCTAGGCGGAGCCCTGCCGATGCTCAGAGTAGCGTGGCCGTGTTGTCGAGCGGTGCCTCAGTCGGCGCCACAGTCAGGGTTAGCGGCGAAGGGGGGTCACGCTTCGTTGGTTTGGGATCGAGCTCGGAGGTCAGGCCTCGTCGTCATCGCGTTTCCTTGAACCGAAGCATTCCCCTTCTGAAGAGACCCTGATCACGTCGTTTTGTGTTTCTTCTGATTGTTGCAAAACTTTGTTGTAGAGTCGGTCTTGTTGTATGTGGAGCTATTATATTTGAATACGAGTCTGAAAGTTTGATTGGAAAATTCTTCAAGTGTTGGACTTCGGAAGTGTATTGAAATTTTGCTATTCATTTTCCCTTCTTTTCAGCTCGTGGTGTCAGCCCAATACACTGATCCCAACGACTCAGACGATGAAGCTGAAACCGAGGTAACCTCAGGGGCGACGAAGTCGCGCTTGACGAAGTGCCGAGAGCGGCTTCATGGTGTCGAGCTGGAGTTGCGTCGAGCTGAGAGCGAGCGGGCCCACCTTCAGTCCGTCCTCGGCCAACGAGACGCCGAGATCCAACGTCTGGAGAGTAGGATCATCGAGGCGACCCCGTAGGAGAAGACGAAGACTCGCAGACTGCTTTTAGCAACGCTCTTCGGGTTCAGTGTATTCGGCACAACCAGTCGAAGATATTAGCCGAGCGGGACGATTTGCTCTCCGAGATCCATCACTTACAGACCGTGGAGGCGAAGCTTCGGAAGGAGGCGGAGAAGCTGTCAGCTGAAGTGGATGGACTGGCGACCGAACAGATCAGTGAAGACATTTCTGTTTGAAGACCAAGTGTAATGGGTCGGCGCTGTATTTTTTGTTTTCTAATACTTTGTAACCATGGAAAGATTGCTTTGTATTGTGTCCCGATCACTAATAAAATTCTTTTAAGAACTAGTGTCTTTCGTTGCTCTGCGTATTTATCTCGCTTGTGAGTGTGTTGGTCGTGCCGGGGTTTACGAGCCGAGCGCATAGTGCCGTCGGCAAGAATCTCGAGGTGAACCAGTTCGTATGGGAGCGCTATCTTGTCGTTAGCGGCGCTGACAAGATCTGGGCCGTTAGATTTTGGCACGAATCTCGAGACGGCTCTGTTCCCAAGAAAACACTATCTTGTCGTCTAGCGTCGCTGGCAAGATCCTGGCCGTCTGATTGGGATTCTACGCGAAAGTTGAGGAGAAAGTGAGTTTTCTCCGTTTGCAGGATCGGAATGGCACTTGCTCGGCACCCGACCGGAGGCACCGTGATCTGACCCTTCTTCTTGGGGCTTCCGTCTCTGCGACAGGATGGCTCGGGTTGTGGTGCCGAATAGTGCTTCGGTCTCCCTCTTCTTGTGAAGTCGAGGGGTGAGCCGAGCTCCTTTCCATGGTGAAGTTCGGTGGTCATAGCGAATGTTCGACGGTTGTAGGAGCAATTCCGAATGGTGATCTACTCCTAACTCGCCGAGAAGCAAGTTTGGGGAGTGGAATCGGACCAAGTGTTGGACTCCGGAACCATCGGTGTAGTTCAACGGTTGTGGGAGCAGTTCCAGGTCGGCGATCTACCTCTGGCTCGTCCAGGGGCGAGCCGAGGAGGTAAATTCGAGCCGAGTGTTGGACTCCGAACCATCGGTGTAGTTCAACGGTTGTGGGAGCAATTCCGAACGGCGATCTACCTCTGGCTCGTCCGGAGGCGAGCCGAGGAGGTAAAGTCGAGCCGAGTGTTGGACTCCGAACCATCGGTGCAGTTCAACGGTTGTGGGAGCAATTCCGAATGGCGATCTACCTCTGGCTCGTCTGGGGGCGAGCCGAGGAGGTAAAGTCGAGCCGAGTGTTGGACTCCGAACCATCAGTGCAGTTCAACGGTTGTGGGAGCAATTCCGAATGGCGATCTACCTCTGGCTCGTCCGGGGGCGAGCCGAGGAGGTAAGGTCGAGCCGAGTGTTGGACTCCGAACCATCGATGCAGTTCAACGGTTGTGGGAGCAGTTCCGAACGGCGACCTACCTCTGGCTCGTCCAGGGGCGAGCCGAGGAGGTAAAGTCGAGCCGGACATTGGACTCCGAACCATTGGTTAAAATCAAATTAAAAAACAAAAGATAAGGGCGGAGAGAGGCATGCAAATTTATAAGTATGAAAGAGCATTCTTCATTGATAATCGACGGCGAACCATTTTTACATATTACAATTTATGAGATAGATTACAAGTTAGAGGGGAGGAATGGCTCGATATCCTGTGATACTTAGAGTGGCACCGGGGCGCTTTCTTGGTATTTCAGGAGGTGATCGGCATTCCAGGTCCTCGGAATCTCTCTGCCCTCTAGATCTTCCAGACGATATGCCCCGGGCCGAACTACCCTTGTGATCTTGTAAGGCCCTTCCCAGTTCGGAGCCAGCTTGCTCTTCTGATTGGGGAAGGATATGGCCAGTTTTCTCAAGACTAAATCCCCTTGCTTAAGGTTGGTGGGTCGGACCTTCTTGTTGTATGCCAACTCGACCCTTCTTCGGTAATTCTGTTGCCGAATTGACGCTCTTTCCCTCAGCTCATCTACCAGGTCTAAGTTCACTCTGAGGTCTCTGGCGTTCTGTTCCTCATTGTAGGTTGTAAGGCGAGGGGAAGGTATGCCGACCTAGAGGGGTATCACCGCCTCGAACCCGTAGGTGAGGTTGAAAGGGGACTCTCCTGTGGGGGTCCGCTTGCTCGTGCGGTAGTTCCATAGGACGTTGGGGAGTTGGTCGACCCATAAGCCTTTAGAACATTTGTCCAACCTTTTCTTGATGCCTGCGAGGATTTGCCGATTAGCATTTTCTGCCTGTCCGTTCGACTGAGGGTGGTAGATGGACGAGAAGCGCTGCTGGATGGCAAGGTCGTCGCACAGAGCTCGGAATGCTGCGTCAGTGAACTGAGTTCCGTTGTCCGTAACAAGGACACGGGGGACGCCGAATCTGCAGATGATGTTCTTCCAGAAAAATTGAACCACCTTGTTCTCGGTTATAGTGGCGAGGGGCTCGGCCTCGATCCACTTCGAGAAGTAGTCGATGGCTACGACCAAGAACTTGAACTGACCCGGAGCTGGAGGGAAAGGTCCTAGTAAATCCATCCTCCACATTGCGAAGGGGATAGGACTTGATAGGGAGGCGAGGTTGGCTTGAGGGAGGCGACGAACGCTGGAGTGTCTCTGGCAAGAGGTACATTGCCGAACGTGTCGCTCGACGTCTTGAAGGAGAGTCGACCAGAAGTATCCGTAGTTCAAAGCCTTCCGAGCCAATGACCTAGACCATGAATGCGCCCCGCCGATGCCTTCGTGGAGCTCTTGCAGGGCATAGTCGGCCTGTTCTAGGGAGAGACACCTTAGGTATGGTCGGCCGTCAATTTGCGAGAAGGAGCGCTTGTACAAGATCCCCTCGATCAAGACATACCGCTTGGCCCGGGTTCTGACTCGGCGTGCTTCTTTGGGATCCTCGGGCAGGAGCCCGTCCCTTAAGAACTCCACCAACGGCTTCATCCAATTATCTTGCAGCATGACCGACAACGACTCCACCGAGCCAGATGTCTCGTCTTCTATGCTCGGCCTAGAGAGGACCTCGATCAGAACGGTCTGTTCAAGACCTTGTAGGGAGGATGAGGCCAACTTGGAGAGGGTATCGGCCTGCGAATTCTCCTCACGAGGGACCCGTTGGATGAGCGCCTCTTCGAACCGGCTCATGAGGGCCCGGACCTTAGCGAGGTACTTCGCCATCCGCTCGTCTCGTGCCTCGTACTCGCCCAAGACTTGGTTCACGATAAGCTGGGAGTCGCTATGGATTCGGAGGCGCTGCGCCCCAGCACTTCGGGCAAGTCCGAGGCCTGCGATGAGTGCTTCGTACTCCGCCTCAATGTTCGAGGCCTTGAAGTTCATACGGATCGCATACTGGAGGACGAAGTCGTCAGGGCCGTTCAGGATGATACCGACGCCGCTTCCTTCGTTACAAGAGGAGCCGTCCACGAAGACTGTCCAAATGGGGGGTCCATTCGGGACGTGGCTGACTTCAGGGATGGTGGACTCTACGATGAAGTCGGCGAGGGCCTGTGCTTTAATTGCCGTCCGAGGTTGGTAGGAGATGTCATGTTGGCTCAGCTCTATGGACCACTTCATTAGCCGACCCGAGGTCTCAGGCTTGTGGAGGATTTGCTTTAGAGGTTGGTCGGTGAGGACAACGACCGAGTGGGATTGAAAGTACGGCCGGAGCTTCCTCGCCGCCATGACCAGGGCGTAGGCCATCTTCTCTATCTTCGGATAGCGGAGCTTGGCATCCCGAAGTACCTTGCTCACGTAGTAGATGGGCCTTTGGGCCCGGTCCTCCTCTCTCACCAAAACAGCACTTAGAGTCTGCTCGGAGGCAGCCAAGTAGATGAAGAGGTTTCCCCCGGAACAGGTTTGCTGAGCAGAGGGGGGTTCACCAGGTAGGCCTTCAGTTGGTCGAACGATTCCTGTTGTGGTTGGCCCCATTCAAAACCCTTAGCCCCCTTGAGTGCCTTGAAGAAGGGGAGGCACTTTTCTCCAGACTTCGAGAGGAACCGGCCAATAGCGGCGAGCCGACCCGTGAGCTTTTGCACCTCCTTGACGTTCCGGGGCGGGGCCATGTCTAATATGGCCTTAATCTTCTCGGGATTGGCTTCGTCCCTCGCTGGCTCACCATGAAGCCGAGGAACTTTCCCGATGAGACCCCGAACGCACACTTGTTCGGGTTCAGCCGCATACTGTGTCTCCTTAACACGCCGAATGCCTCCTGGAGGTCGGCCACGTGGTCAGTGCCTCGGATGCTCTTAACGAGCATGTCGTCAACGTACACCTCCATGTTGCGACCTATCTGGCTCTGGAAGACCTTGTTGACGAGGTGCTGGTAGGTGGCGCCAGCATTCTTCAACCCGAACGGCATGACCCTGTAGCAATAGAGGCCCTGATCGGTGATGAAAGAGGTCTTCGGAATATCCGGAGGGAACATTCGGATCTGATTATAGCTGGAGAAGGCGTCCATGAAGCTGGGGAGCTCATGGCCCGAGGTGGCATCAATGAGTGTGTCGATGTTCGGAAGAGGGAATGGGTCCTTCGGACACGCCTTATTCAGGTCGGTGAATTCGATGCATATCCTCCAAGAACCGTTGGACTTCTTGACCATTACAACATTGGAGAGCCACTCAGGGTAGTTTACCTCCTGTATGAACTTAGCCTTCAAGAGTTTATCCACCTCCTCCTTGATGGCCTGCTGTTGCTCGGGAGCGAATTTTCGTCTCTTCTGCTGAACCGGTTTGCACCCCGGTTCGACACTTAGGCAGTGGACCAGCAACTCCTCGGAGATGCCGGGCATATCCGCGACTGACCAAGCAAACAGGTCGCGGTTATCCCGGATGCATTTAACCAAGTCAGAGCACAGTGCAGTCGGCAAGGACTTGCTGATGAGGAATTTTCGGCTCGGGTCCTCGTCCGAGAAGAGCACTTCATCCAACTCGTCCGCCGGCTCGGACGTGGGTCGAACTTTCGGCTCAGGGATTTCTAGTGTCTCGAGGGAGAGCACCGGTCCCCCAGTGGAAGTCATGTAGCACTTCCGAGCCGTCTCTTGGCTTCCCCTAACTTCCCCTACTCCCGACCGAGTGGGGAACTTCATTTTCAGGTGGTACGCTGATGGGACAGCTTCCAGGGCAGCTAGGCCGGGTCGGCCTAGAATGACATTATACGCGGCCGGGACGTCGACAACCATAAAGTCCATCGGCTCGGTCCAGGTAGTAGGGGTCTTTCCAGCAGTTATGTCTAGGGTTATCACTCCCTTGACAGTTACTGGGACCCCCGTGAACCCGTGGAGTGTGTAACCGGCCGGCTTGAGACGGTCCCGAGACAGCTGCAGCCCTCGGAAGGCCGAGAGGAAGAGGATGTTCACCGAGCTCCCGTTATCTACCAGGACCCTCTGCACCTTGAAGTTTGCCATGCGAAGGTCGATGACGAGGGCGTCACAGTGGGGAGTTCGGACCCCCTCGAGGTCTTCATCGGAGAAAGTCACCTGGACTCCGAGGCCTTTGGAAGGAGGGGCACTGTGAACTGAGTTGACCTCTCGGACGAAGGCCTTCAGAGAGGAGTTGGAGGAGCCCCCCATAGGCCCTCCGTGGATGAGGTGCAGGACGCGTTCTTCCTCAAACTCGGGCGTCTCCTCGCGCCGCTCGGAGCGCTTGTTAGCCCCCGAGGCGGAGGAGTGTTGCGATCCGCCCGATCGTTTGCCTTTACAAATTTGGCCAGTTCCCCCTCTGGATGAGGGTCTCTATTTTATTTTTCAACGCCCGGCAGTCGTTGGTGTCATGGCCGTGGTCCCGGTGGTAACGACACCATTTCTCCTTATTCCTCCTCTTAGCCGGGGTGTTCATCCTCGGAGCTGGAGGGATGACCCCCTCTTTCTCCACTTCCATTAGGATGGTAGAGACATTGGTGGTGAGGGGAGTGAACTTCTCGAACCTAGGGGGAGGGCGGCGCTGACCGCCGTTGTCCTTCTGCATCTTCTTCGACCCCTCCTCCTCTGTCGCCTTCCTCTTCGATCCGGAGGCCGATCCTCCGAAGTTCGGGAGGCACTCGGCCTCTTCCGCCCGGATATACTTCTCGCACCTTAGGAGAAGGTCGGCGAAGTTGTGCGGGGGCTTCTTGGCGAGGGACGACCGGAGGTTGGAGTTGAGGACATTCGACTGGAACGCAACAGTCGCCACTGACTGGTCTAGGGAAGCGATAGACCTGACCTCTGCAGTGAATCTCTTCACATAGTCCCTCAGCTTCTCTCCCCTTTCTTGACGCAAGTTGAGTAGGGAGAGGCTCGTCTTCTCGGCTCGCCTGCTACTCACAAAGTGAGTTATGAACAGCGTTTCGAACTGCTCGAACGAGAAGATGGAAGAGGGGGCAAGCCTGGAGTACCATTCCCGAGCCGACCCCCTGAGGGTGGCGGGGAAGGTCTTGCAGAGCATGGCATCGGAAGCTTGATGGATCAGCATTAAGGTCTTGAAGCTTTCGACGTGATCAACTGGGTCGGACTCCCCTGAGTACGTTTCAAACTGCAGAGGTTTGAAACCCCTTGGTATGGGGGCCTCCATGATCGTCCGAGAGAAAGGGGGTCTGCTGGGCCGGACGGTCCCTGCTCTAGACTCCTCCTCTCTGTCCATGTGACCAATGCGCCTCTCCACCTCATGGAGACGGCGGTTGAGGGCATCGTCCCTCCGCTGGTAATCATACGATCCCCCGGACTCTTCTTCATAGGAAGGGGAGCGGGGACTGCGGCGCCGGTAGTCCTGGGATCGGCGGGGACTATAGTGGCGCTGCTGGCGACTGGGAGCCGGGAGAGGACTTCTGGATCGGTGGCGAGGACTGGGAACCCACGGGGGTGTTGGGACCCTCTGGGCATTCTGGTTGTTGGGGCGAAGGTTGAGGGCCTGTAGCACGGTCTCCTGAAATTGTAGGAACTCGGCACGAGTGATAGGTGCCTCATTGTTCCTCGGATGATGCAGGTCCGCAGGAGAATGTGGCCTCCTTCTGCGTCGCTCGGGAGATGCCGCTCGGCCCCGTCGGTCTGGAGACCTCCTACCGTCTCGGCGGTGAGGAGATCGCTCACCATGATGCTGGCGGGAGGCTCCCTCTCGGGCCCGCCTCTCATCTAGGTGGGTGCGAAGGTCCTCCTCTTTTTGGCGGTTCAGGACTGTGCTGCGGAGGTCGAGGTGATGAGAAGCCATTGAATCCGAGGATTCATTATGAACCGAGACATGGTCTGGGTTGAGGGGCTGCTTCTGCCTCCGCCCATTATGGCCGGAAGGGCCATTGGGGGGTTGTTGTTTGGGAAGAGGAGGTTGGCCCTGCTGGACCGGGGGAGGAAGTTCAGGCTGTGGAACAGGATTGACAGGGACTTCCTCTGTCTGATCGGCGGGATTGGCCCCGCGGTTGGACCCTCTAGATCTGACCTTCTTTGGAGGCATGGTTGAAGCAGGGCTAGACGACGAGGAAGAGACGGAGGCTGTTCGTGTGGTGTTTCCCACAGACGGCGCCAATCTGTTACCGTTGATTTCGGTGTGGGGGTAAACAGATGAGATTTGTGAGTTCGGGAAAACCTGAACAGCGGATCCAAGCCTTCTGATTCCTGCCGCAACCTGCAAGGAAGTGCGAGACACCGGGGTTGATTCCGGCGACGCACCCTCCGACGCTCTTGTCAGTAACCAGTGGTGATTAAAGAAAGAGCTTAAGGTGGAAAAAGAGTGATTACCTGGTCACTGTGGCAGAGGGGAGGTATTTATAGTCGCCAGGGGGGTGATTAGAGACTTGATTCCCTGTGTAACTGCCAGGAGTAAAATCCTTACAGTTTGTTTAGGAAACTAATCCCTGATTCCCGGTGAGAGCAAATCAGGCCCGTTGACTTGGTCAAATCAGTGACCCTGATTTGTCTCCTGTTGGTCTGGGTTCGCTTCGGGTCGGGACCCGTACCCAATTGGAGTGGATCCGTTTGTGGGTCATTGGATTTGTGAGAAGGAGATCCAATACCCGCTTTGGATCCATTTGTGTGTGAAATTACCGTTTTACCCCCGGGATTCAAGATTCGCTCCCAATCTGGCCGGTTCCGATTTAACCCCATTTTTAGCCATATCACCGACCAATTGGTCTATGTGGACATATCGATTAGAAAATAATTAAAATGGGTTTTGATCTTGCTTTCTGTTCATAACTATAGTTCAAAAATTTCCAAAACAAAATTGTCACTTTCTCCTCTTTGGAAAACAAAATTTTCCAGAATTAAAATACATTTAATTCTACACTAACCAGTATTTTTAAAACATTAAAAACATATATTTTAGCCTTAATTTGTATTCCATAAACACAAATTTCAACATTTGAAAACTAAAGCATA
This sequence comes from Hemerocallis citrina, assembly GCA_017893485.1. NCBI lineage: Eukaryota > Viridiplantae > Streptophyta > Magnoliopsida > Asparagales > Asphodelaceae > Hemerocallis > Hemerocallis citrina. The sequence continues at coordinate 59,383,135 of CM030368.1, forward strand.
CTATTTCATAATTAAAAATAGTTTCCCACACAAAATCACTACAACAATGTTCTGTTATTTATTGACAACTATGATGTTTTTAGAACACAAAATCATATTTCTTAATGAATAAAACTTATATTTTTATCCACTAATTTACACATGATGCATTCAATCATTTGTTTGCAAAAATACATTCTTTTTCATATAATCCAACATTCATATGGCATACAAAATGGAGAATTCTACTGCAACAATTAACAATCATCTCTTAATAAATTATTCCATCAATTCATCTCTAATATATCGTTCTACTTTAATACTTTAATCAAGAAACATAGTTCTAACCTTTTCACTAGTTAGTTCACATAATTGCATTTAAAACATACCTAGCATGCATACTAACATTAGAAGCAATGAGAACATTCACTTTTACTCATAATAAATAAATATAGCAATCAAATTAACATACATCTACTAGTTTATCAATTCTCCTCTAATTAGGTAAGCATGGATTTCATTTCAACTAGTTACTTTCTAATAACAATTAAATTCATTCCTAGCATGATTTCTACTTTAGAAGTCATGAGAAACACCCACCTCTTTGGAGAAAAGCCAATTAGAATCTCTTAGAGTCCCCTAGAATGAGAGAGAGTGCCTTCTCCTCCTACATTGCGATGCAAAAGGTCCTCCTCCTTGCTTCTTTGCCAAAACCGAGAGCTCATAGTGTGGGGAAAGAGTGGGCCGGCCTCCAATGTAGGACACACACACACTCACATTCACTCTAATATATTTTTCCTATATAGTTTTCTTTCTTTCAATAGTTTCTTAGTGTAGAATACAAATAGGTAGGGGGGGTATTTATAATAATTCTAGGATGGATTAGAAGGCTAGGATTCATTAGATGGTTAAAGGATGGATGGTTAGGATAGGAGGGGAAGTTGTAGCAACCACCCACACTCAAATAAACTACCCATGCACGCACACACCCACTCTCCATGATCCCAAGCATACCCGGCCACACAATGGTGTGCATTGCACACTACGTGCATGCACGTGCCCCCTAGTACCCCCTATTTGAAGTTTGTATAATTTTAATTAATCAAATTGTTCACATTTTGTGTCTACATGACAAGTGTGACCATTTAATTGATTAATTAAATTTGTGGGCTTCACAATTAGTGGGCTTAGGCTTATGGGCCAAAATAATAAAATAAAGAAATATTAAAGTTGGCTCAAATTTAGAAAATAGTGTTTAGGCTTTATAAAATAGGCTTTTAGAAAAAAAAATAAAGGAAGAAAATAATTTCATACTATAAAAATGAAATTATATATATATAAATAAATAAATAAATATACACATGAACTTTGCACGTGCACAACACGTGAAAATCAATATTTTTATTAAAATGAAAGTTTAGGTATTACACTTGTGCCAAAAATCCAAGCCTCTCCCCCTTGATGGTGCCAACCGATATGCTAGCCGGCCATCCAAGTTGCAAGAGTACACACACACACACAAACATTTATTCTTTTTCTCACACAACTCTATCTTTTCTCTTAAACAAACTCTATCTTTTCTCTTTGAAATTTCTAAGTGCAAAGAGAAATGAAAGATCAATGGGGCTATTTATACACAACTCAAGAGCAAATGAAGGGTTGAGATGAGTCTGGATGAAGGGTTTAGATGCATTTGGGAGTTAGAAGAACCACCCACCTTCACATAACTACTTCTCCACTCCTCCACTCTCTCCATTCTCTCCAAGTGTGGCCGGCCTCCTCTTCTTATTCACATTGCACGTGCATGTGCAATGCACGTGTCTCTATATGCACACTAGTTAAGTTTGTTCATTTATTAATTAACTAATTTGTTATATGATACTCTACAAGTTGTCTCAATTACTAAATACAATTAACTAGTGGGCTAATTAGGTGGGCTAAAACCATGGGTTTTTTAATTAATTAATTAATTAATTTTGGGTGGGCTAGAATTAAGTTATTAGGACAAGGATTTAATAAGAGGCTTTTTAAAAGAGAAGAAAATATTTGTTCATGACATAAGAATAATTTTTAAACCTAAATACACACATTAATTTGCACGTGCATGACACGTGAATTTAAATAAGAATTTTAATTATAGGAAAATTTAGGCCATTAACTTTTTGTGTGAAATGTTTAAAATACCCCTATCAGTTCAGTTTAATTGCTAAATTACCAGTCCATCATCATCATCATTATCTTCTTTTTCTCCTTCATTAATTTTAATCTCATGATTGGTTTAATCACATCATTAATTTAAATTTTAATCTCATCTTTATTTATTCTATAGTTAATTTTAATTTATTCACTAATTTTAATTTTAATCACAATATTAATTTTAAATTTATAATTAAATTAATTTTAATTTTAAATCCCCTTCCCCCTCCGACCAAACACCACCACCTCTGACCAACCACCGACCAACCACCTTTTCCTCCATCAACCACCAACACCTTTTTGAATCCCCTCCTCCCCGCCCCACCTTTGCCCAACAACCACCCACCAACCACTACCATCCTCTCTTTCTCCTCCATCAAATCCCTTATTTCCATCAATTTAGGGTATTTTCTAATCATATCCAAATAAAAAATAACAATAATAAAAATAGAAGGGTAATTTGGTCATTGAAAAGTTGTAACAATAGCATGTGCTCGCACGTGATCGAAAAACACCCCAAAATAGACGGAGTAGGCCATAATGCTTAACGGAACAAACTTAAGTAGGGTTTTTTGCCATACTTGTAAAACTAAGTAGGGTTAACTGAAATTGACCATGTCAAATGTTTGATTCATTCTTTTGTTCCTCCACATACAGCTTACGCAGTGATCGATTTCTGATTGTTGAGCTCTAGAGTAGGTAGGGTTCCCAATTCAAGACAAGATAACGAGTTTCAACTGATCCAATAGCAGATTCCGCAGCTGCCACGGTTGGAACTAATGAAGCAAATGATTGACCCATCATATCATCCAAAGAAACGGAAAAGACCAAAAAGTTCGAATTGACAGCTAATAACATTGATTCAATTGGCATTGACATAATAGGAATATTTCCTCCTTTTCTGTTTTGGAAAACGCAAACCTCTAGCAAGACCCGCATCTCAAAGGAATCCTCTGTCCGCGAGGCTTAACCAAATAATGGTAGCTGGCCTTTCAAATAAAAAATAAAATGAAGTAAAGCAGAGGGCGTCTCGGCTTGAGGGTCATAGTCTTTGCCCGAGTGAGGAAAATGAACGAATCGCAATATCAGAAGCTTGGGATACTTTTATATTTACTCAAGTAATAAGAGGTTCAATGTTAGTAACCGGCTTCAGTCCATATGAAAAGAAAAAGTGGAACGAAGAGTTAGCGTTCATATAATCACCATTCAGTCAATTTGGTATTGGGGGCGTGTTGTTTTTACTAATTTAATATACTTTCATTTTTTTTCTACGTTTATTTGCTCCATTACTTCCTACTTTTCTCTTCTTTTTTTTATACTTTACAATACAACATTATTTTATTTTTACTTTCTTTGCTCCATTGTTCTTTTTTTTTTCCTTCAATTATTTTTGTCTATTCCTTTTTTTACTCATGCTACTTGTTAATCTTTTTCTATTGATTTTCACATTAACTTCTGTTTTTTTTAACTTCTGTATCAATTCTTCTATTCTTTGCACCCACACTTCTTTTTTTTTCTCATTTATTTATATACTTCTATTTTATTTCTTATATTCTTTCTATTCTTTTAATTCTTCTCTTGTTATTCTCAGTTCACTAATTGTTTTACATTTTTTTACTGTACTCTATTAAGCTAAGCTTTCTATTTTTTAATACTTTATATGTTTACTTTGTATTTTTAACTATGTTAATTTCACTATTTTTCTAACTATCTTTCTCCTTAACTCTTTTACTAATTTAGTCATGAATCATTTCATTTTTTTCTCTCTTTTTTATATACTAATTTTTACCCTTGTGTCTTTATTACTTTGTCACTATGATCTTTATTTACTTTTTCTTCGATTATCTTTTCCTTTTCGTTTATTAGACTATATTACATATCTTTTATGTACATCATTATTACTCTCTACATTATCTAGGAACTTTCTATTTTTAATTTTTTTTGTCTTAATCTTTTTCATTCCACTTTTTAGTACTTCATTATTTTTGCTAACTATACTTGTTATGCTTTATCTTCTACTTTGTGATTATTCAAGATACAAACTTGTACCTTAGTATGTTCTGAGGACATAACTTTTCTAAGGGGAGAAGAATGTAACACTCCGCGAAATCGAGTTATGATAATTTTGCACCCGCATGTGTTATGCATGAAAATTTTGTACAAATGCATATAATATCTTATGTAATACCTTGAATATTTTTAAATGTTAGTTTGTAAAATATAAATATTGGGGAATGACCTATATGCATATTTAATATTCTATTTTTCAATAAGGACTTAAGAGCAATTGTTTTAGGAACTTATAGGAAATGATTATCACGAAAAGAGGCCTTAATGATATTATCAAATTGTTTATATTATTGATGCTACTTGATTTAAGTGGTGGGAGCAACAGGTGTGAGTTCTTGTAATTTGTGAAGCGGAAAGGTACTTATCTCAACCGCGGATCCTGGTCGGCTTCGGCGGTTTGGACGGACGGGGCCTCTGGTGGCCGGTCAGCTGAGGTACCTGTAGAAGGCCTAGAAACACCGGGAGGGATCCCCGGCGACAGGCTCTCTAACGATCTAATCAGTGACTGGAACAGAACTGAGGGCGAGGGTTTAGGTAAGAAAAAGTGGATTACCTTCTAAGTGGAGGAGGGGGCCAGGAATTTATTGTAACCCCTGTTCCGGCAAATATGTATTTTCTATGTATTTTCAGTATTTTGATTTTTGTAAATTATTTTTCGCTTTCAAATTCTTTTTGTTAAAATGTATTGTTGGATATTCTGTTAAAGTCTATTTTTAATCAATAAGTTTATTTGTAACTACCTTCCAATAATTTTTATATTGTAATACAAATCTTATTATTATCATTATTATGACTTTGATTATTAAGGATATTATTATTATTGTTGTTATTAAACTTATTGTTTATAAATTTTTTGGAAGCCTATAGATCGTAATCTATATTGTAATAGATTTTATATATACCATTTTATTTAATTAAATAATATGTAATATTATTTTTCTCCTTATTATATTTTGGTTCGATTCAAATATTGTCTTGATCATTTCGTGCGGTCTTACATTCTATTGTATTTAGTAGTATTTGAGTATTAATTTGATGCACACAAAGTGATTAATTGTGTTACTATATTATTGTTGATCTATTTATTCATTTATTTTTCTAAAACTCCAAACCCATTTTATTATTAGATTTTAAAAGCCAAAACCATATAATTTCTTCCTATTGAATTTTTAACCAGCATCCAATAGCCCATAACCCGTTTACCCTCTTAACCCTAATTTACCCCTTTACATACCATTGTTAAAACCCTATTAACCCTACTAATTAACCCTAGCCGCTATTCATCAACCCATACCTTCGGCATCCCCTCTACCTCCCATCTCCACTTTGCCGTCCTGCCTCCCGTCTCTGCCCAAGCGACCAGACTTAACATAAATGTAGCCACTGGAGCCATTCTAAAAAGGGAGAAATTAGCACTACTTGGTGAAATAGGTTCAAGCCACCGTAGACCACCTCGTCACCCCCATCTCGTTCCCTGTGCATCTTGTTGACACCCACAACCCAAGCAGCGCCCTGTCTCCTGCCGCTTCACCCTTATCCCGTCTGCCTTCCCCCATTGCAGCTTCCCCTTGCGCTAGCCTCTGCCATAGCTGCACCCCCTGAGCTCCAGTCGCCTCCTTGCCATGGCCTTCCGCTATTGCAGCTCTTCGTCACCCTGGTTCCCTCGCGATCCACCAGTCGAACCTGCCCTCGACTACCGCCTCCTACCCTCCATCTTCTTCGAGCCCTCAGCCACTCGTTGTGCCAGTTCCTTCGCCCTTTCCCCCATTGAGCCACCACGCGCAACACCGACGACTTACCCTTACCACTCCTCGAAGCTCTGCCACTGCACACCCTTCGAACCCATCGCAACCATCACCACTGTCTGGTTTTCCCTATGCCGATCGCTGCCCCTGCATCTTCCCTGCGCTCCGCCCTCACCCACCGCAACCGCAGTCGACAACCACCTTCACCATCGCAGAGCATTCCCACCCTCCTTTGCTCAGTTTTTGTGATTAAGCAATCCCAGCCGTTGATGAACATCGTGATCATCATTAACATCATCCCCTCCTTGATCGTGGTCATCGATTTAATCATCATCAAGATCTGAACTTGATCTCTTGATCTGGACCATCCGATCGTCCAATCGTAAACGTGATTATCATCTTCATCATTATCAAGATCCGTGCCGATCATTGCCGTATGCCAGGATCTGTTCCTATTATTCTTCCGTCGGATTCATCGTCTTCACCCCCCCAAGACAAGTAACTTGTATAATATTTTATTTGTATACAAGTACAAAATACCGCATGTAGTTTCGCTCTTATTCTGTGTTCACTTCTTGGTAAATCTTGATGTCATTTGTTTGATCCATTCGTAGTCTTGATCCATCATCCTAGGTTTTCACACACACGACATGAAAATAATCTAGATCTAGATAGGCTCTTGATGCATGTATGTATGTTCTTCGTGATCTATGATATGTTGTGTACTTGTTGCATGCATGGTGTATTAGTTGTGTTATCATGTAGTAGACGTGTTAAATACCCATACCATGTTGCTTTGAATATCTAATATACTATGTTTTGCATCATATTCTAATTTGGATTTATTGCATATGAGATGTTGGATTTAATGCATGAGAAGAGTTTTCGTTTTGCTGCTGCCCTATTTTGGTTCAGTATTTGAGACCCTGTTAAGGTCAGTAAATTAAATTATTTTGTGAATATGATTCGTAGGCCTTGTTGTCTAATTTTTAAAACCTTTGACAGATCTCAGTTTCGATTTGTGATGTGTGAGTTATTGCAGTTTTACTGCAGCTGTGTTGAAATTTCTAGATTCTGCTTTATGAGATCGCTGAATGCTATATGATTTTAAAACTGGTGTTAAAAGTCAGATTTGGATCTAATATTTTTTTGGGTATGACTAGACATGACTGGGATCAACTCCTAATTTTTGTAGATTTATTAAATGACTTTTATGGTTTTTTCCGTACTTGTGGACAACACAATATATTTTCAAACTGCATGATGTTCAGTAAAGAACTCTATATTCAACTTGATTCCGATCACTGTTGATTTAAACTTTGTGAATATGAAACATAGCATGTTGTGTCTATTTTATTACCCATTTAACGGATTTGGGTTTCAAGTTATACTTTGTGATCTATCACTATTTTAGTACTGCTGTGTCTAAAATTTCAGATTCATAAACTTGCCATATCTTTCTGTTTTCCGAATTTATTTGACTATGCTATCTGTAATGGAATATTATGATAATTTATTTACTGATACTAGATATACTAGGGAGGCTTCCAGATTTTTCTTAGATTTAATCAGTAAGTTTTTATGATATTTTCATGCTGATAAATAAAACTTTTCGATTTCTGGCTGAACATGAATTATGTATAAAACACTATTTTGAACCCTGTTTCTGTAGTTTTTATATGACTTGTGTATATGCGCTAGATTCAGAGGAGAGTCTAGTTTCTAGATTTTCTGACAGATCCAGGTCTGCATTCTTGTGACAACAGGAATCTCAGATTTGGTGCAGTACCGTCTTGCTGTCCAGAATTGAAAGTCTCGTTGTCCTAGGCTTTTATGAGTTGTTTGTCACCCGTGCATAATTCTGTCCGACCTGAACCTGTCTCTTGTTCATGCCATGTTCTTCTTGCCCTGTTTTGTGTTCATGCCATGTTCTTCTTGCCCTGTTTTGTGCACATGTCTATTTTGATAATAAAAACAAGTAATCAAGCCGGGATTAAGGAAAAGACCTTAGTAGTGGATAATATAGGTATGTGTACTTAGAAAGGGACCTGCGTTTCCCACTTTATGTTTGATTCATGAACCTGTTGATTCATGAACCTGTTATGTTACTACCTGATTCATGAACCTGTTACCTATTACCTGTGCATGACGCCTCACAGTACACGGCCCTATAAAAACCCACCACAAGATCTAAACATAAATTGCATGAATGTAGCAACCATGTGGTAAAATTTAGGACGCATGAAGTGTTAACTAGATAGGATTAAATACAAGACATGAGAATTACATGATCACTTGCATATTTCTGTTACCTGTACATGCTACTTGACAACTGTTACTTGTTTACCTGCATGCATGCTACTTGATACCTGTTGCCGCTAAATTTGGTGTGGGGGCAAACAGATAGTATTTGTGGATTCTTAGGAAAACTGAATAGTAAACCTGTATACCTGTTCCGTCGGAGTTTGATCGTTGCACCCGCCGTACACCTGCAAAAAAGTGCGAGACACCGGGGCTGTTCCCGGCGACGCACCCTCCGACGCTCAAGTCAGTAATCTAGCAAGACTATGAAAGAGCGCAAAAACTGGAGAAAGATTGATTACCTCTTAATGGAGATGGATGTGGGGTATTTATAGGCGTCTTAGGGAACAGATTAGGAATGTAATCCCCGTGATCTAATAAGGAATATACTCCTTGTAAACAGATTAGGAATGTAATCCCTAATTCCTAGTGGAGGGATAGGCATGAATCAGGGCCGTTGATTAGGATCGAATCAGAAACCCTAATTCTATCCCTCTGTTCGGGCTTTATTGCTGGTTGAAACCCGCACCCGATTGAAGCGGATCCGTTTGTGGGTTATTGGGTCTTTGACGAAGAGACCCAGTGTAGCGCCCCGAATCCCAAATACACTGAATTCGAGATGTTCTACAGGATCTTTTCACTTCTTTCGTACAATTTTACAAGGAATTTAAAACTTTTATTTCAACAATAATTACATCAGAGTCTTTTACATCAATACACAGCGGAATCAATAAAATACAACAAAAATGAATGTACAATTGTTACAACTTAACATTTAAGTAATCAACAGCATCGTCAATCATCTGTATATCTTCATGTAACTCCATACCCTGCATATAAACTGTGGGCGCGTCAGTTGCTTACAACTGACGAAATATTATACACGGCCATCCTCTCTATGCCGGAAACAGTATAACGATTCTTAAATACTTTAGCAAACACAAACTTGATCACAAACAAAGCTACAAAAGGGACTATCCTATAGATGTCGTGTTGTGCGGTGCACTTAGTCCTTAATGCAGTTATTTATATGACACTAATGCACACTTGTTCGGATTCTATGCATCCCATACTACATAGGTCCGAGAGCAAGCCCTTAATCGTTCTTCATCTTTGTAGGGTTCAATCCCTCGTCATGACTTAATCTACAACTGTAACTACGGTAAATATCCTAGATGTTTTCTGACCTACGAACTCATGTCTAGGCACTCTGGAGGGAATCCCATCGCTGACATGACTCATCATGCAGACATCCTGTGGTAATTCAGCTCTCACCATAGACATGACACCACCCGTAGTCTTCAAACACCCCACGAGCGTCGCCACCGGGACGGTACTCTGGAACAGTATCCTCACCCAGACTCATCATGGGAATTCCTGGGATACGCTCTCGCCGCTATCCAATGGCCCTCATACTCAATGTTTTTCTCTTACTTTCATCACATCTTCACTATGTATCTATCTGTAATTTCGGTAAGTATCATAGATGTTCTATGATTACAAGCACGTGTACAGAAAACCTGGAGGGGAATCCCATCGCTGACATGACTCATCATGCAGACATCCTGTGGTAATTCAGCCTCACTTCATGGCACACGATCCTCTTGCAGTCATCAACATCCCACAAGCATCGCCACTGGGATGGTACTCTGGAGTAGTATCCACGTCATGTCACGACGCATCGTGAAGACAGCCTGTGCATACCCTCAACAACACACATCCAATGGCCCTCAACTCGTGTTTTTCTCTCACTTCCATCACAGCCTTACAAAATTTGTTTTAAAAGAAAATCATTTCAACCTAGAGCTAGCTTACCCTAGCGGACTTAAATCAAAACAACAGAGACAGTCAGCCTATCTGGCTACTTCTCAAGAGATGCTCAACCCTCAATGGTTAGCTCTCAAATCATGAATAAAACTGCCGGTCACTAGGGTCTCGCCTAGCCTCTAGATTCCAACAACTATCTCTTTCTAGAGATCAACAATATTTCATAATCAATCTCCAATAATAATTCCATTTCCTTTGTTCACAAATCTTTTTCTCAAAGCATTTCTTTTATAATCTCATAACATGAGAACCATTCAATTAGATTTCTTTATCAATTTCATCTTTCACATCCTTGTGTGCATTTCACAATAAAACTCAATCAAATATTAATAACCATAAAATCTCATATTCGACTTATTTAACTTTCATTTGTCAAAATCAATTTCAAACTCAAGAACCAGAAAACAGTTCGGTTCAGTCGACTGGTGGCAATATCAGTCGACTGTTCCGTGAGTACTTTGAACATCAAAAATAACAGTCAGCTCGATCCAGTCGACTGTGAAAGCAGACAGTCGACTGCTCTACGAGACTTGAAACTTCAGTAATAACACAGTCGGTTCAGTCGACTGTCGACCAGGAATCAGTCGACTGTTCCGCGAATACTTTAAAAACTCAAAACATCAAAATTCAGTACAGCAGCAGTCGACTGTAAAAGTAGTCAGTCGATTGTCCTGCCGACGAAAACTCAACTTTTTACACTTGCCAGTCGACTGTGGAAGGTAGCTAGTCGACTGTCAACTTCACCAATTTCATCTTTGCATATATTTTTCGACCTTTTAATTGATTTGTATTTCCATATAAAAATATAGATCATTTCCAGAATATATTCCTTTTAAAAACAACATCGAATAAGTTACCCAATAACAAGTTTCTCATTTTTCAACGAAATCCTTAAAATGCATCAAAACATATATTCAATCAAATTTTCAAATAAACTGTTGTCTTTTATCAAAATCACTTTATAAAAAATCTCTATACTTGTATAAATAACATTTTGAGTTTATAATCGCACTTCTTTGCCACATTCTCAACAAACAACATAATTGCATTATTCTAATCATGTCTCAACATGCATCAATTTCATGCAATCACTTCAATTCTAGCATTTCAACTAGCAATCGTAACAATTTAAGCATAGCAATTTGCAACTACCACATCAATCAAAATTTAACGATTCATTTCAACATTAATTTGCATGCAATCAATTCAATTTCAACCAAATGAATCATATATCAACTATCATGCAATATCTACTCTTAAATTAGAAAGCATTTAAGAAACACCCACCTAAATTGAAGATTTGCACTCACATGAACCCCTAGAATTAGGAGCTCCTAAAGAAAGCTCCAATTGCAAATTCCTCGAAATCCGTGCACCAAGGCTAGCCTCCAAGCTCCACATTTCGGCAAGCATCCATCATCAAGAGCATCTCCATTCCCACTCCATTTCGGCAACAACAAGGACAAACTCCCACATTCTTTCATGTACACATACTATGTATGTACATATATATACATTAGTATATGTATATAGGCAAGTGGAATGGTGATTTAGGTGGAGAATGGACAAAGTCTTTGCTGGTTGGGGTTGCTTTCGGCATGGGCAGGAGAGAAGGAGGAGAAGAGAGATGAGAGAATGAGAGATTAAGGGGGTATTTTTATAGATTAATCAATATTTAGTTATAGCAACCACCCCACACATGAGCACCACTTACCCCACTTCTAAAACTTGTTTTTCCTCCTATTTTCAAAATCAAAACTCCAGAATTTTCCTCCTCTCTAAACAGCCCGGTCCCCAAAAAAATGTGCACATCGCACGTGTGCACGTGCACGTGCTTTGTGTACAAAAACAATTTATTTATTTAATCCTTTTAAAATAATTATCTATATATGTAATAAATATATAAAATTTAACTTTAAAAATCATACTTTTCATGCACAATAAAAATAGACACTCACAATTTCATGAAATTTATTTTGAAAGAATAATACGCTTAAAACACGTGCACCGAAACACGTGCGTCGCCCGTAAAATCTCAAAAATACAAAATTGACTTTATCAACCTGAAAAATATTTATAATCAATTGGAATGCAACATAAGAATATATTTAATATACATATATGATAATGTACTCAAACGTACAGAAAACACGTGTATTGCACGTAGAAAATTCATTTTAATTAAAATAGTCGAAAATTGAATTTTCGTTTACAAAACAAATTCAAACATGTTTATAAAATAGATGATTGAAATCTATTGAAACTTTGCACGTAACAGTGGAATATCCGAAATCGACATGTGCATCGATTAATACGTAAAAAGCACGTAGAACTCAAAGATTGAAATATAGCATTTGAGTTGTCTCAAATGGGATTTTAAGAATACGGGGTTGCATAAATAATTGGAATTCAAACTACATATCAAAATGCGTTATGGATATAATCAATAATAGTACAAAATGCACGTGCGTAACACCCGAGGGCAAAATTGTCATTTAAATTTTGCGGGGTGTTACACTCTCCCTGCCTTAGAACAGTTCCGTCCCCGGAACTCACTATGGTAAAGGCTATATTTTGTACATGCCAAAGAAATATCATTATAACACATAGAAAACTACAAACATGAAGAAAATATACATAACATAAAAGTAAGTAATGTAGAGGAATAAGACAAAATCTATTTAAGAAAATTATGAGTATCAAAATTTTACAAGAACTAACCAAGAAAACTAGGAAAGTAGCATAAGAAAACAAAATACGACAATAGAGGATAGTGTATTTTGAAAGGAGTTTTCATACAAAATACCATCAAGTAAACCATTAGATAAAATGATAAATAAACTTAGTCATTAATCGTGAAATAGTTCAGAAACAATGCGACAAAGAGGAAACATAGTCAATGGGTACTTTATAAATAGATTCAATACTCCAAATTCATCAATGTAAAAAGTCGCAAACCAAATTGATACTATATGACAAAAACTAGCAATTTAACAGTTTGAGAAATATCAGGGAAGGGAATATAGTAAAAGTATAGAAAACATAAAATGATTCTGTATAAAAATTAATATCATAAAATAATTTGTAAGGTAATTATAGTAATTATACATACAATTTGAAAATTAGGTATACATCGAAATACTTTTGAATTATTCAGTAGAGCGAGAAACCAACTTACAAAAATCGCAAAGACGAAAAAATTATAGAGGTGAAATAAATAGCATGATATGAAAATTATAAATGATTTGTAGTTGTCAAACAAGACGTCGTAGTAGTAAAACGTACTATTGAAAGTAATGCAAAAACTAGTTATATAACAAAGAAAAGTATAGACAATGAAAAAAAAATGTTTTTGTATATAAATTGATATCATAAGGTAATTTGTAAGGTAAATACAATAATCATATATGTATGATAACAATGAAAAAGGCAAAAATCCAAATAATTTCGATTTTTCAAGTAGACCAAGGAAATCAGCATACAAAATTATGTATATACATAGACAGAAATTATAGGGCAAAACAACAACATCATGATACAAAATTTATAAATGATGTGTATGAGTAAAATAATATATAGGGTAGTAACAATGCAAAACTAATTATATAGAAGTGAATCATGAAAATAAAACTGTTAGGTGAGTAGCCACCAAATTTAAAATAGCAAAATACAATAAAGTTGTGTGAAATACTAACTCACATAAAATGCAAAGTACTACAAAGAAGACGGCAAGATAGTTGAGATTAAGCGGTAGATACGCAAGTTTGATAGATATAGAAATCAGTATAAACAACATAATGCTAGGTTGCAAAATATTATAAAATAGTTCACGCTAGTACAAAATGAAATAGTTATAAGTGAGTATTATAGAAAACAAGGTAGGGGTTATCTAAGTATAATATTTCCTTCTGGTGTAGGTTCGTCTCACTGGTATCCAACAGCAGACTTGCCTGTCTTGATCTCAAGTTGCATAATTGCTCCTATGATATCCGGTTGCAATTTGCCTTCTGGGCATTCGGTTGCAAACCTTGCCTCACCGACATCCAGTTGTAGTTTGCCTCCAATGATGTCTAGTTGCATATTTGCCCTCTCGACATTAAGTTGCACCAAAGCGGAAGATGGGAAGATGTAATCTTCCATGTATACTTAGATTAGATATGGGATTTTTAACTAGGTATGGTGTTATGTTTGAAAATCAATGATATAGAAAAGATTTTACACAATGAAATATCAAAATAGGTGTATAGAATATATCAAACATAGAGGGTACTAATTAGTAGTAATGAAAAATTATTTATAACACTAAAATAATGTAAAATATATGCACACGTCGGAAATAAAATTGAAAACAATAATGATGTAGTGTAGCAAATTAGGACACTTGACACAAACAATTAGGCATAAAAATAGTAATGTAATAATTGGAGGATGGTGAAATTATATGTATAGTAAGTATTTTGAAATACATAACACATATAAAAAATTCAATGGAAAACATATGTAGTAATCGAGAATGTAAAGACAATTTAAAATTAGAGGATAGAGTAAAGTATGAATAGCGTAAGTTACAGAATTAATGAATATAACAAATAAATTAGTAGATAATATGTACTAACAATAATATTGAATGCAGAGAATAAATCAAATTAGTATGTTGTATTCATACGGATAAAATATTTCAATCTCGTTAAAATATACTTAAGTTTATGGGGAATTATAAGATACTGAAAGAATATCGTATCACAAAATCAAATCATGTAAAATGAATACACATAAGCAAAATTCACAAGCAAAATTCAAAATGTAATAATAACTGAAAATAATAGTGGTAGTATAAATTTAACCGAATATATAAAATAATAATAGATATAAACGGATGAACATAAAGTGACATAAAACACGAAAGACAAAACTTTAAAGCTGAAAGACAAATAAAACAAGTTCAAAGAGATCAAGACTAAGAAAAATAAACAAAATAGGCATTGAAATGATTTAATAGTATAGGAAAAATATTTATTCGAAAAATATTAAATGTTAAAAGTACTATGATGAAAATCCACAGAAAATAATTTGAGGGGAAAGTGTGTCTATGTGTAAGGTATCATGAATGACGGTTCAAATCAACCACGCTTCCGCTGCGCCACTCTGATACCCAGGGAAAATGAGCTCGCAGACAATCTCAAATGAATGTATACGAGGAGAGCATCATGAATGAATGTAAATTCAATAACAACTTCCATTCATAACTCCAGCCATCCAATAGGAAAAGGAAAGAGAAAACATCAGCCTATAGAGCAACACAAATGTAAATCACTTACATTTAAATCTCTATAAACTGAACTCACACTCTAATGTCCACTTCTAGGGTGTCGTTCCTTATAAATTTGTACTACTTAGAAGCGTAGCTCTGATACCACTTGTAGCGCCCCGAATCCCAAATACACTGAATTCGAGATGTTCTACAGGATCTTTTCACTTCTTTCGTACAATTTTACAAGGAATTTAAAACATTTATTTCAACAATAATTACATCAGAGTCTTTTACATCAATACACAGCGGAATCAATAAAATACAACAAAAATGAATGTACAATTGTTACAACTTAACATTTAAGTAATCAACAGCATCGTCAATCATCTGTATATCTTCATGTAACTCCATACCCTGCATATAAACTGTGGGCGCGTCAGTTGCTTACAACTGACGAAATATTATACACGGCCATCCTCTCTATGCCGGAAACAGTATAACGATTCTTAAATACTTTAGCAAACACAAACTTGATCACAAACAAAGCTACAAAAGGGACTATCCTATAGATGTCGTGTTGTGCGGTGCACTTAGTCCTTAATGCAGTTATTTATATGACACTAATGCACACTTGTTCGGATTCTATGCATCCCATACTACATAGGTCCGAGGGCAAGCCCTTAATCGTTCTTCATCTTTGTAGGGTTCAATCCCTCGTCATGACTTAATCTACAACTGTAACTACGGTAAATATCCTAGATGTTTTCTGACCTACGAACTCATGTCTAGGCACTCTGGAGGGAATCCCATCGCTGACATGACTCATCATGCAGACATCCTGTGGTAATTCAGCTCTCACCATAGACATGACACCACCCGTAGTCTTCAAACACCCCACGAGCATTGCCACCGGGACGGTACTCTGGAACAGTATCCTCACCCAGACTCATCATGGGAATTCCTGGGATACGCTCTCGCCGCTATCCAATGGCCCTCATACTCAATGTTTTTCTCTTACTTTCATCACATCTTCACTATGTATCTATCTGTAATTTCGGTAAGCATCATAGATGTTCTATGATTACAAGCACGTGTACAGAAAACCTAGAGGGGAATCCCATCGCTGACATGACTCATCATGCAGACATCCTGTGGTAATTCAGCCTCACTTCATGGCACACGATCCTCTTGCAGTCATCAACATCGCCACAAGCATCCCACAAGCTGGTGCCGAGGTCCATTTTTCCCCCGTAACGGGGTCGGTGTCAAGAACGCTCGGCAGCTGGTGCCGAGGTCCATTTTTCCCCCGTAATGGGGTCGGTGTCAAGAACGCTCGGCAGCTGGTGCCGAGGTCCATTTTTCCCCCGTAACGGGGTCGGTGCCAAGAACGATCGGCAGCTGGTGCCGAGGTCCATTTTTTCCCCCGTAACGGGGTTGGCGTCAAGAACGCTCGGCAGCTGGTGCCGAGGTCCATTTTCCCCGCATAACAGGGTCGGTGTCAAGAACGCTCGGCAGCTGGTTCTGAGGTCCATTTTTCCCCCGTAACAAGGTCGGTGTCAAGAACGCTCGGCAGCTGGTGCCGAGGTCATTTTTTACCCCCGTAACGGGGTCGGTGTCAAGAACGCTCGGCAGCTGGTGCCGAGGTCCGTAACTTGTCATTTTTTGGCATAGGAGTTTGTCTCAACTGTGCGTCTTCTGAACTTCTGACAACTCTGACAGATGGGACGTTTATTAAATGCAGTGATCTCTGAGCTTCTGTCAGATGGGATGCTCATTAAATGCAGCGTATGGCTTGGCGTGGTAAACAAGGTGACGATTGAGGTCGCTTTGTCGTTTGGCATAAATGGGCCGGTAGTACAAGCCCATTATCCTCGTTTAGCGTGCCCCTCTCTATAAAACCCCACCCCCCACTCTTATTTCTCACTTCTCTTCTCTTTTGCTCAGGCGCTCTCTTGTGTTTAAGCGTATACTTCCGGTGGTCAACGTTTGTTTCTCCGGCAAAGTTTTCCGGCAACTAACCTTTCAAGGTAATTTACACTTAGTTTATTCCATAAACTATGTCTCTTGCTTCTGTCTCCGAGTCGATCTCTTGGTCTGAGCCCTCCCTCGAAGTTGCCGAAGATTCAACTCCTACTAAAGGCCAGAAGGTATTCGGCAAGGATTCGATTGTGGAGGATCCGAAGCGTATGGGGGAGTTCGGGAAACTGCCAGGGCCACTGGCCGGGCTTCACAGGGTTCGCCAGCTTCCGGAGGATCAAGCCGAGCGAATCGGTCACGGGAGGGGGAGGTCCTTCGAGGAGAACGCAGTGAGGGAGACGACGGAGGCGGACGAGACGGTGTTGATCCTGCGTGAGGAGGACTTGGCAGTGATCCGGGATTCTTTTCAAATCCCAGAAGAGTACGAGCTCATGTTACCGGGTCCCGGGGTTAGGGCCAATTCGCCGCTGCCAGTGACGATGTGTTGCTGGCCGGTCGACGCCTTCATCGCCGGGGCTCGGCTGCCTCTCCATGCGTTCGCCGTTACCGTGGTGAGTTGGTTCGGGGTCAGCCCTATCCAACTCATGCCGAACGCATGGCGAGTGATAAATGGCTTCGTGCTTCACTTCCAAGCTGCAGGGATCGAGCCGCAGCTGAACGTGCTTCGGACACTATATCGGCTCCATCAAGGGAACAAGTCGGAGTACCGGTATTATTTGACTCCGAGGCATGGCGGCAGGCTCGTCATATGCCCCGACTCCATCAAGCACTGGCGGGAGAAGTTTATGATTGTGCGGAGTCGGGAGGCTTGGCCGATCCCCTCCAACTGGGTAGAAGGGGTGCTGAAGAGGGCGAGGGCGCTGCCGAAGCTTAGTGTTGAAGAAGAAGAGGCAGTCCGGACTCTCTTCGATCGGCCGAAGTATGATTGGAAGGAGCTCACCGAGGACATTCTGTACAAGGGAGGGCTCTGCCGCGTAGATCCCAGTACGCGGCTTTTGTTATGCTTTGCTTTCCGTACCTTACTTCTCGCCACTTGTAATGTATTAACCAATTTTTGTTTTGAATGCAGAGACGATGGACTACGATGCAGTACTGGCTCTCAGGGCTGGGCACGCCAGCGAGGCACCAAAGAAGTGCAAGAGGGTCGCGACCAAGTTGCCGACCCCGAAGACTCCGAGGATCGCAGCCTCGGTCGAGGAGGTGGAGACCCTCGACAGTCCAGTCGCCGCCGTGGCGGGAACTTCGGCATCGGCTGCGGCTGGCGAGTTCCCCATCGCCGACGCCCTTGGGATGACGACGCCGCCGCTGATGGCAGTAGCCGAGGAGCTCCTGACGGAGGAGCATAAAAGGATCCACGTTCCGGACTGGCAAGTCCGGAAGCACGATGGATTCCTTGGGAACTCTCTGGCGAGCATGCAGGCCGTCAAACACCTCGCCACGCCGAAGGACCGAGCCGCCATGGAGGCCGGACGAGAAGGCGACGATGTCATCGAGATCACTCGTTCGGTGGTTTCGGTAAGTGTTGGATTTTCGTTATTGTTGAATTTCTTTAACCACAAATTTTCTAACTCTTTCAGTCCTTCTTTCTTTGTCGCAGATCATCGTCCACTTCGGACACCTCACCGAGAGGTTGACAGCTCTGGAGAAGGAGTTGAAGCAAGAATCCGACCAGGCTCGGAACGAGAAGACTTGGATGTCGAATGAGCTCGACAAGCTTCGCGTCAAGCACGAAGGGAGGTCGGCGAGGATCGAGCACCTCGAGGCCGAAGTGGCGAGGTTGGAGGGCGACCTCCTTCGCTAGAAGGAGGGGGCGGCCAAGCAGTTAGCCGAAGCCGAGGAGGCCAAGGCGGCGGCAGTGAAGGCGACGGAGGACGCGACCTTGGCGAAGGCGCAAGGGTACCTCGCCCAAAACATGGCCAAGGCTTATGCCGAAGCCATCGCCCGGGTGTCGAAGGAGTACCCCGAAGTGGACGTCTCGGGATGGAGGATGTTCCCGGGCCACGTCGAGGGCTTCGACCCCGAATCCGAGGGGGAGGATGAAGGAGGGGACGACGAGACCGAAACCGTGGTTGAAGTCACCAACGAGGTCCCCAGCACCGTGGTTACCCCGTTGGCGGTGGTGTCCCCCTCGGAAAAGTCGACCCCCACTCGCACTCGTCGCCCGGGGAAAGAGGTCGCGCCTTGACTTCGCTCTTCTCTTTTTTTTTTTTGTTCTTTTTTCTTTTCAAAAAATGTAACGCCTAATAGCGGACTGGCCACCGCTGTTTTTTGAAATGAATGAATTTTTTTTTTTGAAGTGTTGGACTTCGGCTCTGTGTCTTTGCATTTTCTTCTCTATTGTTGAGATTTTGTTTGAAAACTTCTGAAGTGTTAGACTACGGCAGTGTTTGAATTCTCGCTGTTTTTCTCGACTTCTTTTCAGCTCATGGTGGTCGCTCAAGACGTCGAGCCCGCTCGCTCGGATGACAAAGCTCGAGCCGAGGCTGGCTTAGGGGCAACGAGACTGTGCCTAGCGAGGTGTCGAGAGCGGCTCTATGAAGTCGAGCTCGGATTGCGCCGAGCCGAAAACGAGCGGAACCATCTTCAGCTTGTCCTCAGTCGGCGAGACATCGAGATTCGGCGTCTGGAGAGCAGGATCGCAGAGATGACCCCTACAGGAGAGGATGAATATTCACCGACTGCTTTCAGCAATGGGCTTCGGATCCAGTGCATTCGGCACAATTTGTCCAAAATAACGGCGGAGAGGGACGACCTGCTTTCCGAGATTCGCCATCTGCAGACCGTAGAGATGGAGCTTCAGACGGAGGGCGAGGGCTTGACTGCTAAGGTGGCCGAGCTGACGGCCGAACGGGACGAGCTGACAACCGAAGTCGACGCGCTGAAGAGGGCTACGGTTGACAAAAGTATCGAAGTCACTCATCTTCGTCGTCTGATAGCGAGTCACTCGAGTGTGCCGGACTCCGCAATACCCCCTCGCTTCGAGGTCGATGTAAAGGACGACTCTTTGAGGGAGCGGATCTCCGAGTTAGAGGCGGAGGTCGCTCGCCTAAAACCGCGCTCGGGGCCAATCAACGTCAGGAGCACTTCGTGCACCCGTGCGGAGAGCGATCGGGGCATTACATTTTACGAGATGGCGACCCGTCAGCGCATCGGCCATCCTAGTCCGGGGGACGCGCAAAGCTCTGTGGCAATTTCGTCGAGCGGAGCATCCGTCGGAGCTGCTACTAAAAGCGGTGCCGAGGATTCGTCCCAATTTGCCGGGTTGGGGTCGAGCTCCGGAGACAAGCGTCGTCGTCCTCGAGTGTCTTTGAAGCGGAATGCCCCGGCTCCAAGAAAGCGCTGAAGACCTCGTTTCCAAAAGCTTTTGTATTTTTTTAGCCAAGTGTAATAAGTCGGCATTGTAACTTTCACTTTTTAACGACTTGTAATCTTGCTGTGTGAAAGAGTCTTTGTATCGTATCCCATTTATCAATAAAATGTTGTTCCCGAACTTGTGTGTCCCTTGGGGTTTTGTGTAGTCTTTATGTTTGTGACTGTTGTTCATTGTGCCGAGGTTCCTAGGTCGGCCACTTGCTTGTTTGCGGATCGGCGAGGTGAGTGTTCGGCTAGTGGTGCCAAGCTTTGTTTCTGATACCCAATCACGCAGTCTCGCGAGGTGAGCTGAACAGTGAGCTCGTGGAACGCGTTCAAGCTTAAGTGTTTGACCTCGGATCTTTGCTAGAGTGGTTCGACGGTTACGGGAGCGATTCGAATGGCGAACTACTTCTAGCTCGCTTAGGAGCGAACTTGCGAAGTAGAATCGAGCCAAGTGTTGGACTCCGAGCCATCGTTAGATTAGTTCAATGGTTGAGAGAGCAATTCCGAATGGCGAACTACTTCTAGCTCGCCTAGGAGCGAACTTGCGAAGTAGAATTGAGCCAAGTGTTGGACTCCGAACCATCGTTAGATTAGTTCAACGGTTGAGGGAGCAATTCCGAATGGCGAACTACTTCTAGCTCGCTTAGGAGCGAACTTGCGAAGTAGAATCGAGCCAAGTGTTGGACTCCGAACCATCGTTAGATTAGTTCAACGGTTGTGGGAGCAATTCCGAATGGCAAATTACTTCTAGCTCGCTTAGGAGCGAACTTGCGAAGTAGAATCAAGCCAAGTGTTGGACTCCGAACCATCGTTAGATTAGTTCAACGGTTGAGAGAGAAATTCCGAATGGCGAACTACTTCTAGCTCGCTTAGGAGCGAACTTGCGGAGTAGAATCGAGCCAAGTGTTGGACTCTGAACCATCGTTAGATTAGTTCAACGGTTGTGGGAGCAATTCCGAATGGCGAACTACTTCCAGCTCGCTTAGGAGCGAACTTGCGAAGTAGAATCGAGCCAAGTGTTGGACTCCGAACCATCGTTAGATTAGTTCAACGGTTGAGGCAGCAATTCCAAATGGCGAACTACTTCTAGCTCGCTTAGGAGCGAACTTGCGGAGTAGAATCGAGCCAAGTGTTGGACTCCGAACCATCGTTATATTAGTTCAACGGTTGTGGGAGGAATTCTGAATGGCGAACTACTTCCAGCTCACTTAGGAGCGAACTTGCAAAGTAGAATCGAGCCAAGTGTTGGACTCCGAACCATCGTTAGATTAGTTCAACGGTTGTGGGAGCAATTCCGAATGGCGAACTACTTCTAGCTCGCTTAGGAGCGAACTTGCGAAGTAGAATCGAGCCAAGTGTTGGACTCCGAACCATCGTTAGATTGAAGAGTTAAAAGCAGAGAGATGTAAACAACAGTAAAAATATGAAAAGACTTTATTCATTAATGACTAATAATCGGCTGCTTCTAAAGTTGCTAGCCGTAATTACAAGGAAAAAATGAAATAAAATCACTACAAGTAACAGGAAAGGAACGGTTCGACATCTCGAAGTACTTAGAGAGGCGTTGGTGTCCTCTCTTGGTATTTTAAGAGATGGTCGGCATTCCAAGTCCTGGGGATCTCCCTGTCTTTGAGATCTTCTAGTCTGTATGTGCCGGGGCAGATTACTTTGGAGATCTTGTAAGGTCCCTCCCAATTTGGGGCCAATTTGCTTTTCTGACCTGGGAACGAGATGGCCAACTTTCGAAGGACCAGGTCCCCTTCTTTGAGGCCCGTGGGGCGGACTCTCTTGTTGTATGCTAACTCGATCCTTCTTTGGTAGCTTTGTTGACGTATGACAGCTCTTTCTCGGATTTCGTCTATCAGGTCTAAACTTGCTCTGAGCTCTCTAGCATTCTGCTCTTCTTCATAAGCTATCAGACGAGGAGAGGGTATTCCGACTTCTAGGGGGATGATGGCCTCGGACTCATAGGTGAGATTGAATGGGCTCTCTCCTGTTGGGGTCCGTTTTGTGGTGTCATAGTTCCACAGCACGTTGGGAAGCTGATCGACCCACAAGCCTTTGGAACACTTGTCTAATCTCTTCTTAATGCCGGAGAGGATCTGTCGATTAGCATTTTCGGCTTGGCCATTCGACTGAGGATGAGAGACGGAGGAGAACCGGTGTTGGATGGCAAGGTCTTCGCATAAAGCTCGGAAGGCAGCCCCAGTGAACTGGGTTCCATTGTCTATAATTAGGACCCTGGGGACGCCAAATCGGCATATCACGCTCTTCCAGAAGAATTGAACGACCTTGTTCTCGGTGATTGTGGCCAGGGGCTCGACCTCTATCCATTTCGAGAAATAGTCGATTGCCACGACTAAGAACTTGAACTGTCAGGGAGCTGGCGGAAACGGCCCTAGTAAATCCATCCCCCACATCGCGAAAGGGATCGGACTTGATAGGGAAGTGAGTGGAGCTTGTGGGAGGCGTCGGATGTCGGAGTACTTCTGACAGGAGCTGCATTGCCGAACGTGTCGTTCAGCGTCTCGTAGGAGAGTGGGCCAGAAATATCCGTAGTTCAACACTTTGCGTGCTAGGGCTCTGGAACCAGAATGTGCCCTGCCGATGCCCTCATGAAGTTCTTGCAGGGCGTAATCGGCTTGCCCGGGGGAGAGGCATCTCAGGTAAGGCCGGCCGTCAACCTGTGTGAAGGAGCATTTATATAGGATACCTCCGATTAGTGTGTAACGCTCGGCTCGGGTTCTAACTCTTCGTGCTTCCTTGGGATCCTCGGGGAGGACAGGGAGCGTTTCTATGGAATCAGTGCTTCGTCCTCTATGCTTGGCTTCAGAAGGACTTCTATCAAAACGGTCTGCTCGAGACCTTGGAGGGAGGAGGAGGCTAGTTTGGAGAGGGTGTCGGCCTGAGCGTTTTCTTCCCGGGGGATTCTTTGGATGAGGGCTTCTTCAAACAGTGCCATGAGGCTCTTGACTTTGGCTAAGTATTTAACCATCCTGTCATCGCGTGCTTCAAACTCGCCGAGGACCTGATTGATGACTAGCTGGGAGTCGCTAAAGATCTGGAGGCATTGCGCCCCTACATTTCGGGCCATTCCAAGGGCGGCTATGAGTGCCTCGTATTCAGCTTCGTTGTTCGAGGCTTTGAAGTTTATACGGAGGGAGTATTGGAGGATGAAGTAATCTGGGCCTGCCAGAATGACCCCTGCCCCGCTTCCCTCATTGCAGGAGGACCCGTCAACATAAACCGACCAGACGGGTGGTCCCTTCACTATTTGGCCGGACTCGGAGATAGTACTCTCAACTATGAATTC
This sequence comes from Hemerocallis citrina, assembly GCA_017893485.1. Lineage (NCBI taxonomy): Eukaryota > Viridiplantae > Streptophyta > Magnoliopsida > Asparagales > Asphodelaceae > Hemerocallis > Hemerocallis citrina. The sequence goes on from CM030368.1 coordinate 59,407,151, forward strand.
AGCCAGCGCCTGAGCTTTGATCGCGATCCGAGGCCGATAAGTTATGTCGTGTTGGCTCAGCTCAATAGACCACTTCATAAGGCGGCCCGAGGTCTCTGGCTTGTGGAGGACCTGCTTCAGCGGCTGGTCGGTAAGAACGACCACCGAATGGGACTGAAAGTACGGGGGAAGCTTTCTCGCGGCCATCACCAGGGCATAAGCCATCTTTTCTATCTTCGGGTATCGGAGCTCGGCGTCCCGAAGCACCTTGCTCACATAGTAGATGGGCTTCTGAGCCCGGTCATCTTCCCTCACTAAAACTGCACTGAGGGTCTGCTCGGAGGCTGCCAGGTAGAGGTAGAGGGGTTCACCAGGGATCGGTTTGCTGAGGAGAGGGGGATTGACGAGGTAAGCTTTGAGCTGGTCGAAGGATTCCTGTTGCTGCTGCCCCCATTCGAAACCTTTAGCCCCCCTGAGGGCCTTGAAGAAAGGGAGGCATTTCTCCCCGGACTTCGAGAGAAAGCGCCCTATGGCGGCTAGGCGGCCTGTTAGTCTCTGAACTTCCTTAACATTTTTGGGAGGGGCCATGTCTAATATGGCCTTGATTTTTTTCGGGTTTGCTTCGATTCCTCGTTGGCTAACCATGAAGCCGAGGAACTTCCCAGACGAGACACTGAACGCACACTTGTTCGGATTGAGTCTCATGCTGTGCTTTCTCAGAACGTCAAACGCTTCTTGGAGGTCGGTCACATGATCAACGCCTCGGATGCTTTTCACAAGCATGTCATCAACATACACCTCCATGTTCCGGCCGATTTGAGCTTGGAAAACCTTGTTGATGAGGCGTTGGTATGTTGCTCCTGCATTTTTCAGGCCGAAAGGCATGACCCTGTAGCAATAGAGGCCCTGGTCGGTAACGAATGATGTCTTCGGGATATCCGGGGAGAACATCCGGATCTGGTTGTAGCCTGAGAAGGCATCCATGAAGCTGAGGAGTTCATGTCCCGAGGTGGCATCAATCAGAGTGTCAATACTCGGAAGAGGGAAGGGGTCCTTGGGGCAAGTCTTGCTGAGATCGGTAAAATCAATACAAATCCTCCAAGTCCCATTGGACTTTTTCACCATTACTACATTCGACAACCACTCGGGATAGTTCACCTCTTGTATGAACCGAGCTTTCAAGAGCTTGTCCACCTCCTCTTTAATAGCCAGCTGGCGTTCGGGGGCGAACTTGCGCCTCTTCTGCTGAACCGGTTTGGACCCCGGAACAACGCTGAGGTGGTGGACTAAGAGCTCCTCGTTAGATTCCGGGCATATCTGCAGCTGACCAAGCAAAGAGGTCTTGGTTCCTTCGGATGCACTGTACAATGTCCGAGCATAGGGCGGACGGGAGGGTCTTGCTAACAAAGAACTTGCGAGTCGGGTCCTGCTCTGAGAAGAGCACTTCCTCCAATTCGTCCACTGGCTCGGACGTCGGTCGAGCAGCATCTTGGGGGATTTCCAGAGTTTCTAAGGAGAGGACTGGTCCGAGGGTAGAGGTCATGTAACACTTACGGGCCGTTTCCTGATTGCCCCTTACTTCCCCTACTCCGGCCCGAGTGGGAAATTTCATTTTGAGGTGGTAGGCAGAAGGGACGGCTTCGAGGGCGGCTAGGCCGGGCCGGCCCAGAATAACATTGTAGGCTGCTGGGACATCTACGACCATGAAGTCCATCGACTCCGTTCGGGTAGTAGGAGTTTTGCCAGCGGTTACGTCAAGGGTAATCACCCCTTCAATAGTCACTGGCACTCCCGTGAACCCATGGAGCGTGTAGCCGGCGGGCTTGAGTCTATCTCGGGAGTGCTTTAGGCCTTTGAAAGCGGCGAAGAAGAGGATGTTTACGGAGCTGCCATTATCCACTAGGATCCTCTCCACTTTGAAGTTCGCCATGTGGAGGCTAATGACGAGTGCGTCACAATGTGGGGTGCGAACTCCTTTAAGATCTTCGTCTGAGAATGTGACAGGCACTCTGAGACCTTTGGGAGGAGGGGTGGTTCGGACAGAGTTGACTTCTCTTATAAATGCCTTCCGAGAGGAGTTTGAGGAGCCCCCCATTGGGCCCCCATGAATGAGGTAGAGGACTCGCTCTTCCTCGAAGTCGGGCGTCTCATCTCGTTCCGGACGCTTGTTAGCCCCCCGAGGTGGGGAAGGAAGTTCGGCTCGGTCCTTTCTTACGAACCTGGTCAGCTGCCCCTTCTGGATAAGGGCTTCTATCTCGTTCTTCAAAGCGCGACAATCATTGGTGTCGTGCCCGTGGTCCCGGTGATAACGGCACCATTTCTCTTTATCTCTTTTCTTGGCAGGGGTGTTCATCCTCGGAGCAGGAGGTATGATCCCTTCATTTTCAACTTCCATCAGAATGGTAGAGACATTAGTGGTGAGGGGAGTGAACTTCTCGAATCTGGGGGGAGGTCGGCGCTGGCCAGTATTATCCTTCTGAAGCTTCTTGGCTCCTTCCTCTTCTGTTCCCATTCTCTTAAACCCGGAGGAAGACCCCTCCCAGTTGGGCCGATGCTCGGCTTCTTCGGCCCGAATGTACTTTTCACTGCGGAGGAGGAGGTCAGAGAAGTTCTGTGGGGGCTTCTTGGCGAGGGAGGAGCAGAGGTTGGAATTGAGGACATTAGATTGAAATGCTGCTGCAGCGACCGATTGGTCGAGGGATGCTATGGACCTGGCTTCAGCTGTGAACCTCTTCACATAGTCTCTCAATTTCTCACCTTTCTTCTGGTGGAGGTGCAATAGCGAGATGCTGGTCTTCTCAGCTCTACGGCTGCTTACGAAATGGGTGACGAAGAGGGTCTCGAACTACTCGAAGGAGAATATTGAGGAGGGGGCAAGGCGAGAGTACCATTCTCGAGCTGGGCCCTTGAGAGTTGCGGGGAAGGTTTTGCAGAGGAGGGCATCGGAAGCTTGATGGAGGAGCATCGGAAGCTTTCGATGTGATCAACGGGGTCAGTCTCCCCGGAGTAGGTCTCAAATTGAAGAGGCTTGAAGCCGATTGGTACAGGTGCATCCATTATGGTTCGGGAGAAAGGAGGTCTTCTAGGACGAAGGGTTCTCCCTCTAAGTTCTTCTTCTCGATCTAACTGGCCCAGGCGCCTCTCCATCTCATGGAGACGGCGGTATACAACATCATCCCTCCGGTGGTAATCAGCCGAGCCTCTAGACTCGTCTTCGTATGAGGGAGAGCGAGGGCTACGGCGACGGTAACTCCGGGAGCGACGAGGACTTGGAGTATGCCGGGAGTTGCTGGGATCTGGAGGAGGAGATGGGGACCGTCGGCTAGGACTTCGGACCGGAGGAGGAGAGGGGATCTTGGGTGCATTGGTGTTGGGCCGGAGATTGAGAGCTTGTAGGATGGTCGCTTGGAACTACTGGAACTCGGCACGGGTGATGGGTGCCTCATCGTTCCTAGGCTGTTGCCGACCTGCAGGGGAGTATGGCCTTCTTCGGTAATGCTCGGGGGACTCTTTCCGCCCCCTTCGGATAGGGGACCTCCTGTATTCTCGGCGGCGAGGAGACCGCTCATCCGGATGGCGTTGGCGGAAGGTTCCCTCTCGGGCCTGCTTTTCATCCAGATGGCGGCGAAGATCATCGTCCTTCTGCCGATTGAGGGCGGTATTGTGGGGACCTGAAGCTCGGGGATGATGGGAGGCCATAGAGTCCAAAGAGGCATTGTGGATGGAGACGTGGTCCTGGTAAAGAGGTTGTTTCTGAGGGTTAGGACCCTTAGGAGGTGGCTGATTAGGAGGAGGAGGAAGGTCCTGTTGGAGCGGGTCTTCCGCTGGAGGAGGAAGTTGCCCTTGCTGTTGGGTAGGCTGGATGGGAAATTCGTGCTGCTGATCGGGGTTGGGTCCTCTGTTAGACCCCCTTGATCTGACTTTCCTAGGAGGCATGGCTGGAGAAGATCTTTTCAACGGGAATAGGGGAGATCTCTATTCGTTAGTTTTCCACAGACGGCGCCAATCTGTTACCGCTAAATTTGGTGTGGGGGCAAACAGATAGTATTTGTGGATTCTTAGGGAAACTGAATAGTAAACCTGTATACCTGTTCCGTCGGAGTTTGATCGTTGCACCCGCCGTACACCTGCAAAAAAGTGCGAGACACCGGGGCTGTTCCCGGCGACGCACCCTCCGACGCTCAAGTCAGTAATCTAGCAAGACTATGAAAGAGCGCAAAAACTGGAGAAAGATTGATTACCTCTTAATGGAGATGGATGTGGGGTATTTATAGGCGTCTTAGGGAACAGATTAGGAATGTAATCCCCGTGATCTGATAAGGAATATACTCCTTGTAAACAGATTAGGAATGTAATCCCTAATTCCTAGTGGAGGGATAGGCATGAATCAGGGCCGTTGATTAGGATCGAATCAGAACCCTAATTCTATCCCTATGTTCGGGCTTTATTGCTGGTTGAAACCCGCACCCGATTGAAGCGGATCCGTTTGTGGGTTATTGGGTCTTTGACGAAGAGACCCAGCACCCATCTCAGACCCATTGGTAGGTGAAATTACCGTTTTACCCCTGGGCTTCAAGATTCGTGCCCGATTTGGAAGATTCCGATTAACCTCCATTTTTAGCCATATCAGGCAGTGTACTCAGGGACAAGCTCCAAGTATCATGTAATCATGTATCATGTAAATAAGCTCCAAACCCAAACAAGCTCTAGTGTCATGTGTGTACGTGTCATGTATATCGTGTCAAGCTTCACATGTAAACAAGCTTCAATAACCACTAGGTTCTTCCGAGTACACATTTCTGCACTATCCACTACTAGATCTTTCCCTTAACCCTGGCTTGGTTAATTTTATTATTAATGTCATACAAGCATGTATATGTACAAAACATATCAAGTATACCATGGCATGATCATGTGGCAAGTTCAAGTTGCAAGATAAACATGTACGTGTGCAAGATAGTTCATAAAAGAATAAAGATGTCAAATCTCAAGTTCACGACAGCAAGACCCTATTGTAGTAAAATAGTAATTTCCAGTGTTATAAATAAGCAAATCTGGATCTGTTAAAGGATCTGAAAAATAGACTTCCACACGAATCCAGCGAATATAAATAAGTCATATACTAATTCACAAAAGCATAGCTCAAAACTGATTTTAATACAGGAAATAAGTTCAGCCATAAATCAGGAAAACGAATTCAAGAACAAGAAAACAACATGAAAACTTAATAAATAAATCCACAAAATATCTGGGGTAATCCACTATATGTCCAGTATCTAAATATAAATTTTCAGACTTTTCCAGTAAAGTTAGATTAGTCATCAAAAATAAGAAAGCATCAAGAGAACATAGTTTGGCAAATCTGGAATTTCCAACACTGCTGTACGAAAACTAAGATATCTCGCAACCAGTAAAATGAAATCCAAGTCCGCCAAAGGTATGTGAAAATAGATAAAATATAATAACTTTCATATTTCTCAAGCATTTTTCATACAGTAAAAAAAATCATAGTAAAAATGTAACACCCCGCAAAATTGAAATTACAATTTTGCCCCTGGGTGTTACGCACGTATATTTTGTAATGTATTTCATTACATATTTTGGATTCGTACTATTTATGCATTTTCCGTATCGATTTCAGTCAACTAAAATATAATATTTCAATCCCTGGGATTTACGTGTTTTTTTTTTCGTGTTTTGATGCACGTGTTTCCACCACTACGTATAATATTTTTTATAGGTTTAAATTATTTATTTTTATGTATTTAAATCTATTTTATAAAACGAAAATTTATTTTCCCCTTGTTTTGATTAAAATGCATTTTTCGACTTTCTGCACGTATATTGCACGTACTTTCTACGTGTTATGATTTCATCAGGAAATATATGTAAATTAGTAAATATAATTTTTGCTGATATTATTTTCAATTATATTTAATAACTTTTCATCAATAAAGTCGATTTTTGCATTTTCATGTTTTACGTGCGATGCACGTGGTTTCGGTGTGCACATTTAAGCGTAGTTGTTTTCAAAATAATTTTCGATGTGTGTAACACCCGTAGTTTTCGAAAATTATAAAATAATATATATATAGTATTGGTGTTGTTTAGATAACGTGCATGGATTGGTATAATATAAAAAATGGATGGTTTAATGAAATGAAATGGTAGGTTTGGAGGGGGTCCCACGTGGAATTTGAAGGAAGGCACAGCAATGTGTTGGTCTTGCCTTGACTTTGTCAAGATGACGTGGCTTCCACATTTGGGGCCCACGATGGAGATCAAAACATCAAAATTGTGCTGGATTGAATTGGTGGTCCGGTTGAGATGTAGGAAGGAGAAGAGTTAGGAGTTGGGGTTTTTGAATAATGAGTGAGTTAATGTGAGAGAGGTGGTGAGTTGAAGAGTTGGAGGTTTTTGAGAGTTAGGAAAATGAGAGGTTAAAAATTAATTTGAGTGAGTTATTAGGTGTGTAATTTTGCAAATTGAACCCTCTACAAACCCTATAAATAGCACCTCTCTTCTTCTCATTTCACACACCAAAAAGAATAGAAAATCAAGAGAAAGAAAAGGAAAAGAGAAGAGAGTGTTGTGCTTGGAGGCCATTGCTAGGAGGAGAAGAGCTAGGAGTCTTGGAGCTAGAAGTGGTGATCATTTTTCCAATTGTTCAAGCCTTCATTGAAGTGGGTGTTCTCTACTTTCTAATTATAGATAATATCATGCTAATTAAAAAGAAGAAATGCTTTATATTACGAATCTTGTTTATATGCTTAGGAAATTTGTATGTGTTGAATATACGATTCATGTGTAATAGTGTTATACTAAATTTATACTTGATACCATGATTAGTCAAATGAAGAAAGAAAGAAAGATAAATTAGAATGTTACCACAAAATATGTCTACTATTGCATGTTGTTATGTAAAAATAAAATTTTCTTTCATAAAAGAATTATCCTTGATGATTAAGAGACTTGTTCGTCTTTATTGCCAAGTTTAATTAGTTTGATGGGAGCACATAAACTAATCTTCATGAATAAAACTCTTAGAAATCAAGTTTTGAGATAAAGGCAAAATCTATATCTAGAATGAGAAGGGAGATTATTTAAAAATAGAAATATATTTTAAAAAAGAGTTTGAAATGAGTTTTGCTACTGTTTTCTTTTAAAATTTACCTCAGTCTAAAAGTTTATATCAATATCATAAAGTGTTGGATCTTGGGATAAACGATTTTTTTTTTTTTGGGGTAAAAAGAGACAATCTGAGAACAGTATGAACAAAACTAAAGTAATACAATCTTTAATCAGTAGTTGCAAGTAGATCTATTGGTTAGTGAGTGAGCCATAGGGCTGTCACTGTTGCTGGTAGTAGGTGCGGGATTCGAAACTTATAATCCTCAATTTGTTTTGATTTTGTTTAAAATACCCAGAACCCGAAAGTTGATACATGAGAGTTTCGGCCTGCCTTTATGGCAAGAAAGTCACAAAGACTTCTTGGTCAGTGGGTACCACTAAAGTTGTTGCCGGCTGTTGCCTGGTTCGAATCCCACGGTGCCCCAATACTTTTTTTGGGTTTTAAGAAGTTTTATAAAAAAAAAAAAAAAGAAAATAATTCCCGAAACTGACCCACTGTGGAAAGTATTTACCCGACTGGTCCACTTTTGAAAATATTTACCAAAGTTAGTCCAGAACTGGTTCACTTTCGAAATTATTTAGGTTGAGGACAAATTACACTAAGAGGTTCTTCCTTTATAGTAGTAGAGATGCAAATGAGATTGCAAGTGATAAAATCATGTTTGTGAAAAGGATAAATTTTTGGGAGATCGATGTTGAATAAAATGGTTTCATGAGAAAGAATTATTATTAAGGAATCATAAATCGTGATGTAATAAGATATCATATGAGTTTGAAATTTGTGAATGAGTTATTATTTGCTATGAATAGCTAGATCATGATTAGTGGCAAGACTAAGAAATGAATACTTGTAGATAAGTGTTAAGACAAGATTGTGATCTTTTGTGAATGAATTGAAAGATGAAATTATTTAGGTTTAAGAGATGATTATGAAAGGGTATATGTACCCATGTTTCTTGTACATGAAAACTTATGACTTTGAGTTAGTAAGACCTCGGTACCGGCATTATTGAAATAAAAGAATGTTGAGTTGTGATTTTGAGATGTGGTTATGGAGCCATCTCGTATTTGTTGACTAAGTCCGGTAGGAGGTAAAAACTAATTCTTTGAATGGAAATTATTCATGTCTTGAACTTAAGAAAATTTAGGCACATAAGTGAAGATGTAGTAAACTTAGGGAAACGTAAGTGGGGTGCTCTATATAGTTGTTGGTGGACTCCAAGACTATAGACCCAGTTGGTGGACTGAGGTTGCCCTGTGGGAGACGGATTATTATATTTTAGTCCGGGACTATGAGGACGGGTCAGCGGTGGACTCCGGGATCTTGAGTAGTCGGACGGATGGATTTTTGTGTTTACCGTCTCCAATGTATATATATATATACTGGGCTAGAGGGTCACATACGGGACGGTTCGTACGATGTGGAATCTGTTATAACAGCTGTTGGTGGACTCCAAGGCTGGGATTCACATTCGTGGAATAGTCTGAACTTTGTTTTGCTACCGGGTAGTTTTCATGGCGAGGGATCGAGCCCTTTATTGTGGAGAACGTAGGCGCTTGCCCTCGGACCTATGTAGTATGGGATGCATAGAATCTGAACAAGTGTGCATTAGTGTCATCCTAGTGTAGAAATGTGTGCATTAGGCATTAAGGCATGACATACACTTATGTTTAGAATAATCACTTTTGACACTTTACTTGTTCATTCAATATTTTTGTGATTTGTTAAAGTATGAGATCGTTATACTATTCCCGGCATAGAGAGGATAGCCGTGTATAACATTTCGTCAGTTGTAAGTGACTGACGTGCCCACAGATTGACATGCAGGTAATGGACTATTCATGGAGTTATAAAGTGGATATGCTGGTGCTGTTTTATTTTGAAGATGTTGTAAATGTTTTATTGTAAATTTCATTCTTCCGCTGTGTAAAACCAAGTTGTAATTGAACTCTGATGTATTTGTGAATAAAAAGTTTTAAATTTTCCTTGTAAAATTGTACGAAGTGAAGTAAAGATCCTGTGAAATCCCGAGTTTGTCCTTATTTGAAATTCGGGGTGTTACAGATGGTATCAGAGCATGCTTCACAAGTAGTACAAGTTTATAAGGAACGATAAAAAGTGACGATAAATTTGGGAACAAACCAAGAGAGTCCTTCTGTCAACCGGGTGTAAACAACCCTAAGCGACACGGTATTTAAGCGTCTTCGGACCACCGCTAGCTGGGAACCGACTCTTACGGCTAACCCAAGTAAATCAGAACTTGATAGACTAAAAATTTGTTTAGGAAGAGTAGTAAGATCATTAACTATAGTCTAGAACCCGTGACACCTTATTGAATAGTTACAATATTATTCCTGCAGACACTAGAGTATGAGTTTCAGTCTATAGAGATTTAAATATAAGTGATTTACATTTGTGTTGCTCTATGCACTGATATTTTCTCTTTCTTTTGGATGACTGGAGTCGTGAATGAAGTTGCTATTGAACTTACATTCAATTTCATTCATGATGTTTTTCTCGTATACATTGATATGAGAGTGTATGCGAGCACATTTTTTTCCTGGGTATCAGAGTGGCGCAGTGGAAGCATGGTTGGCTTGGACCGTCATTCATGATACCTTACACACTTTCCTCTCAAATTATTTTTGTAGATCATTATCATGGTACTTTCTCCATATTCAATATATAAATTTTTAATAAATATTTTCTTATGTTATTAAATCATTTAAATATTTTATATTCATCTATCTACCTTAGTCTTGATATTTTAAACTTGTTTTTTTTCAAACTTAAAATTTCGTCTTTCATGTATTTATGTCACTTTATATTTACCCGTTTATATCTAATATTACTCTACGTATTTTGTCAAGTTTCAAACTACCGTTTATTATGTTAATATTGCAACCACTATTTTTCTCATTTTTCTTATGAAATTTTCTCATGTGCACTCATTTTATATGATTTTGATTTCTATGATACTATAGTATCTTATCCTATATGTATTTAACAAGATTGAAATTTTCTGTGACATGTACAAAATACAATCTTTCCCTAGCGAGTTCCGGGGACGGAACTACTCTAAGGGGGGGAGAGTGTAACACCCCGCAAAATTGAAATTACAATTTTGCCCCTGGGTGTTACGCACGTATATTTTGTAATGTATTTCATTACATATTTTGGATTCGTACTATTTATGCATTTTCCGTATCGATTTCAGTCAACTAAAATATAATATTTCAATCCCTGGGATTTACGTGTTTTTTTTTTCGTGTTTTGATGCACGTGTTTCCACCACTACGTATAATATTTTTTATAGGTTTAAATTATTTATTTTTATGTATTTAAATCTATTTTATAAAACGAAAATTTATTTTCCCCTTGTTTTGATTAAAATGCATTTTTCGACTTTCTGCACGTATATTGCACGTACTTTCTACGTGTTATGATTTCATCAGGAAATATATGTAAATTAGTAAATATAATTTTTGCTGATATTATTTTCAATTATATTTAATAACTTTTCATCAATAAAGTCGATTTTTGCATTTTCATGTTTTACGTGCGATGCACGTGGTTTCGGTGTGCACATTTAAGCGTAGTTGTTTTCAAAATAATTTTCGATGTGTGTAACACCCGTAGTTTTCGAAAATTATAAAATAATATATATATAGTATTGGTGTTGTTTAGATAACGTGCATGGATTGGTATAATATAAAAAATGGATGGTTTAATGAAATGAAATGGTAGGTTTGGAGGGGGTCCCACGTGGAATTTGAAGGAAGGCACAGCAATGTGTTGGTCTTGCCTTGACTTTGTCAAGATGACGTGGCTTCCACATTTGGGGCCCACGATGGAGATCAAAACATCAAAATTGTGCTGGATTGAATTGGTGGTCCGGTTGAGATGTAGGAAGGAGAAGAGTTAGGAGTTGGGGTTTTTGAATAATGAGTGAGTTAATGTGAGAGAGGTGGTGAGTTGAAGAGTTGGAGGTTTTTGAGAGTTAGGAAAATGAGAGGTTAAAAATTAATTTGAGTGAGTTATTAGGTGTGTAATTTTGCAAATTGAACCCTCTACAAACCCTATAAATAGCACCTCTCTTCTTCTCATTTCACACACCAAAAAGAATAGAAAATCAAGAGAAAGAAAAGGAAAAGAGAAGAGAGTGTTGTGCTTGGAGGCCATTGCTAGGAGGAGAAGAGCTAGGAGTCTTGGAGCTAGAAGTGGTGATCATTTTTCCAATTGTTCAAGCCTTCATTGAAGTGGGTGTTCTCTACTTTCTAATTATAGATAATATCATGCTAATTAAAAAGAAGAAATGCTTTATATTACGAATCTTGTTTATATGCTTAGGAAATTTGTATGTGTTGAATATACGATTCATGTGTAATAGTGTTATACTAAATTTATACTTGATACCATGATTAGTCAAATGAAGAAAGAAAGAAAGATAAATTAGAATGTTACCACAAAATATGTCTACTATTGCATGTTGTTATGTAAAAATAAAATTTTCTTTCATAAAAGAATTATCCTTGATGATTAAGAGACTTGTTCGTCTTTATTGCCAAGTTTAATTAGTTTGATGGGAGCACATAAACTAATCTTCATGAATAAAACTCTTAGAAATCAAGTTTTGAGATAAAGGCAAAATCTATATCTAGAATGAGAAGGGAGATTATTTAAAAATAGAAATATATTTTAAAAAAGAGTTTGAAATGAGTTTTGCTACTGTTTTCTTTTAAAATTTACCTCAGTCTAAAAGTTTATATCAATATCATAAAGTGTTGGATCTTGGGATAAACGATTTTTTTTTTTTGGGGTAAAAAGAGACAATCTGAGAACAGTATGAACAAAACTAAAGTAATACAATCTTTAATCAGTAGTTGCAAGTAGATCTATTGGTTAGTGAGTGAGCCATAGGGCTGTCACTGTTGCTGGTAGTAGGTGCGGGATTCGAAACTTATAATCCTCAATTTGTTTTGATTTTGTTTAAAATACCCAGAACCCGAAAGTTGATACATGAGAGTTTCGGCCTGCCTTTATGGCAAGAAAGTCACAAAGACTTCTTGGTCAGTGGGTACCACTAAAGTTGTTGCCGGCTGTTGCCTGGTTCGAATCCCACGGTGCCCCAATACTTTTTTTGGGTTTTAAGAAGTTTTATAAAAAAAAAAAAAAAAAAATAATTCCCGAAACTGACCCACTGTGGAAAGTATTTACCCGACTGGTCCACTTTTGAAAATATTTACCAAAGTTAGTCCAGAACTGGTTCACTTTCGAAATTATTTAGGTTGAGGACAAATTACACTAAGAGGTTCTTCCTTTATAGTAGTAGAGATGCAAATGAGATTGCAAGTGATAAAATCATGTTTGTGAAAAGGATAAATTTTTGGGAGATCGATGTTGAATAAAATGGTTTCATGAGAAAGAATTATTATTAAGGAATCATAAATCGTGATGTAATAAGATATCATATGAGTTTGAAATTTGTAAATGAGTTATTATTTGCTATGAATAGCTAGATCATGATTAGTGGCAAGACTAAGAAATGAATACTTGTAGATAAGTGTTAAGACAAGATTGTGATCTTTTGTGAATGAATTGAAAGATGAAATTATTTAGGTTTAAGAGATGATTATGAAAGGGTATATGTACCCATGTTTCTTGTACATGAAAACTTATGACTTTGAGTTAGTAAGACCTCGGTACCGGCATTATTGAAATAAAAGAATGTTGAGTTGTGATTTTGAGATGTGGTTATGGAGCCATCTCGTATTTGTTGACTAAGTCCGGTAGGAGGTAAAAACTAATTCTTTGAATGGAAATTATTCATGTCTTGAACTTAAGAAAATTTAGGCACATAAGTGAAGATGTAGTAAACTTAGGGAAACGTAAGTGGGGTGCTCTATATAGTTGTTGGTGGACTCCAAGACTATAGACCCAGTTGGTGGACTGAGGTTGCCCTGTGGGAGACGGATTATTATATTTTAGTCCGGGACTATGAGGACGGGTCAGCGGTGGACTCCGGGATCTTGAGTAGTCGGACGGATGGATTTTTGTGTTTACCGTCTCCAATGTATATATATATATATACTGGGCTAGAGGGTCACATACGGGACGGTTCGTACGATGTGGAATCTGTTATAACAGCTGTTGGTGGACTCCAAGGCTGGGATTCACATTCGTGGAATAGTCTGAACTTTGTTTTGCTACCGGGTAGTTTTCATGGCGAGGGATCGAGCCCTTTATTGTGGAGAACGTAGGCGCTTGCCCTCGGACCTATGTAGTATGGGATGCATAGAATCTGAACAAGTGTGCATTAGTGTCATCCTAGTGTAGAAATGTGTGCATTAGGCATTAAGGCATGACATACACTTATGTTTAGAATAATCACTTTTGACACTTTACTTGTTCATTCAATATTTTTGTGATTTGTTAAAGTATGAGATCGTTATACTATTCCCGGCATAGAGAGGATAGCCGTGTATAACATTTCGTCAGTTGTAAGTGACTGACGTGCCCACAGATTGACATGCAGGTAATGGACTATTCATGGAGTTATAAAGTGGATATGCTGGTGCTGTTTTATTTTGAAGATGTTGTAAATGTTTTATTGTAAATTTCATTCTTCCGCTGTGTAAAACCAAGTTGTAATTGAACTCTGATGTATTTGTGAATAAAAAGTTTTAAATTTTCCTTGTAAAATTGTACGAAGTGAAGTAAAGATCCTGTGAAATCCCGAGTTTGTCCTTATTTGAAATTCGGGGTGTTACAAAAAATAAGGTTCTTTACTGAACAACGAGCAAAATACATGTATAGATTTTAGAAACGAGCATGGAACATCACATAAAACCTATCAATAAAATTCACCAAAATTCTGGGTAATTCCTAACTTAATAAAGAAACACTGATCCAAGTTTCAGACCAAAATAATATGTATAGCATGGTTCTTGAAAATAGTTTGTTATCAAAATTACCCAAAAACAGAATCTAGAAAAGATCGACACCACGGTACTAAAACAGTCATAACTCAGTCATACAAAATCAAAATTGAGCAAGGTCAAAGGGGTTTGAAAATAGATGAAATTATCTAAAACTCATGTTTTATACCGAAATCAAGATACTAACTGTAGCACAGTCGAAAACAGCAAACAAAACAGAACAGTGCCAAAAATACAGATTTTTTCCCTTAAAACAAAACCCACATAGCTTCAAGAAAATTGATCCAAACACATCCAAACATGAAATCGAGTCTACCGAGTGTCTAATTATCATGATTCAGGGTACCTAACATGTCCACACCAAGAATATCATATGGGTCTCAATCAAAATACAAATTTGCACACAAGTCTCACATACATGTTTCAAAAAATAAGAATTGGGCAAATCCTAGGTTAATCATGTCCATTTGGTGTCGTGAGTCATCTAAGGCCAAAATATCACAATAGAGACAAAACCCATCAAGGAAAACACAATCAAGAGTTGTTTCTAGACCCAACTACACTATAGGTGAACTTTGGGACTTGTATCAAACAAATGAATTAGAGTACAAGTTACTTGCCTGAGAGACGACGAATCCAACCAAAGGAAGGAGATTAATGAGAACGGATTCCCGGGCACGAACCAACGAATGGATCGAACACGAACAAGATCACGAATCCAAAGAACAAATAACCCACGAACACGATCGGACGACTGAGATCAAACCATGATCAAGAAGATCAAGATGAGATCATGAAGATCCGATGGCCCACAACAAGAGATCAAGAATCAAGATCAATCGGACGGCCCACATTCAAACCATCAAACCACATAAAACAACAACCACAAAGGCAAGGGGGGGTGCACGTGCTGCTCTGCTGGACGGTGGATGGCGGGAGGCAGGCCAAGAGGGCACGGCGGCAGGGACAGCGACTCCAGCTGCTGTCGCTGGCGCCGGGAGAGGAGATAGGAAAGAGGGGGAGGTGCAGTGGGTCGCCAGGGCTGACGACGGGACGACTTTTGCGGAGGGGAGACGATGCATAGGTGTGCGGGGTGATCAGGAGGCACAGGAGGGTGCGCACGGTGGAGACTGCAGCGCTGCTGCTGCTTGGCTGCACGCCTGAAGGACACTACAATGCCGACTGGGGGGTTGCGGCGATTCTGGGGGGCTAGCAGTGAGCAGCTGTCGCTACGCGACCGGGAGGAGGAGGGAGGTAGGGGAAGAAGTGGAAGCGGCTGATGGTTAGGAAGAAGATGAACGGTTTATACGATGGGTATATATAAAGTAGGGTTTAGGGTGAGAGACTCGTTGGGTAATATCGGGTTTGGGTTGGGGCTGATAACGGGTAAGGAATGCTTGGTTTGGGTAGTTTCAAATAGGGTATGGGTTGGGTGGTTTAGAGTATTGGGTATGGGTAATAGGGATAAGATAAAGGGGTAATGGGTTTATTTAATGGGTATAAGGATAATGTAACTAATGGGTAATGGGTTTAATGCATATATGGGCTTAATAGGTTTTAAAATAGAATTTAATTGGGTTTAAAAATTTGAATGGGTAATAGGATTTAAATAAAAATAGTGTTTTAAATTCAATAAAATAACAAATAAAATATTGTTGATAATAAAATGTAATTTTTATTACAAAACTAGAATTTATTTAAAATAGATACAATACAATTAGCACATAGAAATGGATTTTCAATAACCCGCCAAAATTAGTAATAATAATAACAATAATAACTGTAATAATAATAAGAGAAATAATAACAAAACTAGGAATTGTATTTAAATATAAAATTATAGAAAATAGTTACAATTTAAAATTATTGATCGAAAACATAATTTAAAATAGAAGATCAAAAAAAAATCATTTTGACAAAAGAATTTGAAAACCGGAAAAATAATTTGCAAAATTTATTTAAAGTACAGAAAATACACAAAAATACTTTTTTGGGAAAACAGGGGTTACATAGTAAGTGACCAAGTATTCTAAGCTGGTTGGAGTTTCTTGCATTAGTTTATTTCCTGTTTGAATAAATTATAATTACTACATGGATTTGTATTGGGCATTTTTGTCCGAGGATTTATGTCTTGTTCCAGATTTGATTATTTGAGATTAAGTATTCTTGTTTTCAAGTATTTCTATTGACCTCATTAATTTGTCTCATGCATGCGTGAATGATTATTTCTTGTTTATCCTTGTTTATACTTGTGTATTCTTGTAAAGATCTATACAGCTTATGAATGGTGAAAGCCATTTGCTAGACTTGTGTCGCGTATCAGTATTCCGAAGTCTTTTTTGGGAAGCGGGGTGTGACATTTATAGGGAGAGTGATACTTGATCTCAGGACGAATGTCTTCCAATACTTCCAACCACCTTCTTTGCCGAAGATTTAGATCCTTCTGCTGATAAATGTACTTCAGGATCTTGTGGTCGGTATACTTATTGACCTTCTCACCATATACATAAAGACTCCACTACTTCAAGGCAAAGATAATAGCTGCTAACTCCAAATCATGCGTCGGATAATTCTTTCATGCAGACGCAGCTGCCTCGAATCATAGGCAATAACCTTGCCTTCCTGCATCAAGACACACTCCAAACCTGTGAGAGATGCATCACTGAAGATATCATAATCCTTCCTAGCTTGTGGCAAAGCTAAAATAGGCACAGTCATCAACCTCTCCTTTAGCTCAAGAAAACTCGCCTCACACTTATCAGTCCATGCGAATGCCACATTCTTCTGAGTTAACCCTGTCAAAGGACATGCAATCTGTGAATAGTCCTGAATGATTCTCATGTGGTACCCAGCCAAACCCAAGAAATTCCTGACTTCCTTCACTGACGTTGGCCTAGGCCAATCCTTCACTACTTCAACCTTCTGAGGATTAGTGGCCACTCCCTCCTTAGAAATGATATGACCAAGAAAAGCTACCTCAAACTTCCAAAACTCACACTTTGACAGCTTAGCATACAAGTTATGCTCCTATAACTTTTTCAATACCTCTGTCAAGTGCATTGAATGCTCTTCCTCTGACTTCGAATACACCAAAATATCATCAATGAAAACCACCACGAAGGAATCAATGAATGGCTGCAATATCCGATTCATCATATCCATGAATACTGCCAGTGCATTCGTCATTCCGAATGGCATTAGAAAAAACTCATATAGTCCATGACGAGTCCTGAAAGCTATTTTACTCACATTTTCCTCCTTGACTCGAACTTGATGATACTCTGAACTCAAATCAATCTTCGAAAACACATCTTCCTCCTTGACCCGAAGCCTATTGAACCGATCATCAATCCATGGAAGCGGATACCTGTTCCTAAATAGTCACCCTATTCAACTCCCGATAGTCAATGCACATCCTCATTGACCCATCCTTCTTCTTGACCAACAACACTGGCACACCCCACGGTGAAGAACTCAGCCTGATGAAATCCTTACTCAGCAATTCCTCAATGTACTTATTAACTTCATCCTGCTCTACAGGTGCCATCCTGTATGGAGCCTTAGAAATCAGAGCACTCCCCGGCTGAACATTAATGCAAAACTCCACATCTCACTGCGGCGGCAATCCTAGTAAATCTTCCAAGAACACTGTAGGAAAATCTCTGACAACTGGAATGCCTCTGACTTCATCTGGATTCATCAACTTAGTACCACTACAACCACCTTCTGGTTCTTCATTTTCCCCTGAAAAGTCACTGCGGGACCACCTGGTGCCTTCACCAACACCTCTTTCTTCTTTCATTCAATTGTGGCATCATATATTGCCATCCAATCAATGCCCACAATCACATTCACACCCAGAACTTGCAGCTCAATAAGATCAATGCCAAATAATCTCCCACCAATCTCGATCTCACAGCCCTCGTAATATCGATCAGCAATCAATTCATCTCCTGATGGCGTTGCCACCGACAAGACTCTGCCTGGAAACAACTTAGGTTCCACACTAAGACTTTTGCAAAATTGGGCGACACAAATATATGCGAAGAACCAGTTTCAAATAAATCTTTTGCTTTTATTCCATTAACCAAAACAAATCCTGTTACATGAAAAATGATACTCATATCTCCAATTTATTCTCAAACAAGGTTTTACTTAATACATTGAATAAATAAAAATTCAAAATTCTTGCATACCCTGGTCACCCTCTGAGTTACCCGCATCCTCCTTAGTCAATGCGAACACTTGCCCTTGCCTCTGAAATTTTCCTCCGCCTGCACCACCCTTCTTCAACTATGGATAGAAAAGCTTAGTATGCCCCACTTGCCTACACTGAAAACAAGTCTGCTTCGCCAGTTTAGGACATGCTAACTTGAAGTGACCTGCCTCTTTATAGTAGTAACAAGCCACCTCTTGAGTTGCAGGTGAGCTCTGCTCTGGCCTACTGAACTTGCCCTGCTTCACTGGAAACTTCTTCACACTCTGACTAGCTACTGGCCTCTTGCTCCTGTTCCAGGTCTCTTGCTTTTTCTGCAACTAGTCCATATCCTCTTCTGTCATCACTGCTCTCCTGACCAGCTTATCAAACCTCCTTATGCCTAAAGGAATCATCATCGACCTCAAATTTGACCTCAAGCCCTGCTCAAATTTCTTGGCCTTTTTGCTTTATCAACAATCAGCTCCGGTGCGTTTATTGACAGCTGAGCGAACTTAGTCTCATATTCATACACTATCATATTGCCTTGCTGCAGATTCAAGAATTCCATTGCCCTCTTCTCCTGAATATCCAGAGGAAAGAAACGATCCCTGAATTCATCCATAGAACCTGCCCAAGTCACTTGCTGTTCTCCAAAAGTCCTCTTTACTGACTGCCACCAGACGCCAACATTCTTCTCTAACTGCATAGTAGCCAATTTCACCTTATTGACTGTTGGGGTCTCTAAGACTTCGAAGACCATCTCCATCTGTCTAATCCAATCATCAGCCTCATTTGGATCAGACAGCCCCTCAAACACAGACGGCTTCATCCTCTTGAAGAACTCAACCTGCTTGATAGGATCAACATTAACAAACACTAGTCCAGCCCTCCTGATTCTGATTTTGATTCTGTGTCATATTAGCTGCCATGAATGAATTCAAGATCTGATACACCCTGGCAATCTCAGTCTCAAGATCAAGTCTAGCCCCATGGGAACTTCCAGCCCCGTCACCATTACCACCATTCCTGGTCTTGGGTCCTGCCATTACTGAATACTGCAAAATGAGGGTAAAGTTAGAGCATCAAAACACAATTCACATCCACATCAATACCTCATGGAAAAACCTCAACCATACCCCAAACCAAAACATCATGTTCGAACTCTACGTGATACTCACACTTTAATGTCCACACCTAGATACTCACACTCTAATGTCCACACCTAGGTTTATTTTTATGTCATGTCTATTATTACTATTGAAGCATGCTCTGATACCAATCTTTGTGGTGCCCCAAATTTCCAATATGATATCTCAGAAATACGTGGCACAATTCACAGCATCAACCTCAATTGTAATAGTAAACATAGCCAAAATACAGAGAAAACTTTCAACTTTTATTACATTAATTCTTACACAGCACAGCGGAAAACACCTTGAATTACAATTTCTTTCTTTTACAACACATTCTTTTACAATTTACATAAGCCATAACATCAATCTAGCACATGCATCCAAATTCCAACGCTATAGGTACCTACGTGTAAAACATGAGGCTAGAGATAATCCTAACCCCCAAAACTACAAGGGTCAGCCATAATGGTGTGAGTGACATAAAAGAATTGCAACATAAGGTATAGAGTCATAAACAACTGGTATTAACAGTAAGAATAAATGAAATAAGAAATAATAATAAATAAAACATGAAAACATCAAGTGAAACTAGACTAAATGTCAAGTGTAGAAAAAACAGGAAACAACAACATGCATAAAACCAAGTCAAAAAAATACCAATACTATATGCTGACTCTCTAATGCGTACTAGTCGGATTCTATGCATCCCACTCTACATAGGTCCGGTGCAAGCCCTTATCGTTCTCCACTTGATAGGGTTAAATCCCCCGCTATGAAACTAATCATACTACGATGACTACTACGAGCTTTAGACATTCTACAAATATCAATTCTCGCCCTTGGAATACTGAAGGCCAATCCCACTTCGTAGATCATTCTGTGGCCCTTACGTCCATCGTCTCGGAAAACTGGAGATTGCCTCACTCGGCAGGTCATCCTGGAACCCTCATTGCACAAACATCCCATGAGCGTTGCTCTCATCTTCTGAATACTGGAGATCAATCCCACTCCATGGATCACTCTGTGGCCCATACGTCTGTCGTCTCGAAAAACTGGGAAATATCTCACTCCTTGGATCATCCTAGAGTCCATAACTCACGTTTTCTCTCATTTCATCATATGACCATCTAGTACCTGTACTTATCTTGTTAAGTTAATTAATTATTTAATAGATTTCGAATCTCTTAGAGTTGGTGTACCCTACTGGGCTTAACTCAACTGAACAACAACCAAAATCTCAACCGCTGGTAGCTAAGGCCCCACTTAATCTCTAAAGACTCATAACTCAACTATCAATACCAAAACTTTCAATAAAACTCATAAATCCATTATCGAAACGATTATATCAAGAAAACTTCTTAAATCAACGAAAATCCAAATCTATATAATGTACTCATAAAATTCCAGAATTCAAATAAAAACATTAAACCCATCAAATAACAGGAAATCACATTTTAAGTCGTAGAATATCACCAAAACATCAATTCTTTTGAAAACACATATAACTCACTTAATAAGGTCATAAGAATACATTTAAAACTCTATTATAAGTAAAATATAACTCTGTAAAATATTATGATCTGTAGTAAAAACATCATCTAAAATAGTAGAGCAATAGTCCATAATATCGAGGAAATAACCGTTTAAAAGAAACGAAGAAAACTCAACAAAACTACTCAAAACAGCAGGTGCGGTCGACTGCCCAAACAGTTCAAAAACAGGGTAGTCGAACGCCCCTTTGAAAATTCTCAAAAAAATAGCATGGCAGTCAATTGTGCGGTCGACCGCGACCTGATATATAGCCAGGTTAGGTTTTTGTGCATGTTTCGACTGATACGTCGATAAACCTCTGTAAAATAAAAATTAAACTTTTTTAGATGATTAATTATAACTTGTATAACATATAGGAGTTTATAAAACACGTCAAATCATATCAAGATCTCAAAAGAGTGATTTTTCACAAAAATCTTTCAGAAACAGTCAATGTGCATATGTAAGTGTGTTTATGTGTATACTTGCTTTAGTCAAAGCCTCAAAATCTCATCAATAAGTAGTATAATGTTCAAAACCATCTCAGTACCAAAACAACGCAAATCCAATTGAAAACTTCGCAAAATTCTCAAAATCCCAATTTTGGCCATAAGCTTCAGACCCAAAATTCAATTACTCAAATCCAACTTTAGAACTTGATCTTTTGATTCAAAAAATCCTTCTATAACTTGTTGTACACATACCCAATCACTTACATCAGTTAATCCATGAATATATGCAACTACAACATGCAAACAATCAAGTTCTCCTTCATCAATACTCAAACAGAGCATGTATATATATACACACAGTACAGGTCATCTTTAATCAAAATTTGTTTACTTTCATGCAATAACATCATACAACTCAATATATATGTTCAAATAAGCAACAATATGATCGAAAACATCCTACTCATGATTCCTATTAGGTTCTTAACAAATCTCAAGCCATATATATATAATTTTAATCATCAAAGCCTAGGTTTCATGAAAAGATTCAATTATTAATTCATCCATCCATCAAAATTCATTATATCTTCATACCATCATCTAGCATGCTTTCTAATAGATGAATCATCACATACAACATGCCTAGAACAATAAGAAAAAAAATATATGTCACTCACCTTATTGAAGAATCAACCGATGATAATAAAAAAAATAAGAAAATCCCTCATTTCGCAAGAAAACCAAGATCATCGCTTTGAAACTCCTAGAAAATAATAATAAAGAAATCTCTTTGTGTAGTGCAGCAAAGAGACGACTGCACTTCACCTTTAATAGGCTGGAAATAGGGTATCTAGGGTTTTTGAATATATTTGCAAAATATCTCTTTTAAATATATCTTTACATATATACATCTTTATACTTGGAAATTAGATAAAACCAAATTAATTGAGATTTAAAAAAAAACTACCGTAATATTGGCCGGCACTGTTTTAAAAACCCAGAAAACAAAATTACACTTTTTTCCCTCTAAGTGCCAATTTAGCAAAAATAACCTTCTTTATCAAAACTTGTAAAATAAACAAAATTAATCGAAACAAAAAGTAAACTATTTACCTTTCAGTTGATTGGGCATCATGCCCAGCCCAAAAATCTGAAAATCTGGAGTTTTCACTCCAAGTGATAATTTTGCACAAAAGTCTCTCTTTTTGTAATATTTACAAATAGGTCAAATAATTATCGGAAAAATCCAGAAAATTCAAAAAAAATATCTAATAATAATTAATTGGTTTTCCCAAAATAATTTTTGACTTTGAACTTCCCAAGAAAATATTTGCACGTGTTTTGCACATGTAAAAAGGTAAATTTCAGAAAAATGTTTATTTATTCACCAAAAATCATTTTAATTCATTTATTAATCTTAAAAGCATTATTTAAAAATCAGGGGTATTACACCCTGTTCTCGAAATCCACATCGAACATCGAGGCAAGGGTTCGGTGCTGAGCATCGAGCTCTAAGCGTTTTGGCTTGAGAAAGCTACACCTGTGCTCGAGATCCACGTCAAGCATCGAGGATGGGGGGTTAGTACCGAGCGTCAAGCTCTAAGCATTTTGGCTTGAGAAAGCTACCCCTGTGCTCGAGATCCATATCAAGTTTCGAGGCTAGGGGTCGGTGCTGAGCATTGAGCTTTAAGCATTTTGGCTTGAGAAAGCTACCCCTATGCTCGAGATCCACATCGAGCGGGATAGGGGGGCGATGCCGAGCATCAAGGTCTAAGAGTTTTTGCTTGAGAAAGCTACCCTTGTGCTCGAGATCCGCATCGAGCGTCGAGGATGGGAAGTCGGCGCCGAGCTTATAGCTTAGGCGTTCTTGCTTGAGAAAGCAACCCCTGTGCTCGCAGTTTATAGCGAGCGTCGAGGAAGGGTTCGGCACTGAGCGACAAATGAGGGCCTTTTTTACTTGAAAAAGCTACCCCTGTGCTCGAGATCAACGCCGAGCGTCGAGGATGGGGGGTCGGCACCGAGCGTATAGCTTAGGCATTCTTTCCTGAGAAAGCTGCCCCTGTGCTCGCGGTTTATGGCGAGCGTTAAGGAAGGGGTCAGCACCGAGCGACGAACGAGGGCCTTTTTTTCTTGAAAAAGCTACACCTATGCTTGAGATTTATGGCGAGCGTCGAGGTAGGTGGTCCAAAATGTTTTTGCCTGTGCAACGACTGATTCGAAGTGCCACTACAAAAGATACTCGATTTCCCGGTGGTTTTTTACGTCTTTATCGGCGTTTTTTTATGCTGGTGAAACTTTCACCGGCGTTTATAATAGCGCCGGTCCAAATGCCGCCAAAGCGAGCGTCGCGGAAAGGATGGGGTCTACACCGGCAGTTTTACTGGACGCCGGTAAATGTTACAACTACACCGGTGGTCAGAAAACCCCGGTGTATGGGGGTCTCTGAGTGCCGTTCTTTTACACCCTATATACATTCACCGGCGGCCATAAACCGCCGGTATTTATCCATTCACCGGCGTTTCTATAAACGCCGGTGTAGAATGAAAGTATACCGGCGGTCACAGACCGCCAGTGTATGTGCGTTTATGAGTGCCCGGTTTTCCCTACTTACAATCACCGGCATGACCAAAAAATGCCGGTGTACCTTACTACACCGGCGTTTTATAAAACGCCGGTGTTTCTCGGTGCCGTTACAGCTAGCGACATACACCGGCTGTGTGGGAACGCCGGTATATCGGACACTCCAACAAATTGATTAGATAGACCGGCGTTTTTTAAAACGCCGGTCTAGCTATGCCCGTTTATTTTCCATGCTCCGGTTTTCCGTTCGATTTCAATTCACAGTTTCATTTACAAAACCTGTAATCTAATTCACAACTGATTCAACCAATTTCGTTGCATATTACTGCGCAAATCACAACCAAACACAAGAATAATTAAAGATAATAAAGTTTCACACGTGTCATATCAACGTCCAAATTCATTGATTAATTAACAGTGTCATAATTAACAAATTAATATAGGGACTAACATCCCAAATATCCAAACAAACCAGTCTGACAAATATCCCAAATATCCCAAATTAAAAGTCTGACATAACTCTCATAAAAAAAAAACCAGTCTGACATAACAACAGCAAGGAGGACATAAGAACAACAACCATACAGCAAGGAGGACATAAGAACAGCAAGGAAGACCGCAGATTCATACCCAACGAAATTGTTTGACTGTAGCAACCATGTAGTAAAAGAATGGATGCATGTCGTGCTACCTAGATAGTAATCACCACTAGACTTGAACTTGATAACTTGAACTAGACTTGAACTTGATACTTGAGCTAGACAACTTGATACTTGGACTTGACATTTGAGACCTGACATTTGAAATAACATATGACACTAGGCTTGAGGTTGTCGCTTGATATTAAATACCCTTATAGGTGTACCTGACATGTGTTTCACCACTAGCAGTTGTTATCCAATCTAGTTATTAAGATGTTCCCTCTTGCTAGCTAGTCTTTGAATTTGCCTACTACTTCTTATAACTCTGCTTATTCTTGATTCCAATTCTTGTTTTTCCCTTACTTGTACTTGCTTTCACTATTTGTGGCCCTAGCTTGCACTAAGGGCATTTTCTCTTGTTTCTCCTCTTGTTTTCCTGTTTATATTTATTAAACAGACTTTGGAGACGAGCTACCCGCGGGAATTGGTGAGCAAAGGTTCTAGCTTCCAAGTGGAGAAGGACCTGACTAGAATATTTAATTCTTACATTATTTGTTTATTTTGGATTATTATTTCTTGAGATTTGAGAATTTGTAACGGGCTGATGTTCCCGAGTTTACTTTGATTCAGACTTGAAACTACTTGGATGTTTTATCATATTTCAGTTGTTTCTGTTGCTAATAAAAGATTCATGCATGCTTGGTTTTATATATCTCTTGTTATATACTTGTTGTGATGCTGAGTCGATCCTACAGCTTATGAATAATGTTAAGATCATTCGCTGGGCTTCGTCATGCACTCGTATTTCCGTATTTTGGGAAGCGGGGCGTGACAAGGTTTTTAGTGGTATCAGAGCCAGGTTTGGCTAATGTGTTAGTTAACTAATACATTAGAAATGCCTGATTCAGTCAGGGTTAACTCAGCATTTGACAGGCCATGAAATTGCATGAAAAATTTTATTATCAACTCGATCTGGATCCTGAATGTTTTGGGTTTGTGCAGGACATGGCTCGAAGGAACGCTTCGTCTTCCCAGTCTGGGGGTGATCAGGCAGATTAGCCTGCCATTGCGCAGCTGTTGCAGATGCAACAAGAACAAAATGAGCGTCTCGCGCAGCAGATGATGCAGATGCAGCGAGACCATGCCGAGATGATGAGGGCAGCCTTAGGAGCTGCCAACAGAGAGCCGCTTGCACCTGCACCCGGGGGATTGCCACCTAGTCCGGGTAATGTAGCCGATTTCATGAGGCTACATCCCGACAAGTTTACGGGAGCTGAAGGTCCACTGGAGGCTGAGCAGTGGCTCATCAGGACTGAGCAGTTGTTGTTTGCTGCCAGGATAGCTGACGTGGACCGAGTGGATGTTGTAAGCATCCAGCTGGTGGATCTCGCCCATATCTGGTGGCGATCTGAGATGGAGAGACTTGAGCGCCCCGTCGCCTGGGCCGTTTTCAGGGAGAGCTTCCTTACTAAGTTCTTCCCTGATGTCATCAGGAACGAGATGGAACGATAGTTTGTTGCGCTCACCCAGGTTCGTCAAATAGTGTTTTATATGCAAAATTTCATTTGTCAGTCTATGATATACTGATACTTAACTAAAACACTATCTTGAATCAGGGAAATCGAACCGTGGACGAGTATGTCGCGGAGTTTACCCGTTTGAGCCGTTTTGCCACGACTATGGTGGCTGATGATGAGGCAAAAGGCCGTCGCTTTTTGCTGGGCTTGGATATCGACATCCAGGATCGCCTGGCTGCTTTGAGGCTTCGTTCCTACCCCGATATCTTAGAGGCTGCCAGGAGCCAGGAACAGACCAGCAAACGGAAGCGTGCTATCAAGCAGTCTGCCCCGCTCCCTATCGCTGCTAGGCCCACTGGAGGGCCAATCAGGAGGCCAGTTCCAGCCCACCCTGTCAGGACTGCTCCTTACCCTGCTGCTCCACAAAGGGGGAACTACTGTGACTTCTGTCAGATTCCCGGGCATGGGCGCAAGGATTGCAGACGGGCTAACCGTCGATGTTTCGAGTGTGGCGCTGGAGATCACACTGTTCGGGATTGTCCGCAGAGGAGGGCTGCGCCAGCTCATGGTCAGGCCAGGCCACCACTTCCCCCTCAGCATCAGATCGTCGGTCAGAGGACCGCTACCCCGAGGAGAGGTCAGGCCTTCAACTTGACTACAGAGGAAGCTGAGACCGCGGAGGAAGTCGTTGCAGGTATAATTGTATTTTATTGCGTGTTATTTATTTTATGCTCTATTGTTCATCTTGCATTATACCTTGTGTAGTTCCTTTCACATCAGTATTTACTATCCTTTATTATCCGCATATTCATCCCTTCCCGTATTTTGACTCCATCATAGGTATTATCCTAGTCCATTCCTTTCCTGCCCATGTCCTATTTGATTCCGGGGCGACCCACTCTTTCGTTTCCTCCCGCTTCGTGGATCAGCATCAACTGGAGTGCAGTGATATGCAGACAGCTTGGAACATCACCACAGGTGGCGGTGTTGTCGTTTGCTCCAAGGAGTGTAAGCAGAGTCCCTTGATTATTGGGGACAGGGATTTCAAGGCAGACCTGATAATGATTGGCAATTCAGGTTTCGATGTGATTCTCGGTATGGATTGGCTGGAGGAGTCTCATGCGGCCATCGATTGCCGAGCAAAGAAGGTTGTATTCAGGATTCCGGAGCATGATGAGTTTGAATTCCATGCTGGGGAAACACCTCTTGGGCGAAGTAAGAAGGTGGCTAATGATGAAGATTGTGCAATGGAATTGAACACAGGCTATGAGGCTGCGCCTCTTGTAGTGCGGGAATTCCTGGATGTATTCCCAGAGGAATTGCCCGGGTTACCTCCAGATCGAGAGGTGGAGTTTGGTATTGACGTTCCGCCAGGTACAGTGCCTATATCGAAAAGCCCGTACAGAATGGCGCCAGTCGAGCTTGCAGAGTTGAAGGTGCAGGTTCAGGATCTTTTGGATTTGGGTTTCATCAGACCGAGTGTGTCACCGTGGGGAGCTCCTGTGCTATTCGTCAATAAGAAGGACGGAAGTCGCAGGTTGTGTATGGATTACCGAGAACTAAACAATGTTACTGTAAAGAATCGGTATCCACTACCCAGGATCGACGACCTATTTGATTAGTTGGGCGGTGCTGCAGTGTTTTCGAAGTTGGACCTTCGCTCGGGGTACCATCAGGTGAAGGTGAAAGCAGCGGATGTGCCGAAGACTGCATTCAGGACCAGGTACGTGCATTATGAGTTCTTGGTGATGCCCTTCGGTGTCACGAATGCCCCAGCAGTATTTATGAGCTTGATGAACAGAGTCTTCTCCCAGTTCCTTAACAGATTCGTGGTGGTTTTCATAGACGATATCTTAGTGTATTCGCGGAATCGAGAAGAACATGCAGAGCATCTGAGAACAGTCTTGCAGACTCTAAGGGAGAACAAGCTCTATGGAAAGCTCAGCAAGTGTGAGTTCTGGCTTGATCGAGTTCCATTCTTGGGACATATTATCTCGGGCAAGGGAGTCTCAGTTGATCCGTCCAAGATTGCTGCAGTGAAGGATTGGCCAGTGCCAAAGTCAGTTTCTGAAGTGAGGAGTTTTCTCGGGCTAGCAGGGTATTACAAGAAGTTTGTACAGGATTTCTCGAAGATTGCTGGGCCGTTGACTAAGCTGACAGGGAAGGATCAGAGGTTTGTGTCGGTGAAGCTTTCACCGAGTTGAACAACAGGTTGACTTCAGCACCCGTGTTAACTATACCAGATGGTTCGGGTGGCTTCGTTATTCACTGCGATGCTTCAGGTAGAGGTCTAGGTGCAGTGCTGATGCAGAAGGGTCGGGTGGTTGCTTATGCGTCCAGGCAGTTGAGGCCGCACGAGAAGAACTACCCTACTCACGACTTGGAGTTGGCAGCAGTGATCTATGCTCTGAAGTTGTGGAGACATTACTTGCTGGGAGACCGAGTGGAAATTTTTACTGACCACAAGAGTCTCAAGTATGTCTTCACTCAGAAAGAGCTGAATATGAGGCAGAGGCGCTGGTTAGAATTGATGGCTGACTACGACATCAACTTGCAGTATCACCCTGGTAAGGTGAACATGGTGCCAGATGCATTGAGCAGGAGACCAGCCGTCATGTGTTTGACTCAACAGAAGGAACTTATCGAGCAGATAAGGAGATTAGACCTGAATGTGATTTTGCCAGGCACCGATCGCAGTTGCATGATGCTTCAGTTGTAGTCATCTTTGGTGGAACAGATCAAGGAAGCTCAGGCAGGTGATGAGCAGTTGCAGAAGTTCAGGGCAGAAGTTGAAGCAGGTTTGAGGACCGATATGATCATTCACTCCGATGGATCACTTCGCTTTGGGGCTAGGTTGTGTGTCCCAAAGGGTGAGGTCAGGCAGAAACTGCTCGAGGAGGCCCACCAGTCAGCTTATTCTATTCATCCCGGTGGTACCAAGATGTATCGGGATTTGAAGCTCCATTTCTGGTGGCATGGCATGAAGAGGGCAGTGGCCAGATTTGTGTCTCAGTGCTTGATCTGCCAGCAGGTGAAGGCAGAACATCAGAGAACTGCCGGTTTGCTCCAGCCTCTTCCCATTCCGGAGTGGAAGTGGGAGCACATCACCATGGATTTTGTGACCGCCTTGCCACGGAGTCCCAAGGGTCACAACGCCATCTGGGTGATTGTCGACAGACTGACGAAGAGCGCTCATTTCATCCCTTTCAGAGTTGGTCAGTCTACTGAGACTCTAGCAGAGAGATACATGCAGGAGATTGTCAGACTCCATGGGGTTCCAGTCAACATCGTACCCGACAGGGATACCCGGTTTCGATCTCAGTTTTGGGAAAGCCTGCAAAACAGTCTTGGAAGCAAGCTGAAGTACAGTACAGCATTCCATCCTCAGACAGATGGACAGTCAGAAAGGACCATTCAGACCTTGGAGGATATGTTGAGGTCGTGCGTGCTTCAGTTCGGTGGATCTTGGGAGGATCACCTACACTTAGTTGAGTTCTCGTACAACAACAGCTATCAGGCCAGTCTTAAAGCTGCACCGTACGAGGCATTGTATGGTCGGAAGTGTAGGTCGCCAGTGTGCTGGGACGACATTGGTGAAAGAAAATTGTTGGGGCCAGATTTGATTATCAAGACAGTCGACGCAGTGGCTCAGATTAGAAAGCACCTTGTAGCAGCTCAGGACAGGCAGAAGAAGTGGGCAGACATTCACAGGAGGCCATTGGAATTTGAGGTGGGAGACCATGTGTTCCTCAAGGTATCGCCGTGGAGAGGCGTTATCCGGTTTGGAGGTGGAGGCAAGCTAAGCCCCAGATTCATCGGGCCCTTCGACATTGTAGAGCGAGTAGGCAAGGTGGCCTATCGACTCGCGCTGCCGCCAGCCCTATCTAGAGTGCATGATGTCTTCCATGTCTCCCAGCTCAGGAGGTACATCAGGGATGAGTGTCATGTGATTGACTACTCGGAGTTGTCGGTACAGCCAGATTTGTCTTGTGAGATTCCGCCGGTCACTATCTTGGACAGGCGAGAGAAGGTGTTGAAGAACAAAGTTATCAAGCTGGTTCGGGTTGCATGGAATCCTCACTCGCCGGGTGAGTCGACTTGGGAATTGGAAGAAGAGATCCAGAAGAAGTTCCCGCATTTATTTCTGTAGTCTTGTTGTTCTTTCTTTTCTTCTTGGGGGTTACCCGATGTACTACAGGTCTGAATATCGAGGACGAAATTCTGCTTGTTAGGTGGGTAGGATTTGTAACTCCTACTTCCCCGTATTTATATTTTGTACTGTTTTGTGCCTCATTGTACTCTCTCGTCTATTTTGATATCATGTAATTTCTTCTGATTGAATGGAATTATTATTCTTGTCTCAACTCGAATTTGTGGGTTCTTTTATCAAATTCGATTGTGTGCCACTTGCACCGTTCTTCATGAGAAATAGACCGATTCTTCTCGTTTATCTCTCTAATCCCCATTATTGTGCATTTTGACCATTTCTTCTGTTGGGCTCTTTTTGAAACGGATCCCCAAAACCCACGAACCCACAAACCCGCAACCCTAGTATATCTAACCCTAATCAACCCTATACTGTTTAAACCTAATTCTCTACCGCCGCTAATCATCCCCACACCCCGTTCCCTTCTCCGTATCTTTCGCAACCACCTCCTCCACAACTCCGACCTCCATCGCCCACACCATTCGCCTCGCCTCCAGCACACCCCTCTCGACCGCGCTACCCTCTCCGCTGCTTCGCCAGACGCCGCCGAACCCCAACGCCACTCCCGCTCTCACCCTCTGTTCGAACCCACGAACAGAGCAGCCTCGCCATCGTCGCGCCGTCGCTTCTCGACGTCGTCGCCGCCGTCGCCGCACTCCGTCGCTGCCGCAGTCACCGCCAACGAAGCACCCCGCCGTTGCTGCTCTCTCTCGCGCTCTGTTCGATCGAACGAAGAAGGAGGAGGAGAAGGCGGGAGCGAATCACAGCCGTCAGATCGCGTCAAGATCCGCGCCGTGATTGCTGTTCGGTGTTCGTCCACACCGGATCCGAAGCTGCTGTACGCTGTTCTGGTCTCAGATCCGCTGCTTCACAGCGATCTGATTCGCCGGCTTCGCTGTTTCCTGTTTTGGCCGCACCGGATCCTACTTGTTGTTCGCTGTTCTGGACAGATCCTGTGTGCGGGAAAACTCGATCTCCGATCAATTTTTGCATGCGCTTTTTGAGGACATCTTCGGGGATTTTTCTACTTAAATTGCTTCAACAAGCGGAGTTTATAATCGTCGATTTAAGGCAAGTATTCATCTTGTACATTTTATTGCTCTAGTACAAGTTTTCTTGAAAATACCACATATAGTTAGATTGTGACTCCCTTTGAAATATCATTGTAAATCAATTTTGAACCTTCAAACCCACAATTCTAAGAGTCACAAAACTTCCTCGTATTAAATAATAATCAATTGGACTTTTTACCCCCTTGAACACATGAATCACATGGACATATGAATTAAGGAGCCCTAAAATTTGTAGATACATATATATTTAGTATTTTGACGAATTTGCGACTATTATGACTTGAAAATTATTTATTAGTTGCTGTTTTGACATCCATGATTATGTATTTATGCTACTTAATAACGTAGACACCAAATTACATATTTCCAAGAAATCTACATCAGTAAATAAATTCTGAGTGTTGCTGTCTGAATATTCTTTTGCGGTTTCGACCCATTTATCATTGGAATTTGGGCCCGAGCCTTGAATATAAAATGTATATCTGGATGTGTAGATATCGATAGACTCCAAGTTGATCGAATTTGGAGCTACGGTCTAGGAGTTATGGCAGTTAGACTGCAGCTGTGTCAGTAGACGCAGTTTTGTAAAAACTGCTGTATATATTTACTTTGCGAATTATTTTAGCTGTGTAAACAGCGAGCGTTTGACCCCAAATTTTATATGTAGCTGCTGGACACTATATAGGACATCCCCAAATTTTCCTAGAATTAAATCACAATATATTACACTTGTATGCTTGCTTGATAAGAGTTAATAAAAGTAACAAGCCGGGGTTATGGGAACGACTATAGAGTGGACAATATAGGTAAGTGTACTCGGAAGGGGGCCCGTGTTTCCCAAATACTTGGTTCATGAACTTGTTGTATCTTGTTCGATTCATGGAGTCAGTTACTTGGCTCATGAACTTGTTTGATTCTTGAACCCATTGTGCGGTTCTTGAACTTGCTTGTGGATTCGCGAACTTGCTTCGTGAACTTGTTATTTAATTTTTGATTCATGAACCATGGCTTGCTTGATACTTGATACCTGAGTATGCCGCCCTATAAAATCCATTACTAGGTCTAAACGAAATTGTTTGACTGTAGCAACCATGTAGTAAAAGAATGGATGCATGTCGTGCTACCTAGATAGTAATCACCACTGGACTTGAACTTGTTAACTTGAACTAGACTTGAACTTGATACTTGAGCTAGACAACTTGATACTTGGACTTGACATTTGAGACCTGACATTTGAAATAACATATGACACTAGGCTTGAGGTTGTCGCTTGATATTAAATACCCTTATAGGTGTACCTGACATGTGTTTCACCACTAGCAGTTGTTATCCAATCTAGTTATTAAGATGTTCCCTCTTGCTAGCTAGTCTCTGAATTTGCCTACTACTTCTTATAACTCTGCTTATTCTTGATTCCAATTCTTGTTTTTCCCTTACTTGTACTTGCTTTCACTATTTGTGGCCCTAGCTTGCACTAAGGGCATTTTCTCTTGTTTCCCCTCTTGTTTTCCTGTTTATATTTATTAAACAGACTTTGGAGACGAGCTACCCGCGGGAATTGGTGAGCAAAGGTTCTAGCTTCCAAGTGGAGAAGGACCTGACTAGAATATTTAATTCTTGCATTATTTGTTTATTTTGGATTATTATTTCTTGAGAATTGAGAATTTGTAACGGGCTGATGTTCCCGAGTTTACTTTGATTCAGACTTGAAACTACTTGGATGTTTTATCATATTTCAGTTGTTTCTGTTGCTAATAAAGGATTCATGCATGCTTGGTTTTATATATCTCTTGTTAAATACTTGTTGTGATGCTGAGTCGATCCTACAGCTTATGAATGATGTTAAGATCATTCGCTGGGCTTCGTCATGCACTCGTATTTCCGTATTTTGGGAAGCGGGGCGTGACAACAATCCATGAAACTGTCATCGTGGAAGGAAACCAAATATAAGAAAAATAAGAAAAATAAGATAGGGCTCATATCAAGTGTATTTTTAGGGAACTGTCATCGTGGAAAGAAACCAAATATAGAAGCCAGAAATGGAAACAGAAAGAAGAATGGTAGAGACTTTGGATATACCAGGCTAACATAGCGGCATTTTCCTCATCTCTCTCTCATCCCTTGTTTCCTTTCAGCACACGAACACAAAGAGACATCAGCAACAACAGCAAGACCGACAAGAACAACAATAATAATAAATTATTATAAACAAGATGTCTCTATATGGGTTTCCAGATCTCCACTCAAGCCCTCTCTTTCTAATCACAGCCTAATTAAGAACATAGACAACAGCGACTAAACAATGCAATCACAGCCCAATCAAAATTTGCCAAAGATGGCAATCAGCTTCATTAACAGTATCTGAAAATGAAAATATCCATTATCTGAGCATATATGTTGCTATACTAATTCTTTAGCCCAACTAAATCTAAAACCCAATTATTGTACATATCCGGAGGATTTTGGCATACGTACCTATAGCATCCTCAGTTCACAGTGAACCCATTTTGGTCAAAAAAAACATGCCAAGATGACAATCAGATGCATGAAATAAGCTTCATTAACAGTAAAAGAAGATGAGGATGCTAGCAGCATTCTTAGTTTGGAAGTGTACCCATTTTTTGTTAAAAAATCATGCCAAAGATGGCAATCAGCTTCATTAACAGTATCTGAAAATGAAAATATCCATTATCTGAGCATATATGTTGCTATACTAATTCTTTAGCCCAACTAAATCTAAAACCCAATTATTGTACATATCCGGAGGATTTTGGCATACGTACCTATAGCATCCTCAGTTCACAGTGAACCCATTTTGGTCAAAAAAAATGCCAAGATGACAATCAGATGCATGAAATAAGCTTCATTAACAGTAAAAGAAGATGAGGATGCTAGCAGCATTCTTAGTTTGGAAGTGTACCCATTTTTTGTTAAAAAATCATGCCAAAGATGGCAATCAGCTTCATTAACAGTATCTGAAAATGAAAATATCCATTATCTGAGCATATATGTTGGTATACTAATTCTTTAGCCCAACTAAATCTAAAACCCAATTATTGTACATATCCGGAGGATTTTGGCATACGTACCTATAGCATCCTCAGTTCACAGTGAACCCATTTTGGTCAAAAAAACATGCCAAGATGACAATCAGATGCATGAAATAAGCTTCATTAACAGTAAAAGAAGATGAGGATGCTAGCAGCATTCTTAGTTTGGAAGTGTACCCATTTTTTGTTAAAAAATCATGCCAAAGATGGCAATCAGCTTCATTAACAGTATCTGAAAATAAAAATTTCCATTATCTGAGCATATATGTTGCTCTACTAATTCTTTAACCCAACTAAATCTAAAACCCAATTGTTGTACATATCCGGAGAATTTTGGCATACAGCTATACCATCCTCAGTTCACAGTGAAACCATTTTGGTCAAAAAAACATGCCAAGACGACAATCAGATGCATGAAATAAGCTTCATTAACAGTAAAAGAAGATGAGGATGCTAGCAGCATACTTAGTTTGGAAGTGTACCCATTTTTTGTTAAAAAATCATGCCAAAGATGGCAATCAGATGCATGAAATAAGCTTCATTAACAGTAAAAGAAGATGAGGATGCTAGCAGCATACTTAGTTTGGAAGTGTACCCATTTTTTGTTAAAAAATCATGCCAAAGATGGCAATCAGCTTCATTAACAGTATCTGAAAATGAAAATTTCCATTATCTGAGCATATATGTTGCTCTACTAATTCTTTAGCCCAACTAAATCTAAAACCCAATTGTTGTACATATCCCGAGGATTTTGGCATACGTACCTATAGCATCCTCAGTTCACAATGAACCCATTTGGTCAAAAAAACATGCCAAGATGACAATCAGATGCATGAAAATAAGCTTCACTAACAATAAGAGAAGATGAGGATGCTAGCAGCATACTTAGTTTGGAAGTGAGCCCATTTTAGGTTAAAAAATCATGCCTAAGATGGCAATCAGCTTCTCTAACAGTATCTGAAAATGAAAATTTCCATTATCTGAGCATATATGTTGCTCTACTAATTCTTTAGCCCAACTAAATCTAAAACCCAATTGTTGTACATATCCGGAGGATTTTGGCATACAGCTATACCATCCTCAGTTCACAGTGAACCCTTTTTGGTCAAAAAAACATGCCAAGATGACAATCAGATGCATGGGATAAGCTTCATTAACAGTAAAACAAGATGAGGATGCTAGCAGCATACTTAGTTTGGAAGTGTACCCATTTTTTGTTAAAAAATCATGCCAAAGATGGCAATCAGCTTCATTAACAGTATCTGAAAATGAAAATTTCTATTATCTGAGCATATATGTTGCTCTACTAATTCTTTAGCCCAACTAAATCCAAAACCCAATTGTTGTACATATCCAGAGGATTTTGGCATACGTACCTATAGCATCCTCAGTTCACAGTGAACCCATTTTGGTCAAAAAACATGCCAAGATGACAATCAGATGCATGAAAATAAGCTTCACCAACAGTAAAAGAAGATGAGGATGCTAGTAGCATACTTAGTTTGGAAGTGAACCCATTTTATGTTAAAAAATCATGCCTAAGATGGCAATCAGGTTCTCTAACAGTATCTGAAAATGAAAATTTCCATTATCTGAGCATATATGTTGCTCTACTAATTCTTTAGCCCAACTAAATCTAAAACCCAATTGTTGTGCATATCCGGAGGATTTTGGCATACAGCTATACCATCCTCAGTTCACAGTGAAACCATTTTGGTCAAAAAAACATGCCAAG
The DNA here is from genome assembly GCA_017893485.1 of Hemerocallis citrina. Classification (NCBI taxonomy): domain Eukaryota; kingdom Viridiplantae; phylum Streptophyta; class Magnoliopsida; order Asparagales; family Asphodelaceae; genus Hemerocallis; species Hemerocallis citrina. The sequence goes on from CM030368.1 coordinate 59,443,316, forward strand.
ATGACAATCAGATGCATGAAATAAGCTTCATTAACAGTAAAAGAAGATGAGGATGCTAGCAGCATACTTAGTTTGGAAGTGTACCCATTTTTTGTTAAAAAATCATGCCAAAGATGGCAATCAGCTTCATTAACAGTATCTGAAAATGAAAATTTCCATTATCTGAGCATATATGTTGCTCTACTAATTCTTTAGCCCAACTAAATCTAAAACCCAATTGTTGTACATATCCCGAGGATTTTGGCATACGTACCTATAGCATCCTCAGTTCACAATGAACCCATTTTGGTCAAAAAAACATGCCAAGATGACAATCAGATGCATGAAAATAAGCTTCACTAACAATAAGAGAAGATGAGGATGCTAGCAGCATACTTAGTTTGGAAGTGAGCCCATTTTAGGTTAAAAAATCATGCCTAAGATGGCAATCAGCTTCTCTAACAGTATCTGAAAATGAAAATTTCCATTATCTGAGCATATATGTTGCTCTACTAATTCTTTAGCCCAACTACATCTAAAACCCAATTGTTGTACATATTCGGAGGATTTTGGCATACGTACCTATAGCATCCTCAGTTCACAGTGAACCCATTTTGGTCAAAAAAAATGCCAAGATGACAATCAGATGCATGAAATAAGCTTCATTAACAGTAAAAGAAGATGAGGATGCTAGCAGCATACTTAGTTTGGAAGTGTACCCATTTTATGTTAAAAAATCATGCCAAAGATGGCAATCAGCTTCATTAACAGTATCTGAAAATGAAAATTTCCATTATCTGAGCATATATGTTGCTCTACTAATTCTTTAGCCCAACTAAATCTAAACCCCAATTGTTGTACATATCCGGAGGATTTTGGCATACAGCTATACCATCCTCAGTTCACAGTGAACCCTTTTTGGTCAAAAAAACATGCCAAGATGACAATCAGATGCATGAAATAAGCTTCATGAACAGTAAAAGAAGATGAGGATGCTAGCAGCATACTTAGTTTGGAAGTGTACCCATTTTTTGTTAAAAAATCATGCCAAAGATGGCAATCAGCTTCATTAACAGTATCTGAAAATGAAAATTTCCATTATCTGAGCATATATGTTGCTCTACTAATTCTTTAGCCCAACTAAATCTAAAACCCAATTGTTGTACATATCCGGAGGATTTTGGCATACGTACCTACAGCATCCTCAGTTCACAGTGAACCCTTTTTGGTCAAAAAAACATGCCAAGATGACAATCAGATGCATGAAAATAAGCTTCACTAACAGTAAAAGAAGATGAGGATGCTAGCAGCATACTTAGTTTGGAAGTGAACCCATTTTATGTTAAAAAATCATGCCAAAGATGGCAGTCAGGTTCTCTAACAGTATCTGAAAATGAAAATATCCATTATCTGAGCATATATGTTGCTCTACTAATTCTTTAGCCCAACTAAATCTTAAACCCAATTGTTGTACATATCCGGAGGATTTTGGCATACGTACCTATAGCATCCTCAGTTCACAGTGAACCCATTTTGGTCAAAAAAACATGCCAAGATGTCAATCAGATGCATGAAATAAGCATCACTAACAGTAAAAGAAGATGAGGATGCTAGCAGCATACTTAGTTTGGAAGTGAACCCATTTTATGTTAAAAAATCATGCCAAAGATGGCAATCAGCTTCATTAACAGTATCTGCAAATGAAAATTTCCATTATCTGAGCATATATGTTGCTCTATTAATTCTTTAGCCCAACTAATTCTAAAACCCAATTGTTGTACATATCCGGAGAATTTTGGCATACGTCCTTATAGCATCCTCAGTTCATAGTGAACCCATTTTGGTCAAAAAAACATGCCAAGATGTCAATCAGATGCATGAAATAAGCTTCACTAACAGTAAAAGAAGATGAGGATGCTAGCAGCATACTTAGTTTGGAAGTGAACCCATTTTATGTTAAAAAATCATGCCAAAGATGGCAATCAGCTTCATTAACAGTATCTGAAAATTAAAATTTCCATTATCTAAGCATATATGTTGCTCTATTAATTCTTTAGCCCAACTAAATCTAAAACCCAATTGTTGTACATATCCGGAGGATTTTGGCATACGTCCTTATAGCATCCTCAGTTCACAGTGAACCCATTTTGATCAAAAAAACATGCCAAGATGTCAATCAGATGCATGAAATAAGCTTCACTAATAGTAAAAGAAGATGAGACATCAGCAACAACAGCAACAACAGCAAGAGGGAACCAATTATAGAACAATTGGGTTTTGAATGGAGATTGTAGTCATAGATCAATTCTTCATTGAAGAAAAATACGAATAGGGCTCATATCAAGTGTAGTTTTAAGGAATTGTCATCGTGGAAGGAAACCAAATATAGAAGCCAGAAAGAGGAGTGGTAGAGAATGAGGATACACCAGGCTAACATAGCGGCATTTTTCTCATCTCTCTCTCATCCCTTCTTTCCCTTCAGCACACGAACACATAGAGACATCAGCAACAACAGCAAGAGCGACAAGAACAACAACAATATATGGGTTTCCAGATCTCCACTCCAACTCGTCTCTTTCTAATCACAGCCCAATTAAGAACAATTGTTCACAGTCACTGTTAAAGAAACATATATGCTCAGATAATGGAAATTTTCATTTTCAGATACTGTTAAAGAAGCTGATTTCATGCATCTAATTGCCATCTTTGGCATGATTTTTTAACCAAAATGTGTTCACTTCCAAACTAAGTTTGCTGCTAGCATACCAAAATCCTCCAAATCAGTACAACAACACGGCTGAACAAACCTTGTTTGCAGGTCATACAATGTCATCTATACCATGTTATGTGCCAAAGTGGGGTTGGTCATACAATGCATAAATGACACGTATTAGTTGTTTGTGAGTATGCAATAGGGTGCAGCTATGAACAGGGCTCATATCAAGTGTAGTATTACGGACTGTCATCGTGGAAGGAAACCAATTTAATATAGAAGCCATATATGGAGCTAGAAAGAGGGATGGTAGAGAATGAGGATACACCAGGCTAACATAGCGGCATTTTCCTCAACTCTCTCTCATCCCTTCATTCTCTTCAACACACGCACACAAAGAGACATCAGCAACAACAGCAAGAGGGGGTTGGTCCAACAATAAGTATAGATTATAATAAACGAGATGTCTCTATTTGGGTTTCCAGATCTCCACTCCAGCCCTTTCCTTCTAATCACAGCCCACTTAAGAAACATAGACGAAATGCTTATAGACGACGGCCACAATGCAGACTCACAAACACTAGTACGTGTCTTTCATGCATTCAAGACCATAATCTCTTTAAAAATACCAATTTAAAGACTTACTGATGTTTTTTGACAGTGGGCGGCGTGCTACCCTCACCCTCATATGTTTGACTGCCACTATTATTTAATGGCTGCTCATCCCCATGGCTCTCGTTGCCATCATTTATATTTACCCTCTTTCCACGCCTCGGCATGTTGTACCTGTCAAGGATTCAATAACTTCCTTAGAGATGCAAATTTAATTAATAACATGTTTATAATAACTATCATAAAATTTGTACTTTAGTAGGATTAACAAACCAACATAATTATAAAAAAATTAAAAAAATGAGATTTGTAACAAATTAAATTACAATGATAGTTTGGTTCAAATGACACTAAGCAAAGTTTAATGTAAATAATACCAAGCAGTAGAAAATAGAAAGATAATTAAACCGGTGTATTAAATTCACAATGAACATGTTCGGAATTACAGACATAATATTACAACAAGATTTAAGACACGAAAATTACAGACATATAATATTGAGATTGAAAATCAAGTAAACTACAATACGGCATCTTCCAATACATCGCCCTCTTCTCCATCCTTGCGGAGCCAAGTCCCGCAAATTCCAACGTCGGTTGTGTTTACATCAAACACAGGAAACTCAGAAGCAATGTAACTATTCATGACTTCACTGTCTTCATCTTCTGAAGTTTCGCCCAGTTGGAATACATCTCTTGGTTGCATAGCGAGAGCCACATACGATTTTGGCAGGGTTGGATCTTCAATGTAGAACACTTGTTGCACTTGGGATGGAAACACAAATGGCTCATGGCTAATGTGTGTACCGATGTGAATCAATTTTGAGAAGTTTACAACTGTGAAGCCAAGCTTATCCTTGTTGTTAGCAAAATTCCTATCAAACTCAGCCCAATCCCCATGAAATAAGACAACACGGAAATAACCAAAATAATTCAACTCAATGATATCCGTGAGCACTCCAGAGTAGTCGAGATCTCCATCTACAGGCCTCGTGTCCGATTTGGAAGCATAACTTCTAGTCTTAGACGTCACTACCATTCCACTATTTTGAGACTTCAAATTACATTCACGATCCTTAGTACGAAATCTAAAACCATTGAATATGTATCCTCCATATCTTTTGACCATCTGATAGGGACCTTTGGCAAGTACTTGTATTTCAGATGACGCACCTTCAGGACCAAAAGAATGTACCTATTAATTTTGCGCAAATCGTATCAGCACCATAGAAAATGTAGATATAATGAAGATTAACTTGCATAACTGTAATTCACCTACATGAGATTCAAACCACTTATGAAATTTTTCATTCATCAACTTGTTTTGTTCACGTGGTGGTAGTCTTCTTGGTCTAGCCCTTCATTTGATGTCCCTGACAAATTTGCTAAAAAACAAGCAATTGAAATAAGGAATAACAAAAGTAAGTTAATATCGAACTCCGCGGTTTTCACTGTATTCGATTTAAATTCAAAAGCAACTTACTTTCGAAATGGTTCCACTGATGCATGGTGGTCTAGCACATATCGATGTGCCTGTTCCCACGCTAAGTTATCTAGCTCAAATGCATCAACTTTACCAACAGTAGTGCCAGCGGTATCAAAAAGATATTGAGCACCATCAAGGTTGGAAATGTCTGGATTTCTACGTGGTCTACTCGAAGATGTCTCCACACCCGGCAAATACCTGGGAAAAAAATGTGAGCACTCCTCTGATAGATATCCCTTAGCTATTGACCCTTCAGGATATGCTCTATTTTTCACATAACCCTTTAGCCGGTATAGGTACCTGAACATGTACAATTAATGAATTAGAGTGGATGTGGGGATTAAAAGAAATGAGCTTTTGAAAATTCAATTTCGTAAGATGAATGAATTCTTTTACCTCTCAATGGGGTGCATCCACCGATAGTGAACAGGACCGCCGATTCTGGCTTCACCAGCAAGGTGGATTATCAAGTGAATCATTATAGTGAAGAACGATGGAGGAAATATCATCTCCATTTTACTAAGTGTCAATGCCGCCTGCTGCTCCAATTGGTCAATATCTTCAACACGAAGTATTCTTGAGCAAATACCTTTATATATGCTACAAAGATCTTTCAGGACAGTAGTGACTTGCTCACACATTGAAGACCTTAGGGCCACAGGAAGGAGATCCTGCATTAGGATGTGGTAGTCGTGTGACTTTAGACCCTGAAGCCTCTTCTCTTTAAAGTTGACACATCTTGCCATGTTATAAGAATAGCCATCAGGAACTTTAAGTTCCAGTAGTACTTTGCAAAACAATTCCAACTCCGATTTTGACATTGAATAGATTGCAGGAGGTAGGAGTACTTTCCCGTTCGGTAATTCTTTTGGGTGCAACTCATGTCGGATGCCCATTGACTTCAAATCAAGTCGGCTATTGAGATTGTCCTTTGTCTTCTGGTCATCTCCCATAACTGTTCCTATACAATTTTCACCAATATTTTTTCCGATATGGATCACATCTAAATTATGTCGCAATAAGTTGAATTCCCAATACGGCAACTTGAAGAAAATACTCTTCTTCTTCCATGCACCTAAACTCGTCATGTTTTGATCCTCATCTTCGCCACATAGATCGGTCTCCTCACCTTGCTCTGGCCTTGCCCTTTTCTTGCCCTTTGTCCTGACTTCTGGTTCTTTTCCATATTTGAATTGATGACCATCTACCCGCCTCAAAATATCTGAACCAGAAGAAGACCCAGGAGCATGTTCCCACTCGTCGGTACCATCAAATGTCGCTGTCTCTGCCCGAAATATATGTGTGTCAGGCAATCATCTCCTATGACCCATATAGCAAAACTTTCTGCCATTGTACAACCACCTTGAACTAGTTTGGTCAGCATAACATGGACATGCATAACGTCCTTTAGTACTATATCCAGATAAATTTGCATATGCTGGAAAATCATTGATTGTCCAAGACAACACGGCCCGAAGAAAAAATGTTTCTTTAGCCACAGCATCATAGGTTGGAACACCCACCCACAACTTCTGAAGTTCATCTATTAACAGTTGTAGGTACACATCTATATCATTTCTAGGACCTTTCGGTCCAGGAACTATCATGGACAAAATAAATGAGGACTGCTTCATGCATTTCCAAGGCGGCAAATTGTATGGTATTAACACAACCGGCCATATGCTGTATGTACTACTCATTTGCCTGAAAGGGTTGAAACCATCACTAGCTAGTCCAAGTCTCACATTCTGAGGATCTTCCGCAAAATCAGGATATCTTTCATCAATTTTTTTCCAAGATTGAGAATCAGCAGGATGTCTAAGAATCCCATCATTAGTGCGACCTTCAGCATGCCATTTCATATCAGAAGAAGTTTTTGTAGACATAAACAACCTTTGTAGCCTAGGAATCAGAGGAAAGTAACGCAGTATTTTGGCAGGCTTCTTTTTCCTACTTCGCTTAGTAGATCCACTGGCTCTCTCGTCTTGATTTGGTCTTTCTTTCCATTTCGAAGAACCGCACACTTCGTAATTCTCCAGACTTTCCCTACCACTCGTGAAAAGCATACAGTCATTTGGACATGCTGCTATCTTCTTATACCTTAGATCGAAAGAACTTAGGAATTTTTTGATTTTATAGGTTGAGTTTGGAATACAAATTTCAGGAAATGCTTCATTCAACAATTCAAGTAGCATAGTGAAGGACTTAGCAGACCACCCGTTTAAACATTTAATCTGAAATAGTCTGACAATGAATGAGAATTTAGAGAATTTGGTGCAATCGCGGTACAACGGAGTACTAGCATCTTCAAGTAACTTAGCGAAGGATTCTTGCTGCTTATTATTTTCAGGGGCGGGGCCAGGCATTCCCTCGTCCACCCCACCACCAATCTGGTTTGTTTCTGTTTACTCATTGTGAACTTGGGTTGTTGGGTTATTGGTGTGGAAAGGAACATTATGAATCCCCATGGCATCTTGCAACAAAGCATGCATCTCATCGGAAACGCTTAAGTCTTCGTTCACTAAGGTCTCATCTTCATTTTCTAATACAACCGGATGAACAGGAGCTGACGTATGATCCTCTCCATGACAAAACCACCTTGTGTACCCTTGAAGAAAACCATTGACAACCAAGTGTGTATGTACTACGTCACATGTCCTCAAATTACAATTTGTACACCGGAGGCATGGACAAAGGATTAGGTTGGGATCACGGGAATGTCGTTTGGCAAAGATAATAAAATCTTTAATACCATCACGGTACTCCTTGGATAATCGTGGTTTACTAATCCAAATTCTATCCATTATAACAATAGCACACAATCTGAAATTAAAATTTGATATATTAAATAGTAATAACAGTAAAAGGCATTTTGTATATTAAATTTCACCTTTTTGAAAACCATCCCTAGCTGCAAATAAATAAACGATATAATCTTTAACATAATCTTTAACTGTAAAATAAAGAAATTGTGGCTCCAAAAAATGTACAAAAAAAATTAAATCTTAACACAATCTACTCTATTCACATAACCCTAAACTACCTTTTGTGGAAATTATCACAGCCACCATAGTGGTATTTTATCGCACACCCTGTGTTCGAGTGTAAAAAAAATTCGACTATAGTCTCCCCTGTATTTGGCTTTCCATTCAAGGAGATGATGATGGTAAAGGGTATTTTGCTTAGGAAGAGGAATCGGACGAATAATAAGCACGTCGTGCTGTAACTACGGTAACAAGAAGATCTGATGACTCATGAACTATTCTGTTCATGGCTACTAATAATCACTTACTTATCTCATAATAATAATAATAATAATAATAATAATAATAATAATAATAATAATAATACTAAACAAAAGAAACTAATATGGTTATTAATAAGTTTTTCTAAAATAATTCTTCATCCCAACCAAATCATTGATGTTTGTAGCACCAAAAGAAACCAGCACAAGGTTTGTTCAGCCCAATTCTTGTACAGATTTGGAGGATTTTGGTAAAAAACATGCCAAGATGCCAATCAGATGCATGAAATCAGCTTCATTAACAGTAAAAGAAAAATGATAATGTCCAGTATGTAAGCATATATTTTTCACAGTGAACCAATTGTTGTACATATCCGGAGGATTTTGGCATACAGCTATAGCATCCTCAGTTCACAGTGAACCCATTTTGGTCAAAAAAACATGCCAAGATGACAATCAGATGCATGGGATAAGCTTCATTAACAGTAAAACAAGATGAGGATGCTAGCAGCATACTTAGTTTGGAAGTGTACCCATTTTTTGTTAAAAAATCATGCCAAAGATGGCAATCAGCTTCATTAACAGTATCTGAAAATGAAAATTTCTATTATCTGAGCATATATGTTGCTCTACTAATTCTTTAGCCCAACTAAATCCAAAACCCAATTGTTGTACATATCCAGAGGATTTTGGCATACGTACCTATAGCATCCTCAGTTCACAGTGAACCCATTTTGGTCAAAAAACATGCCAAGATGACAATCAGATGCATGAAAATAAGCTTCACCAACAGTAAAAGAAGATGAGGATGCTAGTAGCATACTTAGTTTGGAAGTGAACCCATTTTATGTTAAAAAATCATGCCTAAGATGGCAATCAGGTTCTCTAACAGTATCTGAAAATGAAAATTTCCATTATCTGAGCATATATGTTGCTCTACTAATTCTTTAGCCCAACTAAATCTAAAACCCAATTGTTGTGCATATCCGGAGGATTTTGGCATACAGCTATACCATCCTCAGTTCACAGTGAACCCATTTTGGTCAAAAAAACATGCCAAGCTGACAATCAGATGCATGAAATAAGCTTCTCTAACAGTAAAAGAAGAAGAGGATGCTAGCAGCATACTTAGTTTGGAAGTGAACCCATTTTATGTTAAAAAATCATGCCTAAGATGGCATTCAGCTTCTCTAACAGTATCTGAAAATGAAAATTTCCATTATCTGAGCATATATGTTGCTCTACTAATTCTTTAGCCCAACTAAATCTAAAACCCAATTGTTGTGCATATCCGGAGGATTTTGGCATACGTACCTATAGCATCCTCAGTTCACAGTGAACCCATTTTGGTCAAAAAAACATGCCAAGATGACAATCAGATGCATGAGATAAGATTCATTAACAGTAAAAAAAAATGAGGATGCTAGCAGCATACTTAGTTTGGAAGTGTACCCATTTTTTGTTAAAAAATCATGCCAAAGATGGCAATCAGCTTCATTAACAGTATCTGAAAATGAAAATTTCCATTATTTGAGCATATATGTTGCTCTACTAATTCTTTAGCCCAACTAAATCTAAAACCCAATTGTTGTACATATCCGGAGGATTTTGGCATACAGCTATACCATCCTCAGTTCACAGTGAACCCATTTTGGTCAAAAAAACATGCCAAGATGACAATCAGATGCATGAAATAAGCTTCATTAACAGTAAAAGAAGATGAAAATTTCCAGTATCTAAGCATATATTTTTCTATTCATTCTTCATCCCAACTAAACCATTCATGTTAAGGAAATCAAGATGCATAATCTGAAAAAAACATGCTTTTTTTGAAAAATAAGGAAAATCAAGAGATGATACCGAAGAGAGAGAGAGAGAGAGCGGGGCGACGAGCGCGGGGGCGTAGGAGATAGAGAGAGAGCGGGGCGACACGGTGATTTCCGATCGCCAATTCACCTCCAAATAGAGAGAGGGAGGAGGGAAATCGAAAATGACGAAGGGAAGAAGGGACGATGACGAAAGGTCGAAGGCTGTCGAAGAGGACGAAGCGGCTGAGGCAAACGCGCGGGAAGTAGAGCGAGGAAGGAGGGAAAACAAAGCGCCCCCTTTTTTTTTGGGGTTTGGGAAAATGGCGAGCGAAAGATTAGGGTTCGGGGGATTTATCGTAGCTTATTCACCAGCATTTTAATTAGACACGCCGGTGAATGTATCGGTATATTCACCGGCGTTTCGTATTAAAACGCCGGTGAATAATACACTTCACCGGCGTTTTTAAATAAAACGCCGGTGAATACGAAGATTGCCCGGCGGTTTAAAGCGACCGTCGGTGTATAACCTTCCCATCTGGCGCCCCATTCCTATTCGCTCCCTACCCCGGCGCTACTAGTAAAATGCCGGGAAATATTCGCCAGTAAATCGAGTATCTTTTGTAGTGTGCTTGCCGAGCTCCGAGGGCTTTATAATTGGGACAAAATTGGCTAGTTGAGAGAAGTAGTACCTTGCGTGAGCCATTCAGGTGGTGATGCATGTGCTGCTGACGTTATTTTCGCAGAATTTGAGGAGCCATTTTTTTAATTTTGAGGAGTCGCAGACTTTGCGAGAATTGAGAAGTCATAGGGTTCTATATATACATCCCCCCCTCATTTTTCACTTTCGCTTTCTCACTTAATATTAGACCTTCTCTCTCTAGATTCTTATTGCCATCGGTGATCAACTTTTCGGCGATCTTTTCTGACAACTTCAAACAGGTTAGTACTTTTAATATGTCGAGGGTTCATTCCGGTTCTATAGCCTCCACCTCAGGTCGGAACACCGGCACAGGCCTTTCTGATTCTTCTTTTTCTTGGGAAAGAGTGTAGAATGTTTACGTCGCGGAGCCACTCCACACTCGAAGACCCTTTGTGGTAGAGACTAGTTACTCGGAGGATGAAGCACAGGAAGGCTTTGCCGAAGTGGTTAGTGATGAGGGGGAGGAGGTTGGAAAGGTGGACTCATCGTCTAGGGCCGTCGTACTTGAGCCACTGGCCACACCTTTCCCCGAGAGAGGTCCCCGAATTTGAAAGAAGAGGCTGAAGTGGACAATTCCTAGTAGTCTTGATGAGATTGTCCCATGTCGAAGGCTCAATGTTCCCTTTCTTTCGCAACCTTCCTTGATTAGGATGTATTCGAATGATATCGAAGACTTGGTTCGCTACGGAGTACAGCCCTCATCTCTAAGCTGAGTAAAGATTAAGATGGATGGTACGCCGACCATGTTAAAAGAGGACGACCTACCGGTAATCCGTGGAAGCTACTTTATTGGGAGGGATTCCAAGTTGATGATCCCCAAAGCTGGTCTTCATCCTGCCAATCCCCTAGCGCCTTGGTACTGTATCTTCCCTATGGATGCGTTCTCGTCGGGTTTGCGGCTACCGATCCACCCATTTATCCGAGAGGTGTTCAACTGGGCCTCGCTATATCCGATGCAATATGGTCCGAATTCTTGGAAGTAGATAGTGAGTTTCATTCTGCACTGTGAGGAGAGGGGGGTACCATTGAAGTTGAACATTTTTCTAGTTATGCTAGGTATCAGCTCGTCCGGTGAGTATGAAAGAATATTTTATGTGTCGCCTCATACTGCGAGGAAAGTTGTGCATGGCCATTTTGATTTGATACAGGAGTGGAAGAAGAAGTACTTTGTTGTGCGGAGAGACCAGCCGTGGGAAATTCCGTTTAGGTGGAATTTTTACAAGCCCAACTTCAAGGGCCCGAGAAAGAACGACCTGTCAGATAAAGAGTGGGCGGACGTCGAGCGCCTCTGTAAGAGAAATAATATGTTGGCCGAAAGTGACAGAGAGTCATATGGCATGAATCGGACTGAGCCCCTCCCCTTCTCGTATGTCTTTTGTTTACTTTTCCTTACGTAATTTTTACTCTGTTCTCATCGCCTTTCCTTTGTGTTTGTGGAGACATGGACCCAGCATCGATTGCTGAGTAAAGGGTAATGTTGAAAAGACAGAAGGCCGATGTCACGTCCCGCTTCCCAAAAATACAGAATACAAGGACGTGACATTGTCCCAGCGAATGACTTGCGTCATCCATAAGTTGTTTACTCATTCAACTCAACAATAATAACAATACAAAACAATTGCGCAGATAATAATATCAACCACATGAACAATAATACTTGGAATAAACAATATGAAATAATCAAATACGATAATCCAACATCTTGAAACAAATAGTAATATCCGGGTCAAAAGTTCAATACAAAAATAAATCCAAACACAATAAGTCTCAATACAATAAGTTCAATGAAACAACATTGAACTAGAAAGCAATAAACCTATAGAAAGCTTGTTCTCCAATTTATGCAGGTAATTCTCCATGATCACCTGTGAACACTTCATCTAAAAAGAAAAGAAAAATTGTCCTTAGAGCAAGTCATGGACAACAACTGGAGAAGCAAAGAAACAATGTGTAACACTCCGAATTCCAAATAAGACTGAATTCGAAGTTCCACGGGATCTTTACACTTCACTTCGTACAATTTTACAAGGAATTTAAAACTTTTATTTACATCAGAGTCTTTTATATCAACACGCAGCGGAATAATAAAATACAACAATGACAAATGTACAATTGTAACAACTTTAACATTCAAGTAATCATCAGCAACAAATTCATCTTTATATCTTCTTGTAAACTCAAGTCCTGCATATAAAACTGTGGGCACGTCAGTTGCTTACAACCGACAAAATATTATACAAGGCCATCCTCGCTATGCCGAAAGTATAACGATTCTTAAATACTTTAACAAACCACAAACTTGATCACAAACAAAACTAAAGAGGGACTATCCTATTGATGTCATGGGTGCTGTGAACCTAATCCTTAATACAGTTATTTATATTAAATGACACTATTGCGTACTTGTTCGGTAACTATGCATCCCATACTACATAGGTCCGAGGGTAAGCCCTTAATCGTACTTCATCTTGTAGGGTTGATTCCCTTACCACGAGATAAACTATTACGGTAACTATGGTAAGTATCCTAGATGTTCTATGAGTTACGAGCCCATGTCCAGACAGCCTGGAGGGAATCCCACGTCATGACTTGACACATCATGTAGACAGCCTATGGACAGTCATGGGACAATGGCCCCACTTGTAGTCACCAAACACCCCACAAGCGTTTTCACGGTCCCGATAATTCCGGAGATGTATTCACGTCATGACATGACGCATCATGTTGACAGCCTGTGAACACTGTCACACAGTAGATCCGAAGCCCCCATACTTGTGTTTTTCTCTTACTTTCATCACATCTCTACTATAGTGTAGTCCTTACATTTTTAGTTTATTTTAGAAAAAAATCATCACAACCTAGAGCTAGCTTACCCTACCGGACTTAAACCAATACAAAAGAGACAGTCAGCCCAACTGGCCACTTCTAAAGAGATGCTGAACCCACACTGGTTAGCTACCAAATTCATTAATAAAAACTACCGGTTACTATGGTCTCGCCTAGCCTCTAAATTCCAACAACTATCTTTTCTAGAGATCAATAATAAGTCATATTCAATCTCAAAATAATATTTCAATTTCTTTATTCATATCTCTTTCTCAAAGAGAATATTTCTTTATAATTTCATAACATGAAAACAATTCAATTGAACTCTTTCATCAATTTAATCACTTATATCATTGTATGCAATATCAAATAATCTCAATCAAGTATTAATAATCATAAAATCTCATTAAGAAGAAAATCTAATTGCAATCCAAGAGTCACAATTTTCATTAAAAATTACTTCTAATTCTTTTAATCGATAAACTCAAGTTCTTTAATGTAAAATCCCCTTTAATCTCACAAAATATATCCAAATATTGTAGAAATAATTTTCATAAAGTATAAACAATTTTACAAAATTAAATAGGATTTTTCCCAATTTTTATTTCACTTTAAAACTCAAAAATACTAAAAAAAATCACTAAACAAAATAAAGTGGCCAAGGTCAGATTCGAACCCCGAACCTCTGAGCCAAACCCGCCCGCTACAGTAACCACCTTAAAGTGCACCCAAAGACCAGTTAGGCCAAGGTGTCTAAATGTTTAATACAGAACTTAAATTACCCTTAACTTTTGGGTTTCAGTATTGGGTTAAAATCAATTTCAGAAAAATAAAGTCTCTGGAGAGACTCGAACCGAAGACCAATAGCTCCGCCGAGCTACAGTAACCGACCCAATTCGTACCCAAAGACCAATTGGTCCAAGTGACTAACTGATATGAAATGAGTTGGGTTCTTTATAACCCAACTCACTGTTTTCCTCTATATTTTAACTCATTCATAAATTTCAATTTCTACCTTTTGTCTCAAAAATATTTGTTCATAAAATACTTTTCTACATTTCCAAAGATGATTTTATACTGACCTTATTTATAAGGTGAATCCATACCCAATAAATTCAAAATAGTAATTTATGAGAACTCTTATACATAATAATTAACACCACTACTCTTTATAGCAAAATAGCAAGAATGTATTTTTCTCCTAATTATTATGTGAGTTGTTGGAGAAACTTTCACATCTCTATATAATTGAAATTTATCCCAAATAAGGCACAATTTTACCCGTTTCATATACACCTAGAAAATCTAATCATGGCAAACTCCAATTTGCATGACATCAACTTAAAGTACTGTAATAAAATTGTAGTTCGTCTACATAGCAATTTCACATTTCAATTTTTCATTCACATGCATTTTCTACGTTTATCAACCACTGAATTTCTAGATACCAATACAATATGCATCACATAAAGGTAATATAACTTTAACAATTCATACTACATCTACCAAAATTACTTAAGCATCATACTCCTAAATTAGAAAGGATTTAAGAAACACCCACCCAATGAAGAGTAGTAGAAGCGAAATCCCAAGAAATAAACTCCAAGAAAACTCTAATATGGCCTCCTCGAATCTGTGCATAAAGACTCCAACCTCCAAGTTTCGGCCAATGCAACAGAGAGAGCATCCCCATTTCATTTTCGGCCAAGCACAGTGAAGCACCATCTCACTTTTGTATGCAAATATATCTATCTACCTATATATATATATATATATATATATATATATATCTATCTACCTATATATATATATATATATATATATATATATATATATATACACATATAGAATAGGAAATATATGTTGTATATGTGGTAGGTGGAGAAACAGGGGGTTGTTGGAGTTGGTGTTCGGATTTAACAGAGAGAGGAAAAGAGGAAAGGAAAGAGAAAGTGAACGTGAAGGGGGGTATTAGTATATATATACATAATTATATATGTATACACACATTTGAGTGGAGAAGCAATAGAGGACATGCTGGTCTGGTTGGGATTTCGGCAGACAGAGAAGGAAAGAAGGAAGGGGGGTTTTCGGGATGAATGAGGAGAAGTGAAGGATTTCGGGGTATTTTTATAGAACACTTAGGTGATAGTTATAATAACTACTCTTCATGAACACCACTAACTCCACTCATATATTTCAAAAATTTCTCTTTCCCTCCTCTCCAAAAACAGTCGATTTCCTTCTTGGTTGAGTGTGCACATTGCACGTGTGCACGTGCACGTGCTTGGTGTACACTACAAAATAAATTATTTATTTAATTTTTTAAAACAAATGTTTATATATATAATATGTACATAAAAATTAGTTTAATTAAAATTTATAGTTTTTCATGCATGAACAAAATAGACTCACACACATATTTCATGAAATTTTATTTTTAAAAAAATATGTCCAAATACGTGCACCGAAAACACGTGTGTCATACATAAAATACCGAAATACGAAATCGACTTTATCAACAGAAAAATTATTAAAATATAATTGAAAACAACATAAGAAAAATATATTTATTAATATACACATTCAACAATGTAATTAATACGTACATTGAAAATACATGCACCACACGTATAAGAATATTTAGATCGAAATACGAGAAAAATGAACTTTTATTTATAAAACGAATTCGAATATGTAAAATAAATAATTGAAACACCTGGAAAATATCACATGTAGTGGTGGAAAATACGTAATCAATATGTGCATCGGTAAAACGTATAAAACATGTTAAAATACAAAGATTGAAATATTATATTTGAGTTGACTCAAAATATGGTTTCAAGAATACGAGAAATGCATAAATAGTCAGAATCCAAAATACATAGAAAATACGTTACGGATATTACAGTAACGGTACAAAATACACATGCGTAACACACGAGGGCAAAATTACCATTTCCAATTTTGCAGGGTATTATACAATGAAATAACGATATAATAATGAATTCAATCAATAGGAATCAATAATAAAGGACGATAGCAATAATCAATATCAATGGTAATCAATGCAATAGTTATATAGACACAATATTCGATAATAATTTCCATGGTCGGTGTCAATAACACTTAGAAAATATTCTATATCAATAGAAACAATAATGTACAATATGCAATGTCGATATTGTGTCAATTCTTAAGTCTATTAATTTTTAGCCTAACTAATGCACGTACTACTGTGTCTCATATGTTCCATACCACAGGTTCGATGCATACAATCAATGTCGTTTAAACTAAGGTGGTAGATACCATAGATCATGTACTCGACACGATAAAAATGACGATAACAATAGTAACACAAGCCATTATAACAATTTCTTGCACAATGACGATAACAATAGTAACACGGGCCATTATAACAATTTCTTGCACAATGATGATGACACGGGCCATTATAATAATTTCTTTCACAAAGCCGTTCACAATATTTTGGGAACAAGTCCCAAACTTTCGAGTACAGTCACTATATCATCACCTACTCTTGTCAATCCCTTAACCCCGACTTGTTAATTATTTTATCAATGCAACAACGCAATATGCAATATAGAGACATTAGATGAACGATAGTAATAATGGGAGAATAAAAGGACGATAACTTGGATAGTACAATTAGAATGATGACAATAGCACATTAGGATCATGCAATGCAACACATACACTTCAATTCAAGCAATAGAATGATATATGTATAATTATATTAAGAAAATCTAGAAAACAAATTTCTGAACAGCAAGAGGTAATTGTACAAAAATCAGTTTTTCCACTACTACAGAAATCAAAACCTGAAACTGTAAGAAATTCTGGAAATTAGACTTCCACACGATTCCAACACGTATTTAAAATACAATATCCGACAATAGTAACTAGGTCAAACACATCATTATTTACAGATTATATGTTCAGACTGAAAATCGACATTAAGTTGTTATATCTTTAGAATCTGCGAAACTCAATTATAAAATCATCAAAAAAAAATTTTAGACTCCTAAACATGTTAACTATCATTCTGGAAATTATCAGAGCATTATTCTAACATCAATTTATCTTTTTAATAGTTTAAAGATGAAACATACATGAATATGAAATTTCGGAAATAAAACACCGCAGTAGTAAAATCATCATAACTTTTGCAATACAAATCGGAATTTAAAGATCTTAGATGTTATGCAAAACTAGAGATATAGGGATATAACTCTTATTCAGAAAGTTATTTATTTCTAGGACAATTACTGGGTAGAAAATGTCATACAATTTCCAGACAGCAAGTAAACATACAGATTTTCGATATTCTTCATGAAATAAAGTGATTTAACATGATGGGTTTGAATTCTATAGTGAACAAATCTCATAATCAGCATGGTAGGTACAATAGAATGGTAAATACAATTCAGAATACACACATACACTAAATTAAGGACACAATTCATCAATCAATTTTTCAAGCAATCAACCTAGTATTCAGTTCTACGATAGTATCTGTGTGATGACTATATGAACAACTCCTATTACTAATACTATATGAATGCATGAAAGATTCGATCTTTAGAGGCAACAAAGGCATGAAGTCGTGAATATTTGCGTTAGCTCGTGTAAACCTTCAATATACTCAACGAAAAGGGAAGAACAATATACACTACGATGAACAATTGGATCTACTTGCAAAATTTCAATAAAAACATGAATTTGATGCAAGATTCAATTCAAGGGGAAAGTGACTACCTTATTGATGATAATTCGAATACCAAAGAATAACAGAATGAGAATCCCGGAGCAATGAACCCACGAAGAGTCACGTGCACACTACATGCACAAGAGTTCAAACACAGCAACACAGAAGGGGCGACAGCAGGTCGACGGCGGCCTGGCGTCGAGTGGTGGCGGCTGGTGGTGTCTAGTGGAAACAGGGGGCAGCAGTGAAGGGGATCGACGGCCTGGCTCGAGCGGGAGGCTTGATTGGGCGAGGCGGCTCGATTGGAGGAAGGCATCGAGTGGCTGGTGGCTCGACGGAGTGGTCATCAGAGATGCAGGGAGAGCGCCGGAGGGTTGGGCTGATGGTTTTGCCGGGAAGTTGATGAATAGGGGAGGCTCTGAAGGGAGGTCGGGGAGAGAGAAAGCAGAGTGGAGAGAGAACATGACGGCTAGGTTTCGGTTGTATTTGTGTTTTTAGGGTTTGTATTAGGGTTGTATTTATAGAATAAAATTAGATTGTTGGGTTAATGGGCTAAGATCCAATAATAATGGGTTTGGGTCTAGAAATAATTGCAATTGAGTTTTGGGTTCAAAAAGAGATGGGTTTATGTAAAATAGGGTTCAAATAATAATACTTTCAATCAAATAAAAATGGGATCTACAAAAAAGTAGCTCAATAAGAAGAACATGAGTAATTCATGAAAAAAATTAATTAAGATGATCATGGAAAGTAGAGTATTTTACTCAAATGCAAATAAAATATTACAATGAAGGAAAAAATGAAAAGAACAAAAACGGTAGTTACAATCCTACCCACCTTGCAATGAAATTTCGTCCTCGAAATTTAAGCAAGTGGTAATCGGGTAACTCCGAAAAAATAAAAGAACTACACAAAAAGATGGGGAAACTTCTTCTAAATCTCTTCTTCAAGCTCCCAAGTCGACTCACCCGGCGAGTGAGGATTCCAAGCAACTCGAACCAATTTGATAACCTTATTCTTCAAAATCTGCTCTTGTCGGTCCACAATCGAAACCGGGTGGATCTCACATGACAAATCTGGCCGAACAGACAATTCCGAGTAGTCAATAACATGACTATCATCCCTGACATACTTCCTGAGTTGGGAGACATGGAAGACATCATGCACTCCAGAAAAAGTCGGCGGCGACGCGTGTCTATAGGCCACCTTGCCTACTCGCTCCACCACATTAAACAGACCAATGATTCTAGGGCTTAGCTTGCCCCTCCTCTAATCCAAATAACACCTCTCCATGGTGATACCATATGGAACACATGATCACTCACTTCGAATTCCAATGGTCTCCTGTGAATGTCTGCCCATTTCCTCTGTCTGTCCTGAGCTGCCTGAAGATACTTCCTGGTTTGGACCACTGCATCAACAATCTTCGTGATCAATTCTGGCCCCAAAAGCTTCCTCTCACCAATATCATCCTACCACACTGGTATCTACACTTCCGACCATACAAAGCTTCATACGGAGCTACCTTAAGGCTTGCTTGGTAACTATTGTTCTATGAAAACTCCACCAAGTGTAGATAATCTTCCCAAGATCCTCCAAACTAAAGAACACAGGACCTCAACATATCCTTCAATGTATGAATAGTCCTCTCCGATTGTCGATCTGTATGTAGATGGAAAGCAGTACTAAATCTCAGCTTACTCCCAAGATTGTTCTGAAGACTCTCCCAAAATTGAGATCTGAATCTAGTATCTCTGTCTGATATAATGCTGATAGGAACACCATGCAATCTGATAATCTCCTGCATATACTTCTCTGCAAGGCACTCCATAGACAGAGCCACTTTTAAGGGAATAAAATGAGCACTCTTCGTCAAGCGATCCACAATCACCCAGATGGCTTTGTGACCCTTGGGACTTCTAGGCAAAGTAGTCACAAAATCTAGAGTAATATTCTCACACTTCCACTCTGGAATAAGAAGAGGTTGAAGGAGTCCAGCAGTCCTCTGATATTCTGCTTTCACTTGCTGACAGATCAGACACTGCGAAACAAATCTGCAACAACTCTCTTCATACCATGCCACCAGAAATGCAACTTCGAATCCCGATACATCTTCGTACCACCGGGATGAATAAAATACGGCAAACGATGAGCTTCTTCAAGTAACTTGTGCCTAACTTCCCCTTTCGGAACACATAGACAGGTCCTAAAGTGGAGAGATCCATCCTCATGAATCAACATATCCGTCCTTGAATCAGCTTCGACTTCAGCTCAATGCAACTGCACATCACCAGACTGTGCTTCCTTAATCTGATCCACCAAAGACAACTGCAACTGAAGCACCATACAACTCTTCTCAGAACCAGGAAAAACCACATCTAAATCTAATCTCATCATAGCTTCCACAAGCTCATCTTGCTCAGTCAGAACCACAGCAATCGGTCTTCTGCTCAAAGCATCAGGCACCGAATTAATCTTGCCAGGATGATACTAAAAACTGATATCATAATCTGCCATCAATTCCAACCATCATCTCTGCCTCATATTCAGCTCCTTCTGAGTGAACACATACTTGAGACATTTGTGGTCAGTGTAAATCTCCACTCGGTCTCTAAGTAAGTAATGCCTCCAAAGCTTCAAAGCAAAGATCACAACTGCAAGCTCCAAATCATGTGTAGGATTATTCTTCTCATGTGGCCTCAATTGCCTAGATTCATATGTGACAACCTTGCCTCGTTGAATCAAAACCACACCCAAACCTCTTCCCGAAGCATCACAGTGAATTACGAAACCTCCTGATCCATCCAGTATACTCAACACAGGTGTGGATGTCAACCGATTCTTCAATTCAGCGAAGACTTCATCAGAGGACTCATCCCACACAAACTTCTGGTCCTTCACAGTCAACTTGGTCAACGGCCCAGCAATCTTCGAGAAATTCCGAACAAACTTTGTGTAGTATCCCGCTAGACCAAGAAAACTCCGAACTTCAGATACTGACTTCGGCGGCGTCGGCCAAACCTTAACTGCAGAAATCTTGGACGGATCGATAGAAACTACATCACATGAAATTATATGGCCCAAGAATGCCACACCATCCAGCCAAAACTCACACTTGCTAAGCTTCCCATACAGCTGATTCTCCATCAATGTTTGAAAAACAACCTTCACGTGCTCAGCATGTTTATCATGATTCCGAGAATAGATGAGAATATCATCAATGAACACCACTACAAACTTTTCCACAAAAGGAGAGAAAACCCAATTTATCAAGCTCATGAACACAGCTGGAATATTAGTAACTCTGAAAGGCATCACCAAGAATTCATAGTTCCCATATCTCATAAGAAAAGTAGTCATATGTACTTCCTCGGCTTTCACCTTAACCTGATGGTAACCAGGACGATGATCTAGCTTCAATAATACAGAAGTGCCTCCCAATTGATCAAATAGGTCATCAATCCTTGGCAACAGATACCGATTCTTCACTGTGACAT
Organism: Hemerocallis citrina; assembly: GCA_017893485.1. Classification (NCBI taxonomy): domain Eukaryota; kingdom Viridiplantae; phylum Streptophyta; class Magnoliopsida; order Asparagales; family Asphodelaceae; genus Hemerocallis; species Hemerocallis citrina. The sequence goes on from CM030368.1 coordinate 59,464,910, forward strand.
TATTGAGCTCATAGTTGTCAATACACAACCTGTGACTACCATCCTTCTTATTGACGAACAGTGCCGGAGCTCCATAAGGAGAAACACTCGGCCGTATTAAACCTCTATCCAACAACTCCTGAATTTGCTCTTTCAACTCAGCCAACTCAACAGAAACCATTCTGTACAGACTCTTAGAGATCGGAGCTATACCCGGCTGAACATCAATACTGAAAACCACTTCACGAACTGACGGTAATCCCAAAAATTCCTCAGGAAAAACATCCATAAAGTCTCAAACAACCAATGGCGCAACATCACCATATGCACACACTTCTTCCATCACTCCAACTTTCTGACTTGCCAACTTTTCCACACAAGCAAGCGGTGTTTCATCGGCACAGAATTCAAAATCCTGACGTCCTAGCATTCGAAAAACCACCTTCTTCACATAGCGTGAGTGACACCAAGCCAATCCATCCTCAGAATAACATCAAAACCAAAATTGCTGATGATAATCAGATCGACAACAAAATCAACACCACCAATTACCAAAGAACCCTGCTCACAGATCAGAGAACACACGACAACACCTCCACCTATAGTAATGTTCCATATTGCTGGCATAGCGCTGCTAGCCAAGTGATGCAGGTCGATGAAGCAGGAAGAAACAAAAGAATGAGTAGCACCAGAGTCAAAAGGAACATGAGCGGGAAAGAAGTGAACAAGGGTAATGCCTAGCAGGAAGTCAAAGATGAGAATACAACATGCAGAAGCAAAATGTAAGAAACAACCATGAATGGAAGGATAGTATGAAAATGCAATAGAATAGAATAACAAGATAGCAAGGAAAGATAAAATCCAAATAAACACAACTAAAGGTATACCTACGACAACGCCCAAAGTGGTTTCAGCATCCTGCGCATTCAGGTTGTAGGCTTGACCACGACCTACCGGAAGATTATCCCTAGGAGCGGCTCTCCTCTAATAAAAAATCTGCCTCTGTGGTGGGCGTGGTGGTCCACCGTGACCACGAGCAAGTACTCCCTGTGGAGCGGAACCTCCAACTGGTGCCTGGGGTCTATTCCTTGGGCAATCACGAACCATATGGTCGTTACTTCCACACATAAGGCACTGGTGGTTCGCTAAATGGCAGTCTTGGCGCAAGTGCCCAGTCTTGTGACAGTGCATACAGACCAGGTTTGGCCTCTGAACAGCAGGTGGAAATGATAATGATCTGATAGGAAAGGACAGAACTGGCATCCTAATAGGCCCTCTAGAAGGCCTAGTAGCAACGGGGTGCGAAACAGACTGCCGAATGGCATGCTTCCTCGTACTAGTCTGTTCCTAAATTCTAGCAGCATCCAAGATATCAGCATAAGAACGAAGCCACAGGGCAGTAAGACAAACTGAATCTCAATATCCAAGCCCAACAAGAAACGACGGCCTCTATCTTCGTCATTCACCACCATAGATGTAGCAAAATGACTTAGTCCGGTGAATTTCGCAGTATACTCGTCCATGGTCCGACTCCCCTGATTCAAGACAGTATTTAGTTTAACGTCGATACTTTATAAAATAACAACGAAAAGCATGATTAAACACTATCTGACGAACTTGAGTTAATGAGACAAACTTTCGTTCCATTTCATTCTTGGTGGCATTAGGGAAGAACTTCGTGAGGAAGCTTTCAGTGAAGATGGCCCAGGAGATGGGTCGTCCCAATCGTTCAGCCTCAACTTGCCACCAAATGTGGGCAAGATCAACAAGTTGGGTGCTCACAATATCCACACGATCGACATCCGCAATCCGTGGTGCAATCAACAGCTGCTCAAGCCTGATAAGCCATTGCTCAGCTTTAAGCGGACCTTCAGTGCTCGAGAACTTGTCTGGATGAAGCCTCATGAAATCTGCCACATTACCAGGTCTCGGTGGTAGCAATCCAGGTACCGGTACAACGGGTTTCCTGTTGGCAGCTTCAAAAGCCACCCTCATCTGTTCATTAGGCTCCTGTGGCATCCGCATCAGTAGTTCGTTGTGCTCACGCTACATCTGCATCATCTATGCAACTGTGGGCTCATCAGATTAATCATCATCAGTTCGGGAAGATGAAGCACCTTTTCTAGCCATGGTCTGCAATAAAAATCAATAGGTTAGCGTCCAGAACATAAGTTGGTTATAAATTATCCATGTGATTTCTATATTGCACATACTGTTGAGTCAAACCGGTTAAAACCCAAATCTGACTAATATATCAGTCAAAGCCAAACTTCCATATGTTAGTCGTGTTTTACTGATATATTATCGAAACCCGTGCTCTGATACCACTAAAAATCTTATCATGCCCCGCTTCCCAAAAATACGGAATACAAGCACGTGACATTAGCCTAGCGAATGACTTGCATCATCCATAAGCTGTTTACCCATTCAACTCAACAATAATAACAATACAAAATAATTGCACAGGCAATAATATCAACCACATTTACAATAAAACATGGAATAAACAATATGAAATAACCAAATATGATAATCCAACATCTGGAAGCAAATAGTAATATTCGGGTCATAAGCCCAATAAAATAATAAATCCAAGCACAATAATAATAAGTCTCAATACAATAAGTTCAATGAAATAACATTCAACTAGAAAACAACAAATCTTTAGAAAACTTGTTGTCCAATTCCTGCAGGTAATTCTCCATAATCACCTGTGAACAATTCATCTAAAAAGAGAAGAAAAATTATCCTTAGAGCAAGTCATGGAAAGCAAGTAGAGAAAGCAAAGAAACAATGGAATAACGATATAACAATGAATTGAATAGGAATCAATAACATGGAACGATAGCAATAATCAATATTAATGGTAATTAATGCAATAGTTAAATACGATGACTCAATATTTGATAATAATGTTCAATGGTCGATGTCAATAACACTTAGACAATATTCGATATCAATAGAAACAATGATGTACAATATGCAATGTCGATGTTGTGTCAATTCTTAAGTCTATTAATCTTTAACCTAACTACTGCACGTACTACTGTGTCCCATATATTTCATACCATAGGTTCGATGCATACAATCAATTTCGTTTAGACTAAGGTGGTAGATTCTATAGATCATGTACTCGACACGATAGCAATAATAACACGAGCCATTACAACAATTTCTTGCACAATGACGATAACACAGGTCATTATAACAATTTCTTGCACAATGACGATAACAATATTTTGGGAACAAGTCCGACACTTCCGAGTACAGTTACTATATCATCAACTACTCTAGTCAAACCCTTAACCCCGGCTTGTTAATTATTTTATCGATGCAACAATGCAATATACAATATAGAGACATTAGATGAACAATAGTAACAATAGGAGAACAATAAGACTATAACTTGGATATGACATTTAGAATGATGAAAATAGCACATTAGGATCATGCAATACAACACATACACTTCAATTCTTGAATTACAATGATATATGCATAATTATATTAAGAAAATCTGGAAAATAAATTTCTAGATAGCAAGAGGTAACTGTACAAAAATTAGTTTTCTCGCTGCTAAAGAAATCAAAAACTGAAACGGTCAGAAATTCTGGAAACTAGACTTCCACATGATTCCAATGCATATTTATAATACAAAATCCGATAATAGTAGCTAGGTCAAATACATCATTCTTTACAGATTATATGTTCAGGAAGAAAATCGGCATTAAGTTGTTATATCTTTAGAATCAACGAAAACTGAATTATAAAATCATCAGAAAAAATTCTTTAGACTCCTAAACATGTTAACTATCATTCTGAAAATTATCAAAGCATTATTCTAAAATCAATTTATCTTTTTAATAGTTTAAACATGAAACATACATGAATCTGAAATTCTGGAAATAAAACACCGCAGTAGTAAAATCATCATAACTTTCACAATACAAATCAGAATTTAAAGATCTTAGATATTATGCAAAACTAGAGACATAGTGCTACAACTCTTATTCAGAAAATTATTTATTTTGAGGTCATTTACTGGGTAAAATGCATCATACAGATTTTCGATATTCTTCATGAAATAAAGTGATTTAACATGATGGGTTTCAATTCTATAGTGAACAAATCTCATAATTAGCATGGTAGGTACAATTTCATGGTAAATACAATTAAGAATACACACATACACTAAATTAACCACACAATTCACCAATCAACTATTCAAGCAATCAACCTAGTATTCACTTCTACAACAGTATCTTTGTGTGATGACTATATGAACTACTTCTATTACCAATACTATATGAATGCATGAAAAATTCGATCTTTAGAGTCAAAAAAAGCACGAAGTCGAGCATATTTGGGTTAGCTCGTGTAAACCCTCAATATACTTAATGGAAAGGGAAGAACAATATACAATACGATGAACTGTGGGATCTACTTGCAAGAATTTCAATAAAAACTTGAATTTGATACAATATTCAACTCCCGAGGAAAGTGACTTTCCTTATTGACGATTAATTCGAATACTAAAGAATAACAGGATGCAAATCTGAGAGCAACGAACCCACGAAGAGTCATGTGCACACTACGAGCACAAGAGTTCAAACACCGCAATAGAGAAGGGGCAACAGCAGGTCGACGGCGGCCTGGCATCGAGTGGTGGCATCCAGCGGCGTCGCTGGCGGGCTGTTGTCGAGTGGAAATAGGGGGCAGTAGTGAAAGGGACCGACGACCTGGCTCGAGCGGGAGGCTTGACTGGGCGAGGCGGTTCGATGGGAGGAATGCGTCGAGTGGCTTGTGGCTCGACAGAGTGGTCGTCAGAGATGCAGGGAGGGCGCAAGATGGTTGGATTGATTGTTTTGGTTGGAAGTTGATGAACAATGGATGTTCTGAAGGGTGGCCGGCAGAGAGAAAACAGAGAGGAGAGAGAAGATGACGGCTAGGTTTAGGGTGTAGTTGTGTTTTTACGGTTTGTATTAGGATTGTATTTATAGAATACAATTAGATTGTTGGGTTAATGGGCTAGGATCCAATAATAATGGGTTTGGGTCTAGAAATAATTGCAATTGGGTTTTGGGTTAAAAAAGAGATGGATTTAAGGACAATAGGGTCCAAATAAAAATACTCTCAATCAAATAAAAATGGGATCAACAAAAAAATAGCTCAACAAGAAGAACAAGAGTAATTCATGAACAAAATTAATTAAGATGATCAAGAAAAATAGAGTATTTTATTCAAATGCAAATAAAATATTACAATGAAGGGAAAAAATAAAAAAAATGAAAATGGTAGTTACAGCTGAGTAGGCCGAGCAGGGGGAGCGGGTGAAGTCTACTTCCCAAGCACCTTCTGAGGGTCCCTCGGAGCCAAGGACCAAGAAGCTAAGGGCTCAAGATTACGGAGGTCATGCAGGGCGGGGTACCTCCTCTCCGCATTGATGCCCAGTAGATGGTTGAGGAAGAAGGGCTCCGTCCTTGGGCTCCCGACTGGGCTATTTGTTCGGGGGACACTTTGACGGAGGGTCCCGTGGCAGTCGAGTTCATGGATAATATGGCCACGCCGCATGATCGGCACTGCATGGGTACCGATACCATTGAGTTGGCCTACATGAGGTGGGCTTAGGCAAGCGTTCAGGTAAGCTTCATCACCACTCTTGAGAATCCTCGTCATGCTGAGGTGGCGCACTTCAAGAGCAAGGTCATTGTCTTAGAATCTACCTTGGCACGGTATCGTAAGGAGGCTCGAGACCAAGAGGCAGTTGTTCAATACTTTAGAAACAAGTCAAAGGAACTCGGCGTAGAGGCGGCTCACTAGAAGAAAGTGTTAGTCAACTGCAATTTGGGAAGTGCAAGTTTTGGATTTTCCATGTCCAGTACATCCTCCCGGCGAACGTCTTCTGAGTCGTTCCTTCACAAGGTCATCGTAGAGAAGGAGATAGAGATAGAACATTATAAGGCAATGTTGGGGGTGTCGGGGTCACGATCCACCTCTTTCGATGGTGCTCGCCTCTCGGGTGGCACGTCGTCTCCGTTTTGGAAATTGGAGCATGCGAGGCTGGGCGACGCCCTGAGCTCGATGGCAGGTGCTTCCACTTTGGCTACCCCTAGAAATTCCGGTGGCCAGGGCGCTCGGCCGGGCTTGAATTGGTTTGTTACAATCTGGCAACCGGTTTTAAGGATTCTTAGGTTGGTTGTGAATGTTGTATTGAATTCTGTTTGTACCAATAACCCTCTGTGTTTTTGCAATTGTGAATAAGACAGAATACCTTTTCATAATGTTCTCTCCCCCCTCCCTTTTTTTGTGTTTTCACTTCCTTCCAGCGAAGAGGGCTTGACGAAACTCCACGTGTGGTCGTAGTCCCTGCCGACCTCTTGAGAGTTGAGAAATCTCTCATGGGTGTTCACTGTCCAGGTCGTGGACCGAGGACATAGCGAATGTGAAATTTTTCCATGTGTGGTCGAAGTCCACGACGAGGGGTGAGGGCTTGACAGACGGAGTAATTCTTGAGAGATTGGGAAATCTCTCGTGTGTGCTCGCATTCCGGGCTGAGAGGCGAGGACGTAGCGGATGTGAAGTTTCTCCATGTGTGGTCGAAGTCCAAGCAGAGCAGCGAGGGTTTGACAGATGGAGAAATTCTTGAAAGATTGAGAAATTTCTCCTGGGTGCTCGCAATCTGGGCCGAGAGGCGAGGACGTAGTGGATGTGAAGTTTCTCCATGTGTGGTCGAAGTCCAAGCCGAGCTGCGAGGGCTTGACAGATGGAGAAATTTTAAGAAATATGAGAAATTTCTCGTGGGTGCTCGTAGTCCGAGCCGAGGGCCGAGGACGTAGCGGATGTGAAGTTTCTCCATATGTGGTCGAATTCCAAGCCAAGCGGCGAGGGCTAGACAGATGGAGAAATTCTTGAGAGATTAGGAAATCTCTCGTTGGTGCTCGCAGTCCGGGCCGAAAGGCGAGGACATAGCGGATGTGAATTTTCTCCATGTGTGGTCGAAGTCCAAGCCGAGCGATGATGGTTTGACAGATGGAGAAAATCTTGAGAGATTGAGAAATCTCTCGTGTGTGCTCGCAGTCCGGGCCAAAAGGCGAGGACGTAGCGATGTGAAGTTTCTCCATGTGCGGTCGAAGTCTAAGCCGAGCGGCGGGGACTTGACAGATGGAGAAATTCTTGAACGACTGAGAAATCCCTCGTGGGTACTTGCTGCCCGGGCCGAGGGGCGAGGACGTAGCGGGTGTGAAGTTTCTCCATGTGTGATCGAAGTTCAAGCCGAGCGACAAGGTCTTGACAGATGGAGAAATTCTTGAAAGATTGAGAAATCTCTCGTGGGTGCTTGCAGTCCGGGCCGAAGGGTGAGGACGTAATGGGTGTGAAGTTTCGCCATGTGTGGTCAAAGTCCAAGCCGAGCAGCGAGGGCTTGACAGATGGAGAAATTCTTGGGAGATTGAGAAATCTCTCGTACACAAACATTTGACTTATTCACACAAAAATTCTAATGCTTGTATTTATTGTGATTACAAAAGTACAAGGCGTCTCACGCCGATTACAGTAGTGGAGCCCCCTTACGTTTTTCCCTAGAACTTAACAAGGTGCTCCACGTTCCTGGGCCTTTTAACCATCCTGCACCCCAGTTCTTCTAGTCGGTAGGTTCCAGGACGTACCACTTTAGAGACCTTGTATGGGCCCTCCCAGTTGGGTGCGACTTGCCTTTGACGGTGGGTTTGGAAATGGCAAGTTTTCTGAGGATGAGGTCACCCTTTTCGATGTTGCTCGGACAGAATCTCTTGTTATAGGTTCTATCGATCCTTTGTTGGTAGATGGCTTTTCTGACATTAGCCCTTTCACAGATTTTCCCGACCCGGTCCTAATTGGCTCGGAGATTTGACGAATTAGACTCTTCATTGAAGCCCATGACCCATGGCGAAGGGAGTCCGATTTCTAAGGGAATTACGGCCTCTGCCCCATATGTAAGATTGAATGGAGATTCACCGATGGGGATCCTTTTGGTCTTCCGATACGACCACAATATGCTGGGCAGTTCGTCGACCCAGAGGCCCTTGGGTGATTTGTCCAGCCGATTTTTGAGCCCGTCGATGATTTGTCAGTTGGCATTTTCGGTCTGGCCATTTGATTGAGGGTGTGCTATGGCTAAGAACCATTTCTCGATTCCCAGGTCCTCCCAAAACTTTTGGGAATTTTTCCTTGCAAATTGTGTGCCGTTGTCCGATACAAGTATTCTTGGGATCCCAAACCAGCAAATGATGTGTTTCCAAAAGAACTGCTGTGCTTGATGCTCGGTAATGGTGGTTAATGGTTCATCTTCTACCCACTTGGAGAAGTAGTCAATGGCAACTATGAGGAAACACCTTCGAGCGGTCGCCCTGGGGAAGGGACTAACTTGGTCCATCCCCCACATTGTAAAAAGGGCTGGGCTGGAGGGGCTTTTTAGCTTGACCTGGGGAGTTCACCTAATCAGGGAGAACTTTTGGCAAGGTATGCACTTCTTGACGAGGTTCGTGGCATCGTGCAGTATCATCGGCCAATAGTACCCGTGATTGAGCACCTTCTGGCAAGCAATCTTCTGCCCATAGGGCATCCTCCGATTCCCTGATGTAGCTCTTCGAGGTCATATTTTGCCTCTATGGCTTTAGGCATCGGAGGTAGGGTCCCCTGTTAACTTATGTGTATGACCGCTTGAAGAGAACATTGTCGATCAGCATGAACCTTTGTGACTGAACCTTTATCCTTCTGGCCTCAAGAAGTTCTTCTGGTAGTTCACCTTCTGCCAGGAAGAGGCAGATGTGATCCGTCCAATTTCTTGTTGGTGCAATAGTATCAGTGGAAAGGACTTCAGGAATCTCTATGCTTGGTTTCTGCAGTATCTCGATAAGGACAGTGCAGTCAAGACCCTCGAAGGATGATGATGCCAACTTTGACAGGGCATCCACCTGAAGATTTTTTTCTCGGGTATCCGTTTGACGTCGACCTGGTCGAAGGATTCCAAAAGGAGCTTTACATTCCATGTGACCATTCGACCGTCTCGCGCAACATATGCTCTAGAGATCTGGTTCACCATGAGTTGACAATCACTGAAGGCTCTAATGTAGTGGGCCCCGGCATTACGGGCGAGGGTGAGTCCGGCGATCATTGCCTCATATCTGACCTCGTTGTTGGAGGCCTGGAATATGAGCTGCAAAGAGTATTGTAATAAAAAACTGTCTGGTCCGAGGAGAATGCACCGACTCTGCTTCCACCCTTGCAGGATGATCCGTCTACATAGATCTCCCATAGAGGTTCTTCCATTGGTAATTCTGGAGCTTCGGAAATTGTGCACTCTATGATGAACTCGGCAAGCGCTTAGCCTTTGATAGTCATACGGGGTTGGTAGTGGATGTCGTGCTGATGAGCTCGATCAACAATTTAATGAGTTGCCCTGAATTTTCTGGTTTGTTTAGGACGATCTTGAGAGGCTGATCAGTTAAGACTCAGAGGGAGTGAGCTTGAAATTAAGGTCGTAGCTTCCGCGCGGCCATTACCGGGGCGTAGGCCACTTTTTCAATCTTTGCATACCGGGCCTTAGCGTCATGCGGTACCTTGCTAACATAGTAAATGGGCATTTAGGCACCGTCCTCCTCTCTGACGAGGATGGTGCTGAAGGCATGTTCGATCGCAGCGAAGTAGAGATACAGAGGTTCCCCCGGCTCTGGCTTTTTGAGGAGAGAGAGGTTGGCAAGGTGTGACTTCAGCTGGTCGAAGGCTTGCTGTTGGGAATCTCCCCACTCGAAGTGTTTCGATGTTCGGAGAGCTTTGAAGAATAGGAGGGATTTTTTTCCAGACTTTGAGAGGAATTGGTCGATGGTCGCCAACCTGCCCGTTAGCCTTTCCACTTCCATGACGTTTCTAGGTGGCGCCATGTCCAGTATGGCCTGGATCTTCTCGAGATTCACCTCGATGCCTCTTTGGCTGACCACGAACCCAAGAAATTTTTCGGATGAAATGCCGAAGGCGCAGTTAGAGGGGCTGAGCCTCATGTTGTGGGACCGCAAAATCCCAAAGGCGTCCTCGAGTTTGGAAACATGGTCGTGGCCTTTGTAGCTTTTGAAGAGCATGTCGTCAACATAGAATTCCATGTTCCAGCCAATTTGATGCTTGAAAACTTTGTTGATGAGCCTCTGGTAGGTGGCACCGGCATTCTTCAGCCCGAAGGGCATAACCCGGTAGCAATAGAGGCCTTGATCGGTTATGAATGCGGTCTTAGGAATGTCGAGCGAAAACATTCGGATTTGGTTGTAGCCCGAGAAGGTATCCATGAATCTCAGCAGTTCATACCCCGACGTTGCATCTATCAGGGCGTCAATACATGGGAGGGGAAATGGATCCTTCGGAAAAGCTTTATTTAGGTCGGTGAAGTCTATACAGACCATTCACTTTCCAACTCGATTTCTTCACCATCACAACATTCGCCAGCCATTCCGGGTACCTGACTTCTTGTATAAAACATTCTGACAGAAGCTTTCTCACTTCTTTCTTCATAGTTTGCTGTCTTTCGAAGGCAAACTTCCAGTGCTTCTGGTGAACGGGTTTTGAATCTGGTCGAACACTGAGACTATGCATGATAATATTTTTTGAGATTCCAGGCATGTCACTAGGTGTCCAGGCGAAGAGGTCGAGGTTCTTTCGAACACACTCAATGAGAACGTCCTAGAGGTTCGGGGGGAGCGACCGGCTCACACGAAAGCATTTTGCGATGTCTTCATATTTAAAGGCAATTTCCTCAAACTCGTTGATAGGCTCCGAGCCCATTGAGTTTCTCTCTGACTGTAACTCAACTGCGTTGAGGGAAAGCACCGCACCCCCAAGCGTGGTCATGTAGCAGGACCGAGCCGATTCTTGATTCCCTCTGACCACTCCGACTCCATGTTCGGTGGGGAATTTCATCTTCAGATAATATGATGATGGTATGGTCTGAAGCGAGCAGAGGTCCGGTCGGCCCAGAAACGCATTATAGGAAGCTTTGTTGTTTACCACCATGAAGTCCATGGCCTCCGTCCGTATTGTCGGTTGGGTTCTGGCGGTGACATCGAGTGTGATGATTCCCTCGATTTGTACAAACGTGCCAGAAAATCAGTGTAGTGTGTATCCTGTCGACTTCAACCTTTCTCGGGAAAGTTTTAGTGCCTCGAATGCTGCTAGAAATAGGATGTTAATAGAGCTGTCATTGTCGACGAGAATGTGGCAGACCTCGTGGTTCACCATGGCTAGGTTGATCAGTAAAGCATCGCAGTGAGGTAGGAGGACGCCCACCAGGTCCTGGTTGGAAAATGACACAGCCAGTCCTTGGCTACTAAGGGGCGGCTCATTGCAAATGGAATTGACTTCCCTCAAGAGGGCCTCGTGGGAGGTGTTAGACTCTCCACCCATTGGGTTCCCATGGATGCAATGTAGGATTGCCCGACCACTGTCTTGCTCGGGCTCGGGCTCTGGCTCTGGTTGGGTATGTGGAGGAGAGGTCCTTCGATCCCTTTGATTAGGGTGAGTGAATTCCCGAAGGCAGCCCCTCTGAATGAGGGCCCCAATGTCGTCCTTAAGGGCACAGTAGGTATCGATCTCGTGTCCGTGGTCCCGATGGAACCGACATAAAATCTTTGGTCCCTCTTCTTGTTGTTGCTAGAACAGCGGGGATGGCGGACTATCCCTATAACTCTCATTTTCATCTTTTCTTTTTTGATCCATTGTAATCTGATTTTTTGTTATTTATATTATATTCTTAATTCCGAATAATTTTGGTCCTAATATTGTTCATAAACTATCATTTGTCTCTGTTTAATTATTCGAATCTTTTTTCCCTCCAAATTGAATGTTCTTTTCTCCTTGTTGGACTATTTTTCATGATGATCCTATTCTTGTTGGATCGATAACTATTTTATTATTTGATCCTCATTTGTCTCCAAGCCCAATCTGTTTTGGATGTGCAACCCAAACCCAAAACCCTTTAACCCACTTTTGGATCCTAAACTCAAACCCACCAACCCTACTCCCACTAACTGCCAACCCCAGATTTACACCTCATGATCCCCCTATCTCTAATTCCTCATTTCTTTCTCTCCCTCTTTCCCACTCTCTTCCTTCTTAATGCATAGTCAAAACAAATCCCCACACAATCCCTTCATTTTCCCCAATACTGTGCAGACCTAAAACCCAAAAGCCCCTACTGTTCATCTTCTTCCTCTTGACGATCCCAAGCCCGCTCATCCCTGTCATCGCTCAACCCCTGCACCCATCATCTTCCCCATCGCTCAAACCTCCCGAACACCCGAACACCTTACACTACCATTGCCTCCAGCACCACCATCACCTGCCACCATTATCCCGCCGCCCTAGTCCCTGCCATAGTCGAGCTTCTCATCCCCTGAGAACCCATCTCTGTCCTCCCGTTGCCGTCGCTACCTGACTGCGACCACCATCCTCCCCGTCGAGCTAGCCACCACAGTTGCCATTCTCTCATCTTCCTCTGGTTTCTTCCAAAACAGAGCAGCGTCTTCTTCCCCTGATTCGCAGTCGAACCCATCTTCCCGCTCCACCGCTCGACCACCTTCCCTCACTCGCTGCTCCGTAACCTTCCTGCGGCCACGCCAGTGATCATCGCCCTTGTGCATCGCCGTCAGAGTCGAAGCCCTGCCATTGCCGTTACTGCTCTATAGTTTGCTGTTTGGGATCCGGGATTTGCTGTTTACTGTCTAGATTCGTTGCTGCCTCACCGTTTGCTGTTCTACCATCTTGTTGCTGCTATTGTATTATGCACGTAATTGCACGTGCATCGTTGCCTCGGGATCCTAACCCCGTTATTCTATTATATCGGATAAATTGTTTTAAGGAAAGTCATTTTTCTCTTGGATTACATATTGTGTCAAATTCAAGTTTTTATTGAAACTCCGCAAGTAGATCCTAATTGTTATTGCTACCTTCCGTCGAGTATATTGACGGTTTACACGAGCTAACCTAAGATATTCTCGACATCGTGCCATTGTTGAACTCCAAAGTATCGAATCTTTCATTCATCCATGTAGTATTTATAATAGGAGTTATTCATGCATAACATCGCACAAATAAAACTATTGTAGAATTGATTAATAGGTTGTTCTGCTTGAAAGATTGATTGATGCTTTGTTTGATATAAAACTAGTGTATGGAATTATTCTTCATTGTATTTACCATGCTATTGTGTTTACCATGTTGAATCTAAGATTTGTTGACTACTGAGTTGGAATTAATCACATTAGATTGCTTTTAATTCAGTTAATTCATTGCAACCTCATTTTCACTGCATGTCTGCAATTTGTGAGACCATTCTTACCCAGTATTTGATATAAAAAATTTTAACTTTCTAAATGAAAATTGTAGCCCCGTGTTTCTAGTTTCCAGAACATCTAAAATATCTAAATTCCAAGTTATACTGCAAAAGGCATGATGTTTTTATTACTGTTGCCTTTTACTCCCAGAATTCCTTATTCATGTAGTTCTTCATGTTTAAATATTAAAAAGCTAAGTTAAATTTAGAATATTGCCCTAATAAATTTCAGATTGTTAGTTGCCATGATTAGGAACTTAATGAATATTTTTTATGAGTTTAAAATTGTGTTTTTACTGATTTAACAAATATAACAACTTGATGTCGATTTTCAGTAAGAACGCGTAATCTATAAAGAATGATGTATTTGACCTATCTAGTTTTATTGGATTTTGTATTTTAAATATGTGTTGGAATCATTGGGAAGTATAGTTTCTAGAACTTCCGACGGATCCAGTTTTGGATTTCTGTAGCAGAGGGAAAATTGATTTTGGTACAGTTACCTATTACTGTCCAGAATTGTGTTTCCATATTTTCTTAATATAAGTGTATATATATCTTTATATTGAATGTACTGAAGTGTATAAATTGCATTGCATGATCCTAATATGCTATTGTGTCCATTCTAATTATCCCATCCTAATTAATCATCCTATTGTTACTTCTATTGATATCATCGTTATCGGATTTCTCTAAATTGCATAATGTATTGATTGTATCGATGAAATGTCTAACAAGCTGGAGTTTAATGGTTGACTTAAGTATTGGACAATATAGGGACGATACTCGGGGAAGGGGGCCCGTGTTTCCCAAAAATTATTGTGTCGACTATTGATAATCGATTAATTGTTGGATTACTGACCACAGTATCCCAATTCATCGTGTATTGTTTATCGTGCTGACTATTGCTTATTGTTTATTGTGCAACGAAGTTGCGATCGTTATCGTTATTTGTAATCGTGCCGAGTACAAAAGCTATAGAGTACACCACTAGAGTCTAAACGACATTGATTGTATGCATCGAACCTGTGGTATGGGACACAGTAGTGCATGCATTAGTTAGGATAAAATTTAATAGACTTAAGAATTGACACAATATTGACATCGCATGTTGAACAACGTCATTGCTATTGATATTGAACATTGTTATTGATATTGACATCGACCATTGAGTATTTGACATCGAATATTGAAATATCATTTATTATTATACCCATTGCATCAATTAACATTGGTTTTGATTATTTCTATCGTCCATTATTGTAACACCCCGGAATGTACGATACCTAAATATATATACTTATGTATGTATATTGTCCGTATGCGTGCACATGATTGCAGTGTTTTGGTTGATTTTTCTATCATGGTGTGTGGTTAGGGTTGCGGGGCGGTTCATAGGAGGATTACGTTCTAAAAGATGCACGAGAATGAGGAGGACCGATACTGGTATAAACACTAGTTTTCGGTACGACCCCTATGCAAATATAACATTGTACGATACTACGGTGGGTATATCGTGCGTACACACGACAACCTCTCGTCTCGCATTCAAAGGAACCCATTTAAGAGTAAAATGGGCAGCCAACACAACCCACCACAAAACCATGGGCTAAGCCATGGTTTTGCTCCAAACCACCCTACCACCCTACCCTACCCCCCCCCCCCCCCCCCCCCCCCCCGCCCGAAACTAGCCCATCTTCTCCCCCTCTTTCCTCCTTCATTTCTCCATCAAAAACCACTCATTCCCACCTCTCTTGTTCTGGAATTTCAGAACTCAACTAAGGAAAAAAGAAGAGAAGGAGAGAAAGAAGAGAGATTGAAGAAGGTACTCTAGCAAGGATTCTCAATGGAAGAAAGCTTAAGGAAATCAATTACTCTACAGCAACTAAGGGTGGGGAGTCACTCTAAAACTTTCTCTATGTTTCTTAATTAAATTCCTGCATGCATGTGTGGTAGTAAGTGCTAGGAAGAATAGTTAAGAATTTTGAAAGATGAAATCAGAAACTGGAACTAGAACTTGATCAAAATGCTATTTTTCTAGATTTTTTCGAGAGCAAACCACAAGGAATTAGACCTTGAAATTTTCAGAGATTGTTCCTATGTATGTGTACATGGTTCATGACTTATGTCGGATTTTTCTTAGAAGATTTGATATTTTAATAAAATCGAATGGTAGAATTGTGTCGTAAGGCAGAATCAACAGTTGGTTAACAGGATGACTTACATTGTTGGAATTTTCATAATTTATTGGAGCATGTTCTTTATCTAAAATTTTTACCCTGAATTCCCACTTATATATAGCTTCTACAGTAAAATCAAGGAAATGTTTGGATGAATTTACAGGCATGTGAAAATTTGATCATTAAAACAGTAGCTAGAGTTGAACTGAAGAACATGTTGATTTCTGTGCTAAATTGAAATAGGAAAACTCAGTTTATACTTGGAGTTTTGACATGAAACCTTTTGCATTTTATTTATTATGTCCTATAGTTTCATCACTATAAATTGTGTGTCATTTGGATGAGTATGGAATTTATGATGATTTATTTAGCACGTACTGTGCTGCTTTCAGCCAATTTTGATACCCTGTAGAGATTGCACTTTTGAGGCTCCTTAAGAGCAAAATTTGAGGAACTGTTTCATAAGAGAATTGTAGTGGACATCAAGTCCTTTTTAAAAAGACCTATTTGAGGTATTTCCAGTAAGTGGTTGATTTATTGTGATTTTTGTAATACTGGACAGAGACCAAGGATCGAGCTGAGTGCTCTGAATTAGGAAGTCCTAGTGTGTGACTTAGTACATTGGTGAGAGATTTGTATGTTAAGGTGTCCTACTGGTATATTTTGGACTCATGACCAACTAGAGACTTGTAGAGGATATCCACACCTTTTCATCGAACTTGAGTTTGTAACATTTTGATGAGTGAGCAGTGATTTATGCGACCGGTAAGGCGCAGCCCGTCTACTGGAAATACTCTGGTTGAGGCTTCAGAGGCTATTTTGGAGATCTAGATGATGGAATTTGAGTTTATGATCAACTAGAAAGTTGTAGTCTGGGATCTTACCTTTCCGGATTGGGCTTGTACACTCCAATCGGAGTTGTATTGATAGAGTTATGACCTTTTTAAGATTCGGACAGAAACCCGTAGATTGCTTAAACTGGAGTGTTGACTAAGTATTGTGAGGACTTTTCCCTTGTGTACTAATAGAGTTGATAACTCTTGTCTAGGGATGTTGGTATCTGTTTTTGGTGTTGTTGACTCCCATCATGGGTGTGTGACTCGAGTTACTCACTAGGGTAAGGGATACCCTGTATCTGTCAACCCTACATTATAAACTTCTGCCGAAGCGTAGGACATCCAAGCCGTGCCACTAATATGAGTTCATTGTCCGGGTTAGCAGTGAACACACATTCATTACCAAGTTAAGGGTGAATGTAAGCCGTAATGCTGGACAATTCCAAGCCGGGGAAGTGGCGAACCGGACTGGTATCGCCAGGGCTAGAGGTTGATAGGCAAGTGTGGAAGCAAATTTTTTTCTTTACCCAAAGTGATTAGAGTAAGGCTGGGATTAGAATGACATATTAAGGGGTTAGGTAATTGCATTAGTCCTAGCAGACCATAGTCGGTGTTGTACCTTACAGTCGTAGGGATACATTTTCGGCACGCATGAGTGAGCCCTCGGCTCGTATCTCGATCTGTTAATTCTCAATGTTTTGCCGGAGTAAGGTACGGGAGGCTGGGAGGATTCGACCTCCCGAGGTGCTTACGTCCCTATGCACGTGGGTTTTGTTGTTTTTTTGGTATATATGTTCATAATCCGGAGTAGGGGTGAACATGCATGCGTCAGTCCATAGCCCGGGTTAGGGGTGGACATGGAAATCACACGGTCTTGCGGCCAGATTCAACGCGGCTTTCTGAAGAGGTCTGTACGTGGGTACCAAGTGGAACACGACCACCACTTAGGCATTGCAATGGCGGAACTAGACCGACCAACTGCAACCTCCTTGGGCGACGGACAATCTATTAGGAACTGGTTGAGTACAAGAGTAGGATGTATGGCGAGGGTTCGAATCCCTGAACTGTGGAGAAAGACGGTTAGATTTGGGGGCGTATGTGGTATGGGATGCATTCGTGCTCCAAAGTCTTGCTTGCATGAGAGTCGGGTATGTGATTTGCTGCATCTAGTCATAGGGTCATGGCATATCACTGCACTAGAACCCGAATCCATTAAACCCTTATTTTGGCACATCACTTTTCTCTTTTGCATAAAATTATGGTTGTGATTGAATTTTAGAGGATCTCTGTTGTCATCAGCTTTGTGTCAGTCGAAGTACTGACGTTCCCCATCTTTTAGGTATTGGTTTTACCTTTTGAGCAGGTGCAGAGAGATCAGAATCGCGCAGCAGAAGCCTCAAGCCAAGGAGCAAGTCCCAGGGGAGCCGTTGGGCCACTCAGCGAAGTTCGGGAGTAATCAGTTGATTACCTTTCCAGGAGGCAGCTGGTAGCTTTACAAGTAGAGTCTGTAAATATTTGTAATAAGTTGTAATGAGCGAATGTAATTTGTACTCCTTGTCCAAGAACAAGGTATCAGTTGTAATCAATGATATAATGACTTTATTTGAAAATAAAAAGTTTTTTAATTTTCGTGTTATTACTGTGTTGAGATGCATTTGAAGGGTAAAGATTATGGTGAGTGTCACGGATGTCCGGTAACGGGGATTCGGGGTGCTACAGAGTTGGTATCAGAGCTGACTTCAGATTGCAGTCTAACACGGTAGGAAATCAGACTTGAAGGCCAGATAAATTGATTTTAGTTGGTAGGTAGGATGATTATGAATCATATGGTAGCGCTTACAACTTATGATTATGATCTTCCCTATATCTGAACCAGTCTCAGTGTACTTCGTTTTTACTAACAAGCTTGGTGCAGTCAAGTTCAAATGGCGGCTAGTCTGTAACCAGACATCAATGGAGGCAAACCTGCAATAGGATATCGGAGGGTAAATCTGCAACCGAATGTCCAGAAGGCAAACCTGTAACTGGATATCGGAGGGCAAATCTACAACCGATTGTCTATAAGGAAAACCTACAACCGGATGTTGAAAAAGCAAATTCATAACCTAATGTGCAGGTAGCAGTCTATAGTTGAACGACAAATAAGGGCGAGTCGCAGTACGAGGATGAGAAGGAACGACAAGGCCGCACTGTGGCTCAGTGTTGAGACTAGAATTCGCGACATACCAAGAAAGGCCATGGAGTAAATCTGTAAAATGAAGAATGGGGAGGACTCCTGGAAGAGTTAAGCAGCATTGTTCAATAGTGGATCAACTCATTCTTTTGTGTCAAAATCTTTGTCGAGAAAATTAAGGTGCACACAAAAGGCAATTCCAGATTTAGCTTTGACGGTAGCTATGCCGTCAGGGGCAACCCTTACTACAGATCTTTGCTATAAGGGATGTAAACTCCAAATTAGTGGAGAAACCCTAAGTATCGATTTGTTAGAATTAGGTTTTGCCAGAACAGATGTCATTATTGATATGATTGGATGTCGAGACACAAGGCAAAAATTGACTACAAGGATAAGGAGGTAGTCATCTCAACTGAAGGAGTGGAACATGTATTCCACGGGGAACAGAGATCGAAGGCAATGACTTTTGCAGCCGCTAGCGAATTACGGGTACAAAAAGAGGTGAACAAGATACCCGTGGTGAAGAATTTTCCACTCGTATTCTTAGAGTATTTACCTGGAACTCCCCCACACCATGATGTTAAGTTTAGCATCACAATTCAACCAGGTAGTGCTCCAGTATTCAAAGCACCCTATCGAATGGCACCAGTAGAGCAGAATGAGGTTAAGAAGCAGATCGAAGAATACTTGCAGAAGGAATTTATCAGACCAAGTGCATCACGTTGGGGAGCACCAGTATTACTTATTAAGAAGAAGGACGGGTCATCCAAAAATGTGTATTGATTATCAGGAATTGAATAAAGTCATTATTCGGAACAAGTACCCAATTTCCAGGATCGACGATTTGTTCGATCAGCTTCAGGGAGCAGCAGTATTTTCCAAAATTGATCTACCGTCCGAATATCATCATGTGCGAGTCAAGGAAGAGGATGTATCTAAGATAGCTCTTCGAACTCGACATGGACACTATGAATTCTTGGTAATGTCGTTTGGAGTGACTAATGCTCCAGCAATCTTCATGGACTTGACGAACAGAATTCTACGTCCGTTTATTGACTCATTTGTCGTGGTCTTCATCGACGACATTTTGGTATATTCAAGGACAAAACAAGAGCATGCTGAACATCTGACAGCAGTCTTGAGCAAGTTACAAGAGAATCAGTTGTATGCCAAATTATCTAAGTGTGGGTTTTTGAAATTGGAAGTTGCATTCTTAGGCTACATCCTTTCTAAGGAGGGAGTGGTAACGGATCCTCAGAAGGTAGAAGCGGTCGAGGGATGGCCACAACCAAAGACGGTGAAGGAAGTAAGGAGTTTTCTGGGTATGACTGGATATTACCGGAAGTTTATCCAGAATTATGCAAGGATAGCTGTACCCCTTACAGCCTTGACCAAGAAAAACCAAGTTTCGACTGGACGGAGAAGTGTCAAGAAAGTTTTTAGGAACTAAAGAACTGTTTGATCTCCGCACCTATATTGGTTTTAGCTCAGGAGGACAAGGACTACGTCATCTACAGTGATGCGTCGTATTTGGGGTTCGGGTGTGTGCTGATGCAGGAGGGCAAGGTTATAGCTTATGGTTCGAGGCAGCTACGACCACATGAGAAGAATTACCTGACCCATGATTTGGAACTCGCAGCCATAATCTTTGCTTTGAAATCATGGAGACATTATATCTACGGAGCAAGGGTGGAAATTTACACTGACCATAAGAGCTTAAAGTATATCTACCAGCAGAAGGATCTCAACTTAAGGCAGAGAAGATGGTTGTAAGTACTCGAAGACATCAGGCCTGAAATTATATATCATCCAAGGAAAGCCAATGTGGTAGCAGATGTGCTCAGCAGGAAGAGAAGTATGGCTACATTGGTAGCAACCCGGAGAGAGCTAGATGAAGAGATCAGGCAGGCAGGCATTGAAGTGGTTACATAATACTTAAGTGCAATTTTGGCACAGTTGTTGTTACGAACAAGCTTGAATGAGCAGGTGAAAAAGGCTCAGACCGAAGATCCAGAGATGGAAGACATTTAGAAGCAAGTACACGAAGAAAAATTGCCCGAATTCAGTATAAGAGAAGGTTTACTATGGTTTGGTAACAGACTGTGTGTACCGAAGGACGAGGAGTTAAGGAAAGACTTCATGAAGGAAGCTCACTCCACATTACTTATGATTCACCCCAGAAGCACCAAGATGTATCATGATATGAAGCAGCACTATTGGTGGTCAGGGATGAAGTGAGATATAGCAGAGTTCGTCGCCAAATGTTTGACATGCCAACAGGTTAAGGCCGAGAATCAGAAACAAGGAGGATTGCTACAGCCTTTACCCATTCCAGAATGGAAATGGGAGAACATCAGTATGGATTTTATCACAGGATTACCCAGGAGCCCTAAAGGAAATGACTCAATATGGGTGATTGTGGATCCATTGACGAAGTCAGCACGTTTTCTTTCAATAAAGATGACCTAAAAAGTCGAGAGGCTGGCCGAGATCTACATTGAGAACATAGTAAAGCTACATGGAGTGCCAGTATTGATAGTATCCGACCAAGATGCAAGATTTACATCTCGATTCAGGAAAAGTCTACAAACAACATTGGGAACTGGAACAGACTTCAGCACAGCTTTTCACCCACAGACGGATGGACAGAAGGAGAGAGTCAACAGGATTCTAGAAGACATGTTGCGGGCATGCATTTCGAACTTTGGAGGAGGTTAGGAGAAATACCTAGCCTTGGTAGAGTTTGTTTATAATAACAGCTATCAAGCAAGCATTGGCATGGCCCTGTATGAAGCTTTGTATGGACGAAGATGCAGAACACCAGTTCGTTGGTTCGAGGTAGGAGAGCGGTAGATGTATAGACCAGAAATTGTACAGTAAACGTCGGGACAGATCGAGCTTATTCAGAAGAGGATTCGCAAGATGGCTTATAAGTTGGAGCTACCGGCCGAGTTATCTCAAGTGCATGACGTGTTCCACGTCTCTATGCTACGGAAGTATGTGTCGGATTGAAGTCATCAGTTGCCAGAGGTTCCGAAAGATTTGCAGATAGATCTTTCCTGTAGAGAGCAACCAGTCAGGATACTTGATCATCAGGACAAGGAACTGAGAAACAAGGTCATCCCGATGGTCAAGGTTCTCTGGAGGAACCAGTTCGTGGACATGTCGGAACCTGAGAGCCGCATGAAGGCTTTACATCCGGATTTGATTTAAGTATTTTTCTGTTTTTAATTGTTGTTCTTTTCTTCCACTAGGAAAGTTCTAGGGACAGAATGACTCTAAGGAGGGAGTAATGTAGCACCCCGGAATGTACAATACCTAAATATATATATGTATGTATATTGTCCGTATGCGTGCACATGATTGCCGTGTTTTGGTTGATTTTGATATCATGGTGTGTGGTTAGGGTTGCGGGGCGGTTCATGGGAGGATTGTGTTCTAAAAGATGAATGAGAATGAGAAGGACCGATACTGGTATAAACACTAGTTTTCGGTACGACGCCTATGCAAACCACTGTATGATACTACGGTGGGTATATCATGCGTACACTCGACATCCTCTCATCTCGCATTCAAAGGAACCCATTTAAGAGTAAAATGGGCAGCCAACACAACCCACCACAAAACCGTGGACTAAGCCATGGTTTTGCTCCAAACCACCCTACCCCCCCCCCCCCTCCCAGAAACCAACCCATCTTCTCCCCCTCTTTCCTCCATTTATCCATCAAAAACCACTCATTCCCACCTCTCTTGTTCTGGAATTTCAGAACTCAACTAAGGAAAAAAGAAGAGAAGGAGAGAAAGAAGAGAGATTGAAGAAGGTACTCTAGGAAGGATTCTCAAGGGAAGGAAGCTCAAGGAAATCAATTCCTCTACAGCAACTAAGAGTGGGCAGTTACTCTAAACCTTTCTCTATGTTTCTTAATTAAATTTTTGCATGCATGTATGGTAGTAAGTGCTAGGATGAATAGTTAAGAAGTTTGAAAGATGAAATCAGAAACTGGAACTAGAACTTGATCAGAATGCTATTTTTCTAGATTTTTCCGAGAGCAAACCACAACGAATTAGACCATGAAAGTTTCAGAGATTGTTATGTATGTGTGGATAATTCATGATTTATTTCGGATTTTTCTGAGAAGGTTTGATATTTTAATAAAATCGAATGATATTTTAATAAACATTGTTGGAATTTTCATAATTTATTGGAGCATAATCTTAATCTGAAATTTTTACCCTGTATTCCCACTTATATATAGATTCTACAGTAAAATCAGGAAAATGTTTGGATGAATTTATAGGCATGTGAAAATTTGATCTTTAAAACAATAGCTAGAGTTGAACTGAAGAACATGCTGATTTCTGTGCTAAATTGAAATAGGGAGAACTCAGTGTATACTTAGAGTTTTGACATGAAACCTTTTGCGTGTTGTTTATTATGATCTCTAGTTTCATAAATGTTTATGATGATTTATTTAGCATGTACTGTGCTGGTTTCAGCCAATTTTGATACCCTGTAGAGATTGCACATTTGCAGCTCCTTAAGAGCAAAATTTTAGGAACTGTTTCATAAAAGGATTGTAGTGGACATCAAGACCTTTCCAACAAGACCTATTTGAGATATTTCCAATAAGTGGTTGATTTATTGTGATTTTTGTAATACTGGACAGAGACCAAGGATCGAGCTGAGTGCTCTAAATTAGGAAATCCTAGTGTGTGACTTGGTACATTGGTGAGAGATGTGTATGTTAGGGTGTTTTACTGGTATATTTTGGACTCAAGACCAACTAGAGACTTGTAGAGGACATCCACACCTTTTTATAGAAATTAGGTTTGTAGGATTTTGATAACTGAGCAGTGATTTATGCTACCGGTAAGGTGCAGCCCGTGTACAGGAAATACGCTGACTGAGGCTTGAGAGGCTATTTTGGGGATCTAGATGATGGAATTTGAGTTTATGATCAACTAGAAAGTTATAGTCTAAGATCTTACCTTTCCGGATTGGGCTCGTACACTCCAATCGGAGTTGTATTGAGAGAGTCATGACCTTTTTAAGATTCGGGCAGAAACCCGTAGATTGCTTAGTCTGGAGTGTTAACTAAATATTGTGAGGACTTTTCCCTTGTGTACTACTAGAGTTGATAACTCTTGTCAAGGGATCTTGCTATCTGTTGTTGGTGTTGTTGACTCCCATCATGGGTGTGTGACTCGAGTTAGTCACTAGGGTAAGGGATACCCTGCATCTGTCAACCCTACATTATAAACTTCTGTCGAAGCATAGGACATCCGAGCCGTGCCACTAATATGAGTTCATTGCCCGGGTTAGCAGTGAACACACATTCATTACCAGGTTAGGGGTGGATGTAAGCCGTAATGCTGGACAATTCCAAGCTGGAGAAGTGGCAAACCGGACTGGTATCGCCAGGGACAGAGGTTGATAGGCAAGTGTGGAAGCAAATTTTATCTTTACCCAAAGTGATTAGATTAAGGCTGGGATTAGAATGACATATTAAGAGGTTAGGTAATTGCATTAGTCCTAGCAGACCATAGTTGGTGTTGTACCTTCCAGTTGTAGGGATACGTTTTCGGCACTCATGAGTGAGTCCTCGGCGCGTATCTCGATCTGTTAATTCCCAAAGTTTTGCCAGAGTAAGGTACGGGAGGGTAGGAGGATTCGACCTCCCGAGGCGCTCACGTCCCTATGCACGTGGGTTTTGTTGTTCTTTTGGTATATATATGTTCATAATCTGGAGTAGGGGTGAACATGCATGCGTCAGTCCATAGCCCGGGTTAGGGGTGGACATGGGAATCACACGGTCTTGCGGCCGGATTCAATGCGGCTTTCTGAAGAGGTCCGTACGTGGGTACCAAGTGGAACACGACCACCACTTAGGCATTGCAGTGGCGGAACTAGACCAACCAACTGCAACCTTCTTGGGCGACGGACAATCTATTGGGAACTGGTTGAGTACAAGAGTAGGATGTATGGCGAGGGTTCGAATCCCTGAACTGTGGAGAAAGACGGTTAAATTTGGGGGCGTATGTAGTATGGGATGCATTCGTACTCCAAAGTCTTGCTTGCATGAGAGTCAGGCATGTGATTTACTACACCTAGTCATAGGGTCATGGCATATCACTGCACTAGAACCTGAATCCATTAAACCCTTATTTTGGCACATCACTTTTCTCTTTTGCATAAAATTATGGTTGTGATTGAATTTTAGAGGATCTCTATTGTCATCAGCTTTGCGTCAGTCGAAGTACTGACGTTCCCCACCTTTTAGGTATCAGTTCTACCTTTTAAGCAGGTGCAGAGAGATCAGAGTCGTGCAGCAGAAGCCTCAAGCCAAGGAGCAAGTCCCAGGGGAGCCGATGGGCCACTCAGCGAAGTTTGGCAGTAATCAGTCGATAACCTTTCCAGGAGGAAGCTGATAGCTTTACAAGTAGAGTCTGTAAATATTTGTAATAAGTTGTAATGAGCGGATGTAATTTGTACTCCTTGTCCAAGAACAAGGTATTGCTTGTAATCAATGATGTAATGACTTTATTTGGTAATAAAAATTTTTTAAATTTCTATGTTATTACTGTGTTGAGATGCATTTGAAGGCAAAGATTCTAGTGAGTGTCACAGATGTCCGGTAACGGGGATTCGGGGCGCTACAATTGTTATTGATTCCTATTGTTTTATTGAATTCATTGTTTTACGGTATTTCCATTGTTCATTGCTTTCTCTACTTGTTTTCCATGACTTACTCTAAGGATAATTTTTCTCCTCTTTTTAGATGAGGTCACATGTGATCAAGGGGAGTTACCTGCAGGACTTGGAGAGCAGAGCATCTGAGGATTGACAACCCTTTAGATTGTTGCTTAGTTGTTTATTTTATTGGACTTTTTGTATTGAGTTTCATTAACATTGTATTCTGGGCTTTTGACCTGGAGATTGTTATTTGTTTTCAGATTTTGGATTATTGTATTTGGTTATTTCATGTTTTATTTAAAGTGTTATTGTTCATGTGATTGTTCTTATTGCATGCGTGGTTGTATTTATCTTGTTATATTATTGAGTTGAACCAAAACAACTTATGGATGATGCAAGTCATTCGCTGTGCCATTGTCATGCGCTTGTGTTTCGTGTTTTTGGGAAGCAGGGCGTGACAAGGTTTTTAGTGGTATCAGAGCCAGGTTTTGGCTAATGTGTTAGTCATGTTTGGCTGATATATTAGCCTGATTTTGGTTTTTCTGGTTTGACTCAACAATATGTACAACACGTGAATCACATGAATAATTGATAACCAACTTATGATCTGGATGCTAACCGTTTGACTTTTATTGCAGACCATAGCTAGAAAGGGTGCTTCTTCTTCCGGAATTAGGGATGATCGGTTAGAAGAGCCCATTGTTGCTCAGATAATGCAGCAGATGATGCAAATGCAGCATGAACACAATGAGCTGATGAGGGTGACTTTTGAAGCTGCCAATAAGGAACCCGCTGTACCTGCACCAGGATTGCTGCCACCGAGACCTAGTAATATGGCAAATTTTACGAGGCTACATTAAGATAAATTCTTGGGCACTGAGAGTCCGCTTGAAGCCGAGCAATGGCTAATTCGGACTGAGCAAGCTGTTGATTACAGCATGGATATCGGATGTTGATCGGGTGAATGTTGTGAGCATCCAGCTCGTTGATCTCACCTACATCCGGTGGCGAGCAGAGACTGAACGATTGGGGTGACCCATCACCTGGGCCATCTTCACAGAGAGCTTCTTCACGAAGTTCTTTCCTATTGTCACCAATGATGAAATGGAACCGCAATTTGTCTCGCTAACCCAGGTTCGCCAGATAGTGTTTATTTATGCAATTTTTGTTATTTATTTCATAATGTATCAATGTTAAACTAAACATCATCTTGAACCAGGGGAGTCAGACCATAGACGAGTACGCTGCGGAATTTACCCGACTGAGCCGCTTTGCTACTTCCACGGTGGCAAATGATGAAGATAGAGGCTGCCAATTCTTGTCGGGTCTGGATATCAAAATTCAGGACCGCCTTGCTGCCCTGTGACTCCGATCGTATGTAGATATCCTGGATGCTGCTAGAATCCAGGAGCAGACTCATAAGAGGAAGTGTGCTATTCTGCGATCTGTTCCGCACTCTGTTGCTGTTAGGTCTTCTGGAGGACCTATTCGGGGATTGGTCCTGACCCCTCCTGCTAGGGCATCGCCGTATCCACCTGTTGCGCAGAGGATGAACATGGTCTGTACGCACTGTCACAAGACTGGGCACTTGCACAAGGACTGCGGTTTAGCCAACTACCAGTGCCTACTATGTGGAAGTAATGACCACATGGTTCGTGACTGCCCGAAAAACAGATCCCTTGCACAAGTTGGAGGTTCCACTTTGCAGGGAGCGCTTGTTCGTGGTCAGGGTGGACCACCACTCCCACCTCAGAGGCAGGTATTCGATCAGAGGTGAGCCGCTCCTAGAGGTGGTCCTTCTGGAGGCCGTGGTCAGGCCTACAACCTGATTGCGGAGGGTGCTGAGACCACCATTGGCATGGTCGCAGGTATGCCTATAATTGTGTTGTTTTGCTTTGTTATAAATTATATTCTGTTGTTCTTCTATTGTTAATCATTCATGTTTTTCTCTTTTGCATACATTTTGCATATTTGTATTCTCATTCCTTGATTTCATCTAGGTGTTTCACTCCTTTCCCGCCCATATTCTTTTTGACTCCGGTGCTACTCATTCCATTTTTTCCTCCCGCTTCGTCGACCTGCATCGTTTGGCCAGCAGCGCTATGACAGCAGCATGGAATATCACTACAGGTGGAGGTGTCGTTGTGTGCTCTCAAATTTGTGAGCAGGGCCCTTTAATTATTGGTGGTGTTGACTTCGAAGCTGATTTGATCGTCATCAACAATTCAGATTTCGATGCCATCTTGGGAATGGATTGGCTAGGAGTTGTTCATGCTGTAATTGACTACTGTGAGAAGAAGGTGGTGTTCTGAATACCGGGTCATTAGGAATTTGAATTCCTCGCTGGAACACCACTTGGCCGTGTTGGGAAGTTGGCTAGTTAGGAAGCTATAGTGGAAGAAGTGTGTGCTGATGGTGAAGTCGCACCGTTAGTTGTGCGAGACTTTCTGGATGTTTTTCTTGAAGAGTTGCCTGGACTACTGCCAGATCGTGAAGTAGTGTTCAGTATTGATGTTCAGCCGGGAACAGCTCCTATCTCTAAGAGTCCCTACCGAATGGCACCTGTGGAGTTGGATGAGTTAAAGGAACAAATCCAGGAGTTACTAAACTGAGGATTTATCAGGCCGAGTGTCTCGCCTTGGGGAGCTCCAATACTGTTTGTCAACAAGAAGGATGGTAGTCGCAGGTTGTGTATTGACTACCGTGAGATGAATAATATCACAGTAAAGAATCGGTATCCACTGCCCAAGATTGATGACCTGTTTGATCAACTTAGGGGCGCTTCTGTATTTTCGAACCAAGACCTTCGTTCTGGTTACCACCAAGTCAAGGTGAAGGCCGAGGATGCACAGAAGACTGCCTTTCGTACTAGATATGGGCACTAAGAATTTTTAGTGATGCCCTTCGGAGTTACTAATTCTCCAGCTGTATTCATAAGTTTGATGAATCGGGTCTTCTCTCCCTTCCTGAACAAGTTTGTTATGGTATTTATCGATGATATCCTCATATATTCTCGGGGTCGTGAAGAGCATGTTGAGCACTTGAGGGTAGTCTTGCAGACATTGAGGAAACTTCAGCTCTATGGGAAGCTTAGCAAGTGCGAGTTTTGGCTGGATCGTGTGGCAGTCTTCGGCCACATCATTTCTGGTGATGTAGTTTCTGTCGATCCGTCCAAGATCACTGCAGTTAAGGATTGGCCGACGCCAAAGTCAGTAGCAGAAGTTCGAAGTTTCCTTGGACTGGTAGGTTACTTCCGAAAGTTTGTTTAGGATTTTTCAAAGATCGTCGGGCCATTGACCAAGTTAACTGGGAAGGATCAGAAGTTTGAGTGGGATGAGTCATGCGATGAAGCCTTCGCAGAGTTGAAGAATCAGTTGACATCATCACTGGTGTTAACCATACTAGATGGATCAGGAGGTTTCGTAATTCACTATGATGCCTCAGGTAGAGGTTTGTGTGCTATTCTGATGCAGCGAGGCAAGGTTGTCGCATATGCATCTAGATAGTTGAGGCTGCATGGGAAGAATTACCCTACACAGGACTTGGAGCTTGCAGCTGTGATTTTTGCCTTGAAACTTTAGAGACATTACTTACTTGGAGACCGAGTGGAGATTTTCACTGACCACAAAAGTCTCAAGTACGTATTCACTCAGAAGGAGCTGAATATGAGGCAAAGGTGATGGTTGGAATTAATGGCGGATTATGATATTAATTTGTAATATCATCCTGGTAAGATTAATTTGGTACCTGATGCTTTGAGCAGAAGACCGGTTGCTATGGTTCTAACTGAGCAGAAGGAGCTTATGGAAGTCATGAGGAGGTTAGATTTGGAAGTGATTTTGCTTGGTGCCGAGCAGAGTTGTATGATGCTTCAGTTACAGTCGTCATTGCTGGAACAGATTAAGGAGGCATAGTCAGATTATGAGCAGTTGCAGAAGTTTCGAGCTGAAGTTGAAGCAGGATCCAGGACTGATTTGGTTATTCACGAGAATGGATCTCTCCGCTTTGGGACTCGTCTATGTGTTCCAAAGGGAGAAGTCAGACAGAAGCTACTCAAGGAAGCCCATCACTTGCCCTATTCTATTCACCCCGGTGGTACAAAGATGTATCGGGATCTGAAGTTGTATTTCTGGTGGCATGGTATGAAGAGTTTGCTTCGCAGTGTTTGATTTGCCAGTAGGTGAAAGAAGAACATCAGAGAACTGCTAGACTTCTTCAACCTCTTCCTATTCTGGAGTGGAAATGGGATAACATCACGATGGACTTTGTGACTGCTTTGCCGAGAAGTCCCAAAGGTCACAATGCCATATGGGTTATTGTGGATCGGTTGATGAAGAGAGCTCATTTTATTCCCTTCAGAGTGGGCCAGTCCATGGAGAGCCTTGCAGAGAAGTATATGCAGGAGATTATCACATTGCATGGAGTCCATGTCAGTATTATATTAGACAGAGACACTAGGTTCAGATCTCAGTTCTGGGAAAGTCTTTCAAGGCAGCCTTGGGAGCAAGCTGAACTACAGTACTCTGTTTCATCCACAGACGGATGGGAAATTGGATAGGACTATTTAGACTTTGGAAGATATGTTGAGGTCCTGTGTTCTTTAGTTTGGAGGATCTTGGAAAGATCATCTACACTTGGTGGAGTTTTCGTACAACAACAGCTACCAAGAAAGTCTTAAGGCAGCTCCGTACAAAGCTTTGTATGGTCGGAAGTGTAGATCACCAGTGTGCTGGGATGACATTAGTGAGAGAAAACTTTTGGGGCCAGAGTTGGTCACGAGGACGGTTGATGCCGTGTCTCAGATCAGGAAGCATCTACAGGCCGCTCAAGACAGACAGAGGAAATGGGCAGATGTTCATAGAAAGCCATTGGAATTCGAAGTGGGTAATCATGTGTTCCTCAAGGTATCACCATGGAAGGGTGTTATACGGTTTGGAGGTGGGGGGAAGCTAAGCCCTAGGTTCATTGGCCCGTTTGATGTTGTGCAGCGAGTGGGCAAGCTAGCCAATAGACTCGCGTTGCCACCGGCTCTATCTGGAGTGCATTATGTTTTTCATGTCTCCCAACTCAGGAAGTATATCAGGGATGAAAGCCAAGTTATCGACTACTCCGAGTTGTCTGTTCAGCCCGTTTTGTCCTGTGAGATCCGTCCAGTTTCGATCTTGGACCGACGGGAGAAGGTTTTGAAGAACAAGGTCATCAGATTGGTTCGAGTTGCTTAGAATCATCTCTTGCCGGGTGACTTGACATGGGAACTTGAGGAAGAGATTCAAAAGAAGTTTCCACAACTTTTTGTGTAGTCTTTTCTTTGGGGTTATCCTATTGCCACATGAATAAATTTAAATTATATTGTAAGGTGGGTAGGTTTGTAACTGCCGTTTTCATCTTTTCCCTTTTTGATCTGTTGTAATCTTTGTTTTTGTAATTTGAATTATATTCTTCATTCCGAATAATTTTGGTCCTAATATTGTTCATGAACTGTCATTTTCCCCATTTAATTATTCAAACCTTTTTTTTTCCAAATTGAATGTTTTTTTCTCCTTGTTGGACTAATTTTCATGATGATCCTATTCTTGTTGGATCGATAATTATTTTATTAATTGATCCACAATTTTTGCCAAGCCCAATCTCTTTTAGATGTGCAACCAAAACCCTAAACCCTTTAACCCACTCCTTATTGGATCCTAAACCCAAACCCACCAACCCTACTCCCACTAACAGCCAACCCCAGATTTAATCCTCACAATCCCCCCATATCTCTAACTCCCCGTTTCTTTCTCTTCTTCTTTTCCTCTCTCTCCCTTCTTAATGCATAGCCAAAACAAATCCCCACACAAACCCTTCATCTTCCCCATTAATGTGCAGACCTAAAACCCAAAACCCCGTGCTGTTCATCTTCTCCATCTTGACGATCCTGAGCCCGCCCATCTCTGTCATTGCTCAACCCCTGCACCCATAGTCTTCCCCATCATTCAGACCTCCCGAACACCCAATCACCCGAACACCATCCACCGCCATCGCCTCCAGCACCACCATCATTAGCCACCATCATCCCGTGGCCCTAGTCCCTACCATCGTCGAGCTTCTCATCCCCCGAGCACCCATCTCTGTCCTCCTGTCCCTGTTGCTTCCCGGTCGTGACCACCATCCTCCCCGTCGAGCCAGCCACCATAATCGTCGTTCCTTCCTCTTCCTCTGTTTTCTTCCAAAACAGAGCAGCAACTTCTTCCCCTAATTCACAGCCGAACCCATCCTCCCGCTCCACCACTCAACCACCTTCCCTCAGTCCTCGATCCGCAACCCCCCTGTGGCAACACCAGCGATCACCGCCCTTGTGCATTTCCGTCAAAGACGATGCCCTTCCATTGTCGTTAATGCTCTGCTGTTTGCTGTTTGGGATCCGGGATTTGCTATTTGCTGTCTGGCTTCACTGTTGCCTTGCCATTTGCTGTTCAGCCATCTTGATGTTGCTATTGTATTGTGCACGTAATTGCACGTGCATTGTTGCCTCGGGATCCTGACCCTGTTATTTTATTATCTCTGATTAATCGTATTAAGGCAAGTTACTTTTCTCTTGGATTGCATATTGTGTCAAATTCAAGTTTTTATTGAAACTCCGCAAGTAGATCCTAATTGTTATCGTATTGTTGTATTGTTACCTTTCGTCGAGTATATTGAGGGTTTACACGAGCTAACCCAAGATATTCTCGACATCGTTCCATTGTTGAACTCCAAAGTATCTAATCCTTCATGCAACCATGTAGTATTGATAATTGGAGTTATTCATGAATAACATCACACAAATAAAACTATTGTAGAATTGATTAATAAGTTGTTGTACTTGAATGATTGATTAATGCTTTGTTTGATATAAAACTAGTGTATGGAAGTATTCTTCATTGTATTTACCATGCTATTGTGTTTACCATAATGAATCTAAGATTTGTTGACTATTGAGTTGGAATTATTCACGTTAGATCTCTTTTAGTTCACGTAATACGTTGCAACCTGATTTTCACTGTCTGCCTGGAATTTGTGAGACCTTTTTGACCCAATATTTGACATAAAAAATTTTAACTTTCTGAATGAAAATTGTATCCCTGTGTCTCTAGTTTCCAGAACAGCTAAAATATTTGAATTCTGAGTTATACTGCAAAAGATATGATGTTTTTACTACTGCTACCTTTTACTCCCAGAATTCCTGATTCATGTAGTTCTTCATGTTTAAATTATTAAAAAGCTAAGTTAATTTTAGAATATTGCCCTGATAAATTCCAGATTGTTAGTTGGCATGATTAGGAACTTAATGAATATTTTTGATGAGTTTAAAATTGGGTTTTTACTGATTTTACAAATATAACAACCTAATTTTGACTTTCAGTTAAAATGCGTAATCTGTAAAGAATGATGTATTTGACCTATCTTTTTTTTATCAGATTTCCTATTTTAAATATGTGCTGGAATCGTTGGGAAGTCTAGTTTCTAGAACTTCCGACGGATCTAATTTTTGATTTCTATAGCAACGGGAAAATTGATTTTGGTACAGTGACTGATTTCTGTCCAGAATTGTGGTTCCATATTTTCTTAATAAAATTGTATATATATCATTATATCTCTAATACTATAATGGGAGAAGGCCTTAGTGTCATTTGTAAATGTTTTGTCAAGTTACCAACCGGTGTAACGCATGTACATTTGATATATCCCCTACATTAACTTATAAAACCCGTTATATACCCGTGCAAAATTAATTTTCCTCTCTCTATTGCCCCACCCAAAAAAAAACCTACTGTTCATCTCCCTCTCTCTCCCTCAATCCCGACGCGGTCCCCCCTCCTCCCCTCTCTCTCTCTCAATGCCACACTCCCCCGCTCCCGCTCTCTCCCTCAAACCCGATGCCCCCCATTCCCCCTCTCTCTCAACGCCACTCTCTGCACAGTCGCACCTAACCATGCGCACGACCAACCACTCTCCGCTGCCCGCACCTCAAGCACGCGACCAACAACACGAACCTCGCACTGCCCATTGCTTACCCTTTCTCTCCCCCTCAGAACCACGCACAGGCGCACCACAACCTTCTCAGCAAGATGCCGAAAGAGAAAGAAGAAGAATAAGGAGTGAGATCAATCGATGGAGTTGAGAAATTTATGATAATATCTTCAATTTTGTCTTCTCAAAAATGGTAACCCATTTATCCCCTTTTACGGGATTTAAAATTTTTTTTCTTTTTCTGCATTATATAAGGTTTATTTAATTCCTTTTAATCGTGTTGAAGCTATTAGTATTGGGTAATTTTGTTAATTGCATTTAGGAATGACAAATATTCTTTGGCTGTTCAATTTCTCAAGAAATGAGAATGTTTTTATTAAGTATTTTTGGTTATATTTGGTATTGAACTATTTACAAGATCATGCCCTTCATTTACTTTTGGCTATATTCAGATTTTGAGATTTCATTGTTATTAATGATTATTGAAAAAATATAAACCTTTCAAATCTTTCGTTATTCAGCATAATATCTTTTGTAGGTTGCATTCATTTTCTGGGTTCATTCATATAGTTGGGTGTAGGGGTTGTTAGTTTTTAGCGGATACAATTACCACATATCTTCGACTGTTGTTGTTGACATTATCTCTGTCTCTAATCATAGCAAGGTCTGAAGCTCAATAAGAGAGTGGTGGTGTTGAGGTATATTGCTCTGAAGCTCAACAAGAGAGAGTGGTGGTCTGAAGCTCAACAAGCAGTTCTATGGTGGTCTAAGCTCAACAAGCAGTTCTATTCTTGATTAGGTGTTGACATTATCTCTGTCTCTAATCATAGCAAGGTCATATGAATATGACACCTTACAGACCTTGCTATGTTGTTGAATATGCTTACTCTGTACGCGTGTATTTATATTGTGTACTAGGTAGAATTGCTCTCGATAGTTTTCAAATTCTTCACTAATTCATTTAATTTGATGACTGTCTATTGAGTTTGTTAGTAAGGCTATTTCCATTTGCTTATAATAATAATAAAACTTTTCTTATGCAACAGAATTATAGCATTTCGTTATACTTAGGTTGTATATTTTCCATTATTTTTGTAGACAAATGCAAGGGGACAGCTTCAGGCCAACTGCCAACTAATGTCAGGTTACACAATCTGACATCTATGTATATTGCATTAAAAAAATGGTGTGCTCTCTATCCATCTATGTTTAATACCGTGTAATACCTTTCAAGATTATTTCAAGGAAAACAATGCATTGTAGAGTGGAAGGGAAGATCTTGACTACCATGTTCTTAGTTTGCTTTATCTTTGTATGAACTTTTTTCCATACTTGCAAATAATTTTTAAAGATCGTCTCTTTTGAACATAGATATATCTCCTAATATATTTTCTCCTTAGATTCTGAATTTCTTGAAGAGAACTCTGTTGTCAAAGACAACTTTGACAGACATGTTCCTGAAGGAGAACTATGTTTACTGTATATTTTCTTATGATCATTTAGTTTAATTTAATAACGATACTCTTTGTATTCGTGCATCGCACGTGCATTATACTATTAAAATTGATGCAAGGACTGAGCTTTGCATAATTTCGTCATATCTTTTGCAATACTTCTATACATATGATTTTTTGTGTTGTCCGCTTATGTTGATAAATAGTTTATTAATTTCTCTGTGCTCAATATCTTTTTCCATTTGCTTGAATGTTTGATAATAATAATAAAACCTTTCTTATGCAACAGAATTATTGCATTTCGTTATACTAAGTTTCTATATTTTCAACAATGTATTGAAAATCGAAGAAGGATTTCAGATCAAGTAGAGATCAATAGCTCATTCTCTCAATTAATATTTAATTTAAAAGAATTCTAATAGATACAGAAGTAACAGAACATTCATGTAGTTCAAATTTATTTGCAGAAGATCTATTGTGTACTTTGAATCACCACTGAAATCGGGAAAGTTTGTACTGGTAAGAAGTCAAACAAACAAAAATCTAACTCAGAACATAGCTGCGCTCAAACTAATCATCTGAATTTCTAGTCATCGAAAAATTTCATGAACTGCTCAAATTCGTGAGTTTGCTCTGCGATAATGTAACCCCTGTTTTCCGTCTATATGTATTTCTGTGCATTTTCTACATTTAAAATTTTTGTAAATTATTTTTTTTTCGCTTTCAAATTCATTTTAAAAATGTATTCTTGGATCTTTCGTTAAAGTCTATTTGTAATCGATGACCTTATCTGTGGCTATTCCCCAATGAATTTATGTAGTAATTCAAATCCTATTATTTTTGTTACTATTGTTTTTATTATTAGTATTTCGGTTATTCCTATTATTATTATCATTTTTCTTTTAACTCGACTAAAATAAGATGTATCTTGCAAATTATATATAGCATTTATTTTGAAAAGCCGCTCTATTTTATTATTATTATTTTATTATTATTATTATTAATTCGAGTGTTAATTAAATTAGTATTATATTATTTAATTTTCCTTATTGGATAATACACTACCCTATTTTAAAACCCTATATGTTACTGTTGGATATTAACCAATACCCTATAACAACTACCATACCCTACCCGTTTCCTCTATCCCATATATAACTGGTATTTTTTTTTCCATTCTCCTATTCTAAACCCTACCCCCACCGTTATACTTCTTCTTCCACCTCTCGTCTCCATCTTCCCTGCACATCGAACCCATTTCCCCTAGCCCTGACTCTCCCTCTCTC
The DNA here is from genome assembly GCA_017893485.1 of Hemerocallis citrina. Lineage (NCBI taxonomy): Eukaryota > Viridiplantae > Streptophyta > Magnoliopsida > Asparagales > Asphodelaceae > Hemerocallis > Hemerocallis citrina. The sequence goes on from CM030368.1 coordinate 59,500,852, forward strand.
TCCCTGTTTGACCTTTCATCCTCTCCTTCTCTCCCTCACCCGTCGCACACCAGCCTCTGCCTGCGGCTGTGATGGTGTCGCTGTCCCTTCCTCGCATCGCCTCCCTCTCCTCTCCATCTCCGATCGCTCTCGCCTCCACCATCGCCACCCTAGCCTCCATCATCTTCGTCGCCTCACCTCTGACCCATCGAACCCAACTCCCGAACTCAACTCTCCACCATTACCCCGCCTCCGACCACCTCGTCGCCGTTACCCATCGCCTCGTCACCACCCCGTCGCCCTCTCCCTCTCATCCTCTATCGCATCGCCACACACCACCGATCCAATCCCCCGCTCTCATCATCCCCTGTTTTGACCCCACGATCAGAGCATGCCATTTCCTCGCTAGCTTCCCCTCGACTGCATCGCTTTTCGACGTCGCGCCACAGTCGCGCAACCCTAGTCGTCGCAAGCACCCGCCACAATCGTGCTAGACGTTGCCGCCTCGCCGTCTCGCCGCTGTGCCGCCGCGCTACCGCCAGTCCTACCGTCTCACAACTGCCAGTCGTCGCTCCCCTGTTTTCCACCTAGAACAGGGCCACGCTGGCACTGCCTCATGCATCGAGCTTCCCTCGACATAGCTGCCACCTCGCCGTCCTAGTCCAGTGTCGCCGCTGTCTGCCAAGCCAGTCAGAGTCATTGTTGATGGGTGCCGTTTGATCGAAGTGTTGATCAAGTGATTGTGAACCGTCCGATCGACTTGATCATCATGATCTTGATCTCAATCCGAGTGTTCTGAGCCGTCAATCACCTTGATGATCTTGATCATAGCTCTTGGATCTCAACCGTCGGATCTTCATCATCTCATCTTGACCATCCGATCACATCTCAGCCGTCCGATCGTCGTTCATCGCAATCACGATCATCGTCTTCTTGATCCATTGATCTCGATCGTTGATCGCACCACCACCACCACCACCATCATCATCATCATCATCATCATCATCATCATCATCATCAAGACCTTGATCTCGACCGTCGGATCTCTTTTGATCATCGCGATCGTGATCATCATCTTAATCATGATCTTGATCTTGATCATCGATCTCGGCCGTTAATTAGTTGATCAACTTGATCTTGGCCACTGATCATCTCGTTTGTCTTCTACTTGGTGAGTTAAACATTAGATCCATTTTTTGTTCTTATTCATCAATTGTCAATCATGATATAGTTACTCTTTTGGTACTCTTCTAATTCTTATATGTTTCACTTTTGATCTCGATCGTTGGATTCGCTGGATCTTCATTTGATCTGGATCATCATCGAGATCCATGTCGGGATCAATCTCCATTATTCCTCCATCGGATTCGTCGACTACTCCCCTAAAGGCAAGTATTCTCCTTGTACAATTTATTGTCCTAGTACATGCTTTTAATTGAAAATACTGCAAATAGGTTGTAGTTGTGACTCCTTCTTGTCTTATCAATTGTTGATCTTGAATATTTTACCGTCGATCCCTAAATCCTAAGAGTCACAACACCTTCATTGTTATATTACAATTATTTGACTCATTTTATCTTCTAGTCACATGAACACATGAAATTAAGAAAACCTAGATTTGTAGATGTGTATTGTATCTTGGATGTGTTGATCTTGCACCCATTTGAGTTGAAAAATATATGTTTCTTGCTGATTTGATAACCACTACATCCGCATTTGTATCACACATTAATCTAGACTCATGACAACCAATTATCATGCAACTTATACATGAAAGACATTCACACTTGTTTCTGTTCTGAACTTTACTTGCTGTTTTGACCCCTTTAACATCAGAATATAAACTTGAGCCCTAAACAGTAAATGTAGCTCTAGATGTCTAGATGTCGATAGCCACCGAAATTTTCGAATTCTGAGTTACGGTCTAGGAGTTATTGCAGTTTTACTGCAGCTGTGTCGGTAGACGCAGATTCGCAAAACTACTGCACATCTTTACTTTGCAAATTAATTAAACTATGTGAACAGTAAGAGTTTGACTTGAAACTTTATATGCTGTTCTGGACACCCTAGATAACCTTCACAAATTTTCTTAGAATTAATTAACAATATTTCAACCCTGTTTCACATGTTTAAACTTAGGAACACAAATTCTGCCTGAACACATTAGCTGTGTAGTTCGCTGTTTTGACATTTTGACATATGTTCCCACCACTTTCATGTACCTTAATTATATGCGTTAGAACCGGACAGGAGTCTAGTTTCTAGATCTCTTGACGGATCCACTTTTGCTATTTCGTAGCAACGGGAATCACAGTTTTGGTACAGCAACGTCGAGCTGTCCAGATTTGGGACTTTCGTTGTTCGTGTTATTCTTATTCATGTTGACCCTCGAATATGCCATATAAATATCTCAGACTTGTCCCATATCCATGATTACGATTTCTTGACTTGTTTCATACACTTGTATACTTGCTTTACAAAAATTAATAAATGTAATAAGCCGGGGTTTAAGGGAAAGACCATAGTAGTAGATAACATAGGTAAATGTACTCAGAAGGGGGCCCGTATTTTCCATAATTTTATATTAAATGGAAGTAAGTGCCACGTCATGGGTGACGGGGGCCACCTCTAGAGCCTACGGGGGCCACCTCTAGAGCCCATAGTTTGATCACTTGCTTGATACTTGATACCTGAGTACGCCGCCCTATAGACTCCATTACTAGGTCTAAACGAAATTGTATTGACTGTAGCAACCATGTAGTAAAAGAATGGATGCATGAAGTGCTACCTAGATACTAATAACTACAATACTTGAACATGATACATGATTACACGATACATGAGACTTGAAACATGAAACTTGAACTTGATACATGTTTACTTGATACTTGATGACCGGTTACATTAGACTTGATACTTGATACTTGATACTTGTTCACTTGATACTTGTACTTGACAATTTGACACTAGACATGAGACTTGTTACCTGGCACTTGTACTTGATGCCTGTCACTTGAGGTTAGATACCCCTACATGTTCACTTGTTACTTGCTTCACCATTAGTATTTGTTATCCAACATGTTTACTTGAGATGTCCTTCTTGCGAGCTAGTTCTTGGATTTCCACTACTTGTTGTATCCCTATTATATTTTTTATTCCAATTCTTATTCCTCATTACTTGTACTCGTTTTTATTAATTGTGGCCCTAACTTGTACTAAGGATATTTTCTCTTGTTTTCTCTATGTTTCCCCTTTTTATAATTATTTAACAGACTTTGAAGACGTGTTGCCCGTTGGAATTGGTGAGCAGACGTTCTAGGCCTTGTTTGGAAAAAACTTTCTTTAATCAGTTCATTTTGTATTTGAGCTATTTCATTTGATGTTACTTAAGTCTTGTAACGGGCTGATGTTTCCGAGTTTTAACTTGATCTAGACTTAAAACTATTTGGATATTATTATTGTTTCATTGTTTTCCATTGCTAATAAATTATTCATGCATGCTTGGTTATATATATCTATCTTGTTATATTCTTGTTGTGATGCGGGGTCGATCCTACAGCTTATGAATGATGTTAAAATTATTTGCTGGGCTTCGTCACGCACTCGTATTCCGTATTTTGGGAAGCGGGGCGTGACAGATAATTTCCAAATCAGGCTAAGTGTAAGTTTATATATATGCATCAATAAAATCAGTCTTGACTGGAGTAGAGTTGATGTCATCTCTAACAATGTGAGAAGAACTGATGCAATTAATTACTTATTTGGGGTCATTGTTCTTATCAGGCTTGCCTGGAGTAGAGTTCATTGATGAAGATTGTTGTGCTAATTGTACTCCCCTCTTTTTGATACAGGTATGTGCGTAGTGATAAAAAAGATACGCCTAAAAGGGTGAGGACTTCTACACGAATATATATTCTTAATTGGTGGTGTTATCATGGATATTTTTATTATTGCTACTTTCCATCGCAGGTTGATCTTCAATGTGGTCAAGAATCAGATAAAGTGGATGTCACCAATCAACCAGAGGAGTTAGAAGTTATGGATGACGTTTTCGCTGCCAAGTAAGATGACATTCATATAGATTATTTTGCCACATATTTTCTTAGTTTGGGGTATCTTTTTGTAACTCTCTTTTATTTTGATTTCAGGTATGAAGAAGCATAAGAGGAGGAGAAGCTGCAGAACCAGAAAGAGGACTTCAGTGGCTTTGTCAAGAGGAGTTTTAGTCATGGGCAACTTTACGTGGCTTTGTCAGCGGTGGATTTCTTGGGCAATATTTTCTGTTCCGCAGACCACATTCTTTGCACTGCCATATAGCTTTTGAGCCGTTCTTATTGGACTAAACTGTTGCATTTTATGTTGGACTAAACTATTTGTGTTATTTAGTTTGTAACTGTTCTTTAGTTTGTAATTTGACAATACTAAGTCAAATTTCAGCATATTCTATTGATTGTTATTTTTGATGCTTCAAGTCATGTTTGTTTTGTTGCAGAAGTCTTCAAGTCATGTAAATATATTTTTCTCATGTCACAAAATATGGATTTTATTTTTTATGCTTCAAGTTTTCAAGTCATGTGAATATGCTTTTTATAGGCATGCATCGCATGTGCATTATACCAGTTGAATGTATTGAAGTGTATAAATTGCATTGCATGATCCTAATATGCTATTGTCACCATTATAATTGTCTCATCCTATTTTTACTTCTATTGATATCATCTTTATCGAATTTCTCTAAATTGCATAATGTATTGATTGCATCGATAAAATATTTAACAAGTCGGGGTTTAAGGGTTGACTTAAGTAGTGGACAATATAAAGACTGTACTCGAGAAAGGGGGCTCGTGTTTCCCCAAAATTATTGTGTCGGCTATTGTTTATTGATTGATTGTTGGATTACTGACCACAATATCCCTATTCATCGTGTATTGTTTATCGTGCCGACTATTGTTTATTGTTTATTGTGCAATGAAGTTGCTATCGTTATTGTTTATTGTTATCGTGCCGAGTACATGAAATATAGAGTACACCACTAGAGTCTAAACAAAATTGATTGTATGCATCGAACCTGTGGTATGAGACGCAGTAGTATGTGCATTAGTTGGGCTAAAAATTAATAGACTTAAGAATTGACACAATATTGACATCCCATGTTGAATATCATCATTGCAATTAATATTGAAAATTGGTATTGATATTGACATCGACCATTGAGTATTTGACATCGAATATTGAAATATCGTTTATTATTATACCCATTGCAGCAATTACCATTGATTTTGAATATTTCTATCGTCCATTGTTATTGATTCCTATTGTTTTATTGAATTTATTGTTATACCGTATTTCCATTGTTTATTGCTTTCTCTACTTGTTGTCCATGACTTGCTCTGAGGATAATTTTTCTCCTCTTTTTAGATGAGGTTTTCATAGGTGATCAAGGGGAGTTACCTGCAAGATTCGGAGAGCTGAGATTCTGAGGATTGACAACCCTTTAGATTGTTGCTTAGATGTTTATTTTATTGGACTTCTTGTATTGAGTTTCATTAACATTGTATTATGTATTTTTAGATGACATTTTCATAGGTGATCAAGGGGAGTTACCTGCAAGATTCGGAGAGCTGAGATTCTGAGGATTGACAACCCTTTAGATTGTTGCTAAGTTGTTTATTTTATTGGACTTCTTGTATTGAGTTTCATTAACATTGTATTATGCATTTTTGACCCGAAGATTTTTTTTTGTTTCTAGATGTTGGATTATCGTATTTGGTTATTTCATGTTTTATTCCAAGTATTATTATTCATGTGATTGTTCTTATTACATGTGTAGTTGTATTTATCTTGTTATATTGTTGAGTTGAACCAAAAATAGCTTATAGATGATGCAATTCATTCACTGGGCCAGTGTTATGCGCTTATGTTCTGTGTTTTTGGGAAGCGGGGCATGACAATCTCCTTATCCTCAATTTCCATGAGAATGGCCGACACACTATGTGTCAGTGGCGTAAATTTCTCGAAGCGAGGGACCGAATTTGGCCTTCTTTCAACAGGAAGATCTTTCAGAGCCTTCTTCGCAGGATCGGGCCCCTCTGCTTTTCTCTTTCCCTTGGACGATGCTTGAGTGACACCTCTGGTGTGTAAGGCCACTTCCGCTCTGATGTACTTTTCGACCCGATTCAAGAGGTCTTGGAAATCAATCAGCAGCTTTTTGGCCATAGAGGCCTTCAGCTGGCCATACATTGTGCCTGAAGGTAGCAGACGCGATGACAGCATCAAGTGAAGAGATTGCCCTGGCCTTGGTTGTGAACCAACGAACGAAATCCCATAGGGACTCCTCTTCCTTCTGCTTGAGTTCTATGAGAGAAGCGCTTGTCTTCTCAACCTTTATGCTAGTCACAAAGTGAGCCAGGAAGCTCGACTCTAGTTCCTCGAAGGAAAAAATAGAGTTGGGGGAGAGCTTCGAGAACCATTCCCGGACTGGTCCGCGTAGGGTGGCCGAAAATGTGTGACAGATAAGAGGATCCGTAGCACTGTGAATCATCACAAGGGTCTTAAATCCCTCCATGTGGTTAGCAAGATCACTTCCCCCATCATAGGTTTCGAATTGAGGTGGTCGGAAGTTCCTGGGGATGGATGCATCCAGGATCCAAGCCGATAAGGCGGGGCCAGTAAGCTGGTGCCCCCGGCTTGATTGCCCACCTCCGTTGTCGATTCGGGCGAGGCGATTCTTCGTATCCTGCAGCCGCTTGAGGACATTGTAATCATCCCTCGTCGGTCGGGTAGAGCCATGTGACTCGCTACACTGGTCTATTTCCTCGTGAGCATGATCATTGTTATGAAGCTCTATCCTGGGGCCACCTCTGATTGCTTACAGGACTTCATTTCGCAAATTCCGAAATTCGGTCCGTGTGACTAGGACCTCTTCGATATGACCTGCTGGGGGTCGCCGGCTTCTCGGGGAGCGAATGGAACGTTGCTCTCTACCCTGGGACATATGAATGCTAGGGTTCGGAGCTGAGTGAGAGTTGGTAGACCCTGCCTTCGAGCGTTCTATTTCTCCTTGCAGGTCCGTGTGACTGGGGACAGCTCGCCTATCCTCCGGTATTTGATGTCCGGAAGGCCTTTGTGCTGACCGGGAGGTGTTCTGACCAGTACCCAAAGGATCCTCGAGTCGGTGTCTTTGGGAACTATGTGTGTTCGCATGGCCACCGAGTGACGGTTGATGTGTCTCAGCTTGCCGCCCACCGGTGGGGGCTCTTATTAGCCTGGGGGCCATTTGGGTGAAGAGGATATTGTAGGTGTCTAGATTCTAGTGTTGGATCTGTTGTCGATTTCCCACAGAAGGTGCTAACCTGATGCTGCTTGAATTAAGTGGTGGGAGGAACAGGTGTGAGTTCTTGCAATTTGTGAAGCAGAAAGGGACAGATCTCGACCGCCGATCTTGGTCGGCTTCGGCGGTTCGGACGGACGGGGTATTTGGTGGCTGGTCGGCCGAGGTACCCGCAGAAGGCCTAGAAACACTGATAGGGATCCCTGGCAACAGGATCTCAAATGATCTAATCAGTGACTGGAATAGTAACTGAGGGCTAGGGTTTAGGTAAGAAAAACTAGATTACCTTATAAGCGGAGGAGGGGGCCTGGTATTTATAGGGAGAGTGAAATGGGTATGAAGTTCCACTGGGCCGAGTTGGACTCGTTTTTCTGTGGGCCTGAAGTTACAGACGGCCTGTTCGACCTGTTGACCTAATTATATGGAGCGAGCAGATCCTGAGGAGATCAGATGGTCCAGATCGCACCAAGCTTCTTTTTACCCCCATCAATTATGAATGATTTTTGCTGGTTAATGGCATATGGGGAGGTTTAGGGAGGTGGAATTAATTAGAATCTAGTGTTAGGGGAGGTGGATTAATGAGTTGGACGGTATAGTGCATATTTAGGCTTATAAATACCCGCATATGCCTAGATGAGAAACTAAATCTTCAGAGTTGAGATTTTCATAAGGTAAACTTAGAAACTCTATTTTTTATTTCATGAGCTGTAGATCATTAAAATAAGAGATGATAGTAATAGTGTATGTTTTTTATATGGGTAAAATTAGAACCAAATCGGGACCGTTCAAATCGGGCACGAATCTTAAAGCTCACAGGGGTAAAATGGTAAATTTCACTAGAAATGAGTCCATAAACAGGAATTGGGCCTCTTTCCAACCTAATAACACAAAAACCATCTGTCTAATCTGGTTGTCATAACAGCCCAACACAAATGAGTCTATGATTACTTAAATATGATTTAAACTCATAATTATCCATAAGAGACGGTTAAAAAACCATCTTTCTAATCATTAGAAGAGTTTTAACACAATCTCTGCAACCACCCTTATCTCTTCATGATGAAGAAATAACCAATTCAATCCAAAAACACTGGAAAGTAAAGAGAAATCATTATCTTGAAACTGACCCCAAAAGTGACTATAAAAACCCCATAATCTCAACAGAAATAAGCCAATCGGTATTTTGCCAAAAAAAGGTCTCATATATTTTCTGAGTTCTGACATGAGCATCGGAGGGTCTGTCGTCGGGGTCAACACAGGCATTTCAGACTTTTGCTGGTCAATTGGAGCGAACGTCACTGTAACCCGTGTTTTTCATTTTATGTATTTTGGGTGTATTTTTTTTTCTTTTGTGTATTTTATTCTCTTGTATCTCTTTTGGATCGTATATTGGATCTTCATTTTCAATATATTCATCTATTTGATTTGTCGTTTTTTATTTGATCTTCTTGATTCAATTGTCTCCTATTATTTCATCTCTGCTTGATCGAGCTTGTATTTTTTATCATCATTATTCAAATTGTTCGTGCCTTATTTTGTTTATTCATTGTGACTATCTCAATTGTTGGATCATTCTATTATTCTCTTTAATCTTTTATTAAACCCAAAATCCATTAACCCATTTAATACCCAAACCTTATAACCCATTTGTTATCTATATACCCATTACTTTAACCCAATACCTGTTATCGAATACCCAACCCATCAGCTCCCCTAACCCTAAAATAACTACCCTATATACCCATATACATATCCCTACCTGTTCATCAACCCCGTATAAAAACCCTAGCCGTTGCCTAATATCCCCATCCCCGACCTCTCTTTCTCTTAACCCTGTGCTCCCGGTGATCCTCTGCCCTCTTCGATCCTCTCTTCCTCTCCCGCTCCTCACCTCCTAGCCCCTGTCCTGTGCTCCTCCCAAATGCAGCACCAACACATACCCCGACACCCCTCCACAGCGAAGCCCTGACGACCCCCTGTCGCGACTCCTCCGACGACAGCAGCAGACGATAGCCCCTGCACCCTCGTCCCGTCCACCGCCCTGGTCCCCTGCTCCTCTTCCGCAGCAGCAGACAACATCCACGGAAGCCAGTTGCATTGCCCTTCTGCATTGCCAGCAAAGCCAGAGCATAGCACCGTCCCCCATGTTGTTCCCTCTGACGGCAGACAGCAGCCCCACCGTCGCCTTCCTTCGACACTGTGCACCTGACTCTCTCTCTTCCTCTTGCTCTCTTGGTGTCCGAGCAAACGTGTCCCCGAATGCAAAATTGGGGAAAATCTCGGCCTCGGGAAGCGCGCCTGATCCAGATCGAAGGCTCCGATCTTGCTACGTTGTTCGAATCTAAAATTCGAGCAAACATGTCCCCGAACGTGAAATTAGGCAAAATCTATGCCTCAAGATGCGCGCCTGATCCAGATTGAAGGCTCAAATCCTGCAATGTTGCTCGGATCCGAAATCTGAGCAAGCGTGTCCCCGAAGGCAAAATTGGGGAAAATGTCTGCCTCGGGATGCGCGCCTAATCCAGATCAAAGGCTCAGATCTTACCACACTACTCGGATTCAAAATCCGAGCAAACGTGCCCCCAAACGTGAAATTGGGGGAAATCTCTGCCTCAAGATGCGTGCCTGATCGAGATCGACGGCTTAGATCTTGTCACATCGCTCGGATCCAAAATCCGAGCAAACGTGCCCCCGAACGTGAAATGGGGAAACCTTTGCCTTGAGATGCGTGCTTGATCCAGATCGAAGGCTCTGATCTTGCCACGTCGTTCGGATCTGAAATCCGAGCAAACCTGCCCCCGGAGACGAAATTAGGGGAAAACTCTTCCTCGAGATGCGCACCTGATCCAGATCGACGGAACAGATCTGGCCACGTCGCTTGAATCCAAAACTCGAGAAAACGAGTCCCCGAAGGAAAAATTAGGGAAAATCTCTTCCTCGAGATGCACGCCTGATCCAGATCGACGGCGCAGATCTTGCCACATCGCTCGAATCCAAAATCTGATCAAACGTGTCCCCGAAGGCAAAATTCGAGAAAATCTCTGCCTCGAGATGCGCGCCTAATCCAGATCGGCGGCGCTGATCTTGCCACATTGCTCGAATCCAAAACCCGAGCAACATTTCCCCGAAGGCAAAATTAGGGAAAATCCACGCCTTCCGATACATGCCTGATCATGATTAGCCGATCAGATGACGCTACGTCACTCCTACAACTGATTCCTTCAGCGCGGCCGTTCAATCACCTCAACGCGCGAGTCTTCGCTTGGTCAACGGTCGTGATTTAATCAAAGTAATTTATTTTTATTTATTTCCTTTATTTAATTATTAAATCTTATTAATTATTTAAAAAGTTCTAAAAATTCAGAAAAAATGTTTTTAACTTTCTGAAAAAAAATTGTTATTTAGAACGATTAATTAAGATTTTTTTAAAATTAAATGTTACTTCGTAAGTTGAATAAATAATTCAAAATAATTAAAAATCAGGAAAAATCATCAGAAAATCAAGAAAACTCTACAACCAAATATGAGCCTTATATAAGCTCAATTGAACCCAACATGAGAGTCCATCATACCCGAGAACTCCGATATAATCCTGTACGCAATTAAAACAATAAATCCACTCCTTAAAGTCTGTTGAACTCAGCCTTCGGGAGTAGCGGGCTCATGATATGGCTAAAAATAGAATTAAATCGAGACCGTTCAAATCGGGCATGATTCTCGAAGCCCTCAGGGGTAAAACAGTAATTTCCACCGCAAATGGGTCCGAAATGGGAACTGGGTCTTTTTTCAAGCCCAATAACCCAAAAACAGATATGTCCTATTGGGCATGGGTGGCGGCCAGTCACAAACCAGCCCAGGATGTTTAGAGAGCAATTCGAATTCATGGTTATCTATAAGTGGCGGTTTATACTCCCTCTCCTATCCTGAAACGAGTTAAACTCTTTTCCTTATCCGAAAACACAAGGATATAGAGATAAAGGATTATCTCTTAACTGTCTCTAAAGGAGACTGTAAATACCCCTCTCCCCCACCATAAAAAAGGTAATCAATATTTTTTCTACAAAGCACTTTTTCAAAATCTTCTTGATTACTGACTTTAGCGTCGGAGGGTTCGTCACCGGGATCCATCCCGGTGTTTCGAACTTTTTGCCGGTTAACGACAACGGTGAGAAACAGTCAAATTCAAGCCAGAAGTCAATAGGTTTTCCTTTATATTTTCCAAAAGAATCTACAAATCATTTGTTTGCTCCCATACCGAAATTAGCAGCAACAGTATGGTCTGCCAATGAAAAGAGCATCTTGCCATTATGTTTTAATTGGATCTTAATTGAGTCCTGTTAATGTGGAATTGTGGGTTATACCCTATTTGGATTTAAATTGAACTTATTATCATTTTTACAAGTTTTAATATAGTTTTTCATAGAAAAATCATAACTTGAAATCCAACCATTGACATTTTCTAAAAATTTTATGACTTTCTTTTATGTGTCTACAGAATCATTTAAAAAAAAATCATAATCAGATAAGTATAGAAGTCTAATAATTCGGACCAAAAGGTCTGTCAATATTTTATTTTAGAACCTGAAGTTCTATACTTTCAGTTAAATTCAGACTAGAAGCTCCGAACATATTTTATTTTAGAACATGAAGTTATATGTCGTCAGTTTCGAATATAAAGTTCAATATTTTATATTATAAAACTAGAAGTTTTATTACTTTAATATTATAATTTGAAATTCTAAAATTATACATATATATAGGCAAGCGATCGGGTGAGAACCATTCTCACGATAAGGTTCGTGAGAACTCCATGTATATCCATCCTGTTAATGATCTGAACCGTTTACAATGTTTAACATGACTAAATTAGTCTATAAATATAAAATCAAGTTATTTGAAATTCATTTGTCCATACACCATGTCATTATAAAAAATAATGATTTTTAGCCATATAATTCGTAACACTTCAATGCATGGGCCAACGAATCTCAAACGAATTGGTTTCTCATCCATAGTCTAATTTGGTCATGTAGATCAAAATTAATGGTTCAGATCTTCAACTAATATCCCAAACAAATGTTCTCACATGGTTCTCACAAAATGAGTTCTCACCGGATCATGGCTATATATATATATATATATATATATATATATATATATATATATTTATATATATAGGAAAATCTTCCATTGTGCACCACCCCTCCGTGTGCACTCGTGTGCACTCAGTCTTCCCGCCTTCGTATCGACGATCCGAACCGTTCACATTGACCTACACATCTAAATTAGCCTAAGTATGTAAAATCAAATCATTTGAAATCATTACCCATCCATCATGTGACTATAAAAAAAATAATGATTTCTAGCCATACAATTTTGTAACACTTCAATGGAAGGGCAAATGAATTTCAAATGCTTTGATTTTACATAGTTAGACTAATTTAGATGTGTAGATCAATGTGAACGGTTCGTATCGTCGATACGAGGGCGGGAAGGCCGAGTGCACACGCCGTGTGCACCGTAGGTGGTGCACAACGGAAGACTTCCCTATATATATACATATATATATATATATATATATATATATATATATATATATATATGGGTGAAGGATCTATCGGCACCTAAAGTTTACAGTAATACCCTAAACACACCTGAACTTTTTAAAATTGGACCTATAGGCACCTTCCGTCCACTTCTATTTGTTTTTTAACAATTAAGAGGTGAATTTACTTTTTACCCCCATGCCTTGAAATTCTTAAAAATTCCTTTAAATACCTAAAAATATCATAAAAATCCCTTAAAAAATTCCTTAAATTTTCCTTTTAAATTCCCTTAAATATCCTTACAATTTTTTTTTGAATTCCTTAAAATTCCTTAAAATTTCTTTTAAAATCCTTATAATTTCCTTTAAAATTACTTTTAAAATTCCTTTAAATTTCCTTTTAAATTTCTTTTTAATTCCTTTTAAATTCTATATAATTTCATTTAAAATTACTTTTAAGATTCCTTTAAATTTCCTTTTAAATTTCTTTAAAATTTCTTTAAAAATCCTTTTAAAATTTCTTTAAAATTTCTCTAAAATTTCCTTAAAATTTCTCTACAATTTCTTTAAAATTCCTCTAAATTTTATTTTAAATTAATTTTAAAATAGAAGAAAAATTCATTCAAAATTGAGAGTATTTCTGCAACTGAGAGTGCCAACTGAACCAAAAATCCTTCAAAATTCCTTAAAAAAAATTGATCTCTAATTTCTTAACAAAATCCAGTTGTTTGTTCAGAACCAAAAATCTTTAATCATCATATATCAATAAATCATAATATCAAGAACAAAAAAAATCATGACATCATGAACCAACAAATTATTCAGATCCAACATAGCGGAAAGTGTTTATTGAGATACATTTTCATCTCTAGATCATAAATATCCAACATATAGGAAAAAAAGAACTGCAGAATATAGATATAATCCTAAATGCATAACTATTTTGTATACTTTAAATGCACAATCAATATTACATAACGTGAAATAATTACATAACATGAAACAACAATTACATAACATGAAACAATTACACAATCAATATTACATAACGAAGCAAATTGCTGCTTCTTCTACTTCAGCTGTTGTTGCCAACCACACAAAAAAAAGGTTTCAAAAATAATCATGTATTTGTATGTACATGAAACTAAACAATACATGAAATAATTATTAGTAGGCTCATAACACAACTTTCAGCAAGGATTTATCAAATTTACCAAATATTCAAGCATCAGTTCAACAAAGAGATAAAAAATTGTGTCACTAGGGCTGCATTGAAATGCCATGCCAACTAGTTCCAATGCAAAAATAACCCTCCCTGATATTGAGATTTACGATCGAGTAACAGGAAGTATCAAGTTCAGGTTCCATAACAGATATTAAATTCACAATTGAGTAACATGAATGATTGACTTAATCTACTCATGAACCATTTAACCTACAACAGAATTTGATAAAGCATAGTTTTCTATTAACAAGTTTAAGAAAACAAAAGCAAAAGATGTGTACTACAGTGTTTAAGAGTGACAATGCATATAAGCATATAAGCATAGTATAGCATATGTGCATATAAGCATAGCATAGCATATAAGTAACTGGCATATAAATCAGCATAACATAGCATAGCATACTAGTAGGCTCAGGCTGTTTAAGCATATAAGTAACTGGCAATGCAAATAAGCATATAAGCATAGATATCAGGTAATGCTCCAGAATAATACTCCAGAGAACCAAAAAACTAGGTAATGCATCTATGAGAACCAAAGAACCAAAGAACATGGTAAAGATCGAGTAATGATCAGGTAAGAACCAAAGAAGCAAGTAAAAAACTGATAATTGATATTTAAATGATCAGGGATAAATGATAAGGGATGTATCTAGTATTCATACAAGCAGATACTTCAAATTCATTCAATCATTCATTCATAAAAGCAGATAATTAATGAAAGAAAATTAATCTGCTCTTACAGCTCGTGCCACTAGTATTAGTGTAACACCATAGAATGAATCTCCTTTCCAAATATATTACACTTGTTTCTTCTCTAAAACCAACAAGATTACCTCTCAGTGTTGTTATAAGATGTTCTTTTTTTTTCTAAATTCTCCCTTATCCTTTAATGGAGATGTTAGACCTATTTGTAAAGTCTGAAATTGCAAGAACCAACTTAATGAAATTGCAGTTTGAAAATTGCAAGAACCAAATGAAATTGCAAGAACCAACTTATTGTAACGCCCCGGATCCCCGTTACCGGACATCCGTGACACAACTAGAATCTTTGCCTTCAAATGCATCTCAACACAGTAATAACACTGAAATTTAAAAAAAAATTATTGCCAAATAAAATTATTACATCACCAATTACAATCATCACCTGTTGTTGAACAAGCAATGCAAATTACATTAACTCATTACAACTTATTACTAAATATTTACAGACTCCACTCGTAAAGATGTGATGTCAGTTGTCTTCCAGAACGGTAGTATGCTGATTACCGCTGGAACTCCACTGAGTGGTCAATCTGCTTCCCTGGAACATGCCCCTCGGCTTGAGTCTCCCGTTGCGTGACTCTGATATTTTTGCACCTACTCGATTGGTAGGTAAATACACCGCTCCTCCATTTGGATGCCCGCATTCCCGATCCAGCTTCCAGCACCTAATTGAGTGGTGTAACTCCTGTATCCCCTTTTTCTATATTCTTGTACTGTATCTTTTCTTCCACTGTATTTTATCCTTTTGTAATCTTTCTTTTCCTGAACCATGTATTTATTCTTCATTCCATTACTTATATATTCATCTATTTGATTGATTCTTTTGTGATTCTTTTGTCTGCCAATTATATAGTCTCTGGATAATTTATTGTTCTAAATTGTTGCACTTCATGGCTTAATTGCCTATTTATTTGAACTCTGCCTTGATTTGGAACTCTGCCTTGTATTTGAACCATGTATTTAAATTGTCGCTCTTCATGGTTTTCAACCCAATATACCCTATTGAACCCTCATACCCATCCTATTGGATCCTAACCCGCAACCCAACACCCACTTCTTTAACCCAGTCTTCTCCAGATCTTCTTCACGTTCCCTAACAAGACGATCATATCTTTCCCCTTATTCTCTTGATTCTCCAAATCACAACTTGCCAAAATCTCTCATCATAATCCCCAACAAATTTTGTTGTTCATGCCTACAATTCCTATCTCCAAAACCCTAACTGTCACCACTGTTTCCGTAAATACGTATTTCCCGTATATAATCTGTATTTCAATTATTATTTTGTTAAATTCATTTTTGGATCTTCTATTAAAAACTTTTCTAAACGAAAATTATGTTATTTCAAATAATAGTGTATGTTAACTCCACTTTCCATTTTATAATTGACCGACTATTTATATTTTATATTATTACAGTCCGAATTTTAATGAACTTGTTAAAAACTAAAATCCTATCTTGATATTTATATTTTTACTATTACTGTTATTATTATTATTATTATTTTATGATAATTGTTATTAAAAACCCATTTCTATTTGTTAATTGCATTTGTAGTCATTTCAAAATAAATTATATATTGTAATACCAATTACATGTTTATTATAAATCATATTTTATTGGTTATTTTACTTTTCTATTGGTTTTTAAACTCAAAAACCCAAATCCTATAACTCTTATTGGACCCTGTTCCTACCCAATAACCCAAACCCACCTAATTACCCTATATATATCACCCTAACCCTATACTAAACCCTAACCCTACCCCCTGTGCATACCTACTCAGCCGCCAATCACTCCTACCTTGTTCCTCCATCATTCTCGTCCTCCACTCGAGCCCCTCTTAGTCGCACCCCCTTGCGACCCTTCCTCCTTCGCCCCGCCGCCTCGCGATGCCCCCTCGCCGACTGCCGAACCCCCCTTCCCTCCTCCAGTCCATTGCCTCCTCGTATGCCACAACCCGAACCACCGAAGAACCCATTCTTTGTCGTCCTCCTCGTCACCTCCTCGTCGAACCCATCAACCCCACCTCAACACCCATCGCCACCTTCCTCCTCGCCTCATGGTCGTGACTCCAACCACGCGACCATCAGCCTCACCTCCTCCTCTATTTCCCTCCCAAAATAGAGCGTCCACCGTCGACTTCCTCTTCCGCCGCCTGTCGCCCCTCTGGCTGTCGCACTCCCTCGCGACTGTTGCACGCTCCTCGTGCCTCTCCTTCCAAGCACAACACGCCACCCATTGCCAGCCCGCCATTATCGATGTTGCAGCTATCTTCGACTGCTCCTCCGGCAACCAGTCGACGGCCACCGCCTACCTACCGTCGGAGCCTCCGCCCTGTCCTCACCGCAGCACTACAGCCTCGCCGCCACAAAATATTCACCAGTCAAAGTCCACCGACTGCCGCAATGCAGCATCATCGTCATAAAGTTTTTTTTATCACCTTTGAATCCTGGCCGTCAATCGCCTTGATAATCTTGATCATTGCCATTTGAACCTCAACCATCCGTTTGATTTGATCTTGACACCACCTTGATCTTGGAGTCTAAACAGTCTGATCGACCAATTGCGATCGTGATTATCATCTTCATAATCATCAGATCTGAGTTGTCGATCACTCTTGATCTTGATCTTTGATCTCTTTCGTCCAATTTGATCTTGATCTTGATCATCATCAAGATCCGTGCCCGATCATGTCCGTCTTATCAAGATCCGTGTTGTTGTGTTCGTGCCTGGGAATCTGTTCCTGTTATTCTTGCTCTTTGCTTCGTTTTCGTCATCAATAATAAGGCAAGTAACTTGTATTTCTTTTTGTTGTATAATACAAGTACTAAATACCGCCTATAGTGTAGTCACTTCAAGATCCATTCCCATGAGACTTTTGTTTGATCTTGTCCGTAGTTGTTGATCCATCCGTAGTTGTCTCGTTACACGTACGACATGAAATAACTTAGATCTAATAAATTCTTGATGTAGACTTGCATGTTGTTTGAGATTTATGAGGTGTCGTATGATCTTATATGTTTGAGGTGTTAGTAGTAGTATAACTTGTTATAGACTTGTGAAATATCCTATACCATGTTTCTTGGACCTCTAGTATACCATATTTCGTGTTTTATTATGATTTGAATGTGTTACATATGAACTAGTTGATTTTATGCATGAAGAAGATTTCTGTTTTTTATTGTGATCCTGTCTGTTCAGTATTTTAGACCCTATTAAGGTCAGTATATGAAAATTATTTGTGAATATGATTTACAGAGAATTATGTCTACTTTCCAGAATTTCTAATAGATCTCAGTTTCAATTTGTGAGTTGCAAGTTATTGCTTTTTTACTACAGATGTGCAGAAAATTCCAGATTCTGTTTTATATGAATTCTGTATGGTTATTATTTTTATTCTGATGTTAAAGATAATATTTTGATCCAGTATCTTGCTGAGTACAACTAGACTTGATTGGGATTAACTCCAAATTTTTGTGGATTTATTCGATGACTTGTACACACTATTCTATGCTTGCAAACAACTACTACACTTGTAGAATTTTGATTCTGTTTAGTAAAGAACCTAAATATCAACCTGATTTTATGTGCTGTTTATAAAAACTTTGTGAATATGAAACGTAGCATACTGTATCTATTTTATCACCATTTTGACGGATCTGGATTTCGGTTTATATTTTGTAATCTATTGCTGTTTTTGTACTGCTATGTTCATGATTTTAGATTTACAAAATTACTGTATCTTGTTGCTTTCTGATTTTATTTGACTATACTATTATGTTGTAAAATTATGAAACTTTATTTTCTATTACTAAACATACTAGGGAGTACCCTAGATTTTTCTTGGATTTAATCATTAAGTTTTTATGCCGTTTTCATGTTTATGAATATAAACTTGCGATTTCTGGCTGAACATGTTTTCTGGATACAATTCTCTTTTGAGTCCTATTTTTGTGAAATAATATATGACTTATATATATTTGTTGGATTCGGTCAGAGTCTATTTTCCACATTTTCTGACGGATCCATATTTGCATGTCCGTGGAAATGGAAATCCCAGATTTGGTGCCGTAATGTCTTGCTGTCCAGAACTAGAATTTTTGTTTAGTCTATTTTGAGTCATTTGTCACCCATTTGTGTCCTTTATTCAACTTGTACTTGTCTCTTATTGTCTCTCCATATTTCTTGAATTGTTTGTGCACGTCCATGCTTGCTTGAATAATAATAACAAGAAACTAAGCCAGGTTTAAAGGGAAAGATCTAATAGTGAAAAATACAGAAATGTGTACTCGGAAGAGGATTCATAGATCCTACTTGGTTATTTGGAGCTTGATACTTGGTTATTTGGAGCTTTACACGTGATTACTTGACACTTGAATACTTGACACGTAATACTTGGTTACTTGGAGCTTAATACTGGTTACTTGGAGCTTGATACTTGTTACTTGGAGCTTGTCCCTGAGTACACTGCCCTCTTTGATCCACTATGAAATCTAAAATGTAATTTGTATGAATGTAGAAACCATGTGGTACAAATCTAGGATGCATGAAGTGCTACCTAGATCGGACTAGATACAAGACTTCAACATGGTCACTTGACACTTGCTACTTGCTACTTGTACATGATACATAATCACTTCGCACTTGCTACTTGCTACTTATACATGATACTTGATACTTGACACTTGACACTTGTTACTCGTTACTCATTCACACATTACTTATTTACTTGACACTTATTACATGCCACTTGTATTCGTTCATCTTGCCATGCTAGTTGCTTATATTTCTTGATTTAGAGTTAGTTCTCTATTTTGTTGTTACACCCTTTCCATGCTATACTTGCTTCCGCTGTTACTCTATTCTTGTTTATCTTTCCTGTACTTGTTGCCTGCACTACAAGCGGCCCGTAACTTGTATTGACGGGCATTTTGTTTCTCTTTCATTTTTCCTGCAATTTGTTAAATTGCAGATTATGGTGAGCAGCTGCCCGATGAAGTAGGTGATCTGAAATTCTAGTTGCTGGAGTTCTTGCTATAATTATTATTTCCTGTTGCTTTTTTTGAATAAATGTATTACTACTTGGATTATTTGTATTGGGCAGTATGACACCGAATTATTGACTTGTCTAGATTTGATTTATTTGAGATTCATTTATTTTGTTTCAAGTAAATCCTGTTGGTGTATTAATTCATTCATGTATGCGTGGTTGACTATTCTTCATGTATGTCTCTTGTTTATACTTGTGCTTGTTGTAAAGATCCTGACAGCTTATGAATGGTGCAAGTCATTCGCTGGACTTAGTCACGTATCCGCATTCCGTATCTCCTTTTTGGGAAGCAGGGCATTACACTAACCCTAATATCCTCTCTCTTTCTCCCTCTCTCTCTCCCCCTCTTCCCGTGTGCCCTACCCCGACCTCCAGCCATTAGCTGCCTGCCGTGATCCCCCGCCGCTGTGCGCCTCCACCTGCCGACCCCCTGTCGCCCTGCTCCACACTGCGACAACCCCCTCTGTCCCCTTCTCCTCTCCCGAAGCCATGACAGCAGCAGCCAGCACCAGCGCCAACCCCTTCGTCGCCGTCCTTGTCCAGCGCTACCGCCGTTCTGCCGTCGTTGTTCCCTTGGCTGCCGCCGATCTTCATCATAGTAAACACCCCCGTCTGTCCTTCTCTCCTTGTACACGTGTGATTGATCTTGAGTATCGGATTGTGTTTGTGGTGAACGTGATTCTCTTGTGCATCTCGTTCATGTTCCGTTCGTGGTATTATGTTCGTGCCCAGGAACCTATTCCCGTTATTCTCTTTCTCGTCAGATCCGTCGTCAATTACAAGGCAAGTAACTTGTATTCTTTTGTTGTATATACAAGTACTAAATACCACCTATAGTGTAGTCTTTGTTTCTAGATTCATTCTCATGAAAATCCTTGTTAGATCTTGTCACTATTTGTTGATCCATCCGTAGTCATCATATTTATTATACACATGACATGAAAAATAATTTAGAAATAATCTAGATTTGATGCATGTATGTATGTTGTTCATGATTCATGATATGTTGTATCCTTGTTGCATGCTTGATGTGTTTGTTGTAATCTCTTGTGGTAGATTTGTTAAACACCCATACCATGTTGTTCTAGAAATATATTATACCATGTTTTGTATTTCATCATAATTTGGATTTGTTGCATATGAACTATTTGATTTAATGCATAACAAGAGATTTCTGTTTTTTGTTGTTGGCTCATTTTATTTCAGTACTTTAGACCCTGATGAGTTCAGTAAATCAATTTAGTTTATGAATATAAATCGTAGACCTCGCTGTCTATTTTCCAAAATTTCTGACAGATCTCAGTTTCGATTTGTGAGTTGTGAGTTATTGCTATTTTGCTACAGATGTATTAAAAAATCCAGATTCTTTTTTATGTGAATTCTGTGTAGTTATCTATTTTAATACTAATGTTAAAGATAAGATTTAGATCTAATATTTTGCTGGATATAACTAGACTTGACTGGAATTAACCCTAAATTTTTGTAGATTTAATTGATGAAATTTATAAACTATTTTATGCTTGTGAACAATTACTATATTTCCAAAATTTCATGATGTTCAGTAAAGAACCATAATTTCAACATGATTCTAGTTGCTGTTGGTAAAAACTTTGTAAATATAAAATATATCCTGCTATATCTATTTTACAACCCTTTTTACGGATTTGGATTTCAAGTTATAATTTGTAATCTATCGCTGTTTTAGTATTGCTGTGTCAAGATTTTTAGATTCAAAATTTTGCTGTATCTTGCTGTTTTCCGAATTAATTTGACTATACTATCTACGTTGGAATATTATGAAATATTATTTTCTAATACTAGACCTACTAGGGAATACCCCAATTTTTTTTTTGAATTTTAATAAGTAATCTTTGTACCATTTTTATGCATGTGAATACAACCTAGTGATTTCTGTATATAATTCTGTTTTGAGCCTTTTTCTCTAATTATTATATGACTTGTATATATGTGCTGGATTCGATCGAGAGTCTATTTTCTAGATTATCTAACGGATCCAGATTTTCATGTTTGTGGAAACGGGAAACTCAGATTTGGTGCAGTACTGTCTTGCTGTCCAGAACTGAAAGTTTCGTTGTCCTAGCCTTTGATGAGTTGTTTGTCACTCATTCGTATCCTTTACCTAACTTGTAGTTGTCCCTTGTTATCTTACCATGTTTCTTGCCTTATTTTTGTACGTCTATGCTTGCTTTAAATAATAATAATAAATAACCAAGCCGGGGTTAATGGGAAAGATCTAATAGTGGAAAATGCAGAAACGTGTACTCGGAAGAGGATCTATAGATCCTACATGATACTCGATACTTGATACATGATACTTGACATGTGTTTACTTGACACTTGCACACTTGACACGTGATACTCGATTCATGATACTTGATACTCGATACATGATACTTGATACTTGATACTTGTCCCTGAGTACACTGCCCTCTATGATCAACTATGAAATTTAAAACGCAACTTGCATGAATGTAGAAACCATGTGGTAAAAATTTGGGATGCATGAAGTGCTACCTAGATAGGACTAGATACAAGACTAAGAATACATAACAACTTGACACTTGTTACTTGCTACTTGTACATGATACTTGACACTTGTTACTCGTTATTTGTTTGCATGCTACTTGACACTTTGTTACATGCCACTTGCACCCTATTATCTTGCCAAGCTATTTGTTTCTGTTCTTGATTTAGAGTTAGTTGCTCTATCTTGCTGTCACATCCTTTCCATGCTATACTTGCTTCTATTGTTACTCTATAATTTTGTATTTGTTTTTCCTGTACTTGTTGCCTGCACTACAAGCGTCCCGTAACTTGCATTGATAGGTGTTTGTTTTTCCTTTCCTTTTCCTGCAAACTTGTCACTTGCAGACTTTGGTGACCAGCTGCCCGATGGAGTAGATGATCAAAGGTTCTAGTTGGCTGGATTCTTGCCACATTTATTTATTCTTGTTGCTTATTTTGAATAATTTGTAACGTGTTACATGGATTATTTTGAATTGGCATTTTGTCCCAGACTTGTGTTTTGTTCCAGACTTGATTATTTAAAGTTTAGTATTCTTATTTCTTGTTTCAAGTAATCCTGTTGACTATATTAATTCAGTTATGCATGCGTGGTTGACTATTCCTCTTGTATATTTCTTGTTTATTCTTGTATATGTTGTAAAGATCCTGACAGCTTATGAATGGTGAAAGCCATTCGCTGGACTTGTGTCGCTTACTCGTATTCCATATTCTTTTTTGGGAAGCGGGGTGTGACAGGGTTTCTTGTGGTATTAGAGCCCCAGGTTTGCTAATGTATTAGCTTGACTAATATATTAGACAAGTTTGGGCTCGATCAAGGATTGACTCAACAGTACACAGACCATGCAGTAACATGAATAAATTATAATCAACGTTGATTTGGATGCTAATCATTTTGGATTTGTGCAGGACATGGCTCGCTGTGTTCTCACTTCCCGTCCACAGGAGGAACAGCCTAGATTAGAGGATGTTACGAATGTGTTGGAGCGATTGATCCAAATGCAGAAAAATCACAGTGATCTTGTGATGGCCGCATTGGAGGTTGCTCGGAATCTGACTCCCGTTGTGCCTACACAAGCAGCTCTTCCTCCACGTCCGGGTACAGTTGTAAATTTCATGAGGCTGCACCATGACAAATTTTCCGGCACTGAGACGCCTTTGGAGGCCGAACAGTGGCTGATCAGGACGGAACAGTTGTTGTCGGCAGCGAGAGTTGTTGATGCTGATCGTGTGGATGTGGTGACCATCCAATTGGTGGACCTTGCCCACATTTGGTGGAGGGCTGAGTCTGAAAGTCTCGCGCGGACCATTGCTTGGACTACGTTCACTAGGAGCTTCTTGGAGAAGTTCTTCTCTAGCAGCACTCGGGTTAAGATGGAGCAGTAGTTCCTAGCCCTGAAATAGGTTGGTCACTGTTCTATTATTGGAACTCTATTACATATTTTCCATGCAATGTTGTAACATGAGACTCTCTTGGAACAGGGTGCCAGGTGAGTGGATGAGCACGTGGCAGAATTCACTCGGCTTAGCCCCTTCGCAGTCGTTCTAGTGGTGAACGAAGAGGATCAGACTCGGAGATTTCTTCTGGGGCTTGAGCGAGATATTCAGATGCATCTCATTTCCTTTCGTTTGCGTACTTATGCTGAGGCTCTTAAGACAGCTCAAGCTCAAGAACAGGCTCGCAGTAGGTTGGCTTCTCCCCAACGGACTGTTCAGCACTCTGTCATTGTTGCTAGGCCTTCTGGTGACTTGATTTGGAGGCTTGTCTTAGCCCATCTAGTCAGGGCAGCTCCTTACTCTTCTTCTAGCCCTGAGTGAGTTGGTTTTTGCGACTTTTGCCGACCTGCTGGGCATGAGCGCAAGGACTGCAGGCGCGCAAATTGCCGTTATTTTGGTTATGGCACTGCTGACCACTCATTACGAGATTGCCCGTAGTAGAGGATGGCTCTTCCAGCCAGGGGTCCGGTTCAGCAGGAAGCGCCAGCTCGTGGTCCGATCAGGCCACCGCTTCCCCCTAAGCACCAGATTGTCAGTCAGAGGACCGCAGTTCCCAGTAGAGGTCAGGCCTTCAACTTGACAGCTGCAGATGCTGAGACGGCAGAAAGTGTTGTTGCAGGTATCCTTGCTTTTCTTCGTTTTGTTATTTCCTTTGTTTCCTTCATTTCTTTGCTCTGTTCTTTCATATTATTTGCTTTGGCTTGTTTTTCCTCATTCTTGATCGTCGTTTCTTTTTCATTGCTTTTTGGCTATATCTTAGGTGTTATCCTAGTTTTTTCTTTCCCTGATCATGTTCTATTTGATTATGTGGTGACCCATTCTTTTATCTCTTCCCACTTTATGGCTCGGCACCAGTTTTTGTGCAGCATCATGCCTGAGGCTTGGAGCATTGTCATAGGTGGCGATGTTGTTGTCTATTCTCGGGAATGCAAATAGAGTCCCGTGGTTATTGGTGGTGCAGATTTCAAGGCCGACCTGATCTTCATTGGGAATTCCATATTCGACATCATTCTCGGTATGGATTGGTTAGGCGAGTCCCATGCCATCATTGATTGAGCTAGCAGAGCTGAAGGTGCAGATTCGGGGTTTGCTAGATTTGGGGTTCACCTGGCCCAATGTTTCACCGTGGGGTGCTCTAGTTCTTTTTTTCAACAAGAAAGACGGTAGTCGTCGACTGTGCATCGATTATCACGAACTAAACAGTATTACTGTGAAGACCCAGTATCCGCTGCCAAGGATCGATGACTTATTTGATCAGTTGGGTGGAGCAGCTATCTTTTTGAAGTTGGATCTTCGCTCAGGGTATCATCAGGTCAAGGTGAAAGCGAATGATGTGTAGAAGGCAACGTTCAAGACTAGATATGGGCATTATGAGTTCCTTGTGATGCCGTTCGGAGTCACGAATGTGCCAGCTGTGTTCATGAGTATGATGAACAAGGTCTTTTCCCCATTCCTGGATAGATTTGTTGTGGTCTTTATCGATGACATTCTGGTGTATTCTTGAAGCCGGAAAGAGCATGCAGAGCATCTTAGGTTGGTCCTTCAACCTTTGAGGGAGAATCAGCTCCATAGGAAATTCAGCAAGTGTGAGTTTTGGCTCGACCAAGTTACCATCTTGAGGCACATTATCTCGGGCGATGGTATCTCAGTGGATTGTCCAAGGTTTCGGCTGTGAGAGATTGGCCATTTACCAAGCTAGTGTCAGAGGTGAGGAGTTTCCTTGGTCTAGCTAGCTATTATCGAAAATTCGTCCAAGACTTTTCAAAGATAGCATGACCTTTGACTAAGCTGACAGGGAAGGATCAGAAGTTCTGTTGGTCTGCGGCTTGTAGTGAGCTTTTTGCTGAGTTGAAGAGCAGGTTGACATCACCGCCTGTGTTGACTATTCCAGATGGTTCTAGCGGATTTGTGGTTCACTATGACGCTTCTGGCAAGGGTCTTGGTGCAGTTCTGCTACAAAAGGGCTGAGATGTTGTTTATGCATCAAGGTAGTTGATGCCGCATGAGAGGAACTATCCAACTAATGATTTGGTGTTAGCGGCAGTGATCTTTGCTTTGAAGCTATGGAGACACTATTTACTTGGAGACCGAGTTGAGATCTTTACCAAACAAAAAAAGTCACAAGTATGTCTTCACCCAAAAGAAATTGAACATGAGGCAGAGGCATTAGTTGGAGCTTATGGATGACTATGACATCAGTTTGCAATACCATCCTGGTAGAGTGAACTTGCCAGATGCTTTGAGCAGGAGACCAGCAGCAATGTTCCTGACTCAGCAAAGGGACCTAGTTGAGCAGATGCGGAGGTTATAGTTGGATGTGTTGCTGCCGAGTTCTGATCGGAGTTGCATGATGCTTCAGCTTCAGTCATCTCTTGTCGAGCAGATTGAAGAGACTCAGGCTGATGATGAGCAGTTGTAAGGATTCAGAGCAGAGGTTGAGGCCAGTTCCAGAACAGATCTGGTTATTCATGCTGATGGATCGCTTCGTTTTGGGACTAGGTTGCATGTTCCGATGGGTGAAGTTCGTCAGTGGTTGCTTGAGGAAGCCCACCAGTCGTCGTACTCTATTCATCCTGGAGGTACTAAGATGTACCGGGACTTGAAGCTTCACTTCTGGTGGCACGGTATGAAGAGGGCTGTGGCTCGGTTTGTGTCTCAGTGTTTGACCTGCCAGCAGGTGAAGGCAGAGCATCGGAGAACCATCGGACTTCTTCAACCGCTTCCCATTCCGGAGTGGAAGTGGGAACACATCACTATGAATTTTGTGACCGCTTTGCCATGGAGTCCCAAGGGTCACAATGCCATTTGGGTGATTGTCGATCGACTGACGAAGAGTGCTCACTTCATTCCCTTCCAAGTCGGACAGTCTACTGAGAGCCTAGCTGAGAAGTACATGTAAGAGATCGTCAGACTAAATGGGGTTCCAGTTTGTATTGTATCCGACAGGGTTACGAGGTTCAGGTCTCAGTTTTGGGAGAGTCTTCAGAGTAGTTTGGGGAGTAAACTGAAGTACAGTACAACTTTTCACCCCCAGAAAGATGGACAGTCAAAGAGGACCATCCAGACTCTAGAGAACATGTTGAGGTCCTGTGTGTTACAGTTCGGTGGATCATGGGAGGACCATTTGCATCTTATAGAGTTCTCGTACAATAACAGCTTTCAAGTCAGTCTTAAAGCTGCACCGTTCGAGGCACTGTATGGTCAGAAGTGCAGATCACCAGTGTGCTGGGATGACATTGGTGAGAGAAATTTGTTGGGTCCGAAGTTGATCACCCGGACAGTTGATGTGGTGACTCAGATCAGGAAGCATCTTCAGGCAGCATAAGACAGGTAGCGGAGATGGGCAGATGTAATCCCTGTTTTTCACTTTTGGTATTTTTGAGGGTATTTTTCATTTTTGTGAATTAATATTTTCCATTGTATTTTTCGGAACAATAAGTTTAATTATTTTTATTCTATAATAGTTTTCTGGCAGTTTTGACCTCCTTTTGTTGATTGTGCGCCGTTTGGCCATTTTTCGACATTTTGAACTCTTTTCTCAATTTCTTGATCCCATTCATGTATAAATATTATTTTAGGGTCATGGTGAATTTTTAGGAGAGTTTTGACCAATTTGAGATTTTTGGCCCTTAAGGAGATTTTTAGGAGCCATAGGATTCATTGTGCTTTGTATCCTCATTTAAAATCTATCCAATATCCATTACCCAATTGTATACCTATTATTTCATATTGATATCCACTACCCATTAACCCACATTTGATCTCCTATATATACCCCTAATACTAATTAATCCCTAACCCTAATATTTTTCTCTCTCCCTCTCCTACTTGCACCCGGCCTCCACTTGAGATATTCCCGGCCTGCCTTCTTCTACCCCAGGCCGACCTCCCCTTGATCTCTCCAACCATAGCCGACCAATATATACTCTTCCATCATCCTTTTATACTACTTCGCTTCATAAAATACCTCGTCTCTCCTCTTTTTGTGACCGGCCAAGCATCAAATCAACACCATACGACCCCAAGTCAGTGAACAACACCTCTCTTCGCTGATTTGAATAGTGGGCATCTCCCATTTTGGTTCGTGTGTCAAAGAGATCAACCGTTGGCGCGTTTTGTTCGTGGTTTTCGCTCGAAATCGCGTTAGAAGGCGTCTTGCTCGTGGGTTTTCTTTGAAAGGCTTGGATTCGTCACGTTCGTCATCACAAAAAGGCACGTAACTTGTACTTAAATTTCTTAGGTTGATACAAGTTGAAAGTTCACACATAGGATAGCTTGAGACTAGAGACGGCCAAAGATCATGTTTTTATTTGTGGGTTTCGTCTCTATTGCTCAAAACAGGCCATAGATGACTTAGGACATGGAGTTTGATAGGTTTATGCCTTAGGATTCACCCAAACGCGATTTGGATCGCGTATGCGACATATTGTGTACCCGATGTATGTTTGAACGCCTATATGAGAAATATTAGATTTTGACATGATAGAAACCCTTAGATATGATATTTAGATAATGGGTAGGCTGCGTTTCGAATTTGGATGAGTTTGGTTAATTTTTGTAGAAGTTGTGACGATTCTAAGATGATGTGAGAAATCTGAAAATTTGGGTTGTACTGGATTGATTGTTGTTTTTACCTGGATTAGAGTCCGAATCCCTACATGGCTATTTCTGAGTAATTTGTAGAGAATTGAATCTAATTTCTAATCCCACTGATTTCACCCCGTTTGGAGTTCGTATGAATTAGTTGTGATTATTTTAGTGACTGTATATCGGTAGTTTTCAGATTCAGTTCGGGGTAGTTTTTGTGAACTAATTAATTTCAAGATCTAGGTTATACCCAACATCATACCATAATATTTTTTCCAGTGTTTCAACATGATGATAGGTAGTTCCCAGATTTATGTGGTATTTTAAAGATGAGTTTGGCACGATGTTTCATATCATTTTCCATAACCTACTTTTGCTGTAAACTGCGTGTGGTTGTATGTTGAATGCCGTTTTCACCCTAATTATATTTACTGTATGAAAATATTATGTGATATATGAAAGTTGGAGAACTTTGTCTACTTTCACCCTGTTTTGGCGGAAGTGGATTTCGATGAGCTGTTTGCAAGTTGTGTTCAATTTTGTACAGCAGTGTTGAGGAATTCCAGATCCATCAAAACCGTGTTTTGTGTTACTTTTCATTTTGGACAACATATCTATACTTTCTGGAAAAATATGAAAATTTATATTTTGAGACTATACATATAGGGGATTACCCCAGAATTTTCGTGGATTTAATTGATGATTTTATCTGCTGTTTTCATGTGGTTTAAGTTATTCCACTATTTTCTGGCTGTACTGGAAATCTGTGTTGAAATGACTTTTAAGCTGAGATGTTATGAACTAGTATATAGAATTATTATACCCGTTAGAAGCGTGTGGATGTCTAGTTTCTAGATCCTTTGACGGATCATGATTTTCATGCCTGTAGATCTTTGGATCACTATTTTTGTACAGACTGGTCTTGCCGTCCTGATTATAATCATACGCTAAGTTGCTCGTATTTGTAAATGTTTGGTACCTATACTTGCTGATCTAATTCCCTGAGCCTAAACCTGATTATAACCTGTTAGTTTGACATCATTTAGTAGACTCTCTTGCCTGTTGATGATCTTAATAATAAAGTAATTAAGCCGGGATTTAAGGGAAGATTCTATTAGTGGAAAAAATAGAAATGTGTACTTGGAAGAGGACTAGTGTCCTACCTTCCTGTTTACCTGTTACTGATCCTGTCTACATTGCTTCTTATGTAAGAAGGTGTAGAGTAGAAGAGAGCCACTGGTTCTGCCTGTTTCCTGTACCCAAGTACGTTGCCCTATGGACTCCACTATGAAAATCTTACTAAGCGAAATTGTTTGTTGTAGCAACCATGTAGTAAAAACTGGGATGCATGTCGTGCTACCTAGATAGTTAATAAAAAGATTAGACTTAACATAACCTGATTATCCTGATTATCCTGTTACCTGTTTACTTGATTACCTGATTATCCTGTTACCTGTTTACTTGATACATGATTACCTGATTACCTAAATACCTGATAATTATACATGTTACCTGTTTAACTGTTGACATATGTTTACCTATACCTGTTAGTATATCCTATGGTTAGATAGTGTCCATGTGCTTGTACCCTATTCTATTTGTGACCCGGACTTGCCATTGACGGGTACTGTGTTTTCTTCTTTTCCTTTTTCCTACATTCGATGAATTGCAGATCACGGTGGACAGATTCAAGAAGGTACTGGTGGCTTGTAATATTAGTTGCTAATTATTATTTATGTTTCCTGATAGAACATTTTTCTGTATTCGTGAGACTTGAACATTTCTGTATTTGAGACTTGAGTATTATTTGTATTTGGGCGATGTGACCCAGAATATTTATTTTCCAGACTCTGTTTTATTTGAGAACATGATATTGATTTCAATTAATTCCTGTTGGTGAAATTATCTCAATGATGCATGTTGGTTCCACTCTTTGCTTCCGACTCTGATATATTGACTCTGATATATTGACTCTGATATATTGACTCTAATATACTGCCTGTGATATATTGTAAAGATTTCTGAAACAGCTTAAGGATGATTATATTCATTCGCTGGACTTATGTTGCGTGCCCGTATTCTGTATTTTTGGGAAGCGGGGCGTGATAGCAGATGTCCATAAGAGAGCCTTGGAGTTCGAGGTTGGTGACCATATTTTCCTCAAGGTATCACCGTGGCGAGGTGTCATTCGGTTTGGTGGTGGGGGCAAGCTGTGCCCTAGGTTTATGGGACCGTTTGATATCATCGAATGAGTAGGCAAGGTGGTCTATCGTCTTGCATTGCCACCAGCTTTATCGGGAGTGCACGATGTCTTCCATATCTCACAACTCATGAGATATATCCGTGATGAGAGCCACGTGATCGACTATTCAGAGTTATCCGTCCAGCCGGATTTGACTTGTGAGATTCCGCCAGTTGCTATTTTGGTTCGGCGGGAGAAAGTGAGAAAGAACAAGGTCATCAGGTTGGTTCGGATTTCTTGGAATCCTCACTCGCCAGGTGAGTCAACTTTGGATCTGGAAGAGGATATCCAGCGGAGGTTTCCTCATTTGTTTGGGTAGGGTTGTTTATTTTGTTTTTGTTGTTATTGTTCTATCTTTTTGGGGTTACCCTATGTACCTCTTGTTGAATTTCGAGGACGAATTTTTTTTTGTTAGGTGGGTAGGATTTGTAACTCCTATATTTCCTTTTTCTGTATTCTTGTATTGTATTCTTTCTTCCAGTGTATTCTATCCATTTGTACTCTTTCTTTTCCTGAACCATGTATTTATTCTTCTTTCCATTATTTATATTTTCATCTATTTGATTGATTCTTTTGTGATGCTTTTGTCTGCCAATTATTCTGTTACTGGATAATTTATTGTTTTAAATTGTTGCACTTCATGGCTTAATTGCCTATTTATTTGAACTCTGCCTTGTTGGACCTGGTTTTCTACCCAATATACTCTATTGAACCCTCATACCCATCCTATTGGATCCTAATCCGCAACCCAACACCCACTTCTTTAACCCAGTCTTCCCCATATCTTCTTCACGTTCCCTAACAAGCAGATCATATCTTTCCCCCATTTCTCTTGATTCTCCAAATCACAACTTGCCAAAATCTCTCATTATAATCCCCAACAAAATTTTTTATTCATACCTACAATTCCTATCTCCAAAACCCTAACCCTAATATCCTCTCTCTCTCGCTTTCCCTCTTCCCGTGTGCCCTACCCCGACCTCCGGCCACCAGCCGCCTGCCTTGATCCCTGGCCGATGTGTGCCTCCACCTGTCGCCCCCCTGTCGCCCTGCTCCACACCGCGACCCCACAGTGACAGCCCCCCTCTCTCCCCTTCTCCTCTCCCGAAGCCACAACAGCAGCAGCCGTCGCTGTTCTCTTGGCCGCTGCCGATCTTCATCACAATGCACACCCCCGACTGTCCCTCTTTCCTTGTAAACGTATGATTGATCTCAAGTATCGGATTGTGTTCGTGGTGATCGTGATTCTCTTCTGAATCTCGTTCGAGTTCCGTTTGTGGTATTGTGTTGATGCTCGGGAACCTATTCCCACTGTTCTTTTTCTCGTCAGATCCGTCGTCAATTACAAGGCAAGTAATTTGTATTTCTTTTGTAGTGTATACAAGTACTAAATACCGCCTGTAGTATGGCCTTTGTTTCTCGATTCATCGTCATGAAAATCCTTGTTAGATCTTGTCACTGTTTGTTGATCCATCCGCAGTCATCATATTTGTTACACACACGACATGAAAAATAATTTAGAAAAAATCTAGACTTGATGCATGTATGTATGTTGTTTGTGATTCATAATATGTTGTACCCTTGTTGCATGATTGATGTGTTAGCTGTAATCTTTTGTGGTAGATTTGTTAAAAACCTATACCTTGTTGTCTGGGACATCTATTATACCATGTTTTGTATTTTATCTGTAACCCCCATTCCTGTAAATACATATTTTCTAAATATTTTCTGTATTTCGATTATTGATAAATTTATTTTGTGTTAAATTCGTTTTGGAATTTTCTATTAAAATATTTTCCAGTCGAAAATTATATTATTTCGAATGATGGTGTATTTTAAACTTGTTTTATAATCTTAATTTATCGGTGAGTTATATTTGAACCCAAATCATAAATATTATTATTATTGGATTATTTTAATAAAAATTGTTAAACCCAAATAATTATTTTATTGTATGATTCTATTATTTTTATAATTATAACTATTAATTTTTATTCCTTGATTATTTAAATAAAGTACATTTAACAAATTATTTTGTTTTCGTACTTGACATAATTTTCTTGGCGAATTCCGATTTATTTTCAAGCCAATTTATATTTATTGTATTACTTATTTATTCATTTGGATTAAAATTTTTGTTCATGGAATTCTTTGTTTTTCTTAAATGAACTAGTTTCTTGTTAATCCTATTTTTTTCTTTTATTGAATTGTGGGTATTTTTATTTAAACCCTATTGATTTTGATCTATCTCTTAATTGAACCCTAAACCCCAATTTCATGTGTTCTTGACCCAAAACCGCTTTTATTATACCCTAATTCACCAACTCAGTACCTTATAAATACAACCCTAATGCAAACCCTAAAGTTGCACAATTTTGAAGTCCTAGCCACTTATTCTCTCTCCCCTCTCCTCTCTCCTCCCGTTCTCTCTTTTCCGCTGTGTTTTCCCGCCAAAAACCCCCAATCCCATCCTTCCTCACTCCCGGCCATCTTCCCCGGCCACCCTTCGGCGACCTCTTCTCCGTCGCCACCTCCTCTCGTCGGCGCCACCTCCCCTAGCACCGCTAGCACACCTCCTGAAACCCCCCTTCACCTCCTTGCCCTCCTCTGTCCTCGACATTAACAGAGCACCCCAAAACACCCTCCGCCTCTCTGTTTCGATCAGCGACCACCAGTCGCCGCTCCCCCCCAACGCCACTGCCGTTCACGCTGCCCTGCCGTCGACCCTGCCATTCGTCGCCAATCAAGTCCCGAAGCCCCTTGCCGTTGCTGGCTATTGTTACTACTATCTTTCTCTCTCTTACTTTTGACGATTGTTGTTGCTGCTTGTCTCTTTGTGTACTGTGTTGATTAGTGCACGTTTATTGCACGTGCTAGTTCGTATGTTTGTGGATTCATGGCTTCGGGATCCTTATCCCGTTATTCTTGGTATTGAAATTCACAGATTATAAGGCAAGTCACCATCCTCTTGAATTGTTAATTGTATCAAATTCAAGTTTTGTTGAAACTCTGGCAAGTAGATATCTTTGTTATCGTATTATCCATTGTTCATCTCTTCGTTGGGTCTGTTGAGGGTTTACACGAGCTAACCCCAATATTCTTGACATCATGCTACTTTTGACTATAAAGTTTGGATCTTTCATGAGTGCATGTAGAATTGATAACAGGGTTACCCACATAATCACGACACAATGAATTTATTGTAGAGACAATTGCTAGGTTGTATGTTGTTTGATTGATTGATGTTGGATGTTGTTAGAATTGATCTATGTGTGTGTTAGAATTTTATTTATCATGTTTTGACACCCATCATGTTAGTTACATAGTTTATTAACTAAAGAATTGGTACCCATCATGTTAATTAATTTATTTTTAAGAAAACTACACAAATCTTGTTTATTGCTGGCAAGCCTGTATATTGACTGCTATTTTTGAACAAGTAAACGATCTTAAAATGAATTACTTTCTGAATATGAATTGTAGCCTTATCTTTCTAGTTTCCATAACATTTTGAATTCCAAGTTTTGTAGCAAAAGTTGTGCCCGTTTTTCTACAGCTGTGTTTTTAATTCCAGATTTCCAGATTTTAGTATCTTCCATGTTTAAACAGTAAAAAGGCTGATCAAATGATAAAATTTTGCTCTGAAAGTTTCCAGATTATTTCTTTACATGTTTAGGAATCTAATAAGTATTTTTAATGAATTTATTATAGAGTTTTGGCTGATTATAAAAAAAGTAACATGATGTTGAATTTCTACCTGAACATAAAATCTGTTAAAAACCATGTGTTTGACCTAGCTACTGTTGTCGGAATTTGAACTTTAAATATGCGTTGGAACCGTGTGGAAGTCTAGTTTTCAGAATTCTGATGGATTCAACTTTCGATTTCTAAAGCAGCAGAAAATTACATATTTGTACAGACTACTCTTGCTGTCCAGAATTTCCCCTTTTCATTTTTAATAGATTAATTACTCCTATATCCTGCTATTGCATGAATTAATGAATGTATGTTGCATTGTATAATCCCAATGAGTTATTGTCACCATTCTGCTCGTCCTATCCATGTTATCATCCTATTGTTTCCCTATTGTTACCATCGTCCATTAAATGTCTAGATTGCATATTGTATTGTTGCGTTGATAAAATAATTAACAAGTCGGGGTCTAAGGGAATGACTTGAGTAGTGAATAATATAGTGACTGCGTCGGCCAGTGTTTTTCGATTGATTATGGAGCAGTGATTGTGTCGGCCAGTGTTTATGTACGGCAGCCAAATCTTTCATGTATTGCACCAATGAATCGTATCAATGTATCAATATATCAATGTACCAATGTATCAATGTATCAATGTACCAATGTACTAATGTATCAATGTACCAATGTATCAATGAATCAGTGAATCATCGTAATATATTGAGCATAAATATTGTATTGTACTAGTGATTACCGTACCGACACATGATCTATAGAATTCACCACTCAGTCGAAATTGATTGTAAGCATCGAACCTGTAGTATGGGATGAAGTAGTACGTGTATTAGTTAGGATTAAAATGAATAATAGACTTAAGGGTTTGCATCACATCGACATTGCATTTTGTTCATCATTGTTCCTATTGATATCGATTATTGTCTAAGTGTTATTGATACCGAACCGTTGCATCGATTACTATGTTATTGATTATTTCTATAGTGCCATGTTGTTGATTCCTATTGATCCATTGAATTCATTGTTATATCGTTATTCCATTGTTCCCTACTTTCTTTACATGTTGTCCATGACTTACTCTAAGGAAAATTTTTCTCCTCTTTGTAGATGAAGCGTTTACAGGTATTTATGGAGAATTGCCTGATGGATTGGGAGAACAACATTCGTGAAGAAATCGATTACATCGCCGCTTAATAAATAATTATTGCTTTGTTATGAAGACTTCATTATTGAAATATTGTTATTTCATTGTATTGGGCTTATGACCCGAATATTGCTATTTATTTCCAGACGTTGGATTATTATTGTATTTGGATATTTTTATTGCTTCATTCCAAGTATTATTGTTCATGAGATTATTATTATTGCCTGCATAATTGTTCTGTATTGGTTATATTATTGAGTTGATCGGTTAAACAGCTTATGGGTGTTGTTAGTCATTTGCTGGACCAATGTTACGTGCTCGTATTCCGTATTTTTGGGAAGAGGGGCGTGACATTGTCATAATTTGGATTTGTTCCACATGAATTATTTGATTTAATGCATAAGAAGATATTTCTGTTTTTTGCTGTTGGCTCATTTTGTTTCAGTATTTTAGACCCTGTTGAGGTTAACCAATTTAGTTTGTGAATATAAATCATAGATCTCGCTGTCTATTTTCCAGAATTTCTAATACAGCTCTGTTTTGATTTGTGAGTTGCGAGTTATTGCTGTTTTGCTACAGATGTGTTAAA
Source organism: Hemerocallis citrina (assembly GCA_017893485.1). Classification (NCBI taxonomy): domain Eukaryota; kingdom Viridiplantae; phylum Streptophyta; class Magnoliopsida; order Asparagales; family Asphodelaceae; genus Hemerocallis; species Hemerocallis citrina. The sequence goes on from CM030368.1 coordinate 59,537,055, forward strand.
AATTTTAGATTCTATTTTATGTGAATTATGTGTAGTTATCTATTTTAATACTATTGTTAAAGATAAGATTTGGATCTAATATTTTGCTGGATACAACTAGACTTGACTGGAATTAACCCCAAATTTTTATAGATTTAGATGATGACATTTATAATATTTTATGCTTGTGAACAATTACTGTATTTCCAGAATTTCATACTGTTCAGTAAAGAACCATAATTTCAACCCGATTCTAGTTGCTTTTGGTAAAAACTTTATAAATATAAAATGTAGCCTACTATATCTATTTTACAACCCTTTTTACGGATTTGGATTTTGACCATTTTAGTACTGCTGTGTCAAGAACTTCAGATTCACAAATTTGTTGTATCTTGCAGTTTTCCGAATTTATTTGACTATATTATCTATGTTGGAATATTATGAAATATTATTTACTGATAATAGACATAATAGGGAATACCCCAGCTTTTTCTTGGACTTAAATCAGAATGTTTTGTGCCATTTTCTTGCTTGTTAATACAACCTGGTGTTGGATCCTGTAGGCGAAGCAACAAACACTAGAGGGGGGGGGGGGTGAATAGTGTTAATTAAAAAACTGCGGAATAAATAAAATTTTCTTCGGTGCAGTCGACTTAGTTGTGAACCAGTCGACTGATATGACCAAATAAAAGAGAATATAACAACTCTGTGCAGTCGACTTAAAGATGAGACAGGCGACTGAAGGCAAAGTTAATGTACAACTTATACGAGACTGACCAGTCGACTGATAGTGCAAGGAGTCGACTGTCCAGACAAGTTTCACAGAACTTAAGTAAACAAAAAGTAAATGCAAGATCAAGACAACCAATCACAGAGTACATAAGATATATCCTGGTTCAGTCCTTCCGACCTACATCCAGTTCCCAAGCAACCCACTTGAGATTTCCACTATTCTTGAAAAATAAGTTTACAAGAATACCCTACGACGTTAAGACAATAACCTTGTCTAACCTGTAGACCTTTCTCTCAACCAGAGAAAGCAGACCCACTCTACTACCAAGAGTGAACGACCGACTCTACACCCTAGAGTCTAACTCTCCAACCGAGAGCAAAAAGAAACAATAAAAATCTTACAGTCAACCTATAGCCTTGTTGGTGTATTGTGTTGTTGCACGTGGCTAAAACAAGGTTGACTTCTATAACCAGTCCAGAACGAAATCGTTGTTATACTGGACTGAGTGTAGAGAAGCAGGGAATTTAAACTTGAAATCTTTTTCTCACTTTTTCACTTAGAATTTCTCAAAGAATGCTCGGATATATTAGAAAGTATGTTAAGATCTTTTTCAGTGAGATCTGAACTCTATTTATAGAGTTAGATCTCCTGGACGTTGGGAGACAGTTACTCCAACTGTCAACCAACGGATCTTAAAGCTTTTGATTTTGAAAATTCGATTTTGAAAACAGAAAACGGTCAAAAGCACTCGAACAGTCGACTGGGTTGCCATAATGAGTCGACTGGTCAGAGTTTGAATAAATTTAAACAGTTTTGTACTGTCAGTCGACTGCCAGAGGCATCAGTCGACTGGTACTCAACAGTTAAATTACTTCAAACTGTTTTGACTCTTTTTTGTTGTTTTTGAAAAACACACATTATAAAATAGTGAGTGTATGTGTGTGTGACAAGGCTTTACAATCAAGCTAAACTCAACAAAAGTAAAAATACAATGTTTACAAGACATGACAATTTGACACATTTGAGCTTGAGTCTTGAGTCTTGAGTCTTGAGTCTTGAGTCTTGAGTGAAGCTTTGGCCATTGTCTCTTATCTGGAGCTTTTGTGCTTGATCATTTGTTCAGCTGTATAATAGTAGGTCCTTTGTGTATAGCACCTGTAAGTTTAGCATTGATACATGTGCAGTGTGTTGTGATCATAAAAATCAAGAATCAACATTCTCCCCCTTTTTGATGATGACAACACAATAGCTGATAATAACAGAAAATATACAAGCATAGTAATGATATGCTCCCCCTATTAAAAACACAACATGCATACATAAAGATGTATCATAAAGTAAGTGTATCAGTCGACTTAACAAAAGAGGAGGCGACTGATCAGACAAAAACAAACATACATAGTAGGATCTCAGATACAGTAACATCAGTCGACTGATATGCTTGTAGCCAGTCGACTTACCAGAGAAACACAGAAATGTAACAAAAACACAGAAAACACAAGATAAGAGGATATTTCTCCCCCTTTGTCATCAACAAAAACAAAAAATAACCAGTCTTTGGCATTAAAGAACACAAAAATAAACTAATAAATGTCTCATACATAAATAAGTTCATCAATATATAGAAAATAGAAAATTACATAATAACGAAAAATAAGCTTCAATCGTCCTCTTCGGAGTCTTCATCAGCAGCTTGAGAAGGAGGGTGAATTTGAGAAGTGAAGAGACCGGTTAGGTGATCAATTTTGGAATCAAGGGATTGAAGCTGAGAATCAACATTGACTGAATGTCTCATAAGATAATTGACACATTCATAGAGAGTAGCTGGATCTTCATAGTTAGCATGGGGAAGAGAGGAGCTAGAGGAGGCTGAAGGTCTAGCACTAGAAGCCAAAGGAACTTGAGAAGGAGGAGGAGATCTAGGGGTTGTTCTAGGAGGAGGATCAAGAAGCTTCATACGTGTTAAACTAGCACGATCGAAGCATTCATATTGCTTAACGACATTGGTCTCGGAATCGAGATCAATATCATAAGTTGTAAAGACCCTGGTGAGGAGACCTCCAAAGGGTAGAAAATGAACATGATGCTATTGAAGCTTAGAGAAAATGACACGACCCCAATTAATAGCTATTTTACCAAAAATGGCATAAACAGCTTGTTGCAATTCCATCGAATACTGATCATAACTTCCTCTTTTAGGAAGAATGTTATAAGCAAGTATTCTAGCAACTAATTTTGCAACAGGAGTTATGTTTTTGCTTGTCATTAGGGGTCCTTGATTTGGGAAGAACATTTTAGATAAGATAGAAAAATCATCAAGGACTATGTCACCTAAATCAAGTCCTTCGTTATCAATACCCATTACTTGATTGATTCTCTCGGGTGTGAGAGTTATCTTGGTATTTTTGACTGAAGAACGAATCACAACATTTCCATCTCTTAATTGGACAACTCTCATGTTCGTATAAAAGAGATAGATTAGTTGTGGGTAATAGTCGGGTTGGTTGACAAGAGAAAGATATTCATAGAGGCTACAATTTTGGAATAGGGGAACAAGATTAAAACTATCCAAATCATCAAAATTAACAAAACGACCTGGAAACATAGTAATGCTACACATTAAGAACCAACGTTCTAGAAGATCCGGACTTAACAAAAACTGTGAGTAATCTTGAGATGAGCTAGCCTCATGAGATCTCTTAGATCGCTTAGGAGCCATAACAAAAAAGGATTAGGAAGGATTTTACCAAAGAAAGAGAGAAAGATCAGCACTGATTCGAGCAACAGCAGCAGGTTGAGTTGACTATTCCTTCTTCTCAGATTAGGGTTTTGAGATTTGGGAGAAAAACTGAGAACGGTAAAAGTGAAGAAAGAGGCTGTTAAAGGGGTTTTTAACTGAAGATTAAGGGCTGAGATTGAGAGAGTAGAGATCGACGGCTAAGATGAGTAGTCACGGGTGAAAAGAGATGAGATTTTTATTTCAAAAGCTGCGATGAATCGTCGCTGAAGACAGTTGAACTCGCGACAGTCGACTGGTAGGGTATATCAGTCGACTTAGTCGAGAAGAGACTAAATTGTTATCTGCTGATCAGTCGACTGGAATAAGGATCAGGCGACTGGTCAGAGAACAAAATAAGTATATAGTAAAATACAGTACAGTCGACTTACTCAAAAAAACAGTCGACTTAACAGATGAAATTTTTCAACAAATATCAATAAAATCACATATTCCTAGTTCTCTTCTTAAGTTAATAAAAGTATCTTCTTTAAGGGGTTTGATAAAGATGTCTGCTACTTGTTTATCAGTAGAGATAAAGTCTAAAGATATATCTCATTTTAAAACATGATCACGTAGAAAATGATGTCGAATATCAATATGTTTCGTACGTGAATGTTGAATTGGAGTTTTAGATAAATTAATTGCACTGGTATTATCACACATAATTGAAGGTTTTTCAAATGAAATACCATAATCTAATAAAGTTTGTTTCATCCACAAGATTTGTGCACATGCCAAACTTGCAGCGATATATTCAGCTGCTGTAGTTGATAGGGATATGGAATTTTGCTTTTTACTGCACCAAGAGACTAGTGAGTGTCCCAAAAAGTGACATGTCCCACTCGTACTCTTGCGATCAGTTTTACTTCCAGCAAAATCAGCATCGCTATATGACAAAAGTTGAAAATTATCGGTGCGTGGATAAAATAAACCATATTCAGATGTGCCTTTAATGTATCTTAAAATTCGTTTCACAGCTTTTAAATGAGGCTCTTTAGGACTAGATTGATATCTAGCACATAAACATACGCTGAACATAATATCTGGTCTACTTGCGGTAATATATAAGAGTGAACCAATCATACCTCGATAGAGTTTTTGGTCAACACTCTTACCTAATATATCTTTGTCAAGGGTAGTAGTAGTAGCCATAGGTGTGGATTTACTACTTGTACTATCCATGTTAAAACGTTTGAGTAATTCCTTTGCATATTTTTCTTGATTGATAAATACGCCATTTGAGGACTGTTTAATTTGAAGTCCAAGGAAATAATTGAGTTCACCCATGTGACTCATATCAAACTCGTTTTTCATGGTATTAGCAAACTCTTGACATAGATTATTATTAGTAGAACCAAAAATTATATCATCAACATATATTTGTATGATTAAGATATCATTCTTAACTCTCTTAATAAAAAAGGTAGTGTCTACTTTACCTATTTCAAATCCTGTTTCTAAAAGAAAAGTTTTCAGACGATCATACCAAGCACGAGGTGCTTGTTTAAGACCGTATAAAGCCTTTTTCAATTTATAAACATGATCTGGAAATTATTCATGTTCAAAACCTGGTGGTTGTCTAACATAAACATTTTCTTTAATAAACCCATTAAGAAAAGCACTTTTAACATCCATTTGATAAAGTATAAAATTCATGAAACAAACAAAAGATAATAAAATACGAATTGATTCTAGTTTAACAACAGGAGCATATGTTTCATCAAAATCTATACCTTCTTCTTGATTATACCCATGAACAACTAATCTAGCTTTGTTCCTTACAACTTGTCCTAATTCATCTAACTTATTTTTGAATACCCATTTGGTACCAATAATAGTCTGATCAGGAGGTCGTGAAACTAAATCCCATACATCATTCCTTATAAATTGGTTTAATTCATCTTGCATGGCATTCATCCAAAATTCATTTTCACAAGCTTCTTGTATATTTTTAGGTTCAAAATCCGACAAGAATACTGTATGAGAAATCATATTAACATGTGAACGTGTCTGAATACCATGGGAGATGTCACCAATTATTAAGTCATGAGGATGATCTTTAACTTCAACAAAAGATTTTGGTAAAGTTGAAGATATCACAATAGGATCAGTCGACTTAACAGGTTCTTCAGTCGACTGCTTTACATCAGTCGACTGGAAGTCCTTATCAGTCGACTTATCAGCCAGACTAGTTTGTTCTAAAGATTTAATCACATTATTTAAAGGTGATGAATCAGTTTCATCATCTTTATTTAAAGTTGATGAAGGCAGAGATTCATCGAATGTAACATGCACTGACTCTTCAATAGTCATTGTAGACTTATTGAAAATTCTATATGCTTTACTCCTATTTGAGTATCCTAAAAAGATACCCTCATTAGATCTAGGATCAAATTTGTCTAAATTATCTTTTGTGTTCAAAATAAAACACTTACAACCAAATGTCTTAAAGTAAGAGACTTTAGGAATTTTGTTAAAAAACAACTCATAACAAGTCTTCTTTAGCTTAGGTCTTATAAGAATTCTATTTAAAACATAACAAGCTGTAGCAACAGCTTCAGCCCAAAAGTGCTTTGGGAAATTGCTTTCAACAAGCATGGTACGTGCGCATTCTTGCAAAGTCCTATTCTTCCTTTCAACCACTCCATTTTGTGGTGAAGCTCTAGGAAATGCAAATGAATGTGTTATACCATTCTTGTTGCAATATTCTGTAAATGTTTCATTCTCAAATTCTCCACCATGATCACTTCTAATAGTGACTATGGTTAGAGATCTTTGATTTTGAATACGTTTACAAAAATTTGCAAATTCATCAAAAGCATCAATTTTATGTTTTAAAAAGAATGTCCAAGTGAACCATGAAAAATCATCTACTAAAACAAATACATATCTACTTTTATTTAAAGAAGCAACTCTAGTAGGGCCAAATAAATCCATATGAATTAATTCGAGCGGGCTACTAGTAGAAATTACTTCTTTTGTTTTAAAAGTGGATTTGATTTGTTTTCCTAGTTGACATGCATCACATAACTTATCATTTTTAAAGGATAGTTTTGGCAGTCCTTTAACTAGGTTATACTTAGATAATTTTGAGAGATTTTTCATGTTCACATGTCCAAATCTTCTATGCCATAGCCAAGATTCATTGTTAGAAGCTATTAAACAAAAATCATTTGAACATTCAATTGCATTCAAACACAATTCATAAATATTATTCTTACGAAAACCTTGAAAAATGATATTTTGCATAGTAGAGTCATAAATCAAACATGCATCTTTTTCAAATACTATTTTATACCCTTTATCACACAATTAACTAATACTTAATAGATTATGCTTTAAACCACTAACTAATAATACATTTTCTATGGTTGGGTTAGAAATTTTACCGACCATGCCGATTCCTATGACTTTGCCTTTGTTGTTATCACCAAAGGTGACAGTTCCTCCATCTATGCTTTGAATGGTGGATAGAAGGTTGGCATGTCCTGTCATATGTTTTGAACACCCGCTGTCTAGTATCCAGCGATCTTTCTTGGGTACCTATAAAAAATTTAAGGTAAATATGGTACCCTTTTTATTGGGTCCAAAACATATTAGTTTGGGGGAAACCAAACCCATAAAGAGTTTGATTTTCCTCCATAAGCAGGAATATAGTTAATAGAATTACACACATTTAATACATATGAATTAATATACACAATTCTATCATTCTGATTTAAGCTTACTCGAACCCATACAAACTTGTTCTGTCCAGTCGACTTGACAGTGTCCTTCAGTCGACTTCTAGTGTGAGGCAGTCGACTGGATGATACAGTTGGTTGACTTATATGATGTTTTGATCTTGTTGAATAAGATTCAATTCCTCTGGACAGACGACTGATAGATGGGTTCAGTCGACTTAACAGAATGTCAGACTTGCTTTTATCATTAACCTTTACAGCCTTAGGCTTTTCAAAAAAATCATATAATTTGTGTGTAACACTAGAAATAGATGCTAATTTGTTTTTACTAGTGTTTTTAACAGAAGATTCTTTTATAGAAGAATTTTTGAAACCAAGACCGTATTTTTGACTAGATTTTACTTGATGATGAAGGACATCATTTAAATTCTCTTTGCCTTTGTTAAATTTAGATACGTTCTTTGATATCTCTTCATAATTCTTTTTGAGAGATTCAAGATCAGTATCTAGATTTGCAATGCGAGAATTTAAAATTTTCACTTCCTTATCAAGGTTAAGATTTTCTTGAGAAAGTGTTTGATTGATTTTCTCTAGACTCTTAACTCTAATCTTTTCCTTTTTCAATTCTTGAAATATTTCATTAAAGGCATCAAGTAAATCTTCTGATTCGAAATCATTACTTACATGATCTTGTGAAGCCATGAAGCACATGTTTGCCACTTCATTGTTTTCATCCATTTCTTCTTCGGAAGATGAATCACTATCATCACATGTTGCTTGATCGGCCTTCTAGTTCTTGGCAAACTTATTCTTTGAGTATTTGTCCTTCTTGAAGTTGGATGGTTTTCCCTTGTTCTTTGCATTTTCTAGGGGACAATCCTTCTTCATGTGACCTGTTTTATTGCACCTGAAACAAGTAGGAGGGTCATTAGAATCTCTATTTTTAGAATTAAACTTACCCTTCTTTAAGAATTTTTTGAATCTTCGAGTGAACATTGCTATCTCCTCTTCATCTTCTTCCTCATCTTCCGAGTCTGTCATGGCTTTAAAAGCTAATGATTTCTTCTTTGCTTGATGTGATTCTGCATCCTTCTTTCGATCTTCAAGTTGAACCTCGTATGCCATGAGATTTCCCACAAGATTCTCAAGAGAAAGTTGTGACAAATCATTTGCTTCTTCTATTGCCGTGGTCTTCTTTTCCCATTCTGGAGTGAGTGCACGTAGGACTTTTCTAACCATCTCTGCTTGAGTGTAAGTCTTTCTAAGTACCACAAGAGAGTTTGTGATATCAGTAAATCTGGTGATCATCTCGGATACAGTTTCATTGTCCTTCATTCGGAACATCTCAAACCTGTGAACAAGAACAGAGATTTTAGACTCTTTAACTTTATTTGTCCCTTCATGTGTTACCTCGAGTGTATGCCAGATTTGATGTGCGGTTGTAGCATTTGATAAACGGTTGAACTCTTCCTTTGTGAGTGCACAAAATAATGCATTCATTGCTTCGGCATTGTTCATAGTTTGGTTCTTTTGATCATCATTCCATTGTGCATATGGAATGGTAGGGGCAGTGAATTCCGTCTCCGTCATGTGCCATATTTCGTAGTTGATTGATTGGAGGCAGATTCTCATTCTGCACTTCTAATAATTGTAGTTCGTTCCATCGAATAGCAGTGGCCGTTGTGTAGATTGGCCTTCATTGTATTGATTAGCATTTGAAGTAGTTGCCATAGCCTGTAACCTCGCTCTGATACCAAGTGTTGGATCCTGTAGGCGAAGCAACAAACACTAGAAGGGGGGTGAATAGTGTTAATTAAAAAACTGCGGAATAAATAAAATTTTCTTCGGTGCAGTCGACTTAGTTGTGAACCAGTCGACTGATATGACCAAATAAAAGAGAATATAACAACTCTGTGCAGTCGACTTAAAGATGAGACAGGCGACTGAAGGCACAGTTAATGTACAACTTATACGAGACTGACCAGTCGACTGATAGTGCAAGGAGTTGACTGTCCAGACAAGTTTCACAGAACTTAAGTAAACAAAAAGTAAATGCAAGATCAAGACAACCAATCACAGAGTACACAAGATATATCCTGGTTCGGTCCTTCCGACCTACATCCAGTCCCCAAGCAACCCACTTGAGATTTCCACCATTCTTGAAAAACAAGTTTACAAGAATACCCTACGGCGTTAAGACAACAACCTTGTCTAACCCGTAGACCTTTCTCTCAACCAGAGAAAGCAGACCCACTCTACTACCAAGAGTGAACGACCGACTCTACACCCTAGAGTCTAACTCTCCAACCGAGTGCAAAAAGAAACAATAAAAATCTTACAGTCAACCTATAGCCTTGTTGGTGTATTGTGTTGTTGCACGTGGCTAAAACAAGATCGACTTCTATACCCAGTCCAGAACGAAATCGTTGTTATACTGGACTGAGTGTAGAGAACCAGGGAATTTAAACTTGAAAGCTTTTTCTCACTTTTTCACTTAGAATTTCTCAAAGAATGCTCGGATATATTAGAAAGTATGTTAAGATCTTTTTCAGTGAGATCTGAACTCTATTTATAAAGTTAAATCTCCTGGACGTTGGGAGACAGTTACTCCAACTGTCAACCAACGGATCTTAAAGCTTTTGATTTTGAAAATTCGATTTTGAAAACAGAAAACGGTCAAAAGCACTCGAACAGTCGACTGGGTTGCCATAATGAGTCGACTGGTCAGAGTTTGAATAAATTTAAACAGTTTTGTACTGTCAGTCGACTGCCAGAGGCATCAGTCGACTGGTACTCAACAGTTAAATTACTTCAAACTGTTTTGACTCTTTTTTGTTGTTTTTGAAAAACACACATTATAAAATAGTGAGTGTATGTGTGTGTCACAAGGCTTTACAATCAAGCTAAGACTCAACGAATGTAAAAATACAATGTTTACAAGACATGACAATTTGACACATTTGAGCTTGAGTCTTGAGTCTTGAGTCTTGAGTGAAGCTTTGGCCATTGTCTCTTATCTGGAGCTTTTGTGCTTGATCATTTGTTCAGCTGTATAATAGTAGGTCCTTTGTGTATAGCACCTGTAAGTTTAGCATTGATACATGTGCAGTGTGTTGTGATCATCAAAATCAAGAATCAACACCTGGTGAATTATGGCTGAACATGATTTCTGTATATAATTCTGTTTTGAGCCCTGTTTCTCTGAACATGTGCCAAAACTGAAAGTTTCGTTGTCCTAACCTTTGATGAGTCATTTGTCACCCGTTCGTATCTTTTATCCAACTTGTACTTGTCCCTTGTTATCTTACCAAGTTTCTTGCCTTTTTTGTGCACGTCCATGCTTGCTTTAAATAATAATAACAAATAACCAAGCCGGATTAAACAGAAAGATCTAATAGTGGGAAATGCAGAAACATGTACTCGGAAGAGGATCTATAGATACTCGATACTTGATACTTGATACTTAACACGTGATTACTTGACACTTGCACACTTGACACGTGTTACTCGATGCATGGCACTTGATACTCGATACATGATATTTGATTACTTGTCCCTGAGTACAATGCCCTCTATGCTCCACTATGAAATCTAAAACACAACTTGCATGAATGTAGCAACTAAGGGGTAAAAGTTTGGGACGCATAAAGTGCCACCTAGACAGGACTAGATACAAGACTGAGAATACATAACCACTTGACACTTGTTACTTGCTACTTGTACATGATACTTAACACTTGTTACTCGGTATTCGTTTGCTTGCTACTTGACACTTTGTTACATGCCACTTGCACCATATTATCTTGCCATGCTATTTGTTTCTGTTCTTGATTTAGAGTTAGTTGCTCTATCTTGCTGTCACATCCTTTCCATGCTATACTTGCTTCCACTGTTACTCTATACTTGTCTATTTGTTTTCCCTGTACTTCTTGTGTGCACTACAAGCAGCCCGTAATTTTCACTGACGGGCATTTGTTTTCCCTTTCCTTTTCCTGCAAACTTGTCACTTGCAGACTTTAGTAACCAGCTGCCCGATGGAGTAGGTGATCAAAAGTTCTAGTTGGCAAGATTCTTGCTACATTTATTTATTCTTGTTGCTTATCTTGAATAATTTGTAACTTGTGTAACTGTAAAGATCCTGACAGCTTATGAATGGTGAAAGACATTCGCTGGACTTGTGTCGCATACTCGTATTTCGTATTCCTTTTTGGGAAGCAGGGCATGACAAGTGGGCACGTCAGTACTTATACTGACGCAATGCTCATAAGAAACAGCGATCTCCAACTAGCAATCACAATCAGCCTTCAATGAAAATAGAAACTTGCATCCTAATTTTCTAGTGTCAGTGTATGCCATGACCTAAAGTCTAATGCATAGTACACAGTGCACGACAAATAGATGCACTTAGTATAATGTCAGCAAGAATTTGGACACGCATGTATCCAATACTACATACACTCCAAATCAAGCTGTCTTCTCCAGTTTCAGGGTTTTGAACCCTTATCATGCAATACATTCTACTATTGTACTCAACCTGTTCCTGATTGATACAATCGTGGATAGTGAATCCTGCAGTTATTATTGCTAAACACAGTGGTGTCCCCGTTTACCACTAGTTACCCAATCCGGTCTGGATCACAACAAATGTCATGATGATCTTACAGATATATAATCGCGTATCTATGACACCGAAGATACATGGGACAGCTGCCCCATGGTACGTTCATGTCCACTCAACATAAAAACATGACGGCCTCGAGGGTCTAATCCCCCTATCCGAAAGGAATCATCCCGTTCTTACCACGTCACTTCAGGAATCAACAGTGCGAGATACGCATCGCAGCATGTATCCCTAATGGCAGGAAGAGACAACTCTGGTTATCACCGCCTATTGCTGGCCTTTTAAACAAGTCAGATTACAGGGAATCACCCCTAACATCAACTCGGTCTTCAAGCAAAAAGTAAAGAATTACAATTTGAAATAACATTCGTTGCTAAAACATGCGAGTTTGTCAAATCATGCACAGTGTCTAAGGAATGATTAAGCCCAAACAAGTCTGTCAAAATAACTAACCACTGCGAACCGATGTTCATCGATTGCCAACATCTATGTAGGTCTTCGACCTAATGTCCCCAGTCGCGACCCTCAGCAAGCAGTAAAATGGAGCCCAAGGAAGTGCCTCATATCCGGCAATAGAGGTGAAATACACACAATTTATTTATATCTAGTCATTGACAGACCTAGGCATCAACACATTCAAGACGAGGCAGATAACCTATCCTATCAATCTCAAACAACGGCGATCTGATCTCCATCGGTCGCTACCACCTCTGTCTCAGGTCTCATACAGTATCCCGGCCCACGGTCCACCTTTCCTCGATAAACGATTCGACGGCACAAATGAAGATTACTATCTCTCGAGGTAGAAATAAAACAATAACAATACTTGCCAACTGGGTTGATAGTCCTAGGGTATCACAACCTAGACTAGCTCTAAACTATACTAGCTACGAGCCCACATACCACAAATCAACCTTATAGCTATTCTCCCAACTTACTCATGTGTCCACCATGAGTACCAAGCACAAGAATCTCATATAAGTTCCAAATGAAGTGCTTGAATAGGGACAATCATCCAACATCTTAAGACTCAAATTAACTTAGTCATAAATCCTGTAGCATGCAGAAAAATTTTATAATTTATGCTCCACTTGTCGAAATCCAACAAAATTAGATTTTCTAGAATGCTGGGAACCTCTACTACAAATTCCTAGTTGACAACCTTCTCAAACTCCTTATAACTCAAGTTTCCTAATTTCAAACACATGCTTCAAATCGAACAAGACAGCAGGTTTGCTGAAACTTGTAACATCCATAACTTTCATAATACAACTTGGAATTGCAGGATATTGCCCATTCGGGAAAGCTAAGACCCTATACTACAAGTCTCTAGTTAACTATTTCTTCAAAATTCAGACATCTAGAAGCTATAAAAATCCTATATATTCTCAGCTGTGCATTCCTCTATACAATTGTTGCATCTTGCCATCAACGTAAAAACTTGTTCACTTGTCGGAATTACTTGATTCTAGATTCTATGGAAAGCTGGGAGTATATACTATAACTTTCTAGTTGAACACATCTTTAGACTCATCCATTAAAACACTCTAAAACTCCAATTTCTATCAGATTACACACAAGGAAATGAGTTCCCCTACAAAAACCAATTCATTCAATTAAGACTGGTTCTGCCCTAACTTAGGAAAATCATAAATTTTGCTATACACACTAGAATTTCATGATTCAAGACATTTTGGAAAGCTAATACTCTCTACTACAAATCTCTAGCTGATCATTCCTTCAGATTCTACTCGTACAATTCCGGAATTCCACAATTTCACTGACTACTCAAAAGCTAAACTATACTGAACATAGTCTAATCAAAATTCAAAATCAATTTAACCACAAGTCCAATATTTATGAAATTTAAGACTCAGTAAGTAGACATTTACAAGTCTAACATACTTAAAAATTACATTCAAATTCATAATACACAGAGAGTTATGACTCTTCAAACTTAGCACAAAATTCTCTTCTATTTTAAGACAAGGTGTCTACCTCCCAATACAAATTATTTTTAAAACTCCATCAAAAGTAATCTAATAATTATAAAATTATATAATCATGGTCTAGACTCATACCACACGCTACAGTAAAAATTACATTGCAAGATCATGCACCAAAAAGTAGTAATGAATTAATGAACATCAATCCTAACACAGGGCAGATTCAGTTCTGATTTCAGACCAGTTGCAACCTCATAAATTCTTTGAGGTATCAAATGATCTCAGAAAAATACAAAATTTGAAACTATGGTTGTAGACATATACAAGAGTATCCAGTAAAAAAATTTGCCTAAAGTACCGTACCATTTCTGAGTTATGATTTATGGGAAAACACCAAGTTCTCATACAAACAGCAGTTTTCAGTTTGCTCTCTGTCCGAAATTGGAGTAACTTTTTGAGATACTAAAAAAACCCAGAAAATTATGAAAAAAAATAGAGGATACTCTAAACTCATTCTAGAACTTGCCACAAAAATTTTATGATCAAATTCTAAGTCATTTGCATGGTAGAAGTTCTTATACCACAACATCACATACACAAAAATAACTAGTTTAGAGTTTGAGAACACCCATCCAAGATTTTGAGTTTCGAAAGATGAAATCTTGCAACTTACTCTAGTTTGCTTCTTCTCTTCCAGGCTCTAAAGCATACAAATGAAACTCACTCTTTCTCTCTTCTCTATTTTTGAACTAAGAAAATATGAGAAGATGTAAATAGAGAAAATGGGTTAAGTGTTGGAGTTTTATAGGAAATGGGGAGTAGGTGGAGGGTTGGACTTGGAGGTGAGTGGTGAGTGTGATGGTTGGTGTGGGTAAGAGCCAACGTAACTCCCATGAAGTTTCCTAGCAATTTTCTCTAGCTCCTCTCCACCACAAACTTAGCAATTTTTGAGCTTTAGGATCTCATCAAGATCTCACCCAATCTCATCTCATCTCAATCAGAAGTACGGTTCCTAACCCTAGGTTAGGTTTTCTAACCCTAGGTTTAGGTCAGAGAACTCTAATCCTAGTGTTATGCAAACCACAACCCGAAATGAAAAACAATGTATGATTATTTCTAATTCAAATTACTATGTATATTTATAGCAAAATATATTTAAATATTTAAATTATAAAATATACACGGTCGTATTCACACTCAAGCAATTATAGATCGTATATCTTATATGATCCGATACGATCAAATCAAGTATCTATATATATATATATATATATATATATATATATATATATATATATATATGTAGACATTTTATCTACATACTTAAAATAAAATAATTTGAATTTATAAAAAAAATTGTTTATAAAAAATATTATTAAGAAAATACATAATCACCTGCAATTCTCAATTGTGCACGGATTAAAATGCAAAATAGCTATATACTATTTTGCGGGGTGTTACATTACTCCCTCGTTAGAATCGTTCTGTCCTCAGAACGATGCTAGGGACCAGAAATATAGCAGACAATTATCAATGATCAGAAGATACTTTCCTTGATCATCTCTAATATCTCGAGGAACATCCTCAACAATTGACTCTCAAAGTGCTCAATACCGGTTCACAAGCCTCAAGTGCTCAACGTATCCTTCCATCCTGGAGATCAATCTCATCATGTGGATCATTCTTGGGCATGCCTCATCCCACATCCACCTTACTAGGGATGAATCACCTTCGAGGATGTCGCTCTCGTCCTGGACTACTGGAGATAAATCCCTCTCCACAGAATTTTCTGGGGCCTATTTCATCCCTCATTCCGGAATATTGGGAAATATCTCGCTCCACGAATTATTTTGGAGCCTTCCTTATCCTTGAACTTCCTCGTCGGTATCACTCACGTCCTCAGAATACTCGAGATCAATCCCTCTCCACAGATTTGGGGCCTATTTCATCCCACGTCTGGAATATTGGGGAGTAACTAACTCCTTGGATCTTTCTGGAATCAATGTTCCACTAGCCTGCTTGTGAATGTTACTTTCGTCCCATGAATACTGGAGACCAATCCCGCTCCACAGAACATTCTGGGGCCTATTTCATCCAACGTCTGGAATACTGGGAAATATCTCACTCCTTGGATCTTTCTAGAGTCAATGTTCTACTAGCCTGCTTGTGAATGTTGCTCTCGTTCCTGGAAGACTGGAAACCAATCCCGCTCCACTGAACATTCTGGGGCCTATTTCATCCCACATCTGGAATACTAGAGAATATCTCAATCCTTGGATCATTTTGGAGCAAACATCACACAATCTTTCCCCATGAGTGTCTCTCTCGTCCTTGGAATACTGGAGACCAAATCCTATTCCACAGATCATTCTGAGGCCTATTTCATCCCTCGTCTAGACTACCGAGGAATGTCTTTTTCTATGGATCATTCTGGAGCCGACCTCTCACTCCTGATGCAAGATCTCTGCATGCCTCTTAGCCTCCGGTTGCTGCACTTGAGGGTCAGTGACCACTCCATCCTTAGAAGAGAATGAAGCTTTACTAGGAGGAAGCAAAAATTTCCCGAACCAAACCCGATTATACAGGCATTCAAGTCTAATTTCCTACCGTGTTAAACTACAATTTCAAGTTAGCTCTGACACCAACTGTAACACCTCGGATCCCCGTTACCGGACATCCGTGACACAACCAGAATCTTTGCCTTCAAATGCATCTCAACACAGTAATAACACGAAAATTTAAAAACTTTTTATTACCAAATAAAATTATTACATCACTATTTACAATCATCACCTATTATTGAACAAGGAATGCAAATTACATTAACTCATTACAGCTTATTACAAAATATTTACAGACTACACTTGTAAAGCTGTCAGCTGTCTTTCAGAACGGTAGTCGGCTGATTACCGCTGGAACTCTACTGAGTGGTCAATCTGCTTCCCTGGAACGTGCCCTTCAGCTTGAATCTCTTGCTACGCGACTCTGATATTTTTACACCTGCTCAAATGGTAGTTAAGTACACTGCTCCTCCATTGGGATGTCCGCATTCCCAATCCGATTTCTAGCCCCTCACTGAGTGGGTACGTCAGTAATTATACTGATGCAATGCTCATAAGAAATAGCGATCTCCAACTAGCAATCACAATAAGCCTTCAATGAAAATAGAAACGTGCATCCTAATTTCCTAGAGTCAGTGTATGCCATGACCTGAAGTCTAACGCATAGTACACAATGCACAGAAAACAGATGCACTTAGTCTAATGTCAGCAAGAATTTCGACACGCATGCATCCCATACTACATACGCTCCAAATCAAGTCGTCTTCTCCAGTTTCAGGGTTTCGAACCCTCATCATGCAATACATTCTATTATTGTACTAAACCTGTTCCTGATAGATACAATCGTGGCTGGTGAATCCTACACTTATTACTGCTAAACACAATGGTGTCCCCGTTTGCCACTAGTGCCCCAATCCGATCTGGAATAATCTGAAATAACATTGGTTGCCAAAACATGCGAGTTTGTCAAATCGTTCACAGTGTCTAATGAATGATTAAGCCCAAACGGTTCTGTCAAAATAAATAATCACTGCGAACCGACGTTCATCGTTTGACAACTCCTCTTTAGACCTTCGACCTAATGTCTCCAGCTGCGACCCTCAGTGAGCAGTACAACGGCGCCCAAGGGAGTGCCTCATACCCGGTAATAGTGGTGAACCACACACAATTTATTTATATCTAGTAATTGACAGACCTAGGCACCAACACATTCAAGATGAGGTAGATAACGTAGCCTATCAACCCCAAACACCAACAATCCGATCTCCATCAGTCGCTACCACATCCGTCTCAGGTCTCATACATTATCCCTACCTGCGGTCCACCATCCCTCGGTAAACGATCTGACGGCGCACATGAAGATTACTATCTCTCGAGGTGGAAATAAATCAATCACATTACTTGCCAACTGGGTTGATAGTCCTAGGGTATCACAACCTAGACTAGCTCCAAGCTATACTAGCTACGAGCCTGCACTGCAAGGAATTTGACATATAGTGACAGCAAAAATCCGTGGGTAAAAGGCGAAAAACCATAGGTATAGCACGTAAAACCTATACCAACGGACATATTTTTCCGTCGTTTTTAATGATCTATACCCACGGAAAAATGTCGTCACTATAGCCTATAGCGACGGTTTTTTTTACCCTTTGGACAAAACCTTGGTGTTATAACCACGGTTTCGTATCCATTGGTATAGGTTTTAAGGACACTGCTTGCTTTCCTATACCCATGGTTGAAACTCCATTGCTATAGGTTTTAGTAATGGTTTTCGCATCCAAATATTTAAATATATACCCATCGCTCTATACAAATTTTTTTCTTATTAATTATGCGTATGATAATTTAATATTTTCTTTTATAATATTAATCTAATTATAAACTAAATACACAATAAAATAGATAAATATGTTTATGAAACAAAATTAAAAAAAATTAAACTTCAATCATATTAAAAATTAATGAAGTATTACAAGCATGTCAAATTACAAAATAGTTAATAACCAAATACACAATTGAATTCATGTGTGCAGACATGAGAATCAATACTTCAAACTACGATCAACATATTCAATGACATTATAAGATAACATTCAACTGAATCCTCACTTGAGATACGACACTAACAATTTTCTTATTTTATGGCAACCAGATCTTGATTGATCTCGATTCTCTTTGCAGTAATCTTCTTTTAGCATCTTGCAAATCCCCTTTACAACCTTCTTCACTTTATCGTCGGCAAACACAAACTCGGCTGCATTTTGAGCGAGTTCAATCATTTCTCGCTTGTTAAGAGCCCTTCACAAACAAAACAATGCAAAAAGAACTAACTTTGGTCATCAACAAATAGTCAATATTTAGATAGCATGCAAAATGTGTCATTCGGATTCAAAATGCCAGAGAAACGTATATTTGCAAAGTACCTTACTCGATCGAACATGTGCAACAGTAAATTGAGTTGGGTCCTTAATGACTGGGAATGAACAATCTGCAGTCCTATCCTTGCTCTAGGAACAAAAGTATTTTATTAAGATTTAAAAGTAACCAACATAAGATTGTAAAAATAAGGTGTCACAGGCTCATCTTGTAAGATTATAATGAATAAATATTTGCAGTTCAAATAAGAGTATCAATCTTGCATTATTACATACATAAGCGAAGCAATTGAAAAGCCAGAATTGTCAAATCAACTAGTAATTCATGACCATGCAACGAATTATACCTCAAAATGAAGCAACATTCTCTCATCAAACACAATGGCCATATAGACTTTTGATAGTGAATCTGCATCATAGTGCATAGGAAATTATAGATCACTGAAAATCATAGTGCACAGTTTGTTGCTAGCAAAATGAACCCTAAATAAAACAAACTTGACCATGCAGTTAAGCATATTCAAAATTGTTCAGCTAATAATGTATTATTGAAATCTATAAATGCAGATAGAAATTGTGCACGGGTATCCACATGCAACATACTAAATTATTAAGACCTTCCTCAAAGACATCAGTATACTCCATATATAATATTTACACAAACAAAAGTTACTTAATCTTGCCACCCATGTTGCTTATGCTAAATCAGATATATTACTCTTCCAAGCCCTGATTGCAAGAATATGCAGTAAGCAATATTCGAACATGTCTTTACAAACAAAAGCAGGAAGAATACTACTTAAAAATTTTGCATCATACATTTTATAGAAAACCCTTAGAAAAAACATTTAAATTTACCATGTTTAGTTGAGTCATTAACTATTAAGTTGGTGAGTCAACTTACTTAAGAAGTATGCACCACAAAAATACAGTCATGCAACCTGCTTTACATGCATTCTCAAGAAATATAATAATGTAAAACAATAGCACCAGAAGAACTGAAACCTGGACCTTGACGTTGAGCGTTACGAACAGTATCTGGGTCAATCAGATCGGCTTGACCAATACTAGACAGGAAAGAATCATATCCTGAGATTGCTGACTCCTTATGTTCTCCACAGTCCTTCAAGGAAAATATAAATTCACCAAAAGAATCTTGATAAAAACTCAATCAGTTGTGAACAATAAATTTAGTGAGAGCCATATCTACTAAGGATAAGAAGTTGTTTTTATCTTCTTTATTTAGCTAAAACAGTGAGAAATTTCCCCAGATTCCATGAGTGAGGATTTAACGAAACGAAACCAAGAATGCAGTAATATGGTATATGGATATGACACATAACAAATACGATAATACTGGTGAACGTAATACATCCATCAGTAGCGTTACAAGGAGGGCACGAGATCTCTTACCCCGCAGTGGTAAACCTCTTTGTAATTTGGCATTGTATAGTTAGTACAGTACAAAAAATCAACATTAGAATAACCTTCCAATTTCTGATCACTATCATAATGATTATCTGAAGTGCTCTCCTTATCAGAACCAATGTCATCAACACCTGAAGACATTGTCTAGGTACTGCAAAGTGCACATATTTTAGATTTTTTCCTCAAATCAAGAACAAATTAAAGTTTATGATAAACTTAAAACCGCTTGGAAAAAGAGAGAACACATACAATAAAAAGCTTAAAGATTATGTTTTATTTCGACAATTAAGAAGGGGCCAAAAACACAGAGAACAAAATAAAAAATAAGAAGGAAGAACAATCAAGGTACTAAAACATTTCAAGTATGCAACAAGAACGCTACATATTTGGACTCACTTGTTTGACATAGTAGAGATAAATTGAATTTTTTCTATAACCATAAATGGAGATCGTTCACAGCATGTACTCAATTTAATTTGTTACATAGTGGTCAATAGCGAGGAATATGTGCACAAGAATAATGACTACTACGAAGAATCATGCTGATCCATGAAAGTGAACAACAACAATGTTTGGGCAAGAGAAAAAAAAGTGAAAAAAATGAAAAAGGTTAACAGGTTTAGTAAGATCAGTGAAAAAATCAAGAATGATAGATACTTCTGGTTTCACCTGACTCATATGATAACGTTCTGCTGTTGTCTATAGGTTCCATGTCTTTACCTCCTGGAGCAAAGCCTACAGAAGGGACGAGAAGCTCCCACATTTTACCTAGATTTCAAGAAAGTTGAGTTATCAAAATAACAAGATAATAAAGCAAGCTAATGAAGACCTTTAAATTCATTTATAATATTGAGAGAGAGCGAAGCCAAGTGAAAAAATTAGCCTCGTAACTCCTTTACTGTTAGAAACCAGAGCAGTAAATCAAAGCTGCAGAGAATAGTTCAAAGTTAGGACGATAATAAAATAGATTCTAAATTAGTCTGATTGCATAATGAGAATGGTGGCGTAAACTGGAAACTAAATTCTATTATATAGAGAGGTTAAATTGAACATAGTTGTAGAGAAGTTGCCATAAATTCCAGACAAGCTATTCACATTATTAAATCAAGTTCAATTTAAGAATGAAACAGAATGCTGTGTCTAAGAATTCTTTCAAACCAATATAAAATAAAGGGAAGTTTCCTTTTAACTTCAAAAAGTGTAAGATTAATCATAATGTGAACTCATTTCTTATGCATTGAATCAACATCATGAAGCTAGTTAGTATAAATAAATTGATGGCATCATTCATGAAGCTAGCTAGTATAAATAAACTGATGGCATCATTACCAATCACTGGTTTACTTTTGATTAGTTAAGTGCAACCTAATCCTCAATTTTCCTTTATTTAACTTGTAATAAGTCAATCTTTTATTTCTGATCAACCGCACAATTGCATATATGTTGTCCACCCTCTTAAGCAGATATGGAGCTCACCAATGAATTATCAGAAAAGTTAGTAGTAACTGCATTTCTATTCTTTCTTGATTATAATTAAGATACACCTAAATAAGTTATGTACCTCAGAGCTATTTAAAAAAGTAAAAAATGAGACCACTAAAAGATCAAATGATTTTGACCAATTTGTCACTGCTTATTTTCAGGTTTTCAATGTATCAGTGATATCGGGTTTAACTGGCCTTAAAGAGCAAAATAATATCAATTAAACACCTCATTCGCTACCTAATTAAAATTGCATATAGTATATGCAGATCAAAATTCAAAGCCATTAGGAGTGATTCAATTTAAAATAAAAATACAACTTCAAATTATAAGGAGCGATTGGTCACATGCAGGCTGCGACTTTTCTTGGTCATATATTTCTCTCTCATTACGTAAATGTATCTATCAGTTGTTCTTTTAGGTATAGCCACAATTAATAGCATTACATATAATTATTACTTTTTTGTCTTTTTGCACATTAACAGTTCACATTACAGACATGGTTAGGTTGAAAATTTTTAATAGTGTACGAAAATAGATAGACAAAGATCTACATCAAATAGCTTCTTCCTGCTCAAGTCTGATGTGAATGATTCCATATTTTTGGAAGCAGTATTCGAAAAGAACAAGTGATAGATAAATTTAAACAAATTTTAATCCTCGTACATATTATTTACCATTTTAATCCTACTAGTAACAGTTTACAATTACACAAACTTCTCATCATTAAGCATAAATCTGACAATTTCCTCCAAAATTGGGGCTTGTTTATAATAATAATAATAATAATAATAATAATAATAATAATAATAATAATAATAATAATAATAAATGTAAATCTGGAATCGACAGATGTCACCGAGAAAGAAGAAGCATACCTCGGAAATCGCCGGTGAAAGTCGCCGTGGAATTTGGATCGCCGGTCAAAATCGCTTGGGAAATGAAGAGGTTTACGGAGTGACGGCGGTGGGAGGAGGGAGATGACGGCGGCAAGAGGAGGGGGACGATGACGGCAGGAGGAGGAGAGGGGTGACGACGGCGGGAGGAGGGGGACGACGACGATGGGAGGAGGGGGATCACAACTCGGGAGGAGGAGGATTTAGAGATTGAGTTTGGTGAGAGAGGGGTTTAGGAGTTTTAGAGGGATAAATAAAATATTTTTCGGGGGAGAGAGAGGAAAAATGAAAAAGGTGGGGGAAAAATAAATTATGGACTATACCCACAGTGTTTTATCCCGTCAGTAAAACTTATAGTTACGGATTAAAAGCTCTAAAGGTATAGGATATCTATACCCACAGTTTACTACACGTATGTAGGTATATGATACCTATACCCATGGTTTTAGTGACCGTCACTACAGGTCTCCGTTGGTATATGTCAAATTTCTTGTAGTGCTGTAACACCCCGTAAAATTGGAAATGACAATTTTTTCCTCGTGTGTTACGCACGTGTATTTTATAATGTGTTTCACTACGTATTTTGGATTTCGACTATTCATGCATTTCTGTATTCTCAAAACTTATTTTCGAGTCAACTCAAATATAACATTTCAATCTCTATATTTTTACGTGCTTTATACGTATTATCAATGCACGTATCGATTTCGTATTTTTCCATCACTACGTATGATATTTTATATGTCTTTCAATTATTTATTTTATGTATTTGAATTTTTTTTATAAACGGAAGTTCATTTTCCCCTATTTTGATTAAAATACTTTTCTACGTGTGATGCACGTGTTTTCTATGTACATATTGATTACGTTGTGGAATATATAAAAAATAATAAATATTTTTTTGTCATGTTGAATTTAAATTATATTTAAATATTTTTCCATTGATAAAGTCGAATTTTGTATTTCTGTATTTTACGTGCGAAGTACGTGTTTTTGGTGCACGTATTTAAGCGTGTTCTTTTCAAAATGAAATTTTGAAGTATGTGTGTGTTTATTTTATTTGTGAATGAAAAATTATAATTTCTAATCAAACTAAATTTTATATGCATCTTAAAAATTATATACACATTTTAAATAAAATACATATATGTGTATGAGTGAAGTGTGTGCAAGTGCAAAGCACGTGCACATGTGTATGCATGAAAGATGGTGACCCGGCTGTGTGTGAGATGGAGGGAAAGAGAAAATTTTTGAATATATGAGTGGAGATAGTGGTGTTCATGTGGGAGTAGTTATAATAACCACTCAATTAATCTCTTACTAATACCCCCTAAACCACTCACTACTCTTCATCCCCTCCTTCTTCCTTCTCTGTTTCAATTCCGAAACCAAAAAGCCACAGACCAGCATGTCCTCTTTTGATTTCTCCACTCTTTCCATCATTAAATGCATATACATATATATTAGCATATATACATATATATGTACATGGATGTGAAAGTGAGATGAATGCTTTTTCTCTCCCATTCTTTCTTTCCTCCCCTGTCACTTCCGAACCCCCAAATCCATCAAGCAAACTCTTGTACTTCCTCCACTTAATTCCACCATATATATATATATATATATATATATATATATATATATATATATATATATATACACCCCTAATTCACTTCCTCATCTTTCCTCCTCTGTCAAACCCGAAAGTCATAAATCCAGCAATCCACTTTTGTGCTTCTCCACCTACTCTTATACAAATCTATCCTATACCATCTTTATTATATATATAATCACATAGATATATATATATGCATATATGAAGTAAGATGAAGTCGGGTGTTTTCCTGTACCTAGCTGAAGTTGGAGTTGGAGTGCTCTTGTTGTCTTGTTGCTGCTGAATGGAGTTGGAGTTTCCCTTGTGCGCGGATTTCGAGGAGGCCGATTGTGATTTTTTGAGCTCTTCGAAGCGGAATTATTGCTTGTTAAAATTCTTCAATTTTGGGTGGGTGATTCTAAAATCCTTTCTAATCTAAAAGTAAAATTTTATGCTAGTTGATATAGAATTTAACTACTAAATTTTTGATTGGTATGTTAGTTGTAAATTAATAAATCTTAATTATTTTGTGTCATTATGTGTTGAATTGATGGTGTGATTCGTATAAATGATTAGAATTCTTGTTAAATTAAAAAGTGAAAAATGATGTATTATTTAGAAGATTATTGGAACGAAATTTGATGCATGTTAGAATAGTAGTCCAATAATGCAATATGTATGAAAAAAAAGAACTTTTGATGCTAATGTGATAAAAAATGCGGATTTAGTCTCATTAGTTCATTTTATAAATATAGAAAATTTCGTAGAGGACTTTTTGATGAAAAACGACATTTTTATTTGAAAATTTGATTATGTGTTCTAATAAAATTTTGGGGAGAAACTTTTGTTATATTGTCAAAAAGAAAACTTTGTGAAATTTTGAATATAATATACTATACTGTACTATTTTGGTAGAAAAATATTCTGGAAAAAGAACTAGATTTTGAATGAGTACAAATTGATTGAAGAATCGAATTTTGTAAGGAAAATTAATTATGGTACGATATATACAAAAATTACTTAACCATTTTCATACCTGGTTAGTCACATAGACCAAGTGGTCTTCGGGTGCATTTTAAGAATGTTACTGTAGTTTGGCAAAGCTATTGGGCTCGGGTTCGAGTCTGGTTAGAGACTCTGTTATTATGAATTTCGATTTAACTTAATTACCGAAAGTATATATATATATATATATATATATATATATATATATATATATATATATATATATATCTGTTTCATAGTATATCAATTAGTCATCCTGGCCTAACTAATCAACGTGTGCGCTCTAAGACTGTTACTATTCATGGGCGGGTTTGGTCGTTGGGTCTGGGTTCGATTCCGACCTTGGCCATTTTGTTTTTGTTTTTGATTTTTTGTGTTTTGGGGTTTTAAAATGAAAAAAAAATCGGGAAAAATCCTATTTAATTTTCTAAAATTGTTTAGACTTTATAAAAATTAATTCTACAATATTTGGATATATTTTGTGAGATTAGAAGGGGATTTTACTTTAAAGAACTCGAATTTATCGATTAAAAGAATAAGAAGTTATTTTTATTGAAAATTGTTACTCTTGCATAATTAAACAGAGATGAATATTTGGATTGCAATTAGATTTTCTTCTTAATAAGATTTTATGATTATTAATGCGTGATTGAGATTATTTGATATTGCATACACTGGAATAAGGGATTAAATTGATAAAAGAGTTGAATTGAATTGTTTTCATGTTATGAGATTATAAAGAAATATTCTCTTTGAGAAAGAGATATGAATAAAGAAATTCAAAGATTATTTTGAGATTGAATATGAATTGTTGTTGATCTCTAGAAAGAGATAGTTGTTGGAAATTGGAATCTAGAGCCTAGGCGAGACCCTAGTGACCGGCAGTTTTATTAATGAATCTGAGAGCTAACCAGTGTGGGTTGAGCATCTCTTGAGAAGTAGCAAGGTAGGCTGACTGTCTCTTTTGTTTCGGTTTAAGTCCGGTAGGGTAAGCTTGCTCTAGGTTGTGATATTTTTCTTCTACAACAAACTAAAATGTAAGGACTACACAATAGTGAAGATGTGATGAAAGTAGGAGAAAAACACAAGTATGAGGGCCTCAGATCTACGATGTGAGAGTATTCATAGGTTTCCTGCTTGATGAGTCATGTCATTACGTGGATACTACTCCGGAATTATCGGGACCGTGGCGACGCTTATAGGGTGTTTGGTGATTACGGGTGGTGCCATCGTTCCATGACGGAGGCTGAATTGTCCACAGGATCTGCATGATGCGTCATGTCACGACGTGGGATTCCCCTCCAGACTGTTTGGACATGGGCTCGTAACTCATAGAACATCTAGGATACTTACCGTAGTTACCGTAGTAGTTTAACTCATGGCGAGAGATCCAACCCTACACAATGAAGAACGATTAAGGGCTTGCCCTCGGACCTATGTAGTATGGGATGCATAGAATCCGAACAAGTACACATTAGTGTCATCTAATATAAATAAGTGCATTAAGGATTAAGTGCACAACACCCACGACATCAATAGGGTAGTCCCTCTTTAGCTTGTTTGTAATCAAATTTGTGTTTGCTAAAGTATTTAAGAATCGTTATACTGTTCGGCATAGTGATGATGGCCGTGTATAATATTTCGTCGGTTGTAAGCAACTAATGTGCCCACAGTTTTATATGTAGGACTTGGAATTTACAAGAAGATATAAAGATGAATTTGTTGCTGATGATCATTTAAATATTAAAGTTGTTAGAATTGTACATTAATCATTGTTGTATTTTATTTATTCCGCTGCGTGTTGATGTAAAAGACTCTGTTGTAATAAAAGTTTTAAATTCCTTATAAAAATTGTACGAAATGAAGTGTAAAGATCATGTGGAACTTCAAATTCAGTCTTATTTGGAATTCGGGGTGTTACAGAGCCCACATACCACAAATCGACCATACAGCTATTCTCCCATCTTACTCATGTGTCCACCATGAGTACCAAGCACAAGAATCTCATATAAGTTTCAAATGAAGTGCTTAAATGTCATGACCTGCTTCCCAAAAAGGAGATATGGAATACGGATACGTGACTAAGTCCAGCGAATAATTTTCATCATTCATAAGCTGTCAGGATCTTTACAACAAGCAAAAGTATAAACAATAGATACACAAAAGAAATAGCCAACCACACATGCATAAATGAATCAATATAGTCAAAAAGATTACTTGAAACAAGAAGCAAGAATACTGAATTTCAAATAATCGAGTTTGGAACAAATCACAAGTCTGGGACAAAATGCCCAATACAAATATCCATGTAGCAATGTACAATTATTCAAGATATGCAATAAAAAATAAATAGATATAGAAAGAACTCCAACCAACTAGAATCTCAGATCACCTACTCCATCGGGTAGCTGATCACCAAAGTCTGCAGTTTAACAACTTGTAAGAAAAAGAAGTGTAAGAAAAAGAAATAGAAACAAAATGCCCGTCAATGCAAGTTACGGGCAGCTTGTAGTGCAAGCAACAAGTACAGGAAAAGAAAAACAAAAATAGAGTAACAGCGGAAGGAAGTATATCATGGAAAGGATGTAACAACAAAGTAGAGAATCAACTCTAAGTCATGAACAGAAACAACTAGCATGACAAGATAAATGAGTGCAAGTGGCATGTAGCAAATGTCAAGTATCGTGTAAACGAGTAACAAGTAACAAGTGTCAAGTATCAAGTATCATGTAAAAGTAGTAAGTAGCAAGTGTCAAGTATCAAGCAAGCATCCAAACAGGTAACAGGTGTCAAGTAGCATGTACAGGTAATCATGTGACAGGTATTATGTCATGTCAAGTCTTGTAAGGTAGCACTTCATGTGTCCCAGGTTCTTACCACATGGTTGCTACTTACATGCAGATTTCGTTCAGGCCTAGTGGTGTGTTTCTATAGGGCCGTGTACTCAGGCATCATGTAATAGGTAACAAGTACGAATCACGTAATCGTGAAATCGCAACAACAGGAACATGCATGAATCATGTAGTCATGAAACATGGAAACATATAATCAGGTAGTAATAACATGCATGAATCATGTAATCACAAAACATGGCAACATATAGTAATAACAGACCTGAATCATGTAATTACGAAACATGGCCACAAGTAATGGGAAACACGGGTCCCCTTCTGAGTACACATACCTATATTGTTCACTACTAAGGTCTTTCCCTTAACCCCAGCTTGGTTATTTGTTATTATTATCAAACAGGCATGTAAGTGCACAAAACAGAGCAAGAATAACATGGCATGAACAAGTAACAGGTTCAGATTGGAAGATAAACATGTACAGGTGATACACAACTCATAACAGATTAGGACAACAAAAATTCTATTTCAAGACAGCAAGACAGTACTGCACCAAATCTAGGATTTCCGTTGCCACGCATATGCAAACCTGGATCCGTCAAAAAATATGGAAAATAGACTCTCGGAAAAATCCAGCAAACATATATAATTCATATGGTATTTCATAAAAACATAACTCAAAATAGAATTGTATCCAGAAAACATGTTCAGCCAGAAATCAGAAGTTTGTATTCATAAACCGGAAAACAGCATAAAATCTTACTAATTAAATCCAAGAAAATTCCTGGGTATTCCCTATTATGTTTAGTAACAGAAAAAAAAAGTTTCATAATTTTCCAACATAAATAGTATACTCAATTAAAATCAGAAAACAACAAGATGCAACAATTTTGTAAATCTGAAATCATAAACATAGCAGTACTAAAACAACAATAGATTACAAAATGTAAATCGAAATCCAGATCCATCAAAAGGGTGATAAAATAGATACAATAGGCTACAAATCATATTCATAAAGTTTTTATAAAAAGCAAATATAGACAGATCGAAATTAAGGTTTTTTACTGAACAACATGAAATTTCTGCAAGTATAGTAGTTGTTTACTAGTATAGAATAGTCTGTAGAAGTCATAAATTAAATCCACAAAAATTAGGGGTTAAATCCAGTCAAGTATAGTTGTAAACAGCAAAATATTAGATCAGAACATTATCCTATACATCAGTATAAAAATAATTAACCATATAGAATTCATATAAAACTGAATCTGGAGTTTTTCTACACATTTGTAGTTAAAATAGCCATAACTTGCAACTCATGAATCGAAACTGAGATCTGCCAAAAATTTTGGAAAGTAGATAGAATTTTCTATAATTCATATTCACAAATAATTTTCATATACTGAACTTAATATGGTCTAAAATACTGAATAAAAACGGGGTCACAACAAAAACAGAAATCTTCTTTATGCATAAAATCCACTAGTTTATATAAAACCCATACAAATCATAACAAAATACGCAATATGGTATACTAGATGTCCAAACAACATGGTATAGGGTATTTAACATGTCTACAACAAGTTATACCACTCCTAACAAATCAAGCATACAAGATCACACAACACCTCATAAATCACGAACAACATGCATGTATACATCAAGAATTTAGTGTTCCTAAGTTATTTCATGTCGTGTGTGTAATGAAACAACTACAGGCAGATCAACACATAGAGACAAGATATAACAAGGGCTTCATGGAGATAGATCTTGAAGCAACAACAATACAGGCGGTATTTACTAATTGTATTATACAAAAAGAAGAATACAAGTTACTAGCCTTATAGTTGACGACGAAACGATGCAAAGAGCGAGAATAACGGGAATGGATTCCTAGGTATGAACACGACCGGCACGAATCTCGATGATCAAGAGGATGATCAAGATGAAGATCAAGCGAATCCAACGGCCAATATCGAATATAGAATATATAAGAATTACAAGAGTACCAAAGGAGTAAATATACCATGATTGACAATTTGATAGATGAGAACAAAAAGTAGATCAAATGTTTAACTCACCAAGTAGAAGACGAACGAGACGATTGAGACGATCAAGGGCCGAGATCAAGTGTGATCGGTCGATCGGACGGTCCAAATCAAGGGATCAAGTTCAGATCAAACGGACAGCCAGGATCTGATCAGATGATCAAGATGATCAAGATCGGATGGCTGGAGATGAAAGAGGCTTTGATGATGATGAAGATCATGATCGCGATCATGATGGTGAACAGACGGCCCAAATTCAAAGATTAAATCTCTTGATCTTACAACAATGGGGCTCGAGTGGGGTCAGGTGGCGTGACTGGGGTGTGCACAGGGACGAGGATCGGGAGGCCAGGATAGGGATGAAGTCGGGAGAAGCACAGGGATGATCGGGAGTTAAGGTTGAAGGTGAAGAGCGGCTAGGTTTTTGTAAGGGAGTAGGGTTTATAATAGGGTAAATATACATAGGGTGATGGGTAGGGTTTTTCGGGGGGTAACGGATGTCGGGGTGTAAACAGGTATTGGCTTTAGGGTGGGGTGTTATTGGGTAGCGGATTTGGGTTAAAATAAAAAATTCAAGAGAATTATAGAATGATCCAACAATTGAGATAGTAACAAAATGAATAAACAAAATAGGGTACGAACAATTTAAATAAAGAGGATAAAAAATATAAGCTAGATCAAACAGAGGTGAAATAATTGGAGAAAAATTGGATCTAGAAGATCGAATAAAAGACGAAAAATCAAATAGATAAATATATGGAAAATAAGGATCCAATACACGGTTCAAAAAGAGATACAAATATGAATAAATACCCAAAAAGAAAAGTACATCCAAAAATACCGAAAATGGAAAACCGAGCGGTCCACTGATGCTCTGCCTTCACCTGCTGGTAGATCAAACACTGAGACACAAACCGAGCCACAACCCTCTTCATACCATGCCACCAGAAATGAAGCTTCAAATTCCGATACATCTTAGTACCTCCAGGATGAATAGAATATGATGACTGATTGTAACACCCCGAATTCCTAAACAGACTGAATTCGAAGTTCCACAGGATCTTTACACTTCTCTTCGTACAATTTTATAAGGAATTTAAAATTTTATCACATCAAGTTACATTTAAATAGCAGAAGCAAATTTACATCAATTACATTAATGGAATAAAACAACACTTGAACAATTCTTTAAGCATCGATTCCTCCATAGTCTTTTTCATTCACTTTGTCATGCACTTTGCACGTGCTAGTGCAATGCACATGCAAAACTGGTATCCCCATTTGCAAGTTTGTTTATGTGTTTTAATTAATTTCTTACTAAATTGGTCCACACTACAAGTTAGTTTATTTAAAAGGGAAATTAAATTAAATGGCTCACTAATGGGCCAAATGACCATGGGCTCTAGTAAATTAATTAATTAATTAATTATAGTGGGCTAAAAAGAGATAACTATGCCTAGGATTTAATTAGGCTTTTAAAAATAGGCTTTTTAGAAAAATAAAGAGAAAGACTTGAAATAAATATTGTTTCATGTTATAAAGGAATAATTTTCTAGCAAAAAATGCATTTGAAATTATACGTGCAAAACACGTAAAAATCAACAAACTCTTTATAAATAAAAGTTCAGGATGTTACAACACTCCCTCCTTAGAATTGTTTCGTCCCCATAACTACACTTAAAGAGTGAGAAAACAAAAATACAACAAGAAAAGAAGAAAAGAATAGAAATGAAGATACAATTCAAACAAAGAGCTGAGGATGATCTTTCATCATCCTCTCCTCAGATTCCCAAGTAGCCTCTTCAACCAACTGGTTTCTCCACACTACTTTGACCATTGGTATCGTCTTGTTCCTCAAGACTTTCTCCCGACAATCGACAATCTAAACCAGAAGCTAAATGTAACTCAGATCCAACTACAAACCCT
The DNA here is from genome assembly GCA_017893485.1 of Hemerocallis citrina. Lineage (NCBI taxonomy): Eukaryota > Viridiplantae > Streptophyta > Magnoliopsida > Asparagales > Asphodelaceae > Hemerocallis > Hemerocallis citrina. The sequence goes on from CM030368.1 coordinate 59,568,957, forward strand.
CTGGCACTTGGGCAAATGATGACTCGGATCTGGAATGTACCCTCTCAGCATAGACACATGGAAAACATTGTGCACCTGAGACAACTCTTTCGGCAACTCCAACTGGTAAGTAGTTTTCCCAATTTGCTTCAATATCTAATATGGGCCTAGGAACCTTGGGGCTAACTTTCCACCTCTGCCGAGCGAATCACACCCTTGCTAGGTGAAACCATCAGAAAGATAAAGTCACCAACCTCAAACTCAAGGTCCCTCCTCCGGTTGTCTGCATAGCTCTTCTGCTTACTCTGAGCATTCACCAACCTCTTCCTGATCAGATTGATCTTTTTAGAGATCTGCAGCACAATCTCAGGCCCAAACATTTGCCGCTCCCCAACTTCAAACCAACAAACTGGTGATCTTCACTTCCTGCCACAGAGCTTCGTACGGTACCATCCCAATACTTGTCTGAAAACTATTGTTGTAGGAAAACTCCACCAGAGCTAGATGCTTTTCCCAACTGCCTCCAAAATCTAAAACACAACACTGTAGAATATCCTCAAGAACACGGTTGATTCTCTCGATCTGCCCATCGGTCTGAGGATAAAAAGCAATGCTGAAATCCGTCTTGGTATCCAAAGCTGTCTGAAGACTCCTCAAGAAATCCCAAGTAAACCGTGCATCTCGATCAGACACAATGGTTAACGGAAGACCATGAAGCCTGACGATCTCCCCAACATACAACTCAGCCAACTTGTCCATAGACGAAGTGAGTTTCATTGCCAAGAAGTGAGCAGACTTGGTTAGTCGATCGACTATAACCCAAATTGCATCATTGCCCATTGATCTCTTGGGCAAACCCTTATTGAATTCCATACTGATGTTATCCCACTTCCATTCTGGAATAGGTAACGGTTGCAATAAACCTCCAGATTTCTAATTCTCGGTCTTGACCTGCTGACAGATCTCATACTTTCCTACAAACTCAGCCACATCCCGCTTCAAACCTGACCAATAGAAATATTGCTTGATGTCCTTATACATATTGGTACTCCCAGGATGTACAGAGAAAAGAGTAGCATGTTCCTCCTGAAGAATACTCTCCTGCAATTCTGCTTGATCCGGAACACATAGCCTCTCTCCAAACCACAACACTTCATCCCTGATCTGAAACTCTGACAACTTGCCAGCACCAACCTGCTCATTCACCTTCTGAATCTCTGCATCTTCCTTCTGACTTGCGATAATCCTTTCATACAGCATTGGTTGGAGCCTCAACTAAGCTAAAGATGATCCCAAGCCTTGCTGAACAACTTCAATACCAGCCTGATCCAACTCCTCTGCAAGATGACTCTGAGTTGTAATCAAACTAGCCAGGCTGCTCTTCCGACTAAGTGCATCAGCAACAACATTAACCTTCCCAAGATGGTACTTAATATCTGAACGAATGTCCTCAAGTACTTCCAGCCATCTCCTTTGCCTCAGATTCAGGTCCTTCTGCTGATAGATATACTTCAAGCTTTTGTGGTCCGTGTACATGTTCATCTTCTCACCATACACGTGATGTCTCCATTGCTTTAAAACAAAGATAATCACTGCCAACTCTAGATCATGAGTCAGATAATTCTTCTCATGCGGTCTTAGTTTCCTAGACCCATGAGCAATCACTTTCCCTTCCTGCATTAAGACACAACTAAGCCCACGATGTGAAGCATCACTGTAGACATCATATTCAACACCTGTTATAGGCAAAGCTAAAATGGGAGCAGTAATCAGCTTCTCTTTCAACTCCCGAAAGCTTGCTTTGCACTGCTCAGTCCACTTGAAGTTCACATTCTTCTTGGTCAGACCAGTGAGTGGCACGACTATCTGAGTATAGCCATGAATGAATCTCCTGTAGTATCTAGTTAGTCCAAGAAAACTCCTAATTTCCTTCACAATAGTAGGCCTTGACCAATCCTTCACCGCCCCTATCTTTTGCGGATCAGTTGTCACTCCCTCCTTAGAAAGGATGTGACCCAGGAATGCCACTTCAGATTTCCAGAAATCGCACTTGGACAACTTGGCATACAACACATTTTCCTGGAGCTTCTTCAAAACTACAGCCAGATGCTCCGTGTGCTCCTCCTCTGACTTGGAGTACAGAAGAATATCGTCGATAAATACCAAGACGAAAGAGTCAATGAACGGCCTCGAAACCCTGTTCATCATATCCATGAAAATTGCAGGTGCATTCGTCACTCCAAACGGCATAACTAAGAATTCTTAATGCCCATGTCAAGTTCTGAACACACCTTATGCACATCTTCATTCTTCACTCGAACCTGATGGTATCCCGATCGAAGATCTATTTTGGAGAAAATAGCTGCTCCTTGTAGACGGTCGAACAAGTCATCAATTCGTGGAATCAGATATTTGTTCTGAACAGTGACCTTATTCAGCTCTCGATAATCGATGCGCATCCTCATCGAACCATCCTTCTTCTTTACCAACAGTACCGGTGATCCCCAAGGCCACGCACTCGATTGAATAAAGTCTTTCTCTAACAGTTCCTCAATCTTCCGTTTGATCTCATCTTGCTCCACAGGTGCCATCCTATACGGTGCCTTGAAAATGGGTGCACTCCCTGGCTGAATAATAATGTTGAACTCTACATCACGATACGGGGGTAACCCAGGCAAATCTTCCAAGAATACAGTCGGATAATCCCGAACCACTGAAATTTGCTACACCTCTGTAGGGACATCCTTCTTACTAATGGCTGCAACCAAACTTGAACATCTCTTCTTCCCTTGGAAAGTGACCTCAGGACCACCTGGGGCCTTCAATGTTACTTCCTTAGTCTTGCACTCGATGTTTGCACTGTACACCGACATCCAATCAATGCCAATGATAACATCGAATCCCAAAACATTTAGCTCGATCAGATCAATCCCGAAAATTCTGCCCCCAATCTCGATCTCGTAGTCTGCATAGTACTGATCAGTGGTTAAAGTCTCCCCTGATGGAGTAGCTACTGCCAAGACCTTGCCTGCAAAGACTTTCGGTTCAACTCCCAAAACTTTAGCAAACATAGGTGATACAAAAGTGTGAGAGGACCCAGTATCGAACAAAATAACAGCTTTCTTTCCATTCAAATAAAGTTCTCCTGTTGCATAATAAACACTCGTTACATAACACTTTACTACATAAAGCAAGAAAAGAGAACAACAGAAAAACACTTCTAAACATCCTCCCTCGTACAAGTGATGACGTGATCCACTTCATCAGCATCAGCTTCAGTCAAGTCAAATACTTGCCCCTGCTAGTATGGCTTCTTCCCGGCCTGCTGAGTTGGTCCCTTACGGACGACATCTTGCAGCTTAGGGCACTGGGATCGATAATGACCCGTCTCCCCACAATTGTAACAAGTTACTACAGGAGGTTTCACCCATACATTCCTGGGTCTCCCAGCCACATTGACAGCGTTCGCCCCTTCGGTTTGAACCTTTGAGCCGGCAGCTGTCCCTTGACATTTCTAGCAACTGCAGACCTCTTTCCCACATTCCAATTGTCCCTCCGATTCTGAACAGCATGGAACTGCTCCATATCTGCCTCAGTGGCTGCAGTGCACTAGACCAACTTATCAAACCTCCTGATACCGAGGGGTATCATCCTGGATATCAGACTTGGCCTTAAACCAAGCTCAAATTTTCGAGCCTTCTTTGCCTCGTCCATCACCAGTTCAGGCGCATACCTCGAGAGCCGAGTGAACCTTGTCTCATACTCCCTAACTGACATGCCGCCCTGCTGCAGTGCTAGAAATTCCATGGCCTTCTTCTCCTGGACGTCTAATGGAAAATAATGACCGCAGAACTCCTCAAAGAAATTCTCCCAGCCAAGAATAATATCTCTCATCGTCCACTTCACCGACTGCCACTACACAGCCGCATCCTTCTCGAACTGTAGTGCAGCCAACTTCACCTTGCTGCCCTCGGGAGTCTCCAAGACTTCGAAGATGGTCTCGATCTGTTGGATCCAATTGTCAGCCGCGTCAGGGTCTGAATTCCCTTTAAACACGGGTGGTTTCATCCTTTTGAATGATTCCACGAGTTTGATTGCTTTGGGTACTGGATTCACAGGCACCCTCCCATGGTTCTGATTCATGGAAACGGCATTGAGTGTCTGATAGACCCTCGCTAGCTCGTTGCTAAGTCTAGAACTTCTCTGCTTCTAGCTCTTCTTCCAGCCATATTCTGATACAAAAGATCCATTAAATTCGAAGTAGAAAACATGAATTTAAATCAACTCTTCATTTGATTGAATTTCAACTTTATACATTCGAATTTAAAACATTTCTGACATCAAATGAAAGCAGTAAGAAGATACAACATTCTAGTTCCTACGGTTCCTCTTGGCTTCTCGAAGCTCTTCTCGTAGTTCCGCCACTTCTTCCTTCAGTACAGCGTACATGTTTTTCATCTTCTCGAGTTTCCAAACACGATGAGTGAGAGTTGCAATGCTCTCCTTGCACTTCGCACACTGTGCCTGCAGCAGCTCTGCTCTCTCCCTCTAAGTCTTTACCTACCTCTGACGAGAAATAATGAGACTACTCGAAACTGGTTCTTCCTCGTCGGAGGAATCATCAGATGAATCCGGAGATGGAGTGATCTCTCGGGACTCAGGCCATTCTTCCTCAAATTCTTCAGGATCTTATTCGTCTGAATCAACTTGTCCTGGGCAGTAATCCTCCTCAACCATATGCCAGTCATCACCTCCAGCTGGGTCGAAGTGGTCCGCCATCTTAGAGAAAAGAGAAGAAGAAGCATAAATCATAGAGCAACACAAATGTAAGTAACTTATATTTAAATCTCTATACTCAACACACGCTCTAATGTCCACTCTAAGGTGTCGTTCCTTATAAATTTGTACCACTTAGCGTGGCTCTGATACCACTCTGTAACACCCCGAATTCCAAAACAGACTAAATTCGAAGTTCCACAGGTTCTTTACACTTCTCTTCGTACAACTTTACAAGGAATTTAAAACTTTATTACATTAAGTTACATTTAAACAGCGGAAGCAAATTTACATCAATTACATTAATTGAATAAAACAACACTTGAACAATTCTTTAAGCATCGATTCCTCCTTAGTCTTTTTCATTCACTTTGTCCTGCATGGAAATTGTGGGCTCATCAGTTCATTCAACTGACGCAAGGATATAATACATCAATTTTCTCTTACTTAGAAAGCACACACTTATCACAAAACAAAACTACGGGGACTATCCTATTGATGTCGTTTTGTGCGGTGCACTTAGTCCTTAATATAGTTATTCATATTATATGAGACTAATGTGCACTTGTTCGGATTCTATGCATCTCATACTACATAGGTCCGAGGGCAAGCCCTTAATCATACTGCATCTTGTAGGGTTCAATCTCTCGCCATGACTTAAACTACTACGGTAACTACGGTAAGTATCCTAGATGTTCTATGAGTTACGAGCCCATGTCCAGACAGCCTGGAGGGGAATCCCACTCACTGACAAGTCGCATCATGCAAGCAGACTATGGACAATTCAACCTCCGTCATGAAACGATGGCACCACCCGTAGTTACAAAACACCCCACAAGCATCGCTACCGGGACAATAATTCCGGAGTAGTGCTCATGTCATGACATGACGCATCAAGCAGGCAGTCTGTGAATCTCTCTCACACCGCCAGTCCGATGGCCCTCATACTTGTATTTTTCTCTTTCTTTCGTCACATCTTCACTATGTATCTAGTCCATAATTTATTTGAATCATGAATAAAATCAATCCCCTAGAGTTAGCAGTTCCTCTATACTGGTCTTAACCATTAATTCAACAATACGACCCAAACTTGGTCTTTTCTTTTCAATATCTCATCTAAAAAATATTCTTTCAATGCCAGTATAAGGCTTAGCTACCCTCTAGCTTTCAATTCCATTCATGTTCATAGCATATGTGTATTCATATTCATAAGACCTTTCATAATTCATCATGATATTTGATTTCACTTTCATGTACAATTTCATGCATAGAATAAATTTCATTTGTCACATTCACAATTCATTCCTTCCACATAATTCTCTTATTCTCATTTTATCAATACTAAATCAAAAATTCACACTTTCGATTTTCCCATTATCAAAAATCTCTTTTCAAAACTCTTTTAAACAATACATTTATTTTTCTTTATCTAAAGACATTTAAAACTTGAAACCCAACAGTCAGGAAAGTCGACTGTTAAATCGTAGTCGGTCGAATGTTCTGTGAGGATTTAAAACTCGAAAACCAAATAGTCAGGGCAATCGACTGTTAAAGCATAGTCGGTCGACTGTTTTGCGAGGGTTTAAACTCGATAACTAAATAGTCAGGGCAATCGACTGTTAACGCATAGTCGGTCGACTATTGTGCGAGGGTTTAAACTCGAAAACTAAATAGTCAGGACAGTCGACTGTTAACGCATAGTCGGTCAACTATTCTACAACTAAAATTCGAAATTTATTACATGACAGTCGACTGTCGACTCTAATTCGGTCGACTGTCAATTGCACTATGTTGCAATTTAAAGTAGATCATGGATATATTTTTGACATTTGGGAACAAAATTAGAATTTTCACTTTATTCATAATCGAAGTTCCACAAAATTTCTTTTTCTCTTTATTACTAAAAATCTATTCTTTTAAATAAATTAGTCGTAATTCACAAAATGTTAGTTTCTCTTTTCCACCAACAAACATGCAAATTTGGGATTTTTAATACTAATCTCAAAACATGTATAATTTATTAGTCAGTTCTACTTTCATAGCATGAAAGTTTTCCATAATTCACATTTATCCATAAACACATTTCTTCACATTGAATTTTCCCTACATACATGAACATCTTAATATAGAGGTTCATACTTTCTTAATTAACATACTAATGCATTATCAAGTTATCACAACAACATTTCTATTCACATCATTCAATCAATTTTTCTAATGATTTCATGCAATTCCACATGGGTTCACTTTCTCCTTAATCATGGTAAGTAATCATAATGCAATGTTCTCTTATTTATTCTAGCATGATCACAACACAAACCAAGCAAGGTAACTAATTAGAAGTTTGAGAAAATTGCCCATCTCTAATGGAGAGAAAACAAACAAGAACTCCTAAGGATCTCCTAGAATGAACAAGGAAAGTCTTCTCCTCCTAGTTTGAGCCACCAATTTGATTTCTCCTCCTAGCTTGATGGTATTTGAACTCCTTCCTTCTTGCTCTAATGGTATGCCGGCCAACTTGGAAGAGGAACACACACAAACTAGCACGTCTTTCTTTCTTTCTTTCAATTCTTTTCAATTCCTTTTTCAAGTGCAAATATGAATGAGTGAGGGGGGTATTTATACTAATTTTGAGTGCAAATGGAAGGCTAGGATTATACCAAATGGTTAAGGATCAACGGCCAAGATGAATTAGGGAGTTGTAGCAACTACCCATGATGGAGCAACCACCTCCCCACTTCACCCATCTCTCCCTCTCTCTTTGCACAATTCGGCCTATCCCCATAGGTGCACTTTGCACGTGCTAGTGCAATGCACATGCAAAACTGGTATGCCCATTTGCAAGTTTGTTCATGTGTTTTAATTAATTTCTTACTAAATTGGTCCACACTACAAGTTAGTTTATTGAAAAGGGAAATTAAATTAAATGGCTCACTAATGGGCCAAATGACCATGGGCTCTAGTAAATTAATTAATTAATTAATTATAGTAGGCTAAAAAGAGATAATTAGTCCTAGGATTTAATTAGGCTTTTAAAAATTGGTTTTTTAGAAAAATAAAGAGAAAGGCTTGAAATAATTATTGTTTCATGTTATAAAGGAATAATTTTCTAGAAAAAATGCATATGAAATTATACGTGCAAAACACGTAAATATCAACATACTCTTTATAAATAAAATTCAGGATGTTACACTGGTGGGCTTCCTCAAGCAACCTCTGACGAAGTTCACCCTTCGAGACACACAACATGGACCCAAAACGAAGTGATCCATCAGCATGAATAACCATATCTGTTCTAGAACCAGCCTCAACTTCTGCTCTGAAACCCTGCAACTGCTCATCATTAGCCTGTACCTCTTTGATCTGATGAACAAGAGACGACTGAAGCTAAAGCACCAAGCAAATCTGATCAGAACTCGGAAATAACACATCCAACTCCAACCTCCACATCTGCTCAACAAAAACTCTCTGCTGAGTCAGGAACATAGCTACCGATCTCCTGCTCAAAGTATCTGGCACCAAGTTCACTCTAACAGGATGGTATTGCAAACTGATGTCATAATCGGCCATAAGTTGCAACCAATGCCTTTGACTCATCTTCAACTCCTTCTGGGTGAAGACGTACTTGAGACTTTGTGGTCTGTAAAGATCTCCACTCGGTCTCCAAGTAAATAATGTCTCCACAGCTTCAAAGCAAAGATCACTGCTGCTAACTCCAAATCATGAGTCTGATAGTTCTTCTCATGCGGCCTCAACTGTCTTGATGCATAAGCAACAACTCGACCCTTCTGCATCAGAACTGCTCTAAGACCCTTGCCAGAAGCGTCACAATGAACTACAAATCCGCCTGAACGATCTAGAATAGTTAACACTTGCACAGACGTAAACATACTATTCAACTCAGCAAAAGCCTCACTGCAAGCCTCAAACCAACAAAACTTCTGATCCTTCCCTGTCAGCTTAGCCAATGGTCCTGCGATCTTCGAAAAATCTTGGACGAATTTCCGATAATAACCACCTCAACCAAGGAAACTCCTAACCACTGAAACTGACTTGGGAACTGGCCAATCCTTCACAGCTTCAACCTTGGACGGATCCACTGAAATACCATCGCCCGAGATAATGTGCCCCAAGAAGGTAACTCTATCGAGCCAAAACTCACACTTTCTGAGTTTCCCATAGAGCTGATTCTCTTTCAAAGTCTGCAGAACCAATTTAAGATGCTCAGTATGATCCTCCCGGTCCCGTGAAAACGCCAGAATGTCATCAATGAAGACCACCACAAATCTATCCAGGAACTGGGAAAAGACCCTGTTCATTAGACTCATAAATACAGCTGGCGCATTCGTGACCCCGAACGACATTACAAGATACTCATAGTGCCCATATCTGGTCCTAAATGCTGTCTTCTATACATCAGCTACCTTCACTATGACCTAGTGATACCCAGAACGAAGATCCAACTTCGAGAAAACAGCTGCTTTGCTCAATTGATCAAATAAGTCATCGATCCTGGGCAACGAATACCAGTTCTTCATAGTAACACTTCTTCTGGTTGAGGTAGAGTAGCGAAATGCTGGTCTTCTCAGTTCGGCGGCTACTCACGAAGTGGGTGACGAAGAGGGTCTCAAATTGCTCGAAGGAGAATATTGAGGATGGGGCAAGGCGAGAGTACCATTCTCGAGCCGGACCCTTGAGAGTTGCGGAGAAGGTCTTGCATAGCAGAGCATCGGAAGCTTGATGGATGAGCATGAGGGTCTTGAAGCTTTCGATGTGATCGACGGGGTCAGTCTCCCCGGAATAAGTATCGAAGTGAAGAGGTTTAAAGCCAATTGGTACGGGCGCCTCCATTATGGTTCGGGAAAAAGGAGGTCGACTAGGGCAAAGGGTCCTTCCTTTAAGCTCTTCTTCTCGGTCTAACTGATCCAAGTGCCTCTCCATTTCGTGGAGACGGTGGTAGATAGCGTCATCCCTTCGACGGTAATCAACCGAGCCTCTAGACTCGTCTTCGTACGAGGGTGAGCGGGGGCTACGACGACGATAGCTCCTGAAGCGGCGAGGACTAGGAATGTGCCGGGGGTTGCTAGGAGCTGGGGGAGGAGTTAGGGACCGTCGGCGAGGACTTGGACCGGAGGAGGAGTGGGAATCCTTGGAGCATTAGTTTTGTTAGGACGGAGATAGCAAGCTTGTAGGATGGTTGCTTGGAACTGCTGGAACTCAGCACGTATGATGGGTGCCTCATCATTCCTTAGGTGTTGCCGACCGGTAGGAGAGTGGGGTCTTCTCCTGTGATGCTCGGGGGACTCTCTCCTCCCCCTTTGGGTAGGGGACCTTCTGTAGTCTCGGCGGTGAGGAGATCGCTCATCCGGACGTTGTTGGCGGGAGGCTCCCTCTCGGGCCCGCTTTTCATCCAGACGGCGGCGAAGATCCTTATCCTTTTGTCGATTGAGGATGGTATTGCAAAGGTCGGAAGCTCGGGGATTGTGGGAGGCCATAGAATCCAAAGAGGCATTGTGGATGGAGACGTGGTCCTGATGGAGAGGTTGTTTCTGTGGGTTGGGACGCGAGACCCCTGCACCGGCATTTTGAGGACCGGGGGGACCCTTAGGAGGTTGTTGATTTTGAATAGGAGGCTGGTCCTGTTGGAAAGGGTCCTCGGCTTGAGGCGGAAGTTGCCCCTGCTGCTGAGCGGGTTGGATGGGGACTTCCTGTTGCTGATCGGGGTTGGGTCCACGGTTGGACCCTCTGGATCTTACTTTCCTAGGAGGCATGGCTGGAGAAGATATGACCAATGGGAAGAGGGGAGGCTGCTATTCGTTAGTTTCCATAGACGGTGCCAATCTGTTCCGCTAAATCTGGTGTGAGGGCAAACAGATAGTATTTGTGGATTCTTGAAAAACTTGAATAGCAAACCTGAAACCTGTTCTGCCGGAGTTTGACTGTTGACTCCCGCCGTTCACCTGCAAAAAGTGCGAGACACCGGGGTTGATCCCGGTGACGCACCCTCCGACGCTCAAGTCAGTAATCAGGGAGATTATGAAAGAGCGTAAATTGGCAAAAGATTGATTACCACTCAATGGAGATGGATGGGGGGTATTTATAGCCGCTGTTAGGGTCAGATTAGGCATGTAATCCCTATGGTTAGATAGGAATGTAATCTCTAATCTCTAGTGAAAGGATAGATATGAATCATGGCCGTTGATTAGGATTAATCAGAAACCCTAATTCTACCCTGCTGACTGGGTTTGCTGCGGGTTGAAACCCGTACCCAGTTGAGGTGGATCCGTTCGCGGGTTAGTGGGTCTTCGAGGAGGAGAACCAGTACCTGCTTCAGACCCATTGGTATGTGAAATTACCATTTTACCCTTAAGCTTTAAGATTCATGCTCGATTTGGACGATCCCGATTTAACCCTATTTTTAGCAATGTCAAGTTGTATACCATGTTTGAGTTGATTATAGTAAGATACCATGCTTGAGTTGATTATAGTAAATATACCATGCTTGAGTTGATTATAGTAAGATACCATGCTTGAGTTGATTATAGTAAATATACCATGCTTGAGTTGTTGTAGGTTGATTATAGTGAGAAACCCATGCTTGAGTTGATTATAGTAAATATACCATGCTTGAGTTGTTGTAGATTGTTGTAGTAAAGAAACTCATGCTTAAGTTGTATACCATACTTGAGTTGTAGAAAGATACCATGCTTGAGTTATTGTAGTTGTTCTAAGTAAAGAACGCATGCTTGTGTTATTGTAGTAGTTCTAGTAAACAACCCATGTTTGAGATGTGTAGTTGTTTTAGATTCAAAAGAATCCATGCATATTTGAGTTATATGATTGTAGTGGTTTCGGTTAAATTCTAGAAGAAACCCATGAGTTTAGCTTGCATGATAACCCAATTGAATTATTGAAATGAACCAATGTTCCATAGTTGTTCTAGTTCGATTTTTAAGAAGAAACCCATGAAACTAGCTCCATGATAGTTCTAGCTCGAATTGGCGAGGAACCCATGCAATTAGGTTCTAGGTGATTCTAGATCAACTTTGAGAAAGAACCCATGAACCTAGTCGCATGTTGTTCTAGTTCAAATTTGGGAAAAGAACGCATGAGTTCTAGTTGTATGCGTTTCTAATTGAAATTGGACCATATGATGTGCACATGCTTCATTTTCAATATATGGTAAATAATGGTTGGAAAAGTCACTAGTGTTGTTAGCTAGATAAAAGCTAGCCTAAGGGTCATCGAACATCAAGACTCGCATCTTACCACCTTGAAAACTGTGGATAAATCACACCTCGAGCACCGACGGATCTTAACTGATGTGGGTTGATCGCGGGCCGAAAGTGTTGACGAGATCCGAGTTAGGGGTAGTGATAAGGTCTCATAATTGCCGTAGGGACAATCGACAGTCAAGAATCGCATCTTACCACCTTAGAAACTGTGGATAAATCACACCTCGAGCACCGACGGATCTTAACTGATGTGGGTTGATCGTGGACCGAGAATGTTGACGAGATCCGAGTTAGAGGTAATGATGAGTGAGAGAGATTCCCGTCACCGGTGTCTTGGATCGATAGGCCATGAGTTGGATCGGGATAATCATAAGAAAGTTATTGAAAACCACGTGAGATTGTTTGGGTTTAGTGACATCGTTAGGGTAGTAACTTATGGCTATTACTACTTAACCTCTACTTATTATCTTTTTTGCCGAAGGAAAAGAGTTGGTGTTAAGGGTGATTCCTTATGATCCGACCTGTCCTATAGGCCGACACTAGGCGATGTTATTGGGTTGTACATTCCCGTCAAAGGGATACGTACGGTGTCATCTCACGAGTTGGACACAGGTTGCGTATCTCGTCTGTTAATTCCTAAAATACCGTGGCTTGGGGTGCCATAGGATGCTACGTGCAGTCCTGTGTTTGCGAGACCCCAGGGGTGCCACAGGGTAGGCTTCGCGCTATCCTGCGCATGCGAGACTTTCTGTTCTTTTGATTTTCGAATGAGGCCCAATACACTAGGCAATGGTGGCAAACATGGACAGCACTATATGACTGTTGTAACGCAACTAGACTGTACCTGCAATCTTGTTTTTGAGTGAGGTCCGACATGCCAGGTAGTAGTGGCAAATGGAGACACCATAATCGTACTGCATTGGTGGGACTTGACCCACCTGCAACCTCACAGTCACGTTGTATTATCTGGAATAGGATTTTGTACAAAATAGAATTTTTAACGAGGGTTCAAATCCCTATATATGAAGAAATAGCTTGAGATGGGACGTATGTAGTATAGGCTGCATACTGTTCTGGAGATTTGCTTGCATTAGAATAAGAACATCCATGCATTAGTCAATCTTGTATTAAAGTCTAAGGCATAGCATACACTGACACATCAATTATATATACACGTTTCTCTTTTCATCAATCTGTTTGCTTAAGTGGATAATCGCTGCTAGTTATCAGCCTTAAAAACGTCAATATATGTACTGACGTCCCCATTTCAATAGGTACCGAATTGAAGAAGTACAGGTACGGAATTCAGGAGGACTCAAGGCGAGAGAAGCAAGAGTCGTTTTTATTTCCGCTGCATTATATGTTGTTTACTATTGTTCCATTATAACAATTTTGTAATCTATTTATTTGTTGGAAAACATCCAAGTGAAATACCAAGTGTTGTTCTTTATTCATTGTACTCTGATGTAATATGTTGAAAGTTGTAACACTTGGGATTGTAAAAGTATTATTGTAACACTGTTGTAATGTATTGCAATTTTGTAACATTCGGTTTTGTAATACATTGGTGTTGAATAAAAAGTTTTAAATTTTCCTATTTTTCCGTGTATTGTGGCTAATTGAAGAAAAGATTTTGGCTTATGTCACAGTTTCCCAGTCACCAGAAATCGGGGCATTACAGTTAGGGTTATCTCTAGCCTCATTTTATGGGTAGGTACCATTAGCATGGAGTTGGAAGATTGTGGTAGAATAGTATATGTTTATGCATTTTTTTTGTAAAGAGACTGATTGTAAAGAGAAAATTGTAATTCAAGATGTTTAATTTTCCATTGTGCTTTGTAAGGAATTGATGTAATAAAAATTTTAAAATTTTCCTGTGTTTGTAGTGCGTTTATAATTGCAATTGAAGTTGATACTAGGAATTTGAGCCATGTATTTCGAATTTTATTTATTTGAAATTCGGGGTGCTATAGGGTGTGTAGGATAAGGCCACATCGCCCGCTCCTCTTCTTGCTCGTTCGATCTCACTCAGCGGGCAAGCCTGATCATGATTGAAGTTCTTGATAACACCATGTCACCCCCTCATCACATCCTCTTCATCACAGCTGCCCGATCTCCTCAATGCGCAAGCCAATGCATGATCAACGTGCGCGATCGCTCCAAAAAATGTGCTTGGTTTGATAAATTAATAAAAATTCCCAAAAATTAATTAAAATTCAAAAAATGAGTTTAAAAATGGGATAATTAATTAAAAATTTTGAAAAAGCTATTATTAATTGGGGAATGATTATTAAAAATTCAAAAAAACAATGAAAAATTTCAGAAAAAATTGTAAAAGTCCAGGAAAATGTTTCTCGTATCCAAAAACTTTCAACAAGATCCAACTATCTCCAACTGTCCCTGAAAGCCAAGGTTGTACCCCAAAACTCTGAAATAAGGCGAACTACTTCCCGAAATCCGAGAAAATTGTCTTCCGGAAGTGGGGGACTTATGATAATGGTAATAATCATAGCAAATCAGGGTCGTATGATTCCAACATAGACCTTAAAGCTTCTACATGCAGGTTAACATTAACGAGCATTTTCAATAGGTCAAAGCCTTCTTCAGGCTCATTAACAAGTCATGGGCCGCTTTCCTGCCCATTAAAAGCGACTAGACCCACTAGGAGAGACATCCAGCCCAAGAGGGCTATAAGTCAAATATTTTATCCTTAACAAGAGAGTAATTGATTCTATCTCTTATAAGTAGGGGAATCAAATAGGAGATAACAAATTTATATCAATTTCCTAACTGTTTCTCCAACCTATAAATACCCTCCCCCCTCCCTCAGTCAGAAGGTAATGAATAATCAACAATTCCTCTCTCAAACTCTCTTTCTCTCTCTGGTTCTGACTTGAGCATCGGATGGTCTGTCGTTGGGGCCATCCCCGTTATTTCAGGCTTTTTTGCAGGTCCAAGGGTCGCGTCAACAATCGTCGGATTTCGATCAAGGTGTTCTTTCAACGATCTAGATCCAATCTCAGGAGCTGTAACCACTTTTTACGGTGACGATCAAAGGTTAGATCTTTAGTAGTTTCCTTCAAAATATAAACTCACTATATGTTTGCTCCCACACCAAAATAAGCAGTGACATGAGGAAAACCAGTGGAAAAATAACTAGAGCAAAGGAAAAAGAGTACAAAATTCTTTAAGATCATTGAATTAAATTTGATTAGCACAATGTTGCCTCATAAACTTTTACTAGGAAAAACCCATTGTGATACAAACCTAGAAAAGGAAAAACAGTACAACGCGCATATATATACTGGGTAGCATGCTTCAGGATGCTTTCTCCAATTAATTATTTCCCCTGATAACAATAACCCCTTACATAGTTTGAAGATAGATTCTACACATATTGTGACCCCCGTTTCTGATTATATGGATTTGTATTTTCTTTTTCTTTGCATTATTGTATTTCATTTTTCCGTAATTCTCCTTAATTTTTAAAATCCTATTGCATACATTTGAATAATTAATATTTTTTTTGTCAAACCTAATACATTCTATAGTTTGTAAGCCCAATCTATTTTAATTACGATTATTTTTCCCTTTTATCCAAGCCCACTCTACAAAGTATTATTCACAATTTAAATCAATCCATTATTCTCTACTTAATCACTTGTGTAGGCCCCTACTTGAATTAGCCATTAACTAAATTAACTATCTAATAATTCCCCTCCCTTAATCTCCTATTCCCCACTTCTTCTCCTCCTACTACGACCGACCGACCGACCCATCAGCACCCTCACCTCCCGATCATTCTCTCGACCATAATCACTCCACTGCAACCCTTCCACCTCCATTGCCGCTCATCCTCATCACCACCGTCCCGCATCTCCATCACCTCCAATACCACCGATCCCATCCAACTCCTCCCTCGTCTTCACTGCTTATACCCGAGCACCTCCACAGCCACTCGAGCCACTGCCCCCGCCTCGATAGCCTTATGTGCGCCACCGACCGCCATCATAACCAGCCTGAGCTCCACCTCTCCCTTGTTGCATACACACCCAAACTTCACCTCCAATCCCATGATCGTAATACGAAGTCGCTACCATTGTTGCTGTCTCTCCCATACCCTTCCGACCCGTTGTCGTGTGTCGTTCACCTCGCTTCATCTCTATCCCATCACATTCATAATCGTCACAGAAAGGCAAACATCTCTTGTACACCTTTATTGTTCTTGTTCAAGAACTTTCTTTGACCTCTCGCAAGTAGTATCCCTATTTGATCATGGTATCTTGAAGTCCGTTTATCATCCATGTTCATAAAAATATCCTTCGTAGATATAAATGTGGAACCATAATATCGTTGAATGCCTTGTGATCGTTCTATGTGTAAATCAATCATTATATACTTTGAATAATTCTATTTGCCTCTATAGATTCAATTCCCACCAAAATCATAGATTTCATTGTCACCGTATATATTGAATGAACACGAACTAAAATTATTTATGAATATGTGCATATAAATAAATGTAATGATTTGAAATAATTTTGATTATATGTAATATTATAGTTTTGTTTGTAGTTTATTACCGTAGAAATAATAATTTTCATCATGTTAACAATAAGAATCCATTATAATTACAAGATGAGAATGTATGTTCAATTTCTAGATATAAAACCACTTGTTATAAATCATAGTTGTTACAATTACAAATTCTATACCACTGCCCTACTATTTGTTCTGACTTGGAGTGAGATTTTGACCTAGTTACAGATAATATTAATTAAAAATTATTAAATAATAGTTGTATCTATCTATGTCTAGAATCCAGACTATTAACGGTTTTGCATTCCGACTTATGTATTGCTAAATATTCAGATTCTACAACTGTAATGCCTTGATTCCAGATCACTATTTTTAAAATACGTCATTATGTTCACTTAATTAAAACAGTAGGTTAACTTAAGAATTAGGACCTAAGATTTGCAAGGTATGGTTTTTGTAAGAATTTTAATTAAATTTTTAGTCGAATAATACATGTAATAATTTTATACTGAGTTGCTACCTGAACAGTAGACCCATAAAAAGTCAACTACTAGACATAGTTACCGTAGTCAATGTATCGTGTGAATATGCGTTAGAACTGGAAAGGAGTCTAGTTTCTAGAACCTCTCACGGAACCTGATTCGCTTTCCCGTAACAACCAAAAAGTGTGTTTCTATACAACAACGTATTGCTATCCAGAATTTTATTTTCATGTTTTAAAATATGAATATGTCTAAATTTTGGCATCTAATTAATTGTATTGCATACCATTCATTGCATAGTCATCAGCACCTCCTTGATATCATTCCTTGATACCCGTTCCATCGATTGCATATTCATGACTTATTTTAATATAATAATAACAAGCCGGGGTAAAAAGAAAAACAACTTAGTAGTGGATATTATAGGAGACTGTACTCAGAGGAGGGGCCCGTGTTTCCCATATTGGTTACTGATATCGTTTAATGTTTTATCGATTGATTGCAGATTGCTGATTATAGTATCCTAACTATCGTGTACTGCATCGTTTATCAATTACTCTTTATTGACTGTTGATTATTGTTGTTGAGTACATGACCCTGTAGAATCAAGCATGATAGTTGAAACATTCACTTGATTGTATGCACCCGAACCTGTGGTATGAGATGCAGGATTGCGTGCTTTAGAAAGGTTAATAAAGGATTGATAGACTCAAGATTGACACTGAACATTGACGCTGCATTTTGATTATTGTTTATTGTTACCAACCATGGCATTATTGACTATTGTTTGATTGAACTTAATGGTCCTATTTACATCTTATCTTCCTTATTGATATTATACTTGTTTGTATCGCTTCTTTTCATGTTTCTCTTACGTCCTGTTTATTGCTTGTTTGTCGCCCGTTGCTTGCTCTAACGGGCATTTTTTTCCCTTCTCTAGATGTTGAGACTGCAGGTATCATAGAGGAACCGACTGAAGGACTTGAAGAACGGATCTTCTACAGAATGGAGTTGAGTTTTTAGTCTACAATAATTATTTCGTTCATGTTATTTTATTTCCAGCATTTTTGTTATTATCATATATTGTATTCCGGGCTTTGGTGACCCGAAGTTTATTTTCTTCCAGGTGTTGGTTATTTATAAGACATTTCATGGATTATTATTTTTTATGTGATAAATCTATTGCATGCATGGTTGTGAATATATTTCATTTTTTTGAGTTAAACTATTACAACTTATGGATGATGTATACATCATTCGCTAGGCCTTAGTCACGTATATGTGTTTCCATATTTTGGGAAGCACGGCGTGACACATGCCAATCCCGTATACAAGTTTCTGGAAGATTGCCTTTGACAGAGACATAGTAAAAAGGTCATCAAGGTTTTCATTGGAACGAACTTGTTTTACTTCAGTCTCATTGTTCTTCTCAAGTTCGTGAGTAAAGAGGAACTTTTGGTGAAATGTGCTATGTCCGGTCTCCTTTGATGAAACCTTCTTGACTTTCTGCTATACATGAGGCATTATGTTTGAAGATAATGCTCGGAACTTCCGTAATAGAAGGTAACTGAAAAGAACTACAAATATGGTGAATTAAAGATCTCAATCATACTGTAATATCCCGGTCGGATATTATTTTTGTATTATTATTATTTTTATAATTAAAATATTTCTTATGGAAAGTACTTAGTTTTAATAAATAATTATTATCTGTATATATATATACTAGTAAGTATATATGTGTATTGTATCGATTTTGTGCACTTGTACAAAATCATGTAATATGCGTTTTTGAGAAAATATATGTAATATCCCGATCTGATATTATTTTTTTAAAATTTTTTTTTATTTTCAGAATTGAAATATTTTTGGTGAATATTACTCGGTTTAATTAATAATCATTATCTGTATATATACAAGTCTATATGTATATGTATTATCAATTTGGTGCTGAAATCTTCCAAGCTGATAATAAAATTTATTTTTTTTATTTTTTTATTTTTATTGTCGGAATTAAATTACTTTTTTTACGGATTGTTCGGTTTGACAAATAAAAATAATCGGTATATATATTAGTATATATGTATACGTATTGTATCGATTTCGTACATTTGTACAAATCATGTAGTACGTATTTTGGAAAAAAAATATCTTTATTTTTGTCATGATTGATTAAAGATGAATGGCTAGGATTTATTTGTAGGGATAAACTATAATTATTGGAAATACAAATTTGTATTAATAGGTGTTGTTCCTTCTCACCTAAGCTAACTCACCTCACTTACACTCACCCACACCCCTCTCCCTCACCCATAGTGGCTGGCCAATATCCCAAGGCAGCCAAGTGCCAAACCCTAGTTCACTCCACTCACCCTCTCATACACTCACTGTCCCATCCTCCTATAAATACCCCTCCCTTCACTCGTTGTCTCATTGCTAAAGAAAAAGTAATAAGATAGAGAAAGCAAAAGAAGGAGAGAAGTTTTAATAAGAGAGTTCTCATTGTAGGTACTAGTAAAAGCTAGGATGAAGGAGAAGAAAAGCTAGCAAGTTATTCCTACTAGATAATCAAAGGAGGGGGGGTTTTCTTCTTAGTTTTTATTTGTTGTTGTTTTGCTATTTATTTTTATTGTATGTTAAGTTTTAAGAACAACTTGGACTAAGATCTTGTGCATATGAATGGCTGTGGATAAAAAAAAAGATCACATAAAAGGATTGAACGGTAGAACTCAAACAAAACACATAAAGATTGAATCTTTAATAATTGTTATTGTTAATTTTTGTTATTTGTTGTTATTGTTGTTATTTTGCTAATAAAACTAACAACTTAGACTATTTCATGTGCATATAAAAATTGGTGAATTGAGAATGTTTACATTCCAAGTTTGAGGTTGTAGAACTCAACAAATATAATAAAGGATAAGTTTTTTAGTAATAGGTTGTGTGTTGTTTTCTAATTTGTTAAAAAATGAAGTCTTTACTAATTTAAATTCATAAAAGAGTTGTTTTTGTAATATGTAGAACTTTTAATTCTTAAAGGAGTAATCTTTTGCTATATGTAGAACTTCTAGTTCTTAAAGAAAGTGATCTTTATTGTATGTGTAGTTTCTAGTTCACAAAAAGGTAATCTTTTGATGTATGAATAACTTTAGTTCATAAAAGAGATCATTTTTGAAGTTAGTATGTTGAAGAACCAATTTTTGGGGTTAGTATGTTAATCGAACGCATTTTTGAGTTAGCATGTTAAAAGAACCCATTTTGGGGTTAGTATGTTAATAGAACTCTTTTTTGAGTTAGCATGTTAAAAGAACCCATTTTTGGGGTTAGTATGTTAATAGAACTCATTTTGATATTAGCATGTAAAAGAACTCATTTTGTTGTTAGTATGTTTAAAGAACTCATTTTCGATGTTAGTATGTTAATAGAACTCATTTTTGAGTTAGCATGTTAAAAGAACCCATTTTGGGGGTTAGTATGTTAGGAGAACTTATTTTGATGTTAGTATGTTAAAGGAACTCAATTCTGAGTTACTAGGTTAAAAGAACCAATTTTGGTGTTAGTATGTTAATAGAACTCATTTTGATGTTAGTATGCTAACAGAAATCATTTTGATGTTAGTATGCTAAAGAACCCATTTTTGGGGATAGTATGTTAATAGAACTCATTTTTAATATTAGCATGTAAAAGAACTCATTTTGTTGCTAGTATGTTTAAAGAACTCATTTTCGATGTTAGTATGTTAATAGAACTCATTTTGATGTTAGTTTGTTAAAGAACCCATTTTAGGGTTAGTATGCTAAAAGAACTCATTTTGATGAGTAGTGTGTTAAAGGAAATTATTTTGATATTAGTATGCTAAAGAATCCATTTTTGGGGTTAGTATGTTAATAGAACTCATTTTTATGTTAGCATGTTGAGATTAGTATGTTAAAAGAACTCATTTTGGGGTTAGTATGTTAAAATAACCAAACTTTATAATGGTATATGTTATAGGTTGCAAAAGAAATCATTTTTAGAAGTTTTGTTAGTAACATGTTATTTTGCTGCTAGGATTGTCAGAAGAATTCTATGTTTCTTTTATAAAAGATCAAGTTTTTATTAGTAGCATGTTATATTACTTCTAGGTTGCTAGAAGAATTCTATATTTGTTCTATGTATAATAGATCAAGTTGTAGCAGCATGCTTTAAATTGCTTCTAGAATGATAGAAGGCTTTTCACGTTGCTTCATGTATAAAAGATCAAGTTTCGTTAGTTGCATGTTTATATTGCCTCAAGGTTGTTAGGAGATTCTTCCGTTGCTTCTAAGTATAAGAGATCAAGTTATTAAGTAGGTATTTCTAGTTGATGATTACAAAAGAACCCGTTTCTAGTTGATGCATACCGAAGAACCCATTTTAGTATTGTTGTTTTATGGTTTCTATTTTAATAAAGTACTCATTTTTATAGTGTTGTTGTTTTATAGATCAGCTTAGACTAGTCGTATGTGTATTCTTCATCTAGAGTTATAAATGGTTAAGAGATTATGTTTTGAATGTTCATCTTGTATGTTAAATTAGTAAGCTTAACATGCATGGTTGTTCATCTTAGTAAGCTTATACATGAAATTCTAGTTCATGTTAACTAGCGCTGTCGTGAATTGTTAGTAGTTTGAATCATGCACATGATTATGAGTAACAAGTATTCCTTGTGCTCATAAGTCATGTAATAGCATAATTTATGATTGAGAAATAGTTCGTACCAATTATTTGTATTGGTCCGTCTTATACGTAGCTCACCTGGCTCGTATGTAGTTTGTTGTTCAGGTGTAGCTCGTTTGGCTCGTATATAATTTGTTAGCTCGTACATAGCTTATTAGCTAGTACGCAGCTTGTTGTGCTCGTCTAGGGTGATATCATTGCCCTAGGAGCCATCGACCATCAAGGCATGTATTTATTTTACCCCTCAGGAACTGTGGACGAGTCACCCCTTGTGCACCATCAGATCTTAACCGGTGTTGGTTGATCGCGGGCCGGGAGCATAGACGGAATCCAAGTTCAGGGTATTAGCATGCGAATAAATTCGTATTGCCGGAGTCTTGGATCGATAGGCTGTGACAGGATCCTTGGTGATCTTGGTAGGTCTAGGTTGAGAACCTAGCAAAGTTATCTTGCAAAGTCTAACTTATGACCTAGCATGTTGTGTTGGTATTGTTGTCATCCCTCGGATTGTTTAATGATTAGTGATATCGTTAGGGTAGTAACTGGTAACTATTGTTACATAACCTTTTTATCTATTACTTCGCCGAAGGGAAAGAGTTGGTATTAGGGGTGATACATTATGATCCGACTTGTCCTATAGGGCAACACTAGGTGGTGTTATTGGTTGTACCCTTCCTGTCAAAGGGTTCTGGTCTATGCCTTCTCATGAGTTGGGAGCACGGTATCCGTATTTTGTCTGTTAATTTCTGAAGTGCTATGATAAGAATGGGAGGTTTTCCTATCGGAACTTGGGGATGGACCCTCGGAGTTCCGTCATGTTCTATGTCAGGGAAAGAGAACAGGCCTTAGACTACGGTCTATGAGCTAAGGGGCCACAGGGGATGCTTCGAGCTATCCTGTGTTGTAGTGAACTCTGGGTGTTCATCTGATTTTTGAGTGAGGTCCGGTAGGACGGGCAATAGTGGCAAATAGGAATGATGTGAATATTTGCAAGTGTACAAAATCGCAACAAGTAATATAGTAAGTGAATAGAGTGTCGAACCCACAGGGACTAGATATTTTATTGAGTACTGATATCACTAGATTAATCACTATTTGGAAGATCGAATTTTATAAATGATGAAACAACTAAGTTAAATTAATCTAATTAAAGCTAACTAAATTAGCGAAGAGGGAGAGGGCTGTGAAACAGTGAAGCTCTTGTAATTTATCACACACACAAATTAGTTCTAGGGCTCTTGGTTCACCTCGTTTATCACACACACAAATTATAACTCCTTATGAATAAAGATATTGTCTTTCCAAGTTGTAGACCAAAATCCTAAAAAAATATTAACCACTCTATCCACGTAGTCTAAAAATTATTCTCAACTAATTATTTGCCTATCCATCAAATTATTAATTGAAAATTTGGATTTTTTAACAGTCACGTCCTCCAATAACGATATTTAATTTTTATTAATCACAAATCACCAGTTCGGTCTCTTCATGATTTAAAAGATCATACAAATGTCTATCCACCATTTTGTACGCATAAATAATAAAAATTAAAACACAACCAGGAAAAATAAAATAAGGAATTAAAATTTGTGTTCTACAAAACTAGGCTACATCTTAGCCTCTAGAACAATAAATTTAGTTCATATCAAATTTGCAATAAAAAATGTTTTGGATTGCATCTAAAATAAATTGGAGAAAAAGAGATACAAAAAGAAATACAAAATTTAATGCAAACCAGACTAAGTTCCTTTCTCTCTCCTCTGTCTCAAAAACCGAAGCCAACTGTCACCGTCAGCACGTTTGGATCCACACGCCAGGAGAAGAAAAAGGAGCCCCTCCACGTCACGTCTTTCGCCACGTCAGCGCAGAGTGGGTCCTACCTGTCAGTGCTTGTAGAGCGCCAGGTCAGCACCCCGGGTCACTCTTTGGGTCTCGTTTCGCCGTTGTACATCGAGTCAGCGCTGTCACGTCGCTGTCCCGTCGCCTTGGAAACCGTGCCTCACTCTCTCCCTTTCTGGTGTCTTCAATCCGAACGCAAGAGACAGAGAGAGAGTTGAGTTCTGTCTCTCTCTCTCTTACTTTCTTTTCTCTCTTTTTATTTTTATTTTTTTTTAATAAGTAATGATTAGCCGTCACCTCTTAAGCATTTGTACTCCAACCTTGCATATATTTATAGGGAACGGGAAAGAATTAGGGTTTGCACTTTTTGCAGAAAAGTCCTTCTTCTTTTATTATTCCTTATTTGATCTGAAATTTATTTCTTTCTCTTTTCTCCTTTTATTTCCTTTTCTTTCAACCACGTGCTTATGCATACACAAAATAAGACCAAAATTTAGGATTTAAAAAATAAAATAAATTAATTAGTTTAAAATTAATTAAACTAACTAAAAATCATAATAACTCATTCCAATCCTTTTAAAATTATTTCTCATTTTTAACTCAACAAAATAATAATAATTAATAAATCCATTATTTTATTTTGTTTGTTGATTTTTTCCCACAAATCTTTACTTTTTGCATCAAAAATATTATTTCTTCAAAAATAATTAATTAAATGAAATCTTATAGAAATGAGATGAATTATAGACAATATTAACGAAAACAAGCAATTTTAATTGGTAAATGAGTAAAAATATTTGTATATAAATTAGACACATCAAATACCCCCAAACTTAAGATTTTGCTTGTCCTCGAGCAAAAAGTAAAATCAATAATAGGGGAATAATAATCAAAAGTAGGCTCAACCCATCACACTAAGAATTCTCATCATGCAAGCATCAAAATTTCAATTAAAAATATAAACAATAGCAAATAAAGTAAAATCAAGCATACCCACTTTCTCCAGTGCAATTATTTATTCATAATTTCCAACCCAATCATATTTGTCATGCAATTAATGTAGTTATAGTATGTAACAACTCAATCTGTGATTATCCTTTCTCACTACTACAAACCGAGTAGCAAACTAGAGTTTTTTTTTTAAAAATTTATTTATTTATTTATTTATTTATTTATTTATTTAGTCCCTTCTTTAAGTTGTCACTTGCCTTTTTACGCGAATGCAAATCATTTGTGATGAATTCACCTGCTTACTTAACAAGCCACAAACTTAAAGTGTTTTGCATACTCATATTTCAAGTTGCCGTTTTACGTAAGTGTAAACATTTGTGATGAATACCCCTAGTTACTAAGCAACTCAAAACATTGGAGTATATTGACTTTATTCATAATTTTTATTTTATTTATTTTATTTTATTTATTTTTATTATTACTCTATTTACTTAAACTCTGTTTAGGACTAGATCAAAGGGGATAATCACAAGAAAAAGCATCACATTTGTCTTTAATGTATAATAGCATGACCCACACAATTTTGTAAGGAATTGTGAAATTCAATAATCCTAAAGTAAATAAGTATGCTTACTCTTGCTTTATAAGAAATTGTCTATCCCAAAAAAATTATTTCAATGCTTATCACAATAAAGAACTCAAAAGTGTAATAGTAAGCCTAATGGAAATCTCTTTTATTTTTTTTTCTTTTCAAAAATAAATAATAAATTTGTAAAACTTCCCCCCAAACTTGAATATCACATTGTCCTCAATGGGAAAGAAAAAAAAACAAAATGAATGCAAAAGTTCAGAATTTCTCCGCTGATTCGTCGTTAAATTTCTACACGCGCAGCGTTCAGTCTTTTGGTGATATCTGGAGCTGTAGATGTCCAAATGGACTATTTTTTTATTTGCTGGAAAGCTAAGACAATTGTCTACAATTTTTCTTTGAATCACTTCTCCAGATTCTGACTCCATACTGCTCAAAAATAGCCATCAATGAAGGTGTTCAAAATAGCTCCGCTCGGCGGCTTCAAAATTTATGCAATCCTACAAGATAAAATCAAAAATTAAAATAAAATAAACTAAAAGATAAATCAAACCTAAATGCAATAAAAGAAAATATGGGTTGCCTCCCAAGAAGCTCTAAGTTTTAAGTCTTCAGCCAGACATGGGGGTGAGATGGTTAAGTAACGCCAAGATTCAACAACATTAACACATCCTTTCTAATTTTTCTCTTCAGATTTGGATCACAAGCTCTAGTTTGAGGCGTTTCCTTCGTGATAATGATGTATTTGATTCCCCCACCTCTTTGAATTTATGCTGCAAAAATGAATAAATAGAAGGTGCAGCATCCAAGTACATAACATGTTCAAAAATATTTTCTTTTTTGGGTTCAAAAATTGCTGAATTTATTGGACATATTTCGATTGGTGATTTTTCAAATTTAGCCTTATGTTTCTCGCCCACAATTAAATCAGTTTCACTTACTTGAATAGATGACTGTTCTTCAGGAGGAAAATTTATTGAATTAAAAACATCAAAAGTCACTTGCTCATGCTGAATTTGTTCTTCCACAATTTATTCAATCTCACTTTGCTTTTCAACCACATTCGGTTCGCCATTTTCTTCTTGTGGTTGTTCAATTGTCCTCCCGCTTCCTAATGTTATAGCCTCGACATGCTCCTTGGGATGGACAACTGTATTGCGTGGTAATGTTCCTGTAGTTTTTTCATTAAGAATATTTGAAAATTGACTAATTTGTACCTCAAGATTGTGAATGGAAGCCGAAGTTGAATTTGTAACATTTTGGATTTCCAAATCTGTCTTTTGGATGTATTGTTCTTCTCTTTGCATGTAGTGCATAAACATGTCTTCAAGTGTCGGCTTCTTTTCTTGTTGTGGAAAGTTTTGAGGTGGTATAACTGCTCCTTGATTGTTGTTCCATGGAAAATTGGGGGTGTTTCTCCATCCTGAATTGTATGTGTTTGCATAATGATTGTTTTGCATTTGAAAGTTTGACACAAAATTTTTATGTTCGGCATTTGATGGAGCAAAAGGGTTCCCCACTTGACAATCTGAACTTGAATGATTTCCTGCACAAAGATCACAAATCATGTTAGATTGAATAGTATTAAAATTCATATTTTCTACTTGTTTAGATAAAATATCATTTTTTGCATTTAAAGTAGAAAAAGGATCAAGTTCAAAAACTTCAGCCACTTTTCTTGGCATCGTTCTCTCTGAAGACCACTGGTAATGATTTAATGCCATCTCCTCTAAAAGATCATAGGCTGCTTGGTAAGTTTTGCTCATCAGTGCACCACCAGCTGCTGCGTCAACCATAGATCTATGTGTAACTCCCAAACCATTATAGAATTTTTGCAATTGCAGCCATTTCGGTAGTTTATGATTAGGACACTTTCTCAATAACTCTTTAAACCTTTCTCATGCATCATACAAAGACTCGGTCTCAAATTGAGTAAATGTGCAAATATCATTTCTTAGCTTAGCTGTCTTTGCCGGCGGGAAATACTTAGCCAAAACTTTTTGTGCAAGTCCCTCCCAAGTAGTAATACTACCAGGTGGTAGATAATGTAGCCAAGCCTTCACCTTATCTCGTAGTGAAAAAGGAAAGAGTCTCAATCTGATTGCATCATCTGATACTCCGTTGTGCTTGAAAGTGTCACAAATTTCTAGAAAGTTTTCAATGTGAGCATAAGGATCCTCGTGCGGTAGTCTCCAAAATTGAACAGTCTTATGAATCAATAGAATAATCTCCGGTTCAATCTCAAAATCGTTAGCTTCAATAATCGGTCTCTTATGCTTGCTTCATAAATTGAGGGCATAGCATAGTCTCTCAAAGGCCGGTTTTCATCGTTTCCCATGATAATGTGCGTGTATGTCCTGCAATATAAGTATCGAAAAAGAAAAAAAATAGAAAAACTAAAAAAAATAAATAAAAATAAAAGTTAGTCAAAAGAAAATAAAGATGTAAAATAATAATAAATCAAAAATAATTACAAAAATCCAAACTAAAAATAATTTATCAATTTTAAATATCAATAAAAGAATAACTAGTCCCCGGCAACGGCGCCAAAAACTTGATGTGAATATTTGCAAGTGTACAAAATCGCAACAAGTAATATTGTAAGTGAATAGAGTGTCGAACCCACAGGAACTAGATATTTTATTGAGTACCGATATCACTAGATTAATCACTATTTGGAAGATCGAATTTTATAAATGATGAAACAACTAAGTTAAATTAATCTAATTAAAGCTAACTAAATTAGTGAAGAGGGAGAGGGCTGTGAAACAGTGAAGCTCTTGTAATTTATTAATGGTAAAATTAGTTCTAGGGCTCTTGGTTCACCTCGTTTATCACACATACAAATTATAACTCCTTATGAATAAAGATATTGTCTTTCCAAGTTGAAACCAAATACATTATGAACCAAAATACCAAAATACCAACATGAATACTTGAAACCAAATACATTAATCTCAAATAGTCATGATCTGAATAAAACAAATATCTTGGATCACATTGCCCAAATACAAGAATAAATCCAAGTAATCAAATACAATATTGTTCAAACAACTACAAAAAAATAATAACAACAAGATCCAGCACTAATACTTCATCTCACCAATACCGTCTGGAACCTGTTCTTCAAAATCTACAATTTAACAATTGCAGGGAAGAGGAAAAGAGAAAACAAGTACCCGTCAATTGCATGTTACGGGCCGCTTGTAATGCAGGATACAAGTACATGGGGAAAACTAACTAACAACATGGTATAAGCATGATATCAAGTTTAACGACTAGCATGGTAAGGTAAACAAGTACAAGTAGCATGTATCAAGTGTCAAGTGAACAAGTGTCAGGTAAATAAGTATCAAGTGTCATGTATCAAGTAGCACGAAATCAAGTAACGAGTAACAAGTGTCAAGTAGTCAAGTACAGGTGTCAAGTATCATGTCAAGCATCAAGTCTCATGTATCATGTAATCAAGTATCAAGTAAGCATGTATCAAATATCTTGTATTATTACTATCTAGGTAACACTTCATGTGTCATCCTTTTATCACATGGTTGTTACAGTCAATGCAATTTCTTTTTAGATTTCATAGTGGACCATATAGGACAGTGTACTCAGGGACAAGCCTCAAGAATCAAGTATCAAGTATCAAGCCTCAAGTAAAATATCAAGCATCAAGTAGTGAAATATCAAGCCTCAATTAATCAAGTATCAAGCCAAATCTCAAGTATCAAGCCATGTCTCAAGAGTCAAGCCAATTCTCAAGTGGTGAAATATCAAGCCACAAGTATCACATAGAATCAACAGATTCTCTTCCGAGTACACGTTTCTGAATTATCCACTATTAGATCTGTCCCTTTAAATTCCAGCTTGGTTAATTTGTTATTAATATCAAACAAGCATGTATGTGTCACGAAACAAGCAAGTATATCTTGGTATGATCAAGTGACAAGTTCAAGTTGCAAGATAAACACGTATGGGTAATATGTAACACACGAAAGAATGAAATAACCAAATCTCAAGTTCAGGACAGCAAGACCATACTGTAGCAAAACTTAAATTCCCATTGTTATAAACATGAAAATCTGAATCTGTAGAAACGTATAGAAAATAGACTCCCAACCGAATCCAGTGAGTATAAATAAGTCATATAGTATTTCACAAAAGCATAACTCAAAACTGATTTGAATTCAGAAATTAGGTTCAGCCAGAAATCAGTAAATCAAATTCTCAGTCAGGAAAATAGCATCAAAACTCAATAAATAAATTCACGAAAAATCTGGGGTATCTCCCTATCTGTCTGGTATCAAAATATATAGTTTCATAATTTTTCAGCGAAATTAGATCAGTCATCAAAAATCAGAAAACATCAAGAAATGATAGTTTGGCAAATCTGGAATTCCCAACACAGTTGTACGAAAACTGTAATATCTCGCAAACCGTAAAAGTAAATCCAAATCTGTTAAATGGAGATGAAAATAGACAAGATAAACTAACTTTCATATTTCACATATATTTTTCATACAGTCAAAGGAATCAGGGTGAAAATACGATTCTTTACAAAACAGCTAGTAAAATACAGCAAGTACAGTCTTTATAAACAAGCATAAAACTTCATATAAAACTCATCAATAAAATCTACCAAAATTCTGGATAATTCCTAGATAAGTATAGAAAAACTGACCAAAGTTCTAGATCAAAATGATATGTGTGGCACAAGTATCAAAATGGTTTAGTCATCAAAATCACCAAGAAACGAAATTTGGAAAAGATCTACACCTCTGTAGTAAAACAGTCATATCTCACACATACGAAAACGAAATCAAGCAAGGTCAGAGGGGTTGGAAAGAAGACGAATTCCTATAAAACTCATGTTTTATACTGAAATTAAGATTCTGACCTCAATATGGACTAAATTGCTGATCAAGACAGAATATCGGCAAACTACAGAATTGCCTCAAAAGCAAAAATCCACATAGATCCAACGAAACGTGACCCAAACGCAACCAAATATGAAATTGAGTCTAACAAGTGTCCAAACATCATGACATAGGGTAATTAACATATCCAAGCAGGTCTCTCGCATGTATCTCAACAATTACTCAAATTCTCACCAAAATTCCACATACATGATCAAATCAAGAACGGGCAAAACCTAAGTTAATTCATGTCATATGTGTCGTGAGGAAACTATGGTCAAAACACTATAGAGACAATATCAACAAGGGGTCTCGGACAAAATTTTTCTCTAGAACCCAACTACACTACAACCGGTATTTTTGACTTGTATCTTACAAAGAAATTTGAGTACAAGTTACTTGCCTTAACCGAAGATGAAACGAACACTAAGAATAACGGGAATGGATTCCCAGGCAACGAACGAAATCCACGAATCAAAAGCAACGAATCCAAAGCAAAGAACTCATGAACCACTCGCACGATCCCACGTGCGAACCTCTCAAGCAAAAGAAAGAGAAATGCGACAGGGGGGGGGTTGCGGCTTGCGGCCTAACTGCAGGCGATGGTGCCGGAGGGAGGGAACGGAGAGATAGAGATGAGATGAGTGCTCGGTGGTTGCAGAGGCTAGGGTGTAGGTCGATCTGGTGAGGGGCTAGGGTCAGGTGTGCAGTCGACGGGGGGAAGGTGGTCAGCTAGTGTGTTGGGCGCTGGCTGGGGGCATCGGGGTCGCGCAATCAGCGGGAGAGGGAAAGAGAGTGGAGGCTGGGAGAGAAAGGTAGAGGGTTAGGGTATTAGGGTTAGGGTATGTGAGAGTTGAGGGTGTATTTATATGGAGGGATTAGGGTTATTAGTATGAGATGGGTTATTGGATAATTGGGTTGTGGGTAGTTTAAGAGTAGCAATAGGATTAGTCAAATAGGATTTGATTAGGATACAATTTGTATAGGATTCAAAATAGGATTGTGGTTAAATTTTGGCTTTGGTAATCAATTAGGGTTCAAACAATAGGATTGGGAATAGGATGAACAACCAAATCCACCACGAGCACCCAAGAATCAAATAAAGAGAACAAGAATCAAATAAATGAAAAGAACAACCATTGATGAAGAACGAAACAAGAAGACGATAATTCAAACACAAAAAGCTCAAAATGAAATAAAATGAATATAGATTGAAAACAACTCTAATATACGGTCTAGAAAAATACAAGAGAGTAAAAAATCCAAGAAAGAAGGAAAATACACCAAAAATACGAAAAACGAAAAACAGGGGTTACTTTGTTATCAAAAATTTGCTTTTGACAATTCTGTTAAGATTATCGAGAGTTTACATGGCTAACCCAACATACTCTTAACATCGTGCTATCTCTTTGATCTTAAACACAATCTCCAATGTTTCATGTATATGCACAATTATATAACTAGATTTATGCTTACAACTGTTTGATGAAATGGACATGTTAAATTGAATGTACTGAATCGGTTTTAATTGATGAATTGACACCATGACTATGATAAATGTACCTTGAACCTTAGTAATTGCATGTTAACACCTAGAATTCACTTGATTACTAATTTGCATGCTATATGTGATCATATGATTTATTTATTTGCCTATTCATGTTAAGACAATTTCTGGACTGCTGTATGATTCATTTTGAATTAGATTTTTAACCGTGCTAATGACATAATTTGGAAGAACTTACTAAACATAAAATGTATCCCTTGATGTCTAGATAATTTTTTCCTAGTCGGGATTTAAATTTCAATTTGTCATCTGTTAGATATCATCACTTTACTGCAAATTTGTTAGTAATTTTCAGACCCATAATTTCATGCGTACTCTGATGTTCTATATTTTATTTGACCCTTTTAGTAGTACAAGAAAAATCTAAAATAATTTAGGCTGGACCTAGACATGTATAAGTATCGCCCAGAATTTTTATAGATTTTATTAATGAGTTCTCTGATCTGAAATAAATAGACGAACACAACCTACTGCATGCTGCTTGAACTTAAAACTGGATTAGAATAGAGTTTTCGCCCTAGTTCCTGTACTTTTTATATACCTTAATTATACTCGCTGGAACCGTGTGGAAGTCTATTTTCCAGATCTTCCAGCAGATTCAGATTTGCTAATTTGTAGTGACTATAATCCATATTTTGGTGCAGCAAGGTCATGCTGTCCTGATTTTGTGAGATGTATTTATATGATGTGTTTGCCTCATGCTTTGTCTGTAATGCTTAGAATTAGACACACATAGTAATGAAGAACATTGACACCCTTTTGCATGCTCACATAGGATGAAAATAAATTGATAACAAGCCGGGGTTATATGGGATGACTTGGTAGTGAACATTCGGAGACTGTACTCGGTCGGGCCCTACTGTATTGACTCTACTGGCCATAAATACTGCTCGATAAACACTGATACTGAACATTAAATACTGATTACTGGGCCGAGTACACGAACCGTGAATTCACCATCAGTCTAAAGCGTTCACTATGTATTGTGCCGAATCTGTGGAATGGAACGCAATAGTACGTGAACTAGATAGACTAATAAAATACTTAATAAACTGCATTTCTTGCTTGATCCTAACATCACTCATTACATGCGCGATTTACTGTAGACCATTGATAATATTTCCTACTCTTTGCTTTGTTCTTTGTCATTGACCATGTTCCTTTCCTTTGATATTCATGTTTTCCTATTATCCTTTGTTTTCTCTACTTGCCGCCCACAACTTGCTCTAAGGGCACTTTTTTTATTTCTTTTTAGACCAGGAATTTACAGGTGCTGAAGGATCTATTCCTGAAGGAATTGGTGAGCAACATTTCTAGTGATGGATCCAGTATCCCCTGCTTAGTTTTACTTGTTGCCATTTATTTCTTGATTAATATTATTATAACCTATACTTTGTTTGGGCCTTATGACCCGTAGTTTTTTTTTGGTCCCGGATGTTGGATATTTATACTGTTGGTTTATTTCATTATTATTGTAATTCATCTTGTTTCATGTGATTATATTTTCCTACGTGGTTGTACTTTGTTGATCTTATTGCTGAGTTAGTCTGGTACAGCTTATGGATGGTGTTTACATCATTTGCTGGGCCTATGTTACGTACTCGTGTTCCGTGTTTTGGGAAGCGGGGCGTGACAGAAAGGTAAGACAATAAATAGGGATATAATCAGGAGGAATCTGTTGAGGTTGTTCAGCAGTGTGAAATGTTGATCAATATATGTCGATATCAGTTATTGAGACAAGGAGGATGAGTTGCAAACATGATTCTACTAAGAGTTCATTCAGCAAAAAGCCAGGAAATAGTTTGATACATACCACGTCATCTTGATACATACCTTCATTTGAAGCTGTGTGACTCAGTAAAAATTCTTATTTCTACCATTATCCTATATGATAGGAAATATTTAATTTGGATTGGAATTTTAGAATTTAGGATTCATCAATAACTACATTTTTCTATATATATAAATATATATGATTAATGTTATTTTGTAGCAAAAACTTTCTTACCAAGAAGTTATTAACGGATGGCTGGATAAATCGGACTCTAAGAAATGGAGGGACTAGAAGAGCTTTCTAAAAGGAAAGTACTATGTACCAGAGAGGACCGAGGCTGAGAATGCGAGGGCGGTTCCCATCGGTGTGACACCACAAGATTGGCAATTTCTTATCAATTTTTGGAGAAGTGATATGGGAAAGGTATATACTAACGCAACTTCTATCCTTTTGTATTTTATTGATGATATATTTTCTTTCATATTGTGAATTATAATCATTAACAGAGAAAGGCTGACATCGTCATAAAAAGCAGAAAGATGTTGAAACTGAAGCACACTACTGGGAGCGCCAGCTTTGCGGTAGTTCGAGAAGAGCTGGTAAACTACGCTTCAAATTTTTTTGAAGTCTTTTTATTATAGTTATATACAAGTCATGAAAACTCTTAAGATTAATTATGGGATGGAACTTGCCTTTTCTCAATCAACACTATAAGGTTTTTTTATGGTACTTGGTTAACGATCAGTCATGGGAAAAGTCTTATTTTTTTAGTTACGGAGTCATGGTTAAAGATCGAATTTATTAATATAATTAAAGAAACTTCCACAATGAAGTGATGCTAAGCTCAACTCTGTAATCTTAACCATGATGGATTGTAAGATAACTGTTACAGTTTTATAGAATAGTGAAAGTTTGAGGTAGATAACTGTTAAAGCAAGTTTAGGTAATTATATGAGAAAACGTCAAAGTACAGGATAGTTTTTGTCATTTAGCCAATCTGATTTACTACGATTTCCACATGAACTATATATACGCAAATATTTTAGACAATAAATGATGATGCATATTCTTTGAGTATCCACAAATCGCTACCTTTATAACACGAGGTGGTTTTATGGGTTTCTTTTCTTTAAGTTAAATTGTTAATTTTGCAAAGATCACTATGTATGTTATCTCAGGTTTGTCATGATTGAACTAAACTTGGTGCTCAATAGGTCATATCAGAATCGAACTACACCAAACCCAACCTAACAACTCATATTCATCTTAACATTGCCCAGCTACATTTTTCTTATAAAAAAAACACACACACACACATTGCCCAGTCACATTATAGACTAAAAACATGTCCAAGACGTAATAGGTAACTGTTGGATAAAGATAACAGAGAGCATTTGCAATTTGTGACTTTATAGTTTGCAAGGCCTATTAGGATCATGAATCATACCTCCAATATCTTTCTTGATTATTTGCACAGATGAAATAGAGAATCATATTTATCCGTCCTGACATCAGAGTAAGAACTATCAGAACTAAATACATGAACCTTTGATAATTTATCAACTGTCCAGTAGTTGCATGTCTGAAAATAAGTAATAAAGGCAAGTGGAGTAAGGTTCCAGTATATACATAAGAAACATCTAATAATTTTGAACAATCTATCAAATATAATGTTCTCAGCTGATAAAATGCTACAATTTTCGATGATATTAAATGCCTCACTTCACAATTTTGGGACCCAATAAATGAGTCCTTTTTCCCCAGCTCTCTTCTATCACCTCCTTTACTAAATTAGCATTTAATTTGCGGATGTTATTACTACTTATGCACACTATCATATGTCAGATCTTTGACAAGTACAGAAGGCTCTGAACTTGCAATGTTTGAACAATATAAGTGATGATATTATGGAAATGTACACTATCATATGTCACATGAAATTTGTGGATGTTATTACTACTTATGCACGATTTGTGTTTACAGAACTTAATGGGGCACTTCTGTTTCATGAACTTTGGAATGATCCAATCTTTGATGAGCATTACCAATGTCAGAACTTAAAAGATGTTGAGTATTCTAGACATCTATCCCAATTAGCAATAGGGATAATAAATTTCGATTTTATGACTAAGACATCCAATTCATTTTATTTGAAGTATTTTATTATAGTTTTAAATACTGATCTTACTTGTATATAGAAAGCATCAAATGAGGAAGAGAAGGTCGGCGATGTAGATTTTTTTGAAACTACCCACACGGGTAAGGACGGAAAATTTAGGGATGACGTGGCAGCCGATATTGTAGTAAATAAAAAGCTTTCAAATTAATTTTAATTTGGTATTTAATCTTATAAATAAAATAATTTTGAAAATTAAATTTGTCTTTGATATCTTTTGCAGAAGGATGTCAGAAAGAAGATTGAGGAAATGTCATCTTCTTCTTCCGCCGATCCATTGACGCTACAGTGTCAAGTTCTCTCCGAATTGAGGGGACGCGAGCGTCCCGGTCATGTGCATGGGATGGGGCTAGGACCAACACCCACCAGCATCTTTGGTTTTCGTACATATTCTTCCAGTGGGGCCGGGCCCACACAGGAAGATGTTGATCAGCTGAAGGCAACAGTGACACGTCTAGAGGCTCAAATGGTTCAAATGGCGACGTTAATTGGGCAACAGTCACAAGGAATTCCAACTCAAACACCGGTTAGTATTCTACAACTAAATACCCACTTTTTTTAACCAAGTTATGAACCAAGATAACCAATAAGATCATGTTTTCTTCTTCTTCAATTCTACCCTATTTTTTTGTATGACTGCGCTATGCACTTTACCCACAATACTATCCCATCCCACCCTTTGCTCTCTCTAAAATATAGAAAGAAATATAACATAGCATGCAGTTAGAGATAGTGTCTTTGATTGACTAATCTCCTTTCTTCATCTACTTCATACGCTATTTTACTTTAAGCTTTTGCATGCTGCTTCTTTAATGTATATACATATGCAACTCATACATCATTGTTTAATTTCTTTCTTTATACTACTAACTAGCTAGGAGCAGGTCCACAATACACAACACAACTCAAATCTTTTTAGTATCAAAAATTATTCGTTCATGTATACCTATTATGAATGTTATGTGATGTACTCAGAGATCTTAGATTTGTGGCCACACGCATCATACATGCACTTGAAGATATTACCAATTATACCGATCATTTCCGTTGTTTTCATGTCAAGAAAGATTACAAAACCAAATTAATTATGACGATCAGGTGGTCCCTACAAATTATATGATCACTATCATTTTACAGTTTAATAGGCTCATCATTGGATGAATTGTGTCTTGTTTTTGTAAATTTAATTTTCATTTCCAGTCATGATACCCATTTACCGTTGTATCTTTAACACACATGGATATCAAATATTCTACATTGCGATGAAAATGCTAATGCATTTAGAAATGATATAACTATCAAATTCATATGTATTAGAACAATCCAATTAACTTTGACTACTGTTCCAGGCTAGTTATATGTTGTATGTATGTTTATTTGGTCGGAATATGAATTCATCTTCATTGTACATAAGAAGGTTATGGACATGTCGAATTTGTGCCCATGGTTGTATGTAACTTTTTCGGGTGGGGGATTAACAAAATATTAGATACACATTTTAAAGCAGCATCATCAAATTATACATATATTCAAGGGTATTATTATCTTTGGTCATCAACAACAAGAAGAAAACAAAGGAGAAAGTCATTGCAGCATCATCCCCTCGGTTGATTTTTTGCTCTGATATCATGATATTTTACTTTTTGATGTCTATTTTGTCAATATACTAATTGGACATGGTTATGCTAGTTTGATGGGAATACGTATCAATTAATAATGCATCGTTCTGATCATATTCTCTCTTGATTCTAAGTTGTTTCGCTAATATCTTTTTAATGAAACACTGACAAATTTTTTAATACAACTAATGACTATATATGAAATACTATACCATCATTATGAACTGCATTTCCTGATTAATTAGATCTAAAGCCTGTAGAGCCAGCTAGCATATGTTAAGTGATCTAAGCAGTTTTATCATTGCATCTCATGTGACTGAATTCTGTTATTAAAAATGATCTAAGCATTTTTGTGCTCTTTTTCTTCTTTTGTTTGACAAATTGATGATGAAATATTTAGATTTTTCTACATGGCCAGCGTATTCCATCGGTTTCAAGTCACGCACATACACTAGGGCAAAATAACGATGGAATTAGAAGCAACACCGGGCCACACGAGGAGACTCCCCTGCTGTAGTTTGTCGGATTTGGACTTTTTTTAAAATGTTTTGTAGGATTTATATCTATGTTTTGTAATAACTAAGTGTTTTACAACATATATATTTGACACTCGTTGTAGGACAGTTTATATGTGTTATATATTTTGTTTACTATTGAGTTGTTTTTTGTGATGTGTGACTTTTGGTTGTTGAAATTGATGTTATTATTGATTTTAAGATTTAAGCATTTAAATTTTATATGATTACATGTATTTGTAATATGCAATTAATTACTGGTTTTTCCAATTCCAAATTTTATAATGAAATGCCAAAAAAAAGCATACCTATCGTGGCATTTCTTGGTAAACGCCGCAATAGATACTACTCCTAAAAAAAGTAGTACCCTCTATTGCGGCGCTTGCCAAGTGCCGATGTAGGGTAATAATTTAAAGCAAGCTATTCAGTAAAAGCTATCCCGGCACTTGTGAAACGCCGCTATAGCTCAACTTTTTTTTCAAACATTGAAACGGAAACGCTCCTATAACGGCAGTTTGGCAATTCTGTTATAGGTGGACACCCTATAGCGGCAGCTCCGATATACGCCGCGATAGCCCATATAGCTATAACGACGCACGCTGTAAGGCGTTTTAGGCAGTGATTTCAAAAGCACCGTTAATGGCTATAACAGCTCCAAAAAATACCGCGACAGCCTTGTAAAAGCACTGCGAAAGCCAGTGCATTTTGTAGTGCGAGCACCCCCTTTTTCGCTTGACCGTTTGGGCGACCATCTTCCTCGTCGAGCTCACATTATTTGGGCGACCAAGATAGCTTGGTGAACACATTGGCTTCAGCAAGCAAAGTTATTCGGCGACCACAAGGCTTCGGTGACCACTTGGCTCCAGTGAAAACTAGGTTTGGGCGAGCACTCGAATGTTCGGCGATCATCTTCTTCGGCGACCTCTTCGTCAACCACTTCTCTTGGCGACCAAGGCAATCAAGGTTTCAGCGTGCAAGCTAAGGCGACCAATTTTCGGCGACCAAGTCTTCATCTTCTTTAGCAACCTCGGAGCTTGAGGTGACCAAGGTTGTGGCGACCAAGCTTTGTCGACCAAAACCTTCGGCGAACAAGGTGTTGGCAAGCTCGCGGTTGGAAACCAATGATTTTGTTGTCTTGGGCACAGGCGGAGTCAATGTCTTTGAAGTTGGAGTTAGGCCAAGGGGTCGCCGGAGTTAGGTTGATGTCTTCGTAGTTTGGAGTATGATGAAGTTGTGCTCGAGTTTGAGTCATGGTTCAATTATCTCCGAGTTCGAAGTTAAGTTTGAGCTGGTCTTTGAAGCTTTGTGTAATACCCTGCAAAATAGTATATAACTATTTTGTCTAATAATTGTGCACAAGTGAGAGTTGCACGTGCTAGTGTGTTTTTCTCACTTTAATTGTGCATGAATATCTCAATTATGATTGAGATAGAATAGAAACAATTGTTTGGGCTCAAGCCAACCTTACCTAAGTTGGAGCAACAAGACAATCACTACTACACTTGTGCATGTTGTAACATGACACTACAACAACAACAAAATTTTAAAATGGGAGAAGAAGAGTTGGCCGGCCTTGGGTTTGGAGGGAAAAGTTTTGTTTGATTTTGTAGAGTGCCTAGCGGGTATCAAGCTTGTGAGGTCCCAAGAAATGCACTTGAGTGCTTTGTAAACCCAGAAGCAACCCTTCAACTCCACCCCCCCACCCCCCCCTCTCCTCCATAGCCAGCCATTATATGGAGGCTTATAGCCAACCCCCAAATCATGTTTTGAACTCATTTTCCACTCCAAAAACCCCTAGTTCAGATGATGTGCTGTATGGAAGAAAAAGAAGGCAAGGAGGTGCTTTAGGAAGGGTTCAAGAAGCTTGAAGGAAGGCTAGGAGCTTGGAGAAGTAAGAGCAAAATTGGTGGTTGGAGTACTTGTGCTAGCAACTTCTCATTCATGGTGGATGTCTTCTAAATTCTTTTTGTTTGTGTATGAGCTAAAATATGAAGTAGGTTGTATGGTATGTTAACAAGATATGATTGATTCATGATGAAGAATAAATAATAAGAAGCTAGAAATTGAAGAAATTATTGGCATAATAGTTGTAGTTTATTCTTGTTGATAAATCTACTTATAATAGAGCATCATGCAAAAATATTCTTTTAAGACGACTAATATCACGCTAAAAAGAGTTGTTAGAATGATTCGATTTCAGTTTTGAACCAATAGCATGAAAATTAGTAGGAATTCTAATTCGAAGTATTAATTGTGTATACAAAAAGTTATTGTTTTTGTTCTTGTTCATAAATTCATCATTTGGGCATATTGTGACATACAATTTACAGTTTAACTATTTATTTCCATGCTATAATATCTTAGATAGACTTGAGATTTGTTAAGCTAAGAACATGAAGCATGAGTAAAAAAATTAGCTCATAACAACAAGATTAACGGAGAAAGTTAGTTTTATTTTATTTTTTGCATGAAGATTATCATTTCTTTATGTTTGTAAAGAACTAATAACTCACTTGAAATCTAAAATTAGCATGCTATTGGACTTGGGTATTAGTATGAAGCAAATGCATGTGAAAATAGATGATATTTAAGTGCAAGAACGCAACAAACATATATGCATGTTCGCTGTTTTGAATAAATCGTTTACTGTATGATGAAAGAATTTCATTCGCTATTTGTGATGATTGTGTTGTCAATTTAGGGGATTTAAAGACCTCATTTCTAGTTTAGTATGTTTTGAAAATGCATGTTTGAATTGATGCATGATGAGGCTCAAATAGCCCATGAGACGAGTTAGAAAAGAACTCAAGAATGATAGTTTTTGTTGTATTTTTAGTTGCTATTTTTGGATTGTATAGTCACTGTTTTAGGGTGTTTATTCACTCTTTTTGTAAGTTTATCGTGTTGTTTGATGCCCCATTGAATGGTCCTGAGTTTAGGGTTTATTAGCCCTTGATTCGGTTGCAAATAGGAGCTCAAATAGTCAGTTTATTCGTTGTTTGAGCTATCCTTTGCTAATTGGAAATTGCTCGTTGTTCGTGCAATTTCATCACTCTTTTGATGCACTAATGACACTCTCTAAGACCCTAATTCACTGTCAAATAGTGTAGTAATATGAAACCTAGCTCCTAGCTTGCCAACACTTGATTCGGAGTAGAATAGGAGCTCGAATGTCAAGAATGTGCTGTGCGGAGCTATTTCTGTATGCTATTTTTGCTCGTTGTTCAGGGTCGAGTTGCTTGCTGTTTTTAATCTACATCTTGTTGGGAAGACCACTAAGGAGTTGGAGTTCAGTAGAACCCAAGAAGAGCTTGTTTGCGGTCCGAAAATGTGTTTGAAACATCGAGCGAAGAGGGGCGAGATGGCAGCTAGATGGGAGCTCGGGTTGTTGTTGTTAGGCCGAGTCTCAGCCAAGTTTGGGCCAGCTTTGGGCATGTTCGGGATGTCAAGTTAGGCCTGTTTGGGGTCGGAATAGGTCTTGATCAACTTGAAATTGGTGCATAACAATTAGAACTATATGTGAGTCATAAATGTTGAAATCACTTGGAACTCTAGTATAATAATTGGTCAGTTGTATTAACTTGAAATGAGTGATTAAAATCTAAGTTAGGACTCCAATTAGAACAGTAGATCGAATTGTAAATGAATTAATGAAATGTGAGGCAAGAGTCGCATTTGGTTAATAGAGTAGACTTCTACGAGCAAGAATATCGCTTAGTAACTCAATTAAGTTAAGGAATTTTGTAGACTAATAAGAAGTTAGAATCAAGAGTGTGGGGTTAATTGTCTAATAAGTGGTGAGTCTAAGATTGTGTTCATTGATGCTAGATATGGTAATAATAGAAAGAATTAAATTGAGTAATCTATTTAATAATGGATTGATTTATAAATTCTAGAATTTAACAATACTCTCTTGTTTATGCTTCCTAATAAGTTGAGTCACCGTATGAGATGACTTGGTCTGTAGATAATGTATCTTTATTTATAAGCGGGGTTCTAGAGGCTAGGAAGGCCCAAGGTACTGGCAATGCTGAGTTTTTAAGATGCAGTGTTCGGCCTAGTATGAAGAGTTGCCCGTTGTTGACGTAAAACCGGTAGGGTACGCTAGCTCTAGGCCGCGTTATTGATGTTTGTAAGGATAGGCACTAGTTGGGTATTGTGCTCGTTTGTCAAGCGGACACTGCGGCATTGTCTTGACTCTTAATTTCTAGGATCTAGTGTGAAAAAAGGGAGGCAGACGTATGGGCCGAAAACTCCTGTCAGAGCTTAGGGGATGGACCCCTAAGCTTCTTTCTATGTTCTATATTATCAATATGAATAGGGAGTAAGAGTTTAACTCTTAGTCTCTTGGCGGAGTAGGGGAAGGCCTATCGGTCTGCCTTATGTTCGTGATAATTTTTTGATAGGGTCTAGAAGTTGAGAGAGACCACTGGTTTCGGTAAAGCTGAATGTTCACCGGCATGTCTGGAAGTGGATAAAGATCACTGGTCTTGAGCGGAGTGGAAAGAGACCACCAGTCCAGAGTAGAATGGAGTGATCAACGGTCCGATCAGGAGTGGAGAAAGACCACCGGTCTGACTGCAGAAGCGGGGATGGACTACATGTACTGCAAACTTTACCAGTCACTAGATAAATGTCAAAAACAGGTGTCGAGCCCCGTTTCCTAGAAAGGAATACGGAATACGGATACGCGACAAAGTCCACAAGAAATAAACAAGAAGTAAACAGGAAATAATCATCCACGCATGCATGAAACAAATTAATATAACCAACAAAATTACTTGAAAAAAAAAACATAATTCTCGAATAATCAGATCTGGAAATAACAAGTCACATGTTCTGGGACAAAAGTGTCCAATACAAGATTCAATTAGCAATAAATACAACTTATTCAAAACTGGAAATAAACTCAAGCAGGAACTCTAGCCAAGTCTAGAACACTTGGTCACTTACTCCTTTGATCAGCTGGTCACCAAAGTATGCAAATTTAATGATTTGCAGGAAAAAGGAAAAACAGGAAACAATACACTCAGAAGTGCAAGTTACAGACCGCATGTAGTGCAGGCAACAAGTACGCAAAACAGATAAATAAAATACGGAGTAGCAACAAGAAGCAAGTACTGAAGTAAGCATGGAAGGAATGAGACAACAAAATAGAGCTGTAATATCCCGGTTGGATATTATGTTTGTACTAGGTTTGCCCGTTGACACGTGCCTACGGCACGTCTTCGGAACAGTGCACCTAGTTTGATTATATAAAAATAGTTTTGGAGGTTCAGCAAATTAATTGAAGTAGTAAACATTAGAAAACAGTATATCTACCTTTAAGCTCAACCATCGCCTTCTTGATCATTAGCTTGAACTTACTTGGAATGAATATAGTTTGTTAGAAACACTCCTTAGAGTTTTTTTAACTTCAGCAACATTTTTAGATACTTGTAATCATTGTGAAAGGACATTATCATATAGGTTTTATAGAGATTACTCTAATCCCATAACCAATATGAGCATGCCTAAATACAATGGTAATTCAAGTGCAGGTGTGAAGGTATCTACAATACCAATAATCTAAATATTTGTTTGTCTGAGACTCAGTTTGCAATTAAAATACATCTTATTATTATTTCAACCAAAATGAAATACATGAAGTTCTCAAAACTCTAATCCAAGCTAATCATTTCTTTTATCTCCACTTTGTCTTCCCATTGCACATTTATAAAAAAAAAATCAAAATGGATAAATAAAAAATTTACTTTAGCTGTATTTTTTGAGTGGAGAGTTTGCACCCTCCACTGGTAAACTCCAGTCATCCCAATCCTATATATCCAAACATACACTAAAAGTTCTTATATATTATATTATCCTTGGTTTCTACTTCACGATAATATTTTCTCTTGTAGTAAAGAAATTAATGTTGCATATTTGCCAAGTTATTTTAGGTTGTTGGTCAGCTTACATGTCCTGCTATGGTTTGGAAGCCCAAATTGAGGCCACCAAATAATCCATCTCTCACTTGCGTACACCTTAAATCAAAAGCGATAAAAAATCATCAAATAAATCACTAAATTAAAATTTTTTAAACCCAAAAATAAAACAATCAAACCTATCTAAACTTAGATCCCACGCACACACAAAATTTGAGTCAGCAAAAAAATGAGTAATCCCCCGCACAAACAAAATTAAAAATTAGAATGAGAATTCTGTTAATGAGATGAAATTAGAGTCATCGCATCGCATATAGAGGCTCGTGATTCGGTGGAGGGGAGTCGCCGATACGGAGTTGCTTGATATTCACGCTCGATTTGGTGGAGGAGAGTCACCGATACGGAATCAGCAGCGGATCAGATATCGGCGACGACCTCTTGATTGGGGTTCGACATTGAATTTAGATTTGTATTTGCTTTAAGATTTTCAAATTTTCAAAATTTCAAAATTTCAAAATTTCAAAATTTTATATTTTAAATTTTAAATTTTTTAAATTTTTTTATTTTTTTATTTTGAAAACTTTGAAAATTTTAATTTTTTTAATTTTAAAATTTTAATTTTTTTAAAAAATATTTTAGTTTTTTTTTTTAAAATTTTTTTTATAAGTTTTTGATATTTTTTGTTATTTTTGAATTATTTTTAAAGTTGTTAAATTTTTAATTCTTTCAGTTTTTAGGTTTGTAAGTTTATAAGTTTTTTTATTTTTATTTTTATTTTATTTTTATTTTATTTTTTTTTAAATTTAATTTTTTAAATTTTTTGAATAGGAGAGAGAGAGATAGAGTGAGAAATAATTAAATAAATAAAGGAGTTTTTTGGGTGGGGGATTTGAATTTGAGTTTTGCAGGGAAACTTTTGGGGGGAAAATGTTTTTTGAAAGGCTAGATCTAGGCCTTTGATTTTTGGGGGATTTAAGGAGAGCCACTTGATAGCTTTCTTTGTGTTTTATTATATAGATTACTATTTTTAAAATTAAAATATTTTTATAGAAATTACTTAGTTTTACTAATAAAAAGTTATATGTATACATATACGAGTAAGTATATATATGTATTGTATCGGTTTTGTGCACTTGTACAGAATCCTGTAAAATGCGTTTTTGAGAAAATGTCTGAAATATCCGAGTCTGATATTAAAAATTATTATTTTATTATTATTTTATTTTTATTTTCAGAATTGAAATATTTTTGGTGGATATTACCCGGTTTAGTTAATAAACATTATATATATATACCAGTCTGTATACATCTGTATTGTATCACATTGGTACTGAAA
Source organism: Hemerocallis citrina (assembly GCA_017893485.1). Taxonomy (NCBI): domain Eukaryota; kingdom Viridiplantae; phylum Streptophyta; class Magnoliopsida; order Asparagales; family Asphodelaceae; genus Hemerocallis; species Hemerocallis citrina. The sequence goes on from CM030368.1 coordinate 59,613,869, forward strand.
TCTTCCGAGCCGGTAATAAAATTATTTTTTATTATTACTTCTGAATTAAAATATTTTTGGTAGAGATTATCCTTTTTGACTAATAAAAATTATCTATATATATAGATGTATTTACGTATATGTATCATATCGATTTCATACGTTTGTACGAAATCATGTAGTATGTGTTTTGGGAAAAATACCTCTTATTTCTTATCAATCATGATCAAATGGAGGGTAGGAATTAGATTAGGGCGTGATTGCAATTTAAATTTGCAAATTAACCACCCAATTGTTTTAACCATGAAAATGAGAATAAGTGGCTCTTTTCTCAACCACAAACCCAACCCCTCCTCTCCTATAATCCCCCCCCCCCCCCCTCCACCCCCTACCCCATTGGCCGACCACACATCTCCAAGGGAAAGAAGCCCTTTCATTTTTGTTTCCTCCATCCCTTCTCACTTTCATCTCATTCTACTTCTTTACTTGTTTTAATTTTTAAAAAAAATTGAGAAGAAAAGAAAAGAAAGAGAGATTAAATCAAAAGAAAGAGTGGGTTCATTTGTGAGGTGTTCATGAAGTGGAGCAAGAACAAGGAGAAAGGAGGAGAAGAAGATAGCTAGTTCTTCCTAGACTTTAGGTGGGGTTCTTAACTCAAATTGTTATTTTGTTATTTTATTTGCTTGTTATGTGAACAAATTGGACTATTTTCATGTGCATATTGGAGAACTTGGCCTAGAATAAAATGCGTATGAAGATTGAAGTAGTAGAACACAAGTAAAACCCTAAAGATCCAATCTTAGTAACTAGTATGTTGTTTTATGCTTATGAATTAGGGAAAAAGGGGTATGAGCAAGTTGCTCATATCCCTTTTACCCTATGAATTAATTACTTGTGCTAAAGTTAGAATTTTGACTCCAAATTAATTTGATAGCTTCTTGTATGTGTTACTACCATACTCTAATTTTTGTAGATTCTTTTAGGTTTATTTGATAGGTCAAACAAACGTTTCCCCCAAAACAGCGAGCTTTTAAGCAAATCGCTGTTTTGTTATTTTTGCATATGTTCAAAGAGCTGAGATTTAAGTTCCATAAGAAATCTGAAAAAGTGGTCAACTAGAAAGTTGTAGTAGATGTTTTTCCCTTTCCAAAATGTCCAATTTTTTTAGATTCCGATAAACGGAGTAGGAGTTATGACCTTTACAGGTCACAACAGCTAGCCTTTTGGCTGAAGCTTCGCTGTTTAGGTTGTTTGAGGTTTTTCTACCTCTTATTGACTGAATCTGAGAAGGTTGTCAACTAAAGAGTTGTAGTAGATGTTCTCCCCTTTCCAAAATTTCCTATTTTGTTAGATTTCGATAATTGGGGTAGGAGTTATGACCTTTACAAGTCACAATAGCTAGCCGTTTGGCTGAAGCTTCGCTGTTTAGATTATTCGATGTTTTTGTACCTCTTATTGACTGAATTTGAGAATGTTGTCAACTAGAGAGTTGTATTAGATGTTCTCCCCTTTCCAAAATGTGCTATTTTGTTAGATTCCGATAAGCATAGTAAGACTTATGACCTTTACAAGTCACAGCAGCTAGCCAATTGGCTGAAGCTTCGCTGTTTAGATTGTTTGAAGTTTTTGTACCTCTTATTGACTGAATCCGAGACAGTTGTAAACTAGAGAGTTATAGTGTAGATTCTCACCTTTCCAAAATATCCTATTTTGTTAAATTCCGATAAGCGGAGTAGGAGTTATGACCTTTACAAGTCACAGCAGCTAGCGTTTTGGTTGAAGCTTCACTGTTTAGGTTGTTCGAGATGTTTCTACCTCTTACTGACTGAATCTGAGAATGTTGTCAACTAGAGAGTTGTATTATATGTTCTCCTCTTTCCAAAATATCCTATTTAGTTAGATTCCAATAAGTGGAGTAGGAGTGATGACCTTTACAAGTCACAGCAGCAAGCCGTTTGGCTGAAGCTTCGATGTTTAGATTGTTCGATATTTTTGTACCTCTTATTGACTGAATCTGAGAAAGTTGTTAACTAGAGAGTTATAGTAGATTTTCTCAACTTTCCAAAATTTCCTTTTTTTTTAGATTCTGATAGGAGGAGTATGAGTTATGACCTTTACAAGTCACGACAGCTAGCCTTTTAGCTGAAGCTTCGTTGTTTAGATTGTTCGAAGTTTCAATAACTCTTATTGACTGAATCTGAGAAGGTTGTAAACTTGAGAGTTGTAGTAGATGTTCTACCCTTTCCAAAATGTCCTATTTTTTTAGATTCCGATTAGCAGTGTATGAGTTATGACTTTTACATGTCACATTAGCTAGCTTTTTGGCTGAAGCTTTGCTGTTTAGATTGTTTGAAGTTTTTGTACCTCTTATTGACTAAATCTGAGAATGTTGTCAACTAGAGAGTTGTAGTATAAGTTCTCCCTTTAGCAAATGTCCTATTTTGTTAGGTTCTGATAGGCGTAGGAGTTATGACCTTTACAAGTCATAGAAGCTAGCCGTTTGGCTGAAGCTTCGCTGTTTAGATTGTTCGAAGTTTTTGTACCTTTTATTGACTGAATCTGAGAAGGTTGTAAACTAGAGAGTTGTATTGGAGGTTCTCACCTTTCCAAAATGTCCTATTTTGTTAAATTTCGATAAGCGGAGTAGGAGCTATGACCTTTACAAGTCACAGCAGCTGGTCTTTGGCTAAAGCTTCGCTATTTAGATTATTCGAAGTTTTTGTACTTTTATTGACTGAATATAAGAAGGTTGTCAACTAGAGATTTGTAGTAGAGGTTCTCTCCTTTCCAAAATGTCCTATTTGGTTAGATTCCGATAAGCGGAGTATGAGTTATGATTTTTACACAGTCACAACAGCTGGCCCTTTCGACTGAAGCTCGCTGTTTAGGTTGTTCAAGGTTTTTCTACCTCTTACTGACTGAATATGAGAAGGTTGTCAACTAAAGAGTTGTAGTAGATATTCTCACCTTTCTAAAAAGTCCAATTTTGTTGAATTCCGTTAAGAGTAGCATGTTTAATTGCTTCTAGGTTGTTAGAAGACTTTCATTTTGCTTTTATGTATAAAAGATCAAGTTTTGCTAGTAGCATGTTATTTCGCTTCTATGTTGTTAGAAGACTTTTATGGTTGCTTCTATATGATTCATTTATCGCATACATAGCCAGATGTCTTGTATGTAAGCTGTTTTGCTCGTATGTAACTTATTAGCTAGTACGCAGTTGTTGTGGTCGTCTAGGGTGATATCATTGACCTAGGGGCCATTGACCATCAAGATATGTATTTATTTTACTCCTCATGGACTATGGATAAATCACCCCTCATGTACCATCTGATCTTAACTGGTGTAGGTTGATCGCGGACAAGGGGTATAGACGGAATCCAGGTTCATGCTAGTAACATGCGAATACGTTCGTATTGCCAGGGTCTTAGATCGATAGGCTATGAACAGGATCCTTAGGGATTTTGGTAAGTCTAGGTTAAGTACCTAGTAGAGTTATCTCGCAAAGTCTAACTTAAGACCAAGCATGTTGTGTTAGTACTGTTGTCATCCCTCGGATGGTTTAGGGTTAGTGATATTGTTAGGGTAGTAACTTATGGCTATTACTACTTAACGTTTATTTATTATCATTTAGCCAAAGGGAAAGAGTTAGTATTAAGGGTGATGCCTTATGATCCGACCTATTCTATAGGCCAACACTAGGTTGTGTTATTGGTTGTAACCTTCCTATCAAAGGGATACGGTCTATGCCTTCTCACGAGTTGGGAGCACGAGATCCGTATCTCATCTGTTAATTTCTAAAGTGTCATGATAAAGGCGGAAAATTTCCTGTCGGAGCTAGGGGATGGACCCCCGGAACTCCGTCATGTTCTATATCAAGAAAGGCGAACAGGTTATAGACTACGGTCTATAAGCTAGGGGGCCACAGGGGATGCTTCGAGCTAACCTGTGTTGTGGTTAACTCCGAGGGTTCGTCAGATTTTTAAGTGAGGTCCACGCTGGGCAATAGTGGCAAACGGAGACACCACTATATGACTGCGAATGGCAGGATTAGACCGTTTCAGGGCAACCTCAACAGTCACGCTGTATCTTCAGAAACAAGTTTAGTACAAGAGTGGAATTTATTGTGCGGGTTCAAATCCCTATATATGAAGAAACGGCTTGTTATGGGCGTATGTAGTATAGGCTGCATACTGTTCCGGAGACTTCCTTGCATTAGAATAAGTGCATCATTGCATTGGTTAATCTTGCATTAGAGTCTAAGTCATAGCATACACAGACACATCAATTACATATACACTTTTCTCTTTTCATCAATCTGTTTGTTTAAAGTTGAGAATCGCTGCTAGTTATCTGCCTTAAAGTATCAGTATATGTACTGACGTCCCCACTTCAATAGGTACTGGATTGCAAAACTACAGGTACAGGATTTAGAAGGACTTAAGGCAAGAGAAGCAAAGTGTTGACTCTTATTTTCAATTGTAACTTCTGTTGCAATTTATTTTATGTTGAGAAGCATCCAAGTGAAAGTACCATGTGTTATATATTATTCATTGTACTCTGATGTAATTCTTATTAAAAGTTTGTAACACTTGGGCTTCTATGATATTATTGTAACACTGATGTAATGTATTGCAATTTTATAACATTCGAAATTGTAATACATTTGTGTTGAACAAAAAGTTATAAAATTTTCTGCTTTTTTTGTGTATTGTGGCTAATTGAAGGAAAAGATTCTGGCTTATGTCACGGTTTCCCAGTGTATGGAAATTAGGGCATTACAAGAGCAACTAATTCTTAATCAAGAAATAGAATCAAGTAACATGATAAGATAACAGGTTGCAAGTAGCATGTAACAAGTAGCATGCAAGCAAGTAACAAGTAACAAGTGTCGAGTATCATGTACAAGTATGGGAATGTGCAAGTAATCTTGTTATTTTCAAGTCTTGTATCTAATCCTATCTAGGTAGCACTTCATGCATCCAAAATTTTACTACATGGTTGCTACATTCAGACAAGTTGCGTTTAGATTTTGTAGTTGATTATATAGGGTTGTGTACTCAGGTTTCAAGTATCAAGTAGTCACGTGTCAAGTAGAAAAGTGTCAAGTAGTCAAGTAGAAATGTGTTAAGTAGTCAAGTGTCAAGTAGTCAAGTATCAAGTAGTATCTACGAATCTCCTCCGAGTACACCTCTCCTATAGGAAATTACGTAGTCGGGTAAGCAAGTGGGAAACACGGGCCCCCTTCTAAGTACACATTTCTGTATTTTCCACTACTAGATCTTTCCCTTTAACCCCGACTTGATTACTTGTTATTATTATTAAAGCATGCATGAACGTGCATGAACAAGGAAAGAAAATATGACAAGAAACAAGAAACAAGTTCAAGTTGGATAGAAGACATGAACGGGTGATAAAACAACCTATGTTAGTTGGAAACAACGAAACTTTCAATTCGAAACAGCAAGATGTTGCTGCACTAAAACTGAGATTCCTGTTGTCACATGAATGAAAACCTGGATCTGTCAGAAATTCTGGAAACTAGACTCTCTGCCGAATCCAGTACATATAAACAAGTCATATAAAAACTCTAGCAACAGGGTTCAAAACAGCATTTTATACAGAATTTATGTTCAGCCAGAATTGCAAGTTTTTATAAGCATGAAAAAGGTATAAAAACACCACAATTACATCTAGGAAAAATCTGGAAGGTTCCCTAACATGTTTAGTCTCAACATATAAAATTTCATAAAGTTCCATTACAGATAGCATAGTCGATTTAATTTGGAAAACAGATTGATGCAGCAAATTTATGAATCTAAAATTTTAGACACAGCAGTACTAAAACTGTGATAAATGAAAAAATACAACTCGAAATCCAAATCCATAAAAAGGGTTGTAAAACAGACATACCAGACTATATTTCATATTCACAAAGTTTTAATCAACAGTGACTGGGATCATGTTGAAAATAGAGTTCTTCACAAAACAATATGCAGTTTGGAAATATATTGGTTTACTTCACAAGCATGAAATAAGTTATAAGAGTCATTAAACAATTCTACAAAAGTTAGGGGTTGATCCCAGTCATCTCTAGACGTACCCAGAATAATATTAAATAAAAATTTTACTTTAAACATTAGTTTTAAAATAATAAAACATGCAGCGATCTCATAAATCAGAATCTAGAAATTATGACATAGCTGCAGCAAAACAGCGATAACTCACACATCAAAAAGCGAAATTGTGATCCGTCGAATGTTCTGAAAAATAGACATCGAGGCCTACCAACCATATTCACAAAATAATTCATTTCACTGGCCTTAACAGGGTTTAAATTGTTGTACCAAATCAGGGCAGCAGCAAAACGAAATTTCTTTCATGCATTTAATCAAACAACTCATCTACAATATATCCAAATTAGAGTATGATGTAAAACATGATATATTAGATATTCAAATCAACATGGCATGAGTTTTAACAAGTCCACTATGAGATAACACATCTAGCACATCAATCATTTAACAAAATCCACAACATACAATAGATCATGAAAGAGCATATATATATTTATCAAGAGTCTATCTAGATTACCTCCACTTTAATCCATATTGCCAGCTCAAGCTCTCACAAGTTCCAGCCCAATTACAGCCACGCGATTGGTCCTCGTCTTCTACTCCTTTTTCTTCTTCATTTTTCTGACAGTCGAACCGACTTCCAAATCAACATACTCTGATATACTCTCTCCCTTCTCGGCTCCGATCCGGCGTCTCCGTCCTTCCGTTCTCCCCTCTTCCTTCACCAAAGTTTCTCGCCTTGCGATTCTCTCCATACCCTTTTCATCCGAGCTCAGATCTTGCAGTTGGTGGGGCTTACCTCCGCTCCCCCCTTCTCTTCGTCATTCGCTTCGTTGTCGGTTTTCGAGCTTTCTCCCTGTGGCCGCTCGCCGTCCTCCCCTTCCCTGCTCGGTCCCTCAACCAAGTCAGAGCGCCTCTCCTTCCGTTCCCTGGTTTCCTTCTTCGCGGTGGTCTTTGGAGTGATCGTTCGCTTCCTCTCTCTCCCAGTTGTCGTTTCTCAGCGGTGCTCGAGCCAGCGCTGTCCTTTTTTCGGTGGGGTGCTCCTTTTCGGTGGAGTGCGCCTTCTCCCAGTTGTTAGTCCCCTGTTCGGTGGGGTGCTCCCTCCTCAGCACTGTGAGCCTTCTTAACCTTTTTCTTTATTTTCATTTGTTGATCTGTGTTTTCTCGTTTAGCTATTTTTGTGCGTTTCTTGCGGTTCCGACTGCTTAGCGGTCGGTGGTCTTGAGGAGTCTCTACTCCTCCGAGTGTGCTCTGTGCGTGTTGGAGTTCGTTTTTTGGTCGTACTCCTCCCTAGAGAGGATTGTGACTACTGCGTTTTTCTCTTTCGGTGTCTGGTTTCATCCAGAGACACGCCATTATCTTCTCGTCTTCTCCAATTCTCTTCCCCTCCTTTCTCTCCTATTCTGGTTTGGGCCTCATTCTTTCTTGGCCCATGGCACATTCGTGGGTTGAGGTCGTTAAAAAAAAAAAAAAAATAGAGACCTCGATATTTCTAAGCACTTAGAGGCTACCTCTTTCTCTACTTCCCGTTCCCAGCCCACTAAGTTTTCGGATTTGGGCCGGGCCTATCCGGTGAAGATTCCACTCTCGAAGCTTCCCTCTTACACTCCCTCCTCTAATTCCCGCTCTTCTCTTCTCACCTGTTCATCTTCCCCTAATTCCTTCTCCCTCTCTTATCGTTTCTGGCCTACTTGTTTCCGCTGCCTCGAGCGTGGCCACATTAAATCATCTTGCCCCAACAAAATGAAATGTATCTTCTGCCTAAAAGAGGGCCATGTGCAACAGCGCTGTTTTGCTCTTCAAAAAATTTTGGGCCTTTCTATCGGAGCTCCGATCTCCGATCAAATCCTCAATGCCGTCGACCTCTCTGATCTTCGCAAAAAGATTCCTCATTCGGTTCCTTCGATTGCTCGAAAGAAGTCTGCTTCCCCCAAACCCCCCCTCCTTCCAACGCCTTCTCCTTCCCTTCGCATCTCCGACCATGCTCAGGAGTCGAAGCAGCCTCGGTCTAGCCATCCTCTTCCTCTCCCCTCTCAGCAAGTTACCAAAGTTTTCGTCCCTAAGTCCATTCTGTCTGATCGCCTAAAGTCCTACAGTATGTATGGAGCGATTTCTTTCTCTGGAGGTGTGGTTCCTTTCTTTACTCTCAACTCCTTCCTTAGCAACTTCTGTAATATCAAGGATTGGGATTGGGTGCTTTACAATTGCTCCAACGGCGATATGGTTATCCGTTGCCCCTCTCCTAAAATTCTTGAAGATTTGATCGCGTCGCCTGCACTATCTATCGGATCTATCCATCTCTCTGTTCGCCAATGGGTGCAACTTCCACCGATTTCTCAGGGTTCGGATTTGGTTAACACTAAAGTCTCTTTAGTGGGTTTGCCACCGTTCTGCGACTCTCCCCACTCACTTAGGGAGGTTGCCCTTTGCATTGGTGAGTTGGTGAGCATTTCTTCCAAAGTTTGGTTAGCCTCTGGCTCCGTTCAAATTGAAGCTGTCTTCCGTTGTAGCAAATCCCTTCCCCGTATTGAGGCGTTTTCTTTATCTGATGGCTGCTTATCTTTCTCTGTGTCCGCACACTATCACGATTCTGCTTCCTCCTCTGCTGTTTCCCCTGCCTCCTTAGCCGAGACTCCTATCCCGAGCTTTGCAGCTGATCCGAAAGCCTCTTTTCATCCGGGGATTGCCTCTCCGGCGTTTTCTTCTCCTCCTGCAACTAAAACTCCTCGCGGAGCCTCTGCGAGGAGTCAATTCCCTCCCCGTCACAGGACGGTTTCTCACCCATCAGCAACTAAGATCTCTCCTTCCAAACCTCCTAACCTGGTGTGGATTAACCCTGATATTGCTAAAGTTTCGTCTCCTGCTTCTCATGCTTCTCCGGTTAAACCCACCACCTCCCCTCCTCCGAAAATTGTCCAGTCTTCTGCCCCCTTAGCAGCGTCGGCTCCTGCTATCTCCTCTGTCGTTGCTAAAGGCAAATTGTCTCCTTCTCCTTGGCCTGCGTGGGAGGTCAACCCAAACTTTGCTTCGGATTGGGAACAATTTATCCAGGTCGCTCATTTTCCCACCCCCAAGCGTGCGGAACCAGCCTTCGAGCAGGCCATCCTCAAGGCCTCCAAGTCGTCTAAAGCTCCTTCCTGGATTGACCAGGATCCTCTGCTTCTGGAAGAGGAAGAGGATCTTAATAATGCGTCGAAAGACAAACTGGTATGTTTTTATACATCTTCCATTCTTTCAGATTTCTTCATTCTCATTTACGGTTTTTGCTTATTTAAATTAATTCGCCTAGCTGTTTTAGTACATTTAGTTAACATTTCTCACCGGGACTTTCTCCTATGTATTCCTGCTAGTCTTGGACCTTTATATCGGGTGGGGTATTATCCCACCACCGACATAAAGTATCTAAGCTCCTTAGAGTCTCAGACTCTGTTCTCTCCTCTTTCTCTTCATTATCGCAAAAAGACGGGTTTATCAGTCTCGCTTTCCCCCGTTACTTCCCGACTTTCCTCTTCTAACTCCTCTCCTCCCCTCTCTTCGGGTTCTTTACTATCGATCAGCATTGATGCGGTACCTTGTTATTCTTCTAAACGTACTCCTCGTTTCATTAGAACCAGCGCTCGGCTGAGGGGCTTAAAAAAGAATAGGCCGTCGGTTCCCAGTGCTCCGTTTGATAGTGAGTCTTTCCCAAGCGGAGACCTCTCCTCTTCCTCGATTTCCTCATCAGCAGTCCTCGCTGATTCCAACAACCAGTTAGGATCTCTTTACCTCCCCATATTCGACTCGCTTTCCGATGGTGAAATTAGTTCCCTAGCGAGTAATATGGGTTTTCTCCTTTCCCCTTTCGACTCTCGCAATATCTGCTCCATTAGGAACTTGGAACGTCGTAGAGTCAGGGAGCATAGTCAGCCCAATGATTAGTTTGTCATGGAATATTCGGGGTTTACATTGCCCGTCTAAACAACGAGCTATTTTTGACCTTATCTCCTCCTCCCGTTGTGACTTAATTGCCATCCAAGAATCTAAATTGGATTCTCCTTCTACCCCTATCTATCGGAATCTTGGTGGGTCCATTATTTCGAAGTGGATTTCGCTTAATGCTATTGGGACGAGAGGAGGCATTCTCGTCGGATTCAAAGAATCGACCTTCTCTCTTATTGCATCTCATCGCCTTAACTTTTTTCTTATTGTTCAACTTCATTGGACCTGTTTTAATTGCCCGCTCAATGTTATCTCGGTTTACGGTCCGTCCACCGCGGAGAGTCGTCCCTTATTTTGGGAGGAATTCCAATCTTTACAACCCTTCTTAGCTGATCTCTGTTTCTTATGCGGTGATTTTAACGTCACCCGTTTCGCCTCCGAAAGATCATCCACGGTTTTTTCTTTTCACCAATCCGCCCTTTTCAATGATTGTATCCGCAACCTTCAATTGTACGATCTACCGATCGCTGGTAGATCGTTTACTTGGTCCAACCAGCGTCATCCTCCCTCCCTAGCCAAGTTGGATCGTTTCCTTGTATCTCTATCTTGGATTAACCGTTTCCCCCACACTTTTGCTCGGGCACTTCCTAATCCTGCCTCCGACCATTGCCCAATCTCTCTTTCTTCCAATTTCTCTTTCCATCGCCAGCACAAATTTCGATTCGAAAAATTCTGGTTGCAGGATGAGGTTTTTGTGAGACTGGTGGGCGAATGTCTCGCTGCTGTCTCAGGCTCCTCAGGTTTGGGGAACATTCTCCTCAAACTCCATGCTATCAAACACGGATGCAAAATCTGGCGTTCTGAGAGGCAACAAAATTCTACTTTTCTCAAAAATTTTCTTCTCCACTCTATTGAATCCTTTGACAGGATGGAAGAATTTTCTCCCTTATCGGATGGCGCTCGTGCCGAATGTCTTTCTTGCAAGCAGGACTATGCTAATATCCTTCAGCAAGACCATTCCAAATGGGCCCAAAGGGCTCGTATTAAATGGCTGTATGAGGGCGATGCTAATACTGCTTTTTTCCATCATTTCGCTTCCCATAGGCAACGAAGTAATCACATTTCAGCTCTCTCTGTCCAAGGTAGAGAGGTGTCGTCCGATGGAGAAATCCATCAGGAATTCCTTAATTTCTATAAAAATCTCATTGGTACTAATAAACCCCGTTCTCTTGAGCTTGATTGGCTCCATCTTTATGGAACCCAAACTCACGACCTCTCCTCCCTTGAAGCTCCTTTCACTATTGAAGAGATTCATGCGGCGGTTTTCGCCTTAAAAAGCGATTCCTCCCCAGGTCCGGATGGATTCCCTGCCTTCTTTTTTCAAAAATTTTGGAATTGGCTTAAGGATGACCTCTTCAGATTATTCCAAGATCTCCACCAGGGTCATTTCTCTTTCGACCGCATTAACTACGCTCACATTGTTCTTATCCCTAAAATTGAGGGAGCTTATTTGTTGCCCAATTTTAGACCGATCAGTCTGATTAATACCTCCTTTAAAATTATTATGAAAGTTCTCTCGACTAGGTTAAGTTCCATCATTTCTCCCCTTATTGACCCCGCTCAGTCGGGCTTCATTAAGGAACGTTTCATCCTTGATAGCGTGGCCTCTGCGCAAGAAATCATTTCCCATTGTCATCGTTCAAGGGAGGAGGGTATCCTCCTGAAACTTGATTTCCAAAAAGCTTATGACAATGTCAATTGGGACTTCCTTTTCGATATTCTATCCTTCAGGGGCTTTGGCCCCAGATGGATAGCCTGGATCAAATCCAGTCTTTTCTCTGGCACCTCTGCCATCTTCATTAATGGCTCAGAGGGTCACAAGTTCAAAGTTAAATGTGGCCTCCGTCAAGGAGACCCCCTATCCTCCCTTCTGTTTTCTCTTGTCGCGGACGTTTTTAGCAGACTTCTCAGGAATGCTTGGAACTCGAACATGATTCAGGGTCTGGGCTCTTCCCCCCATTTCGAGGGCGTTCTTAACCTTCAATATGCTGATGACACGATTATTTTTTCCAAGCCGAACCTCCACTCTCTGCGGAACCTGAAACTGCTCCTTTATTGCTTCGAATTGGCTTCGGGCTTATCTATCAATTTTCAAAAATCTTCGGTGATTTGGCTGAGCGGTTCTCCCAACCGTCAGACTGAAGTTTCCCATGTTTTTAATTGCCCCGTTGCCAACTTCCCTATCTCTTACTTAGGCATCCCTCTTAGATGGGGTAAACTTCTCAGAGCCGACTGGATTCCTCTTATTGACAAAGTCGAGTCTAGACTTTCTGTCTGGTCGGGTAAATTCCTATCTCGTGGGGGTAGATTGACTCTTATCAATTCGGTTCTTTCAGCGATGCCTCAATACTTCATGTCTTTCTTTTTCCTCCCCTCCTGGGTGATCAATAGAATTGATCAAATTAGGAGTAATTTCCTCTGGTCGAGTTCCGCCTCCTACAATCCAGGCTCGCATCTTGCCAATTGGAAACTAGTATGCTCTTCTAGAGAGGAGGGAGGACTGGGAGTTTTGAACCTTAGAGATCATAATATCGCCCTTCTTGGCAAGTGGATTTGGAGACTCCACAATTTTAATCACCTACCTTGGATTCAATGTATCAAAAATTACTGATCTTCTTCTAATTGGTGGGAATTCCCTCGTTCGACCTCTCGTTTCGCCTCTCCTTTTTGGAAAGGGGTTTGGAAAGCGTCTAATGCTTTCCTCTGTAGCATTTCTCGCTCGTGCTCCGAAGGGGTTACAGCGCTATTTTGGTCCGACTTGTGGATTGGTAACATTAAACTATCTTCGGCTTTCCCGGCTTTGTTCCGCTTGGCGGCGGCCCCGGCGGCCTCTGTAGCCGATTCCTTTATTGTTATTGATAACGTGAGACATTGGTCCATCCCTTTCATTTCTGAAATCCCCTTTCAGCTCATTGATCAGTTCTATGATCTATTGAGACTCCTGAATGGATTCGTTTGGTTCCCCCTCGAAGGTATCTCCTGGCGATGGACCGCTTCGGGTTCCTTTTCTGTTCACTCCTTTTATCGTTTCCTCAATTCCAGAGGAACGCGTTCTTCGTTATCGCAATTCATTTGGGAATCTTATATTCCTATCAAAGTCAAAATTAATTCTTGGTTAGCCTTTAACAACAAACTTCTCACTGTCGAAATTCTCAACAAAAGAAACCTCGCTTGGGGGCAACTTTGCCCGCTGTGCAACTTGCTCCCAGAAGACAACCATCACCTTTTCACCCGGTGTTCATTCATCCTCCCTCTTTGGAAGATTGTCACTTTAGCTTGGAATCTGAGAGTGACTCCACTCTCATTATCTTCAGTTTGGGCCCTCTCGCCTTCGAACAACATGTTTCGAAGTGCGTGGATTTTATCTATCCATATTGTGATTTGGATCATTTGGAAGGAAAGAAATAGTAGGCTTTTCCGTCATCTATGTAAGCCGATTACGGCTATCATTGACGAGTTCTTTTTTCTTTTTAGGCTATGGGCATCAAGCCCAACCTTCAAAGAGAACGCTGCATTGGCGCTTGATAAACTACAGCAATCTTTTATATGCCTTAAAAATCTTCAGGCTTTATAGTTTCTTGTTATAATCTTCCTCGGCTCTGTTTTCTTTCTGTCTGTCTTTCTTTCTTCCTTTAAGTTCTCTTGTGTTATTTTTTTGCAGGGTTGACTCCGCTCTGATTTGCGCTTGTCCTGGCTGTTTTGGGGTGTCAGTTTGTTCGCTAGCTTTGTCTTTTTGGTCCATCAGTGGACTTTTGGTGGATTCCGGGGATTGGGGCTTGCTTGGCCTGGTCTCAGTGGTGTTGGTTGGCTTTATTTCTTAGTTCTGCTCTTCTTATTCTGGTTGTTTATTTTTGACGTTATTGTCTTGTGGGGTTATTTTGGTTATGTTCTGCTACCCCCTGTTTCTACTTTCCTGGAGCTTAATAGTTCACTTATCCTCTAAGTTATTTTCTTTTTGGCTGTGTATTGCTGTTGATCGGTTTGTGTTCTTCTTTGCTGTATGCGTAGCTGGGTGATGTTGGTTTTTTTTCTGCGTGTCTTTGCTCTTGTTGCATTTTGCTTGTTTCTTCTTGGCTATGCTCTTTATTCTGTTTCTCAGGGTGATTCCCTGGAGCTTTTGAGGCATCTTTCTTGCCTGAGTGGACTATGGCGCATCTGTGGGTCTGTTTTGAGTTTCCTTCTGCCTCTGGCTTTGCGGAGCTCCAGTGGGGGTTCCTTTGCCCCGCGGTTGAATGATTGCCTGTTTCTTAGCAGTTGGTTTGGACCTAGTCCGCGGTGCGCGTGTGCCGCCCGCCCGTGGCTTCAGCCTTGCTGGGTTCTGGCCCAGTTTCGGAAACGTGCTGCCCTTGCGGAGCTCATCTTTTGGTCCTCCCCTCGGAAGATTCGTCTACCTGTTGTTTCTCTCCGTCAGTAGTTGGCTTTCTGTTTTCCGTTTATATATTCTTTTTGGGATGTAAATATCTGTGTATATTCTTGTCTTACTGACTTTATCGTTTTACCACTGGTAAAACCCCTCTTGTAAACTATTACTTATTTATTTTATCGTATGGCTGGAGTCTCTAGACTCTATCCGTTTCATCAAAAAAAGAGTCTATCTAGATCTAAATTTATTTTCATGTAGTGTGTGCGTGTGACGACTTATTGTGATGGATCATGATTACGAATTTATGGAGACGAATCAAGCAATCAGACCAAGATTTTCAAGAGATCATCATGAGAACGAACACAAAAATGGGAGCAAGACTACATGCGGTATTTGTACTTGTATACGAACAAAATAATATATACAAGTTACTTGCCTTGGGTGTAAACAATGAATCCGACGAGAATATAATAACGGGAATGGATCCCGGGCAATGAGCACGAACACAACAATCCACGAACACGAGAGGGCATTGCGGGATTGGAGGTCGATGGCGACACTAGGGCAGTGGAAAGCGGCGGAAGAGGTCAACGGCGGTGCTCGGGAGAACTAGAGGGCGGTGGATCCAGTCGACAGAATGGAAGGGAGAGGTTGCAGGGTGGATGAAGGCCGAGGAGGGCGTGTTGCCGAGGAGGGGGTGTTGCTGGTGTGGGCATTGTGCTCGGGAGGTGGCACGAGGGTGGCGCGGGGAGCGCGCGATGTGGGTGTGCGATGGGGTTGTGGTCGACGGTCGGGGTGGTCGATGGGCACAGGGAAGAGGGGGAGAGATAGTATGGAGAGAGAGAGTTTTTTAGGAATATACACTGTAGGGGAAAGAGAAACAAATTTGATTTTGATTATAATGGGATTTGGTAAGTTAGGATTTGAATAACCAAATAGAAGATCATGGGATTGAGGGAACAGTGATATGCTTGTTAGGCAGATAAAGGTGAACATGAGGAGAGATTTGAAGGAGACTGGGTAATAGAGGATATTGGGTGGCGGGTTTAGGGTCCAATAAGGCAGATTTTAGGGTTTTGGGTCTAAATAGGGTAGATTGGGTTAGAATTCGAATCAATAAGATTGCAAATCACAGAACTAAATCGGCGACAAAAATAACTGGATTTTATTAAGAACGAAGAAACAATTACATGGTTCAGAATGAACAAAAGAATACAATCAGAACAAATACTCAGGGAAAATAAATACAATACAAAAATACAAGAAGGAACACAGGTGTTACAACAGGGACAGGGTACAAGATTATATCTACATTGCGAGGGATCAAACCTTATAAATTGAAAGACGCTGAGAGGTTGTTTGGGAAGTATCTAGTATGGTACGCATAAGGTTCCAAACAAGTTGTAACCTGTGTTTTCCATTTTATGTATTTTGAGTGTATTTTCTTTTCCCATCATTTGATTCTTATTTTATCTCTTTTTGGACCGTATATTGGATCTTCTTTTTCAATGTATTCATTTTATTCGTTCTGTCGTCTTTTATTTAATCTTCCGGATCCCATTGTCTCTTTTTGTGTCGTCTCTGTTTGATCGATGTCCTATTTTGATCCCCTTATTTTAATTGTTCATACCCTATTTATTTACCCATTTTTTTACCAACTCATTTCGTATTGGATCTATTATATTGTTCCTATTACCCTACTTTCTATTTAAAAAAACCCATTTACCCTGTTTAATATCCACTAACTATACCCAATTACATTACCTCCAAATTAATCACACCCAATTATTACCCCAACCCGTTAAGCCATTTTATACACAAAAAACCCATCTGCATACACTTATATCCTATATCTACCCATTATAAACCCAATACCCGGTTGATTACCCAAACACGTACCATGCTCAGCCGTCACCCACCCCTTAACCCTAAAACTCTATATATAAATACACCCATGCATGCTTGTTCATCTCCCAACCATCAGCCGCCTTCCTGTGCTTCCCCTTCTCTCTGTCTCTCCCCTCCTCGCCCTGTGCTGCCCTTCGCCTGGTCGTGCCACCCCGCAGCAACAGCCTGCCCAGCCGCAACTCCCGAGCCTTTTACACACCCCCCGATGCCTCGACCATCGCACTCCTCCCTGGTGCGTCGCGCTGCTGACAGCAACAGCGGCAGCCACCCTAGGCCACTTTTCGTAGTCGTCTCACTCTCCGTCAGCGAAGCACGGCCCTTACGCTACCGTCTCCTGGTGTGTGATTCCGTTGTGCTCGTGGGTTGCTATTCGTGTGCCCACTTCGTCATTCATAGTCGTTCGTTGTGTTCGTTGCCCCTGAATCCGTTCCTGTTATTCTTGCTTCGTCGTTTCTGTCATCGTCTCTGAGGCAAGTAATTGTATTCTTTTCTTTGTGTAATACAAGTACTAAATACCACCTGTAGTGTAGTTGTGTTCTAGAGACAATTCTTGTATCTTGTCTCTATTTTGTTGTCCCTCCCGTAGTTGCCTTATTACACACATGACATGAAATAACTTAGGGATGACCACTTCTTGTTGTATACATGCATGTTGTTCGTGATCCATGATGTGTTGTGTGATCTTGTATGCCTGATGTGTTCGATGTAGTATAACTTGTTGTAGACATGTCAAATACCCCTATACCATGTTGCTTGGACATCTAGTATACCCTATTTCATGTTTGGTTATGTTTTGGATGAGATTCATATGAACTAGTTGAGTTTGTGCACGAAGGATATTTTCTGTTTTGCCGGTTTTCCGTTTTTGTTCAGTATTTTAAACCCTATTAAGGTCAGTATATGAAAATATTTTGTGAATATGAATTATACAGAATTCTGTCTACTTTCCAGATTTTCTGGCAGATTTTGGTTTTGTTTTATGAGCTGCGAGTTATGACTATTTTACTACAGTGGTGTAGAAAAATTCCACATTTCGTTATATATGAATTTTGTGGAGTAAATTATTTTTATTGTGATGTTAAAAGTATTATTTTGATCCAATATTTTGCTGAGTATAACTAGACCTGATTGGGATTAAAACTGAATTTTTGTGGATTTAATTAATGAGTTTTACCAACTATTTATACTTGCAAATAATAACTATAGTAGCAGAATTTCTTTGCTATTCAGTAAAGATACATAATTTGGACCTGATTCTACTTGCTGTTTGAAAAATCTTTCTGAATATGAATTATATCCTGCTGTATCTATTTCACCACCCTTTTGACTGATCTGGATTTCAATTTATATTTTGTGAGATATTTCTGTTTTAGTACTTTAGTGTTTATGTTTTCAGATTTACAAAACTGCCATATCTTGCTGTTTTCTGATTTTACTTGACTATTCTATTTATATTGAAAAATTATGAAACTATATTTTCTAATACTGAACATACTAGGGAATACCTCATATTTTCCGTGGATTTAATTAGTGACTTTTTATGCTGTTTTTCCGTCTATGAATGCAAACTTCTGATTTCTTGCTGAAAATGTTCTCTGGATTCAAACATGTTTTGAGTTATGTTTTTGTGAAATACCATATGACTTATATATATTTGTTGGATTCGGCCGGAAGTCTATTTTCCAGATTCTATGACGGATCCAGTTTGCATCTTTGTAGCAACAGGAATTCCAGATTTAGTGCAGTACTGTCTTGCTGTCCTGAACTAGAATTTTCGTTGTGCTATTCTTTTATGTGTTGTCTATCATCTGTACATGTTTATCTGTCAACCTGAACCTATTACTTGTTTATACCATGCTATTCTTACTCTGTTTTATGCACACACATGTTTGTCTGATAATAATAATAAATGACCAAGCCGGGATTTAAGGAAAAGATCTAGTAGTGGGAAATTATATAAATGTGTACTAGGAAGGGGGCCCGTATTTCCCATACTGATAAACTATTATGCGGTACGATATTGTTAAATTTATTACCTGACTGCACACTTCCTGTTATGCGGAAGAGAACCCATAGGATCTTATTGTCTGATTACTGTCTGATTATTGTCTGATTACTGATACCTGAGTACATGGCCCTATATGATCCCCTACGAAATCTAAACATAATTGTTTGAAAGTATCAACCATGTGGTAAATAGCTGGGACGCATGAACTGCTACCTAGATAGTAATAAACACAAGAACTGTAAGAATATGACATCTGTTATCTGACACTATTATCTGTTTACCTGTCTGACTATTATCTGATACTGTTACCTGTTTACCTGTCTGACTGTTAACTAACACTGTTATCTGTATACATGTATGCATACTATTTGACACTTGACACATGTTACTTGTTCCTGTTAGTATACCATGCTACTTGATTCTATTTTCCTAATTCATGTTAGATATTCTATTCTATTGATATGCCTATTCCATGTTATGTTTGTTTCCGCTATTACTCTGCATCTGTTTATTTATTCTCTGTACTTGTATCATGCACTACAAGCATCCCGTAACTTGCATTGATAGGAGTTACAATTTATTAAATTGCAGATTTCGGAGACCAGTTGCCTTATGGAGTTGGTGATATGAGATTCTAGATGCTGGAGTTTTGCTATCATGATTTTCCTGCTATTATTATTATTTCCTGTTGCTTTTGAACAATTGTATCTGTTACTTGGATTTATTTTGTATTGGGCAATCTGACCCAGGATTATTGACTTATTTAGATCTGATTTATTTGAGATTATTATATTTTGTTTCAAGTAAATTCTGTTGGTATTGGTTCATATATGCATGCGTGGTTGACTTCTCTTGCTTCCGACTCTGATTATTCTTGTGAAATGTTGTAAAGATCCTAACAGCTTATGGATGATGAAAATCATTCGCTGGCCTTAGTCATGTATCCGTATTCCATGGTATCTTTTGGGAAGCGGGGTGTGACACGATTTTTAGTGGTATCAGATCCCAGGTTTGGATAATGTATTTGTTTGACTAATATATTAGGCAAGCTTGCCTCGACCTGTGATTGGCTCAACAGTACACAGACCATGCATATATAAATGAATTATAATCAACTTTGATCTGGATGCTAATTGGTTTTTATTTTGTGCAGACTATGGCTCATAGAGGTTCTACTTCTCGTCCCCAGGATGATCATCTCGGATTTGAGGCCGTCACCAATATGTTGGAACGGCTGATCAATATACAGCAGAACCACAGTGACTTGGTGATGGATGCTTTGGAAGCTGCTCGGGTTTCGCCTCCCGCTGTGCCTATGCAGGCAGCTCTTCCTCCCCGTCCAGGAACAATCACAGATTTTATGAGGCTGCATCTTGACAGATTCTCGGGCACTGAGACGCCTTTGGAGGCTGAGCAGTGGTCGACCTGGACTATGCAATTTCTTTTGGCGGCAAGAGTTGCAGATGCTGATAGAGTGGATGTGGTAGCCATCCAACTGGTGGATCTAGCTCATATTTGGTGGAGGTCCGAGTCCGAAAGGCTCAAGCGACCGATTACTTGGGCCACATTCAGTAGGAGCTTCATGGAGAAGTTCTTCCCTAGCAGCACTCGAGTGGAAATGGAGAAACAGTTCCTAGACCTGAAACAGGTTGGTCATTATTTCTATTATTGCAATTTTGTTACATATTGTCCATACAATGTTGTAACATCAGAATTTCTTGAAACAAGGCTCCAGTTCTGTGGATGAGTATGCAGCTGAATTTACAAGACTCAGCCGCTTCACAGCCGTTCTTTTAGCGAACGAATAGGATAAGGCTCATAGATTCACATTGGGACTTAAGCAAGAGATTCGGGTGTAGCTCGTCTCCCTTCTCTTGCGTACTTATGCAGAGGCTCTTGAGGCAGCTCAAGCTCAGGAGCAGGCTCGTGGTGGATTAGCTCCTTCTCAGCGGACTGTTCTGCACTCTGTTATTTCTAGGCATTCTTGTGGGCCTATTCGGAGGCCCGTTCCCACCCATCTTGTCAGAGCAGCTCCTTACTCTTCTGCTAGTTCCCAGAGGGATAGTTTTTGTGACTTCTGCCAGATGACTGGGCATGATCGCAAGAACTGTTGGCGCGTCAACCGCTGATTCTTGAGCTGTGGCGCTGCTGACCATTCAGTGCAAGATTTCCTGTAGCAGTAGTGGATGGCTCTTCCAGCCAGGGATCCAGTCCAGCAGGTTGCCCCAGCTCGTGGTCCAGTCAGGCCATCGCTTCCTCCGCAGCGCCAGATTGTCGATCAGAGGACCGCTGCCCCCAGGCGAGGTCAGGCTTTCAACCTGACTGCTGCTGGTGCTGAGTCAGCAGAGGGTGTTGTTGCAGGTATATCTTTTGTTGTTTTGTTATTTCGCTTTTGCTTCTTTTTATTTCTCCTGCATTTATTTTTGCATGTTATCTTTCTGCATTATGTTTTTCCTCACCCCTGTTCATCCATTCTTTTTTCCATGTCTTTTTGATTCTATCTTAGGTGTTTTCCTTGTTTGCACTTTTCCTGCTTATGTTCTTTTTGATTCCGGGGCAACCTATTCCTTCGTCTCTTCTCGGTTCGTGGCTTGACATCAGTTGGAGTGCAGCATCATGTCAGAGGCTTAGAACATTATGACAGGTGGTGGTGTTATCATTTGTTCTCCGGAGTGCAGGTAGTGTCCTGTGATTATTGGCGGTGCAGATTTCAAGGCCAACCTGATTGTAATTGGAAATTCAGGATTCGACGTCATTCTCGGTATGGATTGGTTGGGTGAAACCCACACCATTATTGATTGTCGCGCCAAGAAAGTTGTGTTCCGAATCCCAAATCACGCAGAGTTTGAGTTCCATGCTGGGGAGATGTTCCTTAGCCGAGCTGAGACTGCAGTTGATCAGGAGGTTTGTGCGATGGAATTGCATTCAGGCTGTGAAGCTACGCCTCTAGTAGTGCGGGATTTCCTGGATGTTTTTCCAGAGGAGTTTTCTGGCTTACCTCCTGATAGGAATGTGGAGTTCAGTATTGAAGTTCAGCCTGGTACGGCGCCAATATCGAAGAGTCCCTACAGGATGGCACTGGTTGAGTTAGCAGAACTTAAGGTGCAGATTCAGGAGCTTCTTGATTTGGAGTTCATCAGATCCAGTATTTTGCCGTGGGGTGCTCCAATCCTTTTTGTCAACAAGAAGGATGGTAGTCATCGACTGTGCGTGGACTATCGGGAACTGAAGAGTGTTACTGTGAAGAACCGGTATCCGTTGTCCAGGACCTAGTGCTTGATCAGTTGAGTGGAGCTGCTATTTTCTCGAAGTTGGATCTTCGTTCCGGATATCATTAGGTCAAGGTGAGGGTGACTAATATACAGAACACTGCATTCAGGACCAGATATGGGCACTATAAGTATCTTGTGATGTCGTTCGGGGTCACAAACGTGCCTGCTATATTCATAAGTCTTATGAATAGGGTCTTTTTCCAGTTCCTGGATAGATTTGTGGTGGTCTTCACTAATGACATTTTGGTGTATTCTCGGAATAGAGAAGATCATGCTGAGCAACTTAGATTGGTTCCGCAGACTTTGAGAGAGAATCTGCATTGTGGGAAACTCAACAACTGTGAATTCTGGCTCAACATGGTCACTTTCTTGGGGCACATTATCTCGGGCGATGGTATTTCTGTGGATCCGGCCAAAGTTGAGGCTGTAAAGGATTGGCCAGTTCCCAAGTCAGTTTTAAAGGTGCGGAGTTTTCTTGGTCTAGCTGGCTATTATCGAAAATTGGTCCAAGATTTTTCGAAGATAGCAGGACCATTGACTAAGCTGGCTGGGAAGGATCAGAAGTTCTGTTGGTCTGAGGCTTGCAGTGAGGGTTTTGCTGAGTTGAAGAGCAGGTTGATGTCAGCGCCAGTGTTGACTATTCCATACAGTTCAGGTGGATTTGTAGTTCACTGTGATGCTTCTGGTAAGGGTCTTGGAGCATTTCTGATGTAGAAGGGTCGAGACGTTGCTTATGCATCGAGGCAAATGAGGCCGCATGAGAAGAACTATCCGACTCATGACTTGGAGTTAGCGGCAGTGATCTTTGTTTCGAAGCTGTGGAGACATTATTTGCTTGGGGACCGAGTGGAGATCTTTACAGACCAAAAAAGTCTCAAGTACGTCTTCACCCAGAAGGAGTTGAACATGAGGCAAAGGTGTTAGTTGGAGCTTATAGCCGATTATGACATCAGTTTGCAATACCATCATAGTAGAGTGAACTTGGTGCCATATGCTTTGAGCAGGAGACCGGCAGCTATGTTCGTAACTCAGCAGAGAGATTTGGTTGAGCAGATGCAGAGGTTGGAGTTAGATGTGTTGTTGCCGAGTTTGATCGGAGTTGTTTAGTGCTCCAGCTTCAGTCGTCTCTTGTTGATCAGATCAAATAGGCTCAGGCTGGTGATGTTCGAGCTGAGGTTAAGTATGGTTCTAGAACGGATATAGTTATTCATGCTGATAGATCGCTTCGTTTTGGGTCCAGGTTGTGTCTTGAAGGGTAAAGTTCATCATAGGTTTCTTCAGGAAGCCCACCAGTCGTCATATTCTATCAATCCTGGTGGTACAAAGATGTATCGGGATTTGAAGCTTCATTTCTGGTGCCATGCTATGAAGAGGGTTATGGCTCGGTTTGTATCTCAGTATTTGATCTGCCAGCAGGTTAAGGCAGAGCATCAAAGGACCGTCGGACTTCTTCAACCAATTCCCATTCCGGAGTGAAAGTGGGAACATATCACTATGGATTTTTTGACCCCTTTGCCGAGGAGTCCTAAGGGTCATAATGCCATTTGGGTGATTGTCAACCGTTTGACGAAGAGTGCTCACTTCATTCCCTTCCCTATCGGATAGTCTAATGAGAGCCTAGCTGAGAAGTACATGCAAGAGATTGTCAGACTTCATGGGGTTCCAGTCAGTATTGTATCCGACAGGGATACGAGATTCAGATCTCAATATTCGGAGAGTCTTCAGAACAATTTGGGGAGTAAATTAAAGTACAGTATAGATTTTCATCCCCAAACTCAGGAGATATATCCGAGATGAGAGCCACGTGATCAACTTGTGAGATTCCGCCAGTTGCTATTTTGGATCGGCGGGAGAAAGTGCTTAAGAATAAGGTCATCAAGTTGGTTCATGTTTTTTGGAATCATCACTCATCGGGTGAGTCAACTTGGGAGCTGGAGGAGGAGATTCAGCAGAAGTTTCCTCAACTGTTTGAGTAGCTTTTTGTTTTGTTCCTTCTTTTCTTTTTGGGGTTACCCTATGTACCTCTTGTTTGAATTTCGAGGACAAAATTCTTCTTGTTAGGTGGGTAGGATTTTTAACCCCTGTTTTCCATTTTATGTATTTTGAGTGTATTTTCTTTTCCCATGTATTTGATTCTTATTGTATCTCTTTTTGGACCATATATTGGATCTTCTTTTTCAATGTATTCATTTTATTCGTTCTGTCGTCTTTTATTTAATCTTCCGGATCCCATTGTCTCTTTTTGTGTCGTCTCTGTTTGATCGAGGTCCTATTTTGATCCCCTTATTTTAATTGTTCATACCCTATTTATTTACCCATTTTTTACCAACTCATTTCGTATTGGATCTATTATATTGTTCCTATTACCCTACTTTCTATTTAAAAAAACCCATTTACCCTGTTTAATATCCACTAACTATACCCAATTACATTACCTCCAAATTAATCACACCCAATTATTACCCCAACCCGTTAAGCCATTTTATACACAAAAAACCCATCTGCATACACTTATATCCTATATCTACCCATTATAAACCCAATACCCGGTTGATTACCCAAACACGTACCATGCTCAGCCGTCACCCTCCCCTTAACCCTAAAACTCTATATATAAATACACCCATGCATGCCTGTTCATCTCCCAACCATCAGCCGCCTTCCTGTGCTTCCCCTTTTCTCTGTCTCTCCCCTCCTTGGCCTATGCTGCCCTATGCCTGGTCGCGCCACCACGTAGCAACAGCCATCCCAGCCGTAACTCCCAAGCCACTTACACACCCCCTGACGCCTCAACCACCGCACCTCCTCCCTGGTGTGTCGCGCTGCTGACAGCAACAGCGACAGCCACCCTAGGCCGCTGTCCGCCATCATCTCACTCTCCGTCAGCGAAGCACGGCCCCTTCGCTGCCTTCCCGTGGTGTGTGATTTTGTTGTGCTCGTGGGTTGCTATTCGTGTGACCGCTTCATGATTCGTAGTCGTTCGTTGTGTTCGTTGCCCGGGAATATGTTCCCGTTATTCTTGCTTCGTCATTTCCATCGCCGTCTCTGAGGCAAGTAACTTGTTCTTTTTTTTGTGTAATACAATTACTAAATACCGCATGTATTGTAGTTGTGTTCTAAAGACAATTCTTGTATCTTGTCTCTATTGTGTTGTCTCGCTCGTAGTTGCCTCATTACACACATGACATGAAATAACTTAGGGATGACCACTTCTTCTTGTATACATGCATGTTGTTCGTGATCCATGATATGTTGTATGATCTATATGCATGATGTGTTATGTAGGATTCTGTAGGCAAGGCAAATAACACTAGAGGGGGGTGAATAGTGTTGTATAAATAATAATTAAGAACTTGAACTTTTCATACTGTCCAGTCGACTGAAAAATGAAGTACAGTCGATTGTAGTGACAGAAAAGAAGAGTAGTTTATACAAGTATGATCAGTCGACTTATAGCAAAAATTCAGTCGACTTACCAGACAAGTTTACGAATAAAACACAGAAAAATAGAAAATGCAAGTTGAGAAAATACAACCACCACAGAGAGTCAAGCACAGAGTACATAGCGATGTATCCTGGTTCGGTCCTCCCAACCTACATCCAGTCCTCAAGCAACCCACTTGAGATTTTCCACTATTCTTGAAAAAGTACAAGAATACCCTATGGCGTTTTGACAGCAACTATGTCAAACCCGTAGACCTCTCTCACCACTAGAGAGAGCAAACCCACTCTACACCCAAGAGTGAAAAACCGACTCTACAACCAAGAGCCCTACTCTCCAACTGAGAGTACCACTCTCACAACCCGAGAGTGAAAAACAACAACAAAAGGAGTTTACAATAACCTATAGCCTTGTTTGTGATTTGTGCTTTGTATAGTGGTTATTAGGTTAACTTCTGAAATCAATGTCCTACCCCGCTTCCCAAAAAGAATACGGAATATGGATACGCAACTCAACCCAGCAAATGATTTGCATAATCCATAAGCTGTTCAGAATCTTACAACAAATCTCAGAATAATCAGAGTAGGAAGCCAAAAGAATCATCCTCACACAAACATATATATCTCAAAACAAAACAAAGTGCCAACAGAAATTAATTCAAAACCAATAATATAATAGTCTCAAATAAACAGATCCGAACAAGTTAGTATCCTAGGTCACATCACCCAAATACAAATAAAATCCATATACTCAAATACATTATTCAAAAGCAACAGATAATAATGATAGCAAAAGAAGTCCAGCACTAATATTTCATTTCTCCAATACCATCGGGCAACGACCATCCTGATCTGCAATCAATAAATTGCAGGAAAAGGAAAATAGAAAACAAGTAACCGTCAATGCAAGTTACGGGCTACTTGTAATGCAGGATACAAGTACAAGGAAAACAAACAAATCTAAATAATAGCATAACAGATATAGCTTGGTATAGCAGAATTAACTAGCATGGCATACTAACATGTCTCGAGTGTCAAAAGTCAAATAGCATGCAGAGAGATATACAGATAGTGTCAAATAATGGTGTCAAGTGATAGTATCAGATAGATAACAGATAATTAGATAACCAGATAACCAGATAGCAGATACAGATAACAGATTTAGATTCAGATGCAGATGCAGATGTCAGATGTAGATTCTTATAAGTATTGTATTAATTACTAACTAGGTAGCACTTCATTTGCCATCCTTTTATCATATGGTTGCTACATTCAAAATAGTTACGCTTGTAGATTTCTTAGGGGATCATATAGGGTCGTGTACTCAGGGTTCAGATAGATATCAGATAACAGATCCAGACAGACAGATAGAACCTAGTGGTTCTCTTCTTCTCTACACATTCCTATAGGAAGTAATGTAGACAGTGTACAGATTAACAGATAACAGATAACCATATGGGAAATACGGGCCTCCTTCTAAGTACACATTTCTATGCTTTCCCACTATTAGATCTTTTCCATAAATCCCGGCTTGATCATTTTATAATTATTATCAGATAGATGTGTATGTGCATGAAGCAGAGTAAATCTAGCAATGACCCACAAGTTCAGAATAATAGATAAGCATATACAGATGGTAAATAGTCACATAACAGAACAAAATAGAGTACTTCCTAATTCACGACAGTACAGTACTAAAATAGCGATTCCCGTTTCCACAAATATCAAAACCTGAATCCGTCAGAGAATCTGGAAAATATACTTCTAACCGAATCCAACGGATACATATAAGTCATATAGTGTTTTAGAAAAACATAACTCAAAACTGCTTTGAAACCAGAAAATACGTTCAGTCAGAATCAGTAAATCGAATTCACAGTCAGGAGAACAGCATCAAAGCACCTCAAATAAATATAGGAAAAATCTGGGGTATTCCCCTATATGTCTAGTACCAGAATATAAAGTTTCATAATTTTCTAGTAAGATTAGTTTAGCCAACAAAAATCAGAAAACATCAAGAAACGATAGTTTGGCAAATCTTGAATTCCCAACACTGCTGTACGAAAACTGTAATATCTCGCAAACAGTGAAACGAAATCAAAATCCGCCAAAGGAAGATGAAAATAGACAAAATAAGCTAACTTTTATATTTCATAAATACTTTTCATACAGGAAAAGGAATTAGGGTGAAAATACAAATCTTTACAGAACAGCGAGCAAAATCCGGCAAGTATAGTTTTTATAAACAAGCATGAAATGGCATATAAAACTTATCAATAAAATCTACCAAAATTCTGGGTAATCCATAATTAAGTGTAGAAATACTGACCAAAATTTCATATTAAAATAATATTCTTAGCACTAGTATCGAAATAGTTTAGTTATCAAAATCATTAAGAAACGAAATCTGGAATTAAAATACACCTCTGTAGTAAAACAATCATATCTCACACATGAAAACGAAATCGATCAAGGTCAGGGAGTTTGGAAAGAAGATGAATTTCTCTAAAACGCGTGTTTAATGCTGAAGTTAAGATACTGAGCTTAATGTGGTCTAAAATACCAATAGAAACTGATCACTGACAAAATACAGATTTTCTTCTTATCAACAAATCAACATACAACATATGAAACTCGTTCCAAACACAACAAAACATGTTATAGAGTCTACTAAGTGTCCAAACATCATGAAATAGGGTATACATCATGTCCATAACAAGTATTTCACATGGATCCAAACAAACACACAATTTCTCATAATTATCCCACAAATATAATCACATCGAGAACGATGAAAACCTAAGTTGTTTCATATCAAATTTGTGTCGTGAGGCAACTATGGTCAATAGCACTACAGAGAAAATACCCATCAAACATACATCACACATGAATTGTCTCTGGAACCCAACTACACTACAAGCGAAATTTATGACTTGCATCATACAGAGAAATTGAGTACAAGTTACTTGCCTTAATCGAAGACGAAACGAACACAAAGAATAATGCGAACGGATCCCGATAACGAACAAAACCCACGAACAAAGATCACGAACCAAACAATCTCACGAGCAAACTCCGTGCACGAGCAACCAAGACAGAGAGAGATCGGGAGAGACACGGGTGGCGGCGCTGGCTTGCTGCCGCACTGCTGCTCCTGCTATTGTCGTCGCCAGCGGCCAAGGAGAGACGGACAGGAAAGATGGAGAGACGAAGAGATGGAGAGATGGGCAGATGGAGTGCTCGGGAAAGTATGGTGGTCAGGATGGGGATGGGTGCAGGTCGGCAATGGAGCAAGGGCGGTCGGAGGTATGGGTTCTTGGGCGACGCGCAAAGGAAGGAGAAGAGGGTTGCGGTAGGAGGTTGCACAGTGGAGGGTTTTGGCAGTAGGGTTAAGGTTGGGGTAGTGCGGCTAGGTTTCGGTAGGGGAAGAGAGAGATAGGTCTTAGTTTATATATGTGGTGATTAGGGTTTGTAGTAGGATAGTTAGGTAATTGGGTTTATGGGTTTATTAGAATTTGGGTAATCAATTGGGTTTAGGAATAATTATGAAGATGTAGGATTTAAATTGCAAATAGGATTATCAATAATAGGCTTAGGCTAAAGAAACCACGAGCACCCAAAACACAAGCAAAATAATAGGGCAAGAATCCAATAAAAGGAAAAACAACAATCGATAAAGAACGAAGCAAAAGACGAACAATCAAACACAAAGAGCACAAAATGAAACAAAAAGAATATATATTGAAAACAACTCCAATATACGGTCCAAAATATAAAGAGAGTATAAATACTCAAGAAAGAAGAAAAATACACCAAGAATACGAAAAACAAAAATCAGGGATTACAATCCTACCCACCTAACAAAAAGAATTTCATCCTCGAAATTCAAAAAGAAGATACATAGGGTAACCCCGAAGGAAAAGAAAGAAGGAAAACAAAGCAAAGCAAAACAAAACAGCCACTGTCCCCTATTTTTCCAAAAATGTATTTTTGTGTATTTTCTGTATTTTAAAAATTTTCGCAAATTATTTTTCCAGTTTTCAAATTCTTTTGTCAAAATGTATTTCTGAATCTTCTATTTAAAATCTATTTTCGATAAATAATCTTATTTGTAACTATTTCCCATGATTTTTATACAAATCTTATTATTGATATTATTACTATTAATTTTGGCCGGTTATTGAAAATTCATTTTTTATGTGCCATTTGTATTTGTATCTACTTAAATAAATTCTATGTTTTAATGCAAACTACATTTTGTTATAAATAATAATTTTATGTTATTGATTAGTTTATTTTCCCATTGGATTTTAAAACCCCATTTTTATTTAAATTCTAACTACTCTAATACCCAAAACCCATTATATTAATCCCCAAACCCACACCTAATTAACTATTTCACTCCACCAATATATTTCCTATACTAATATCCACCCATCTGATCCTATTATCAACCATGCTTTTTTTAACATTTCCCTAGAATCTATATTAAACTCATACCCACTTATTTATCCCACCTAATCTAAACCCTTCATACCCAGTTAACTACCTTATAAAACCATTTATTAACTTTCCTATTAAACCCTACCTATACTTACCTGATATCATAACCAAACCTATTGCTACCCAGGTGCACAAGCCAACCCGACCCTTTCTCTTTTTTTATCCTGTAGCCGTCAATTGTGCAAATCCCCTCCCTTTATTCAAACCCTAATACTTATATCCTATATATATATTACTATCCGCATGCTGCACATATTTTCCCTAACCTTGGCTTCCGTGCTTCATCTCTCCCGCTTCCTTTCCATCCTCCCTCTCGCGCTCTCTTGCTCTTGGGGTTTCTTGCGCGTGCTCGAGTGCGCGTGTGGATCGTTCGTGAGTTCATGGATTTTCGTTCGTTGGAATTGCTCCTACTTTAGAGTTCATCGTTCTTTATCCCGATATAAGGCAAGTAACATGTAATCCAATTCATTTGTTTGATACATGTCAAAAAGTTCACCTATAGTGTAGTTGGGTCTAGAGACGACTCTTGTTTGTGATTTGCTTGATGGGTTTTGTCTCTATTGTGAAAATACGACCATAGATGACTCACGACACAATTTGGATATGAAACAACCTAGGATTCGCCCGTTCTTGATTTGATTCGTGTATGTGAGATATTGGTGAGAATTCGTATTTATGTTGAGACCCATGTGAAATAATTGGCATGGACATGTTAATAACACTAATTCATGACGTTTAGATATGTCACGCCCCGCTTCCCAGAATACGAAAACACAGGCACGTAACTGAGGCCCAGCGAATGATGTGAATACATCATTCATAAGATGTATATTTAACTCAACAACAAGATAATAATATCCACCACGCAAGCATGTAAAATCACAATAGGATAACAAAGTATATGACATAGTACATGACATAATACATGACATAATACAGGACATAACCAACAACTAGAAAAGAAACATAGTTACGGGTCAAATACGCCCGGAATACAACAAAGAGTACATGAATAAAACAAGAACTGAAATAACATGAAAATAACCAAGACTAAAATCTTTGCTCAGCAACGCCTTCGGGTAATTCTCCATCTGGGCCTGCAAGCATATTATTACAAAGGAAGAAAACAAATAGGTACCCGTTAATGTAAGTCACAGGCCGCAAGTGATACAAGCTAACGGGACAATTAAAAACAAAACAAAAGCAGGAAAAGAGTAAGGAATCAAGAATCATATAATAGGAGAAATACAACATGCAACGGAATCAAGAACAAGACATCGTGGAACAAATAGCATGCATGTAAACAATTAAATAATCCATAGGAACATGTAACATGTGAACGAGTAAGCAAGTAAACGTGTCAACATAAACGAGTCACATGTAAACAAGTAAACAAGTCATCATAATCATGTAATTTGTAAACGGATCATGCAAGTGTACGTGTTAATGTCATGTCTTTTATTAACCTAACTAGGTGGCACTTCATGCGTCCCATACCACATGGTTGCTACTCGCAATCAAGTGAACGTTTAGACTAGTGGTGGATTCTATAGGTCACGTACCCGGAAAACATATCAATTCAAGTATATCTTGTATCAAGATACGTGCAATGTGGAACATAGTGTAACATGTAGCGTGAAACATAGAACATAAATTCGCAAATTTGCAATTTGCAACTTGCAATTTGCATCGGAGAACCACGAGCCCCTATCCGAGTACGCTCTTCTATATTGCCCACTACTAAATCTTTTCCCTTTATACCCCGGCTTATTATCTTTTTATTACAATCAAACATGAACAATAACTGCATGCAACAACAAGGACGGGTAACATAGTAGGATCAAGTATCAAGACTTATGCAATGCAGAAGAACATATTTAAGGGTGTATAAAATATGTTGATGCGACTAATAGCATGCATAACACTTAATCAAGAATAGAAGATATTATAACAACATGCAACCTAGTAACAAGCAATTCATGCACAACATTCTATATAGTTCTAAGAGTATATATGTGTATCGTGTTCATGCAATGTATATGGCAACAAAATATTCGTGATCTTGTACGAATACGGGATCAATAGGTTATGTATAATACGAATAGAGTCAAGGAATGTACTTGCGGTATTTTGCAAAAGAGCTTATACTAGAACAAACTAAATTTTACAAGAGATACTTGCCTGTTAGTTGACGACGATAAAATTGAACAAAAATAACAGGATCAGTATTCCGGACAGTAGAACACGTGCAGGATATGTGGCAGCCATGCCAAAATAGCAAACTACCCAACTTCACTTCAGTAACAACTCCTTCACAAATTCCAAAACAGCAAACACTCCACTCTAATCTCCTACTCCACAACACCAAACACCAATACAACACCAATACAACAAACAGCAACAATAACCCCCAACAACCCAATAACTCCAAACAGCAAACTCCCAACAACAACGCCAAACAGCAAACCCAAACACCAACAGCAATAATAACTCAAATCCCCAATCCTGCAACAGCAACAATCCAATACTGTCTCCTTCTCCACTTCGACATAGAGAGAGAGAGAGAGAAAGCTCGTAGGAGAGAAGTGAGCGGGAAAAAGGAACAACGACGGGGATGGCTCAGTCAGCGGCACGCTCAGGGGGAGGCGACGCACAGGGAAAACGGCGATGGTGGAGCTGTGGACTGCGACCTCGAGGAGAGCGGGAGGGAGTCGCTTGACGGAGGGGACAAGCGGCAGGGCAGAGGAGATGGAGATGGGGCAGTGGCGAGCAGGAGGCGCTTGGAAGTAAGGGCAAGCACAGGCAAAGTGGAGGGCGAAGGGAGCGAGGTGAGGAGATGAACGACAACGATGAGTTGAGTTTGGAGGAGACTAGTGATGGTGGGGCAAGCTCGATGGGGTGCGGCAATGGTGGCAGTGGAGCTTCGGGAGTGGCAAGGGGTCGACGCGACTTCAAAGGTGGTAGTGGAGAGCGAGCTCGACGGGGCGGAGCTGGTGGAAGGAGCAACGGGGGAGCTTCAGGGTTCTTCGGAGGTGGGTTCGACTGCGAGAGGTGAAGCTTCGATGGGTAACGGAGGTGGAAGATAGAGGAAGGAGGAGAGGGAAGTGGGTCCTGTGTTTGGGTGAAGAAAAACCAAGAGGGAGAGATAGAATGGAAGAGAGAATGAAACGGGGAGAGGGTTATTAATATAATATAATAAAAGTAATGGGGTGAGAGATAGTGGGGGTAGTTACGAGGTGATGGAAAGTGTGCATGCAAAGTGCGGGGAAGTTGGAGTACGGAACAGAAAGGTGGGGTGGAGAATTGTATACGGATAGATGTGTAGGGCAAATCTGTATAATTAGGGGTACTGGGTTTGGGCTTCAATAAATGGGCTCAAAATAAAATAAAATAATAATAGTAATATTGACTGGGTCGGGCTTGGTTCATGGGCTCAAAATATTTAAATAAAACAGTCTGGGTGTTGGGCTAATTTTTAGGCTCAAATTAATTTAATAAAATCAAACACGAAGTTGGGCTTAGAATAAACAATTGGGTTTCAGATTAACCAATAATAAAATCAAAATAAAACTTGGGCTCACATTAATAATTAATAAAATCAATAATGTAAACTTGGGCATAGAATAAACAATTAGGCTCTAAAAATAGTTTAAATAATAAAATCAATTGGGAAAAAAAATAGTTATAAGATACTGAGGATTTAAATAAGGAAAAATACTAAAAGAATACGTATTAATGGAAACAGGGGTTACAAGACCACCAAAAATACGTATTATTTGGTGGACTTTATTTCAAGTTTGAATGTGTTTGGATCAATTTTCTTGAATCTATGTTAATTTTGTTTTAAGAGAAAAAAAATCTGTTTTTTTGGCACTGTTCTGTTTTGTTTGTTGTTTTCGACTGTGTTACAGTTAGTATCTTGATTTCGGTATAAAATATGAGTTTTAGATAATTTCGTCTATTTTCAAACCCCTCTAACCTTGCCTAATTTTGATTTCGTATGACTGAGTTATGGCTGTTTTAGTACAGAGGTGTCGATCTTTTCCAGATTCTGTTTTTTGGTAATTTTGATAACAAACTATTTTCAAGAACCATGCTATACATATTATTTTGATCCAAAACATTGGTCAGTGTTTCTTTATCTAGTTAGGGATTACCCAGAACTTTGGTGAATTTTATTGATGAGTTTTATGTGTTGCTTCATTTTCGCATAAGAAATCTATACTTGCTGTATTTTGTTCGCTGATCTGTAAAGAACCCTATTTTCACTATGATTCCTTTTACTGTATTAAAAATATTCGTGAAATAGGAAAGTTAATATATTTTGTCTATTTTCATTTCCCTTTGGCAAATTTGGATTTCGTTTCATGGCTTACGAGATATTTCAGTTTTCGTACAGCAGTGTTGGGAATTCCAGATTTGCCAAACAATGTTTTCTTGATGCTTTCTTATTTTTGATGAATGATCTAATTTTACTGGAATATTATGAAACTTTATATTTTGATACTGGACATATAGGGGAATACCCCAGATTTTTTGTGGATTTATTTAATGTGTTTTCATGTTGTTTTCCTGTTCTTGAATTCGTTTTTCTGATTCCTAGCGGAACGTGTTTTCTATTTTCAAACCAGTTTTGAGTTGTGAATTTCTGAAACAGGATATGACTCATTTATATTCGCTGGATTTTTGTGGATGTCTAATTTCCAGATCCTTCGACGGATCCAGATTCGGATGTTTGTAGTAGCGGGAATCACTGTTTTAGTACGGTACTGTCATACTGTCCTGAATATGAACATACACTATTTTGCTCGTTTATGTGACTGTCTATCATCTATGCATGCTTATTTGTTACCGTAGACCTGATACTGATTATACTATATTGGTTTGACACTGTTTCATGCTTATACATGCCTATCTGGGAATAATAATAAATAATCAAGCCGGGGTTTTAATGGGAAAGATCTAGTAGTGGATAGTGCAGAAACGTGTACTCGGAAGGAGACTTGTGTTTCCTATATTACATGTTTACCGATCAAGTTAATATTTTGTTACCGATCAAGTTTACTGATCAAGTTAATATTCTGTTACCGATCAAGTTACCGATCAAGTTAATATTCTGTTACCGATCAAGTTACCGATCAAGTTTACCGTCCAAGTTCTGTGATTTTGTGAATATCTGAGTACACTGCCCTGTATGGTCCCCTACGAAATCTAAAACGTAACTGTTTGTTGTAGCAACCATGTGTTATAATATGGAGCGCATGAAGTGCTACCTAGATAGTAAAATAACAAGACTTGACATGACATAATCTGATTTCCTGTATACCTGATTATCCTGTTACATGATTACCTGTTTACCTGTTACCTATATACCTGTTACTTGAAACTTGACACTTGATTACACGATACATGAACTTGTTTACATGAAACTTGACACTTGATACATGATTACATGATACCTAATACTTGACACATGTTTATAAGATACTTGTTTACTTGACTCTTGATGTATGCTACATGACACTTGTTCACTTTGCCATACTAGTTGATTATGTTGACATCATACTTATACCTTGTTTCTAGTTAGTTTCCTTATGTGCTTGTATCCTACATTATAAGTGGTCCATAACTTACAATTGATGGGTACTTGTTTTTCTCTTTCCTTCTTTCCTGCATTCGTTGAATTGCAGATTTTGGAGAACAAGTTGCAGACGGTATTGGTGACATGAGATACTAGTTGATGGAGTCTTGTTATCATTATTTCTTGTTTTCTTGCTTTGAACAATATTGCATTTTTGATACTTGGATTTATTCTTGTATTTGGGCAATGTGACCGAAGATTATTTGTGTATTTCAGATCATGACTATTTGAGATTAATATATTTTATTTCATGTATTCTTGTTGGTATTTGGTTTATATGTGCATGTGGTTGTCTTTTCTGGCTTCCGACTCTGATATTATATTGTGATATGTTGTAAAGATTCTTGAACAGCTTATGGATGATGAAAATCATTTGCTGGGCCAATTTTACGTGCTCGTATTCCGTATTTTTGGGACGCGGGGCGTGACAGGTTTTTTAGTGGTATCAGAGCCCAGGTTTGGCTAATGTATTAGTTGCCTAATATATTAGATAAGCTTGGCTCAATCTGGAATCTGCTCAACATTTCACCAACATGCATGCATAAATGAATCATAATCAACATTGATCTGGATACTAGTCTTATTCCTTTCTTTTTTATCCCTTCTTATTCGATTCCTTGATTCCTTATTTCTTCCGTCTCTTTTAGTCGTTCTCATTTGTTGATTCCTTATTGGGTATATAGTTTTGTTCTTTCCGTACCCATATTTCTTTGATTCTTTCATTCATCTTCAATGGTTGACCCATTTTGAGTATCATGCTAGTTATTCATTCCCTGCCATATTCTCTTCAATTTCTGCTTGTGCCCTTCGTTCCTCTTCCTTCATATTCAATTCTTTGATTCTTATTTTCTTTCGTTCCTTGTAGTCGTCCTCCTTTGTTGACTCTTTATTGAGTATAAAATTCATTCTTCTCCTCCCTGTATTTTCTTTATATATATATATATATATATATATATATATATATATATATATATATATTATTTTCGAATATTTTGTGTATTTCGATTATTAGTTGTTATATTTTGGATCTTCTATAAAATTGTTTTCTAAAACGAAAATTTTGTTATTTCGAATAACTGTGTATTTTAATATCACAAATTTTAAAACGTAACTTTGTACTTAAATTGAGCAATTAATATCTAAGTACATGTGGAAGATTGCATCATCCCATTCATCGTTTTGTTGCAACTGGATGTCGAGATGGCAAACATGCAACTAGACGTCAATGGAGGCAAATTGCAACTGGATATCCGGAAGGCAAAATGTGCAACCGAATATCCCGATGGTAACCTACAACCTGTTGTCGTGGAGGCAAACCAGCAACTTGATGTCGAGAAGGCAAGTCTACAGATGAATATAGATGAGGCGAACCCACATCAAAGAATTTCTACTACTACTATTATTATTGTTTTCCTTATTATTAGTAGTATTATTATCATTGTTATTACTATTACTATTATTATTATTGTATTTTTCTTACAATTTTATTTTTGATGTTGATATTGAATTACTTTTCCCAAAATGATGAACCCCAAATTAATTTATGTCTTGTGTTATTATCCTTACCAGTATTGTTAATATTTGATTATTATTATTATTTTTACCAGTATGATTATGATGATTATTATTGTTAATATTATTTTTATTATTTTTTTCATTATTATTTTATTATTATTATGTGTTGATTTTTGTATTTCTAATATTATTTTTGTTAACGCCCATTAGTTTTGACCTAATTATTTAAATTAAAGCCTTCCTCTAAATCCCAATTTTAATCTGGTGTATCATTCTTTTCTTCCTGCTCGAATCGTCGTTTGGTGTCACATGGTCTACAACGACATGTCTGCAGCTTGGAACGTCACCATCAGAGTAGCGCAGCGGAAGCGTGGTGGGCCCACAACCCACAGGTCCCAGGATCATATTGTTGCTTCTCCTTCCTTGCATTGTTTTGATTTTCTCTATCTCTTGCATTTGTTCTAATCTGTTGACTTATTATTTGATTCAATTCTTCCCTGTCTTTTCTCTCTTTGATTTAAGTTCTGCAGACTCCCTTATTGCTTTGTTATCTGGTATTGATTCTTCCCTTTTTGATACTGTTTACTCTCTTTCTGCATTCCATTTGAACTCATTGTTATCCACTCCTTCTTTTTCTGGTGTTGCCCTTACTTTGTTCCTTCCCCTTTGGCCCTCTGCTTTGTTACCCTTTCCCATTTTGCTTTTGCCTTGTCCTATGTACCGCCTAAGCAAATTTTAAGGACGAAATTTTGTTGTAAGGTGTGTAGGATTGTAACCCCTGTTTTCCCAAAAATGTATTTTTGTGTATTTTCTGTATTTTAAAAATTTTTACAAATTATTTTTCCGGTTTTCAAATTCTTTTGTCAAAATGTATTTCTGAATCTTCTATTAAAAATCTATTTTCGATAAATAATCTTATTTGTAACTATTTCCCATGATTTTTATACAAATCTTATTATTGATATTATTACTATTAATTTTGGCCGGTTATTGAAAATCCATTTTTTATGTGCCAATTGTATTTGTATCTACTTTAAATAAATTTTATGTTTTAATGCAAACTACATTTTGTTATAAATATTATTTTATGTTATTGATTAGTTTATTTTCCCATTGGATTTTAAAACCCCATTTTTATTTAAATTCTAACTACTCTAATACCCAAAACCCATTATATTAATCCCCAAACCCACACCTAATTAACTATTTCACTCCACCTATATATTTCCTATACTAATATCCACCCATTTGATCCTATAATCAACCATGCTTTTTTTAACATTTCCCTAGAATCTATATTAAACTCATACCCACTTATTTGTCCCACCTAATCCAAACCCTTCATACCCAGTTAACTACCTTATAAAATCATTTATTAACTTTCCTATTAAACCCTACCTATACATACCTGATATCATAACCAAACCTATTGCTACCCAGGTGCACAAGCCAACCCAACCCTTTCCCTTTTTTTTTCCTGTAGTCGTCAATTGTGCAAATCCCCTCCCTTTATTCAAATCCTAATACTTATATCCTATATATATTACTATCCGCATGCTGCACATATTTTTCCCTAACCTTGGCGTATGTGCTTCATCTCTCCCGCTTCCTTTCCATCCGCCGTCCCACGCTCTCTTACTCTTGGGGTTTCTTGTGCGTGCTCGAGTGCGCGTGTGGATCGTTCGTGAGTTCGTGGATTTTCGTTCGTGGGAATTGCTCTTACTTTTGAGTTCGTCGTTCTTTATCCCGATTTAAGGCAAGTAACTTATACTCCAATTTATTTGTTTGATACGAATCAAAAAGTTCACCTATAGTGTAGTTGGGTCTAGAGACGACTCTTGTTTGTGATTTGCTTGATGGATTTTGTCTCTATTGTGAAAATATGAGCATAGATGACTCACGACACAATTTGGATATGAAACAACCTAGGATTTGCCCATTCTTGATTTGATTCGTGTATGTAAGATATTGGTGAGAATTCGTGTTTTGGTTGAGACCCATGTGAAATAATTGGCATGGACATGTTAATAACACTAATTCATGATGTTTAGCCATTTGGTAGACTTTATTTCAAGTTTGGATATGTTTGGATCAATTTTCTTGAATCTATGTTGATTTTGTTTTAAGGGAAAAAATCGGTATTTTTGGCACTGTTCTGTTTTGTTTGCTGTTTTCTACTGTGTTACAGTCAGTATCTTGATTTCGGTATAAAACATGATTTTTAGATAATTTCTTCTACTTTCAAACCCCTCTGACCTGGCTTGACTTTGAATTCGTATGACTGAGTTATGGCTGTTTTAGTACAGTGCTGTCGATCTTTTCCAGATGTGTTTTTCGGTAATTTTGATAACAAACTATTTTCAAGAAACATGCTATACATATTATTTTGATCCAAAACATTGGACAGTATTTCTTTATCTAGTTAGGGATTATCTAGAATTTTGGTGAATTTTATTGATGAGTTTTATGTGTTGCTTCATGTTCGCTTATGAAATCTATACTTGCTGTATTTTGTTCGCTGATCTATAAAGAACCCTATTTTCACTATGATTTTTTTTACTGTATGAAAAATGTTCGTGAAATATGACAGTTAATATATTTTTTCTGTTTTCATCTCACTTTGGCGGATTTGGATTTCGTTTCACGGCTTACGAGATATTTCAGTTTTCGTACAGCAGTGTTGGGAATTCCAGATTTGCCAAAGTATGTTTTCTTGATGCTTTCTTATTTTTGATGAATGATCTAATTTCACTGGAATATTATGAAACATTATATTTTGATACTAGACATATAGGAGAATACCTCAGATTTTCCATGGATTTATTTAATGTGTTTTCATGTCGTTTTCCTGTTCTTGAATTCGTTTTCCTGATTCCTGGCGGAACGTGTTTAGTGTTTTCAAACCAGTTTTGAGTTGTGATTTTTTGAAACACGTTATGACTCATTTATATTCTCTAGATTCGTGTGGATATCTAATTTTCATATCCTTCGACGAATCCAGATTTGGATGTTTGTAGTAGCGGGAATCACTGTTTTAGTACGGTACTGTCATACTGTCCTGAATATGAACATACACTGTTATGCTCGTTTATGTGACTGTCTATCATCTATGCGTGCTTATTTCTTACCCTAGACCTGATACTGATTATACTATGTTGGTTTGACACTGTTTCATGCTTATACATGCCTGTTTGAGAATAATAATAAATAATCAAGCTGGGATTTTAATGGGAAAGATCTAGTAGTGGATAGTACAGAAACGTGTACTCGGAAGGAGACTTGTGTTTACTGTATTACATGTTTACCGATCAAGTTAATATTCTGTTACCGATCAAGTTTACCGATCAAGTTACTGATCAAGTTAATATTTTGTTACCGATCAAGTTTACCGTTCATGTTACCGATTAAGTTAATATTCTGTTACCGATCAAGTTACCGATCAAGTTACCGATCAAGTTTACCGATCAAGTTTACCGACCAAGTTCTGTGATTCTGTGAATACCTGAGTACACTGCCCTGTATGGTCCTCTACGAAATCTAAAACGTAACTGTTTTTTGTAGCAACCATGTGTTATAATATGGGGCGCATGAAGTACTACATAGATAGTAAAATAACAAGATTTGACATGACATAATATGATTTTCTGTATACCTGATTATCCTGTTACATGATTACCTGTTTACCTGTTACCTGTATACCTGTTACTTGAACATGTTACTTGAAACTTGATACTTGATTACAAGATACATGAACTTGTTTACATGAGACTTGAAACTTGACACTTGATACATAATTGCATGATACCTGATACTTGACACATGTTTATAAGATACTTGTTTACTTGACTCTTGATGTATGCTACATGACACCTGTTCACTTTGCCAAACTAGTTATTTATGTTGACATCATACTTATACCTTGTTGCTAGTTAGTTTCCCCATGTGCTTATATCCTACATTATAAGTGGCCCGTAACTTACAATTGACGGGTACTTGTTTTTCTCTTTCCCTCTTTCCTGCTTTCATTGAATTGCAGATTTTGAAAAACAGGTTGCAGACGGTATTGGTGACATGAGTTACTAGTTGTTGGAGTGTTGTTATCATTATTTCTTGTTTTCTTGCTTTGAACAATATTGTATTTTTGATACTTGGATTTATTCTTGTATTTGGGCAATGTGACCCAAGATTATTTGTGTATTTCAGATCATGACTATTTGAGATTAATATATTTTATTTCAAGTATTCTTGTGGGTATTTGGTTCATATGTGTGTGTGGTTGAGTTTTCTGGCTTCCGACTCTGATATTATATTGTGATATGTTGTAAAGATTCTTGAATAGCTTATGGATGATGAAAATCATTCGCTGGGCCAATGTTACGTGCTCGTATTCCGTATTTTTGGGAAGCGGGGCGTGACAGCCACTAACCAAACAAATAAGAAAACTTCTGCTGAATCTCCTCCTCCAGCTCCCAAGTCGACTCACTAGGCGAGAGAGGATTCCAAGCAACACGAACCATCTTGATGACCTTGTTCTTAAGCACTTTCTCCCGACGATCCACAATAGCAACTGGTGGAATCTTACAAGTCAAATCCGGCCACACGGTCAAATCAGAGTGGTCGATCACGTGACTCTCATCGCGGATATATCTCCTGAGTTGTGAGACATAGAAAATATCGTACACTCCGATAACGCTGGTGGCAAAGCGAGACGATAGGCCACCCTGTATATTCGCTCCAAAATCTCAAACGATCCAATAAACCAAGGGCTAAGCTTGCCCCCACCACCGAACCGAATGACACCGCGCCATGGCGATACCTTAAGGAAAACATGGTCACCAACAACAAACTCCAAAGCCCTCTGATGGACATTAGCCCACCGCCTCTACCTATCCAGAGCTGCCTGAAGATGGTTTCTGATCTGAGTCACAACATCAACTGTCCTGGTGATCAACTCCGGACCCAACAAATTTCTCTCACCAATGTCATCCTAGTACACTAGTGATCTGCACTTCTTCCCATAAAGTGCCTCGAACGGTGCAGCTTTAAGACTGGCCTGAAAGCTGTTATTGTACGAGAACTCTACGAGATGCAGATGGTCCTCCCAAGATCCACAGAACTGCAACATACAGGACCGTAACATGTCCTCAAGGATCTGAATAGTCTGCTCTGACTGTCCATCAGTCTGGGAATGAAAAGTTGTACTGTACTTTAACTTACTCCCCAAACTAGCCTGAAGACTCTCCCAGAACTGAGATCTAAATCTCGTGTCGCTGTCAAATACAATACTGACTGGAACCCTATGAAGCCTGACAATCTCTTGCATGTACCGCTCAGCAAGGCTCTCAGTAGACTGACCGACACAAAAGGGAATGAAGTGAGCATTCTTCGTCAAACGGTCGACAATCACCCAAACAGCATTGTGACCCTTAGGACTCATCGGCAAAGCGGTCACAAAATCCATGGTGATATGTTCCCACTTCCACTCCGGAATAGGAAGCGGTTGAAGAAGTCCAGCGGTTCTCTGATGCTCTGCCTTAACCTACTGACAGATCAAACACTGAGCAACAAACCGAGCTACAACCCTTTTCATACCATGCCACCAGAAATAAAGCTACAGATCTCGATACATCTTAGTACCACCATGATGGATAGAATACGAAGACTAATGAGCTTCCTCAAGCAACCTCTGACTAACTTCACCCTTAGGGACACACAACCGAGAACCAAAACGAAACGAACCATCGGCATGAATAACCATGTCCGTTCTAGACCCAGACTCAACCTCAGCTCGAAAATCCTGCAACTACGCATCACCGGCCTGAGCCTCTTTGATCTGATCGACAAGAGAAGACTGAAGCTGGAGCGCAAGACAACAGCGACCAGAACTCAGTAACAAAACCTCCAAATCCAACCTCCGCATCTGCTCAATGAGATCACTCTGCTGAGTAAGAAACATAACTGTCGGTCTCCTGCCCAAAGCATCTGGCACCAAGTTTACTTTACCAGGATGGTACTGCAAACTGATGTCATAAACGGCCATAAGCTCCAACCATCGCCTTTGCTTCATGTTTAATTCCTTCTGGGTGAAAACATACTTGAGACTTTGTGGTCTGTAAAGATCTCCACTCGGTCTCCAAGTAAATAATGTCTCCACAGCTTCAAAGCATAGATCACTGCCGCTAACTCCTGGATGAGTAGGATAATTCTTTTCATGCGTCCTCAACTGACTCGATGCATACGCAACGACACGGCCCTTCTGCATAAGAACTGCTCCAAGACCCTTACCTGAAGCATCATAATGAATTACAAATCCACCTGAACTATCTGGAATAGTCAACACAGGCGCTGACTTCAATCTGTTCTTCAACTCAACAAAAGCCTTATTACACTCATCAGAACAACAAAATTTCTGATCCTTTTCTATCAGTTTAGTTAACGGCCCTGCAATCTTCGAAAAATCTTGGACGAATTTTCGATAATAGCCAGCGAGACGAAGAAAACTCCGCACTTCGAAAACCGACTTAGGAATAGGCCAATCCTTCACAGTAACAATCTTAGAAGGATCTACGAAAACACCATCGCCAGAAATGATGTGCCCCAAGAAAGAAACCCTGTCGAGCCAAAACTCGCACTTGCTGAGTTTCCCATAGAGTTGATTCTCTCTCAAAGTCTGCAGAACCACCCTAAAATGCTCAGCATGATCTTCACGATTCCGAGAATACACCAAAATATCATCACTGAAGACCACTGGTGTGAATATTTGCAAGTGTACAAAATCACAACAAGTAGTATCGTTAAGTGAATAGAGTGTCGAACCCACAGAGACTAATTATTTTATTGAGTACCGATATTACTAGATGAATCACTATTTGGATAATTGAAATTAATGAATAATAAAACAACTAAATTAAATTATTCTAAAAAAAACTAACTAAATTAATGAAGATGGAGCGGGATGTGAAATTGTGTAATTTGTTAATGGCAAAATTAATTCTAGGGCTTTTGACTTCACCTAGTTTATCCCACACAATTTATAATTCCATAAGAATAAAAATATTATTTTTTCAAGTTGTAGACCAAAATCCCCAAATTATTCAATGCTTTCTCTCGAACAACACCAAAAATATCTCCAACTAACAGTTTGTCACATCTCTATGCAAATTTAATTAATCAAAGACTCATTAAGTTCTGTGGATTTCTTAACGGTCACATCAATCGCGGTAAATCATCTCTAATTTCGCTCAATTAATGGTGTTCAATTTTTATTGTTCTAAATCACAAATTACCTCTCGGTCTCTCCATGATCCAATAATCAAACAAAAATTGGCCAAATAATTGTAAGCATTAAGCACAAAAATCAAACACACAACCATGAAAAAATAGAAATAATATGGAATTAAAATCGTATTTTCAAAACTAGGCTACATCTAAATCCTAGAAAAATAAATTTAGTTCATAATAAAAATATTGCAACTAACAAATTTATTCATAGATTGCATAATAAAAATTAAAGAGAGAAAAGAGATACAAAAGGGACTATTTTTGTAGAAAAATTTGCAAACCGAACGGCTCGAAAAATGCGCCCAAACAATAAACCCTTTCTCTCTCTTCTTCTTTTCCGTTTCTATCTTAAAGTCGAAGCCGATGAAAACGCGTGCCACGTCAGCGACCAGTCAAGTCGCCATCAACTCAGCACAGTGCTGCCTCGGGACTTGATGCGCCACGTCACCCCTGCCAAAACCCGTGCCTGCTGCTTCTCTTCTTCTGCGTCGACACGCCCCTTCTTTCCCTTTTGTTTTTTTTCTTCTTCTTTTCTGATGTACACGCTACCCCAGGCAGCCCCCCTTCTTGTTTTTTTCGGATTTTGTCTGCTTTTATAGGAGTTGTAGACGATTTGTAGACAGAGGATTAGGATATATCCTACAAAATAAAAATCAGAATTTAAGATAAATATTTAAATTTAAATTAATTAGATGAACTTAAAAATAACTAATTTTTATTTTTGCCTTATCAAAATCCATTTAAATTTGTTTATTCTTTTTACACCCTCATAACAATTAAAATTGTAT
Source organism: Hemerocallis citrina (assembly GCA_017893485.1). NCBI lineage: Eukaryota > Viridiplantae > Streptophyta > Magnoliopsida > Asparagales > Asphodelaceae > Hemerocallis > Hemerocallis citrina. Next base: position 59,658,620 of record CM030368.1, read on the forward strand.
TTTGCTCCTATATTATCAATTTGTAACATATAAAATTCAACTAATCATTAAAAATAATAAATCAATAGTTTTGCTTTGTTTTGTTGATTTTTATCAAAAATAATCACTTTTTGCATCAAAAATCTTATTTCTTCATAAATAATTTATTACTTGAAATCTTATGGAAATAAGATAAAATATTGACAAGATAGATGAAAACAAGCTATTTTAATGGGTAAATGAGTACAAATATTTGTATAAAAATTAAACACATCAACCGCCACAAATCTACCAAAAACTAAGAGAAAACCCGGTTCATAAGACTCATGAATACAGTTGGCGCATTAGTGACCCCGAACGGCATCACAAGATACTCATAGTGCCCATATCTAGTCCTGAATGCAGTCTTCTGTATATCTGCAGCCTTCACCTTGACTTGGTGATATCCAGAACGAAGATCCAACTTCGAGAAAACAGCAGCCCCACACAACTTGTCAAACATATCATCGATCCTAGGTAAAGGATACCGATTCTTCACAGTAACACTTTTCAGTTCCCGATAATCAATGCACAGATGACGACTACCAACCTTCTTGTTGACAAAAAGGACCGGAGCACCCCAAGGCAAAACACTTGGTCTGATGAAACCCAAATCAAGCAACTCCTGAATCTGCACCTTAAGCTCTACTAGCTCAACCGGTGCCATCCTGTAGGGACTCTTCGATATCGGTGCAGTACCAGGCTGAACATCAATACCGAATTCTACATCCCTATCAGGGGGGTAAGCCAGGCAACTCATCTGGAAAACATCCAAGAAATCTCGAACTACTAGAGGCGCAGCCTCACAACCTGAGTGCAACTCCATCGCACAATCCACCTATACCACTGCAGTCTTTGCTCGGCCAAGTGAAGACTCCTCGGCATGGAACTCAAATTCTGCTCGATCTGGAATTCTTAAAACAACTTTTTTGGCACGGCAATCAATAATGGTATGGGCTTCACCCAACCAATCCATACCCAGAATGACGTCGAATCCTGAATTCTCAATTATAATCAGGTTGGCTTTGAAATATGTGTCCCCAATAACAACGGGACATTGCCTGCACTCATGGGAACAAATGACAACACCACCACCTGTCAAAATATTCCAAGCCTCAGACATGTTGCTGCAAACCAAATAATGGCGAGCGACAAATTGTGAGGAGACAAAAGAATGGGTTGCCCCAGAACGACAACTGAAAAGAGCAAACAAAGATGACACCTAAGGAAACAAAGACAAGGGGAAAGAAAAAGCAAACAATCAAGGGTGAGGGAAACAACAATGCAGAAGATAACAGAAAGAAATAAAGCAAGACATGGGCGGGAAAAGAGCAAATAAGGACGACACCTAAGGAAACAAAGACATGGGGAAAGAAAAAGCAAACAATCAAGGGTGAGGGAAACAACAATGCAGAATATAACAGAAAGAAATAAAGCAAGACCAAAAGAAAACAAAGAAGGAACAAAAAGGAAAGCAACAAAACAAGAAAAGCAAAATATACCTGCCACAACTCCTTCAGCTGTCTCAGCATCCACAGCAGTCAAGTTGAAAGCCTGATCTCTCCTCGGAACAACGGCCCTCTGACCGGCAATCTGTCGTTGAGGAGGAAGCGGTTGCCTAACTGGACCACGAGCTGGAGCTGCCTGCTGGACAGGACCCCTGGCTGGAAGAGCCACAAGCTGCTGTGGGCAGTTGATGTGTCTAAATTTCATACAAATATTTGTACTCATTTACCCATTAAAATCGCTTGTTTTTGTTTATATTGTTTATAATTCTTCTTATTTCTATAAGATTTCAAGTAATTGATTATTTTTGAAGAAATAAGATTTTTGATGCAAAATGTGAATATTTTTTGTAAAAATCAACAAACAAAGCAAAACTATTGATTTATTAATTTTTATTGATTTGTTGAATTTTATATTTTACAAATTGACAATATGAGATGCAAAATACAATTTTAATTGTCAACAGGGTGTAAAAAGAATAAACAAATTTTAAAAGGATTTTGATATAGCTAAAATAAAAATTAGTTACTTTTAAGTTGATCTAATTAATTTAATTTAAATTTAAACTTTTATTCTAAATCCTGATTTTTATTTGCAGCACAAATGAAGAGATAAACCTTAATCCTATGTCTACCACTTCTATAAATACAACAGGAGATGAAGGGGAAAAAGGGGGAGCGCTTAGCGAAGAGGAAGAGACGGCTGAGTTCCAAAAAAGAAAGAAAGAAAAAAAAAATCATCTCTCTCTGTTCTTCAAGTGGACGAAACGAAAGAGTCCCAAGTGACGCGGCGTCTCGGTTCGGCGGCTCGAAACCCAACGCGACATAAACAGAGGAGTAGCTGACGTGTGGGGCGTGTGGCAGGAGAGAGAACCCGACCCAGTAACGTGGCGACGCAGACAGATAGAGGACGACAGAGACTGGTGCTGCTCCTGGTGCGTTGCTCGAGGACGCGCTGACGACAGCGAAGCTGACGTGGCGACGAGACCGAACAAGGACAGAGGAGAAAGAGTTGCTGATGTGACTTGGGTTTGCAATTTTTTCTACAAAAACAGTTCTTTTTGTCTCTCTTTTCTTCCTCTAATTTTTATTATGCAATTCTTAGAAAGTATTTGTTAGTTGCAAATTCATTATGAGCTAAATTTATTTTTCTAGGACTTTGATATAGCCTAGTTTAGATAACACAATTTTAATTCTATATTATTTTCCATTTTTCATGGTTGTATTTAATTTTTATTCTTAATGCGTACAATTGGTGGATGGACGATTGTATAATTTATTGGATCATAGAGAGACCGAGAGGTAATTTGTGATTTAGAACTATAAATTAAACACTATTAATTGAGCGAAATTAGAGATAATTTACCGCGATTGATGTGACTGTTAAGAAATCCACAGAACTTAATGAGTTTTCGATTAATTAAATTTGCACAGAGATATGACAAACTGTTAGTTGGAGATATTTTTGGTGTTGTTCGAGAGAAAGCATTAAATAAATTGGGGATTTCGGTCTACAACTTGGAAAAATAATCTAGTTATTCTTTTGAAATTATAAATTTTGTGGGATGAACTAGGTGAAGTCAAAAGCCCTAGAATTTATTTTGCCAATAACAAATTTCAAATTTTCAGATTCCGCTCCCTCTTAATTAATTTAGTTAGTTATTTTTAGATTAGTTTAATTTAGTCGATACAGGAGCTACTAATTTACATATTAAACAAACAAATATAAAAACAACAGAATTAATACCATTAGAATACTCATATTACTACTTAGACTATAACAATAGATATCCAATCGTCCATTAAATAATACTACCGCTAAGGATAAACAACAGAAATGAAAAGCTATTACATCTACATCTAGAACCAAAACACAATGTTAATTAAATATTATTACGAACTGACTTCCTTATATCAGTGCAACCATACTCAAAAGAAGAAGAAAAAATAACAATAACAGTAAATAATAAGAGTATAGTAATAAATAGAATATTGTACAAAGGAATCCATTCAGAGCAACAAAAAATACATTATACATACTAACAGAATTTGTACATAAAGGATACAAGTTAAAAAACTATCATAGTCTAATTAAGACCGAATTCGAGAGTATACAGGATCTCTACTTCACTTCGTACAATTTTATAAGGAATTTAAAAAAATTTCAATAACATCAGAGTTCAAATACATCTTTGTTTTACACAGCGGAAGAATAAAAGATTACAACATTGAAAACAAAATATAACTTGTACAACTTCATCAAATAAACCATCGATTCCATCATAAAATCTTCATAGCAAAGTCCATTACCTTCATATCAACCTGTGGGCACGTCAGTCACTTACAACTGACGAAAGTGTTATACTCGGCTATCCTCTCTATGTCGTACATATAAAGATCTCATTACTTTAACAAAATCACAAAAGATTGAATGAATAAATAAAGTGTTAAATTGTGACTACGCTAAACTTGTAAGTGTATGACATGCCTTAATGCTTAATGCACATATTTTTATACTAGAATGGCACTAATGCACACTTGTTCGGATTCTATGCATCCCATACTACATAGGTTCGAGGGCAAGCGCCTACGTACTCCACAATAAAGGGCTCGATCCCTCGCCATGATAACACCCGGTAATAAAACAAGATTTATATCATTCCACGAATATGGGTCCTCGCCCGATGGCTATTATAACGGTTCCCTCATCGTGCGAATCATCCCGCAAGTGCCCCCTAGCCCCGGTATACGTATATATATTGGAGACGACAAACTATCCGCCCGACTTCGCCAAGTCCTGGATTTAAATATAAAAACCCGTCTCCCACAGAGCAACCTAAGTTCGCCGACTGGGTCTATAGCCATGGAGATCCACCGCTGACTATATAGAGGCAACCCACTTACGTTTGCCCAAGTTTACTATATCTTCACTTATGTGCCTAGTTATTTAGTTCAAGACATGAATTTGTTATCATTCCTAGAATCAGTTTTACCTCCTACCGGACTTGTTTACAAAAATACAAGATCGCCCCACGGCAACATCTCAAAATCATATCTCAAATCTTTCTTTCAATATTGCCGGTAACCGAGGTCTTACTAATTATTAATCATAATCTTTTATACAAGAAACATGGGTACACATACCCTTTAATAAGCATGTCTTAAACCTAGATGATATTATCTTTCAACTTAGTCACAAAATAATCATAGTCTCGACACTATTCATGTCTAGTTGTTTATTCACATCTTTTTAGACAAACATTCATTTCAAGAACACAATTTCACTACATGAATTATTACAACAAATCTAAGTTATCACAATGTTTCAATTCACAAAAATATTTTTAAACATGATATAAGTTTAATTATTCTCAAAAGATCAATTTACAAAAAATACTACTTTTCATCATAAAATTATATTCTCAACATTTTATTTCTTTTTACACTAAAAAATAATATGCAAGGAGCCATCTCTTAATATTTCCACTTCATTTTATATTAATACTAAGTTTAATCCCAATGAAAAACTAAACATTCATGAGTAAACACCCAAAAAATAAAAACAAAGGTGAGGCATGGGTTTTGAACCCAAGACCTGCGGCAAACATAGCCAGCACCCAACCTGAGCCCACTAGCCATTTAGTCCCTTTGGACTTTGTGTTAAGTTCTTGCCGAAAATTACTTATGAATCGAGTCTCAGTTTCGGGATTTAATAAAAAGGGTAAAAAATGAATGCAACTATCAAGTTTCGAACCCAAGATCTCTTTCAAAGAATACTCTATATTGCATTGGCTAACCAGTAAGGCCAAGTGTATTTTCTGTTTAGAAAATGTACAAATGTACTTTTGTTCAACTATTCCGAAATGTTTCTTTTCCATGGAACTTGTTTATTCAAAAGATAAAAATCTTTCTAATAGTTTTGAAATAAACTCTTTCTTGATATTAGATCTTTAAAATAGTAAACAATAAATTTTCAATTCATTAAAACACTATTTCCACTTATTTAGATAATTTCCTTTCTCATTTTTCACATATCTTAGGTTTTCTTTATATAAAAAAACTCAAATTTACAAAAAGACTAATGTTCATAACCAATAGTGTTGTTCTCATTTTTTACACAAATTACACTTTTATAAAGATATTAGTGTATTCACTGGAACAAGAATACTCTTTCATGCAATAGTTTATATTCTTTCAAAATAGGACATGCATATGTCGAAACATTACAAAACACTAACTAATATTTCTTTCTTTCTTCTTTTCTCAATTATTAAAGCATAATGTGGTCACAAATTTCATAAGCACAACAATTGCAACAACTAATATGGTTTATAACAAAAAGAAAATAGGATTCTTATCTTTAATTAGCATGGTATCATTCTCTTAATCAACAAAACTACCTTCATACTCATCATGTTATACTAGCATGAACTTTATAATTTTTCTCATATAATTCTTCTTATATTACTCATTTTAGCATGAATTCCTACATTAGAAAATAATGAAATCACCCACCTTAATTGAAGATTGAACAAATGAAAGGAAGGAGAACACCACTTCTAGCTCCAAAGACTCCTAGTAAGACTTCTCCTTCTAGCAATGGCTTCTTCTCGTAGCAATGGTTTCTTCTTCTAGCAATGGAACTCTCTTACTCTCTTTCTTTTCTTTCTTTCTTTATTTTGATTTTGATAATGTTTTTGGTGCAAATGAGAATGAGAAATGGGGCTCTATTTATAGGATTTTGTGATGGTCTATTATGCATAATTTTACACCTAATAACTCTCCAAATTAATTATACAACTCTTCATGTTCTAAACTCCTAAAACCTACAACTCTTCATTTTTCCAACTCTTCAAATTTGCAATCCCCAAAACTCCCAAACTCTCCATCTCCCCACTAGCTCAAAACCGGCCTACACTTGGGTTCAAAACCGGTCAACTAGCGTAGGTGTGTGCATGCACACATGCACATATGCACATACAACTTTAATACAATCCTATAACTTTAAATGTGTACTAAAAGTTGTAACTTGTCATGTAATAGTCCAAGCTCAACTTTATTTGTGTTTTTACAAGTGGGCTTGCTTCATGGGCTCACTTCTAATTAATTAATTTAATTATCTAGTGGGCTCTTCTCCTAATGGGCTAAATTTTAATCTAGAGGTCCATGGATCAAAAGAAGGCTAATTAAAACTTATGCATGCTAAAAATTTATAAATGAGAACAACAAAATGAGAATAAAAATTTGTACGTGCATCATACGTATAATAATATTTTAATCAAAATAAGGGAAAATGAATTTCTGTTTATAAAAATACATATGAATACCTAAATTAAATACTTTAAACACATAGAAAATATTACACGTAGTGGTGGAAATATATAATCGATACATGCATCAAAAACACGTAAAGAGCACATAAAATACAGAGATTGAAATATTGCATTTGAGTTGACACAAATAAGATAAAATCAATACGGAAATGCATAAAAAGTTGAAAATCAAGATACGTGGTGGAAACACGTTACAAAATACACGTGCCTAACACATAGGGGCAAAATTGTCATTTCCAATTTTGTGGGGTGTTACAGGGAGGGGGTGGATCCCCTAAGAACTGATCTTATAGCATCTTACAGTTTAGTTTGTGATCATCTTCCCTCAGAGATCTGAAGGCCGTCCAATTGAATTGGCACGTATTGGCAAGCATGAAAAATACAAACCCAAAAAAACACAAAAACATACGGTTCAAATCCAAACCAAATCTCCACTTTAGTTTTATTATGGGTGTGAATCGTGGAGCGATCAAAATGCACATTTTCGGAAGATCAAACAGCTGCATAGTTCTGACCCCTTCACTTAAGTTTTATGCTAAGCAGTTAAAATTTGATTAATCCCCGATTAATCGCTAATCGAAATCTAAGCGATTCTCAATATTTCAATATTTAGCGAATTAATTGAGTATAATCAGCTGATTAGTGGTTAATCGGCCGATTTTAAGTGGGCGATTAACCGATTAAATTACCTTAATAAATTTGCATGCTTGTTTGCAATATTTGGGCTCAATTTTGCCCAAACTCAAATTCAAATCTTAAATCCAAACCCCTTCTTGTCCTCGTGCAAACCCAAACCGGACCTGTCGCCGCTCTGTTCTTATCACGCCCCGCTTTCCAAAAAAAGAATACAAAATACGGATACACGACAAAAGCCCAGCGAATGATTTTCATCATCCATAAGCTGTTCAGAATCTTTACAACATCTCACAAAAATAATTAGAGTCAGAAGCAAAAGAATCAACCAAGTATGCATACTCGAATCAAATAGACCAACAGAAATTTACTTGAAACCAAAATATAATAATCTCAAATAAATCAAGTTTGGACAAGTCAAATATCCTGGGTCACATTGCCCAAATACAAATAAATCCATGTATCAAATACAATATTCAAATAAGCAGCAGAAATAATAATAAAAACTCCAGCACTAATATTTCATATCACCAACACCATCTGGTACCTGTTCTCCAAAATCTGCAATTTAATAATTACAGGAATAGGAAAAAGAAAACAAACTCCCGTCAATGCAAGTTATGGGTCGCTTGTAGTACGGGATACAAGTACATGGAAAATAACAAATATAAAATAACACCAGGAATAAACATGCATGGTATAATTGTGTCAACAGAATAAATTATCTAACATGAGCAAGAACAAATCAGATAACATGGTATACTAATAGATACAGGTAACATGTGTCAAGTGTTAAGTGTCAGATGGCATGCAGACAGATATACAGATGATAGTGTCAGATGATAGTCAGACAGATAACAGATAATCAGATAACAAATGTCAGATAAACAGATACAAATAATAGATAACAGATGTCATGTTCTTATAAGTCTTGTGTGATTACTATCTAGGTAGCACTTCATGCGCCCCAACTTTTTATCATATGGTTGCTACATTCAAACAATTTCGTTTAGATTTCATAGTGAATTCCATAGGGCAGTGTACTCAGGAATCAGACAGATAGATATCAGATAATCAGAACAGACAGATAGAATCTATGGGTTCTCTTCTGAGTATACCTTCCTATAGGGAAGTAATGTAGTCATGGTCAGATAAACAGAGTCGTGAATCATGTAATCATGAACACATTACAGATAGGGAACACGGGCCCTCTTTTCAGTACACATTTCTATATTTTCCACTACTAAATCTTTCCCTTAACCCCGACTTGGTTATTTTGTTATTATTAATCAAACAGGCATTTATGTGTCACAAACAGGTTAAGAATAACATGATATAAACATGTAACAGGTTCAGGATGAAGAATAAGCATGTTTAGGTGAAAGATAACTCATAAAACTCCAGTTCAGGATAGTAATACAGTACTACACTAAAACTGATATTCCCGTTGCTACACAAATGCAAATCTGAATCCATCAAGGAATCTGGAAAATAGACTCCCGGCCGAATCCATCGAACATATATAAGTTATATAGTATTTCACAAAACCATAACTCAAAACTGAATTGAAACCAGAAAACATGTTCAGCCAGAAATCAGTAGTTTGTATTCAAAGTCAGGAAAAGAGCAGAAGACTCATCAATTAAATCCACGAAAAATCTGGGATACTCCCCTATGTGTGTAGAATCAAAATATAAAGTATCATAATTTTCCAATATAAATAAAGTAGTCAAGTAAAATCAGAAAGTAGTTCTGTAAATCTGGAATCACAAACACTGCAGTACGAAAACAGCAATATCTCACAAACCATAAATCAACATTAAAATCCACCAAAAGGTTAATAAAATAGATACAGTAGGCTAACTTTCATATTCAAAAAGATTTTAGAAATAACAAGTAGAATTATGTCGAAAATCAGGTTCTTTACTGAACAGTAGTAAAATTATGCATGTAAAATCTTTATTTGCAAGCATGAAAAGGTTTGTAAAACATCTCAAATAAATCCACCAAAATTCTAGGTAAACCCCAATCAAGTCTAGAAATACTGAGAAAAATTTCATATCAAAATAATAATTGTAACACCATAATAAAAATACATTACTCTTCAGAATTCATAGAAAACACAATCTGGAAATCTTTCGACACCACTGTAGTAAAATAGGCATAACTCACAAACCGTAAACCGAAACTGAGATCCATCAAAAGGGTTGGAAAATAGACAGAATTCTCTACAAATCGTGTTCACAAAATATTTTCAAATACTGACCTCAATAGGGTCTAAAATACTGATCAAAACGAAAAAGCCAGCAAAACTGAAAATATCGCATAAACACAAAATCCAGTAATTCACATAGAACTCATCCAAAACATAACCAAACATGAAATATGGGGTACAAGATGTCCAAGCAACATGTTATAGGGTATTTCACAAGTCCACAACAAGTCTGTCACGAAAAACACGAACGAGCACATGATATCATATGAACAACACGTATATATACAACAAGAAAATGTCAATCCTAGGTTATTTCATGTCATGTATGTCGTGAGCAACTATGGTCAAATCATCAATATAGAGACAATATCAACAAGGAGATTCACACACAAATTGTCTCTATAACCCAACTATACTACAGGCGGTATTTAGTACTTGTATTTGCAAAGAAATTTAATACAAGTTACTTGCCTGAGAGACGACGATGAGAACGGAGCAAGAACAAGAATAACGGGAACGGATTTCCGGGCACGAACCCAATGAACGAACGAACCCACGAACAACCGATCACGAACACGACCACGAACACAATCGGACGGCTGAGATCAAAGATCAAGATCAAGATCAACAAGATTGGACGGTCCAGATCAAGGTGATGATGAAGTTAATGATGATTGCGATCGAACGGCCAAGATCAAGAGATCAAGATCGAGATGTGATGATGAAGATAATGATGAAGATTATGATCGATCGATCGAACGGCTGCGATCAAAGAAAGTTGATGATCATCATGATCGTGACGATCAAGAAGAGATCGGACGGCTAGGATCTATCGGATGGTCAAGAGGAGATCGACGGCCCACATCCAAGCAAGCATGATGATCAAGATCCAACGGATGGCCAAGATCACCCCGATGGTGATGATCAAGATCAAATCAACGGATGACTAGAAATCAATCATTCAAGATCAAGATCACAATCAAACGGACGGCCCACAATCAAATGATCAACACTTGATCAAAACAACCCATGTTAATGGGGTCTCGGCTTGGCGGCTGCATGGCTCCGACGGCGGGTGGGCGGCGGCCAGGGGACACGGCAGCGGTGGACGTTAGGGGGAACTAAAGCTGGTCTGCGACAGGGGCCCTCCTGGGTGGTGGCAGCGGAGGGGAGACGGGATGAGAAAGGGAGCAGCCGAGAGGAGGTCGCGATGGTGCGGGGAGGTGCTAGGTGTCGCTGCAGTAGGGTTGCCAGCGACTGCGTCGTCGATGAGGCGATCGCAATGCTGTAGGCGGGGGCAGAGGGTGAGGGCACGATGTAGCAAAGGGTGGCAGGCAGGAGAGAGAAGAGTGGGAGCAAGGCGAGGCACAGGGAGAGGTCGGGGGGCAGGAGTACTGGTGGGTTGCGGTGGCTATGCTACATCGCGGAGGTGCCGATGCCGGGAGAGAGCAGGAGGGCGATGAGTGGGAGGGAAAGCCTGGGGTGAGGCACCGCAGGTGGCTGCAGGCAAGGCGGAGGGAAAGTGGCTAGGGTTGAGAAGTCGAGAGAGAGGGAGACGAAAGGAATATGGAGGGGGGGCTGTATAGTTGTATAATATGGTAGAGTTAGGGTGTACAGGGAGATGATATATATATAGGGATGTATAAATGGGTTTGGGTTTAATAGGGTTAGGTGTTGAAATGGGGGTGACTGGTAGGTATAAGGGAAACAAGTATGGGTATTAATTAGGTGAAAACAGGTTGTTTGGGTTTTATATGGGTATTGGGTTATGGTTAAAATGAGTTTTTAACAATCCAATAAAATAATGGGTTTAAAGCAAAAGATCCAATAAGAATAGAAATAGGGTTTTGGGAAAATAAAACAACCAATAAAAATATACAATTAGGATTTAGATTTAAAGGTAAATAATTAAATCAATTGTAACAAATAGTAATACAATAGTACAATAATAATAGGATTTGAATTACGATATAAACTCATTGGAAAATAGTCTCAATTAAAATTATTGATTAAAAATATATTTTTAACAGAAGATCCAAGAATACATTTTTAGAAAAGAATTTGAAAACCGAAAAAAAATAATTTGCAAAAAATTTAAATACATAAAATACACAAAAATACATTTTTTGGAAAACAGGGGTTACACTTCTTCGTCCTCGTGCAAACCCTATCTCAAGCTGATTTTCTTCTTCTTCCTCCTCGAGCAAACCCAAATCCGGCCCACCGTAGCTCCCCCATCCCCATCGTAAACTTGACCCGACCCGCATTTGCTGCACCTCCTCATTCTCTTGCTGCTCCACCTTTCTGATTGTTTTTGTTTGCTAGAATCGACTAGCAAATCTGACCCGACCCACTTCCAAATTCAAAATCAGCTCAAACCAAGTACTCTGTTCTTTTTCTTTGTAACTATATGTTCCGATTTGATAATCTCATAATAGTTTTATGTTAGGCTTTAGGGTTGCTACATAATGAGGATAGATCTTTTTTTTTAATAATAATAATAATAATTATAATATACACATACACACACACACACACACACACACACACACACACACACACACACACACACGATTTTTTTGATTTAATTCCCGATTATTTTCCGATCAACCGATTAATCACTAATTGCTTCTAGACTAATTAGTTCTAAAAACCAATTTTAACTGCCTAGGTTTTATGATAGGTGCAAATCGTAGAGCTAGCGGAGCCACATTTTCGAGCAAAAAATGAACCAGACTAGGTTTTTTATTGGTTTATTTTCCGCTCTAACTTAAGTAAAGTGTTTGGAGTCGGTGGATCTGAGATTTGGAGTCGTTGGATCCGAGAAATCTCAGATCCAACATCTTATAAAAGTTAGCGGGTGTTGGATCATAAACTAAGCTATAAGATCAATTCATAGGTGATTGCTCCCATATATATATATATAGGCGAGTGATCATGTGAGAACTAGTTCTCATAATAAGCTCCATGTGAACGTTTTACATAGCCCTCACATGGATGACCCGCATCGTAACATTGTTTAGAATGACTAAATTTGTCTAAATATGTAAAATCGTGTCAAGTTAAATTTATTTTTCCATCCATCATGTCATTATAAATAATGATAAATAAGGGAAAACACCCTTGATCTATATGGTCAAAGCAATAAACCCTCTAAACTATCGGTCAAAACAATAACCCCCAACTACGAATGGCAGTCAAATCCCGTACAGAAACCCTAAAAGAATTATGTGAAATGTGTAACACCCCGAATTTTAAATAAGGATAAATTCGAGATTTCACAGGATCTTTACTTCACTTCGTACAATTTTACAAGGAAATTTAAAACTTTTCATTCACAATACATCAGAGTTCTTTTACACTTGGTTTTTACACAGCGGAAGACTAAAAGATTACAACAATGAAATACAACTTGTATAACTTTAACATCATTTGCAACATCTTTAACCTCTAAACAGCAACAGCATATCCACTTTATAACTCCATGAAGAGTCCATTACCTGCATGTCAGTCTGTGGGCACGTCAGTTACTTACAACTGACGAAATGTTATACACGGCTATCCTCTCTATGCCGGGAATAGAATAACGATCTCATACTTTAACAAATCACAAAAAGATTGAATGAACAAGTAAAGTGTCAAAACTGATTATTCTAAACATAAGTGTATGTCATGCCTTAATGCCTAATGCACACATTTCTATACTAGGATGACACTAATGCACACTTGTTCAGATTCTATGCATCCCATACTACATAGGTCCGAGGGCAAGCGCCTACGTACTCCACATTGAAGGGTTCCATCCCTCGCCATGAGACTACCCAGTAATAAAACAAGTTTTAGAGTTATTTCACAGATACAGATCTCAGCCTCCCTGGCTAGCCTCCCTGGCTTATAATAACAGATCCCAGCCTCCCTGGCTATTATATCGTGATAATAATCCCGTAAATGCCCCTCTAGCCCCGGTATATACATATTCTTTGGAGCATGGTAAACATCCGTCGACTACCCTAAGTCTCGGATAAAATACAGTCCATCTCCTATGGGGCAACCACAGTCCACCAACTGGGTCTATAGCCACGGAGATCCACCGCCGACTATATAGAAGCACCCATTTACTTTTGCACAAGTTTATTAAATCTTCCCTTAAGTGCCTAATTATTCTTAAGTTCAAGACATGAATAATTTCCACTCAAAGAATTAGTCTTACCTCCTACCGGACTTAATCAACAAATACGAGATAGCTCCACGGCCATATCTCCAAATCATTTCTCAAATCCTTTCTTTCAATAATGCCGGTACTGAGGTCTTACTAACTCTAAATCATAAACTTTCATGTACATGAAACATGGGTACACATACCATTTAGTAAACATGTCTTAAACTTATATAATTTCATCTTTCGATTCATTTCACAAAAATAATCAAATCTTGTCATCATCCATGATCTAGTCATTTATTCAAGATTTTTATAGAACAAAAAGTAATTTCTTGCATATATACAATTTCCATCAAATGAATATTTATCATAACCCAAGCTCTTGCCTTGTCGCATTTAGCATTATATATGAATCTCTTATCATACATTTCATTCACAAATCTACAACAATAATTCTTCTCATATATTCATCTAACCTTACTTAATTTAAGCTCATATAGAAATCGACTATTCAACATGAATGCATAAAGTCATCAAGACAATTTATTTCTCATATCAAACTTTATTATTATTTTTTTTTTCTAAGAATAAAAATCGTATTTTTAAAATAATTAACTTGAGAAAAAAATCTCATTCTATCTCAATGTCTCTTTTATATCTCAAATATGCATAAAAATCTCTAAAGCTATTTAAAATAGATTCTCCATCATCTCTTTTTTTTTTTTATATATATATATATAAACACCACGATTCTATATCTATATATATATATATATATATATATATATATATATATATATATATATATATATATATATATTTAAAAGCTTCAAACTCGTAAGATCATTTGAAGTCAAAAGATAAAAAAAAAAAATACACTCCTTGGCTTTGAACCCGTGAACAAGACCAGGCAGCACAGACCGCAAACCAAAGAGTCCAACCGGACTCTTTGTCCACTTCTTAACCTAAACACTTCTTCTACTCAATGTGGGGCTCTGGATGCATTAAAACAATTTACATAAAAAAGATTGGGCTTCTCAAGTTTCGAACCCGAGCCAACAAGAAAGCCAGCGCAGCGTCAGACCACTGTGCCAACTGCGCCCAACGACTAATAGGCAACCCGAAAGGTTTCGTTCCAATTTTGTATTATTTCATTAATCTCCATAAAACTTAGTTTTCTCTTTTAATCAAAACTTTCATTAGTCTACAAGTGATTATTTTAAACTAAAATTTATTACCAACAGAAACTTATGGATTATAAAAATTTCATATTTGATAATAGATCTAATTTCAAATTCATTTCTTCTCTTTGATTACAAGAATTCCAATAATTCATTTTAATCAACTAGAAGATTTGTGTTCTCTTACAACAAATTATTTATAAGTTATGCATGCTCATTTTATTTTACAAACACTTCTTTTTAAAATAAAAATCTCTTCAAAACATTTCCAAAATTACTAGTTAGCATGCAAACTACAATTTCTCTTCTCATGTGCAAGCAACAAGACAAATACTTTGCTCTTTAAACAAATGTTAACATTTCTATCCTTAGACATATATGAAAACATGAATTTATCTTCTAATTTTCATATCAAAATTACACTACTATTTAGGCATGCAAAATTCTAAAAGATTAGAAAGTGAGAGAACACCCACCTCAATTGAAACTTGACTAATGAAGGGAAGAGCACCACTTCTAGATCCAATGTCCTCCTAGATTTTCTCCTCCTAGCAATGGCCACCAAGCACAAAACTCTCTTCTCTCTTCCTTTTTCTTTTTCTTTTCTTTTCTTTCTATTACTTATTTCTTGACTTGCTTTTGGTGTGAAGAATGATGAGAAATATGGTGCTATTTATAGGGTTTGTAGAGGGTTCAATTTGCAAAATTACCCACCTAATAAATTAAAAAAATTAATTTGCTAACTCTTCATATTTTTAACTCCTAAAACTTCCATCTTTTTATCTTCCCACTTCTTAAAAAACTTAACTCTCATAACCCCCTACGTCTTCAACTCACCACCTCTCTAAATCCCTAACTCCTTTCTAACTCCCCAACCTCTCTCTTCTCCCATCTACCAAACCGGCCACACACAGCACACAAGTGTGCTGTGTTCTCCTCAAATGGGCCTCCAATTATTAATTCATTTTTCTTTTCATATATACATAACCATGGCCCATCCATTCCAACCCAACTATTCAACCCATTTCCATTCACCCTATTACAAATTCTCAATAGCCCATCCATGCTGGCTACTATCACACGGGCCCCCACCACCATCACACCAAACTTTACTATAAAACCAACTTAGTATATGATCATATATATATACTATATATGTTTAGTAAAAATAGTTTACCTAAAAAGAAATTTAAAATGTATCTAACATGATTAAAATAAGTACACACACTCAAAAATTTATTTTGAAAACGGATACCAAAATACGTTCACCGAAAACACGTGCATCGCACGTGAAATATCAAAATTACGAAAATCGATTTTATTAATGAAAAACTATTAAATATAATCGAAAACAATATAAGAAAAATTATATTTACTAATTTCATGATGAAATCACTACACGTAGAAAGCATGTGCATTATACGTGCAGAAAGTCGAAAAATGCATTTTAATCAAAACATGGGGGAAATAAATTTTCGTTTTATAAAATAGATTTAAATACATAAAAATAAATAATTTAAACCTATAGAAAATATTATACGTAGTGGTGGAAACACGTGTATCAAAACACGTAAAAAGCACGTAAATCCCAGGAATTGAAATATTATATTTTAGTTGACTGAAATCAATACAAAAAATGTATAAATAGTACGAATCCAAAATATGTAGTGAAACACATTACAAAATATACGTGCGTAACACCCAGGGGCAAAATTAAAATTTTCAATTTTGCGGGATGTTACACTCTCCCCCCTTAGAGTAGTTCCGTCCCCGGAACTCGCTAGGGTAAAGATTGTATTTTGTACATGTCACAGAAAATATTTGTATTTAGAAAACTGCAACTTTAAGGAAAATAAATGTAGTATACGCAACAAATAAGACAAACTCTTTATAAGAAAACTATGAATATTAAGATGTTACAAGACGGAACAAGAAAATTAGGAAAATGGGATAAGAACTGAAATGTGACAAAAGATAGAATAGTTTGAGAGAAATTTTCGTATACAAATAATATTAGGTAAGCTATTGGATAAAAGGGAAAAGTCAATTAAGTCGTTACCTTCGAAATAGTTCGGAAAACAATGTAGCGAAGAAAATATGGTCAATAGGTAATTTAGAAAAATTTATCAATGTAATAAATGGTAGAAATTTCGCAAGACTTGCAATTTAAAACATGACCATTGAATAAGATTTTGGAAAAATAAATGGGAATAAGACTTTGTTGAAAACATAAAATGACTTTGTATATCAATTAATAAAATGGTTTGTAAGGTAACTATAATAATTATACACACAATTTGAAAAAAATAGAAAGCATACGTTGAAATACTTGGTGAATATACAAAATTTTGTAGTGATGAAAATATTTTATAACATTAAGACCAAATAGTGTAAAGCACACACACGAGATGGAAACACAATTGAAAACAATAATTATATAGTGTAGCAAATTAGGACAATAGACATAAACAAGTATATGCAAAAATATTAATGTAGTAATTAGATGAGGGTAAAATGATATGTATAATAAGAATATTGAAATATATGATATATATAGAAATCATTGGGAGAATATATGTAATAACTAAGAATGTAAAGACAGTTAAAATTTGAAAAAGGATATTGTATAAATAGTGAGTATATGCAGTGCAAAACTATAAAAGTAATGAGTAGCGATTAATAGTAAAAATGAATATATCAAAACAAATATGCAATAATAGTACCGAATGTAAACAAATAAAACAAATAGTAGGTCACATTTATATAGGTAGAAAATTTCAATTTAGTTTAAAATATATAGGATCAGGTAATATTGTATCACAGAAATCAAAATCAAATAAAATGAGTGCACAAAAGAAAATTTCATAAGAAAAATCCAGAATAATAAATGAAGAAAATAATTGTGGAAACATTAATTTAATAAATGGCAATTTAAAACTTGACAAAATACGTAAAGTAATAGCAGATATAAACGGGTAAACATAAAGTGACATAAATAAATGAAAGACAAAATTTTAAGTTTGAAAAATAGGTTTAAAATATCAAGACTAAGGAAGATAGACAAATAATAAATATTCAAGTCATTTAATAACATAAGAAAATTTTTATTTGAAAAAAAATATGTAGAAAGTAGCATGATAAAAATCTACAAAATATTTTGAGAGGGAAGTGTGTAAGGTATCATGAATGACGGTCCAAGCCAACCACGCTTCCACGGCGCCACTCTGATACCCAGGGGAAAATGTGCTCGCATACACTCTCATATTAATGTATACGAGGAGAACATCATGAATGAAATTGAATGCAAGTTCAATAACAACTTCATTCACGACTCCAGCCATCCAAAAGAAAGAGAAAACATCAGTGCATAGAGCAACACAAATGTAAATCACTTACATTTAAATCTCTATAGACTGAAACTCACACTCTAGTGTCTGCAGGAATAATATTGTAACTACTCAATAAGGTGTCACGGGTTCTAGACTATAGTCAATGATCTTACTACTTTTCCTAAACAAATCTTTAGTCTATCAAGTTCTGATTTACTTGGGTTAGCTGTAGGAGTCGGTTCCCAGCTAGCGGTGGTCCGAAGATGCTTAAATACCGTGTCGCTTAGGGTTGTTTACACTCGGTTGACAGAAGGACTCCTTTAGCTTGTTCCCAAATTTATCGTCCCTTTTTATCGTTCCTTATAAACTTGTACTACTTGTGATGCATGCTCTGATACCATCTGTAACACCCCGAATTTTAAATAAGGATAAATTCGAGATTTCACAGGATCTTTACTTCACTTCGTACAATTTTACAAGGAAATTTAAAACTTTTCATTCACAATACATCAGAGTTCTTTTACACTTTGTTTTTACACAGCGGAAGACTAAAAGATTACAACAATGAAATACAACTTGCATAACTTTAACATCATTTGCAACATCTTTAACCTCTAAACAGCAACAGTATATCCACTTTATAACTCCATGAATAGTCCATTACCTCCATGTCAGTCTGTGGGCATGTCAGTTACTTACAACAGACGAAATGTTATACATGGCTATCCTCTCTATGCCGGGAATAGTATAACGATCTCATACTTTAACAAATCACAAAAAGATTGAATGAACAAGTAAAGTGTCAAAAGTGATTATTCTAAACATAAGTGTATGTCATGCCTTAATGCCTAATGCACACATTTCTATACTAGGATGATACTAATGCACACTTGTTCAGATTCTATGCATCCCATACTACATAGGTCCGAGGGCAAGCGCCTACGTACTCTACATTGAAGGGTTCGATCCCTCGCCATGAGACAACCCAGTAATAAAACAAGTTTTAGAGTTATTTCACAGATACGGATCTCAGCCTCCCTGGCTTATAATAACAGATCCCAGCCTCCCTGGCTATTATATCGTGATAATAATCCCGTAAATGCCCCTCTAGCCCCGGTATATACATATTCTTTGGAGCATGGTAAACATCCGTCGACTACCCTAAGTCTCGGATAAAATACAGTCCATCTCCTATGGGGCAACCACAGTCCACCAACTGGGTCTATAGCCACGGAGATCCACCGCCGACTATATAGAAGCACCCATTTACGTTTGTATAAGTTTATTACATCTTCCCTTAAGTGCCTAATTATTCTTAAGTTCAAGACATGAATAATTTCCACTCAAAGAATTAGTCTTACCTCCTACCGGACTTAATCAACAAATACGAGATAGCTCCACGGCCATATCTCCAAATCATTTCTCAAATCCTTTCTTTCAATAATGCCGGTACCGAGGTCTTACTAACTCTAAATCATAAACTTTCATGTACATGAAATATGGGTACACATACCCTTTAGTAAACATGTCTTAAACTTATATAATTTCATCTTTCGATTCATTTCACAAAAATAATCAAATCTTGTCATCATCCATGATCTAGTCATTTATTCAAGATCTTTATAGAACAAAAAGTAATTCCTTTCATATATACAATTTCCATCAAATGAATATTTTTCATAACCCAAGCTCTTGCCTTGTCTCATTTAGCATTATATATGAATCTCTTATCATACATTTCATTCACAAATCTACAACAATAATTCTTCTCATATATTCATCTAACCTTACTTAATTTAAGCTCATATAGAAATCAACTATTCAACATGAATGCATAAAGTCATCAAGACAATTTATTTCTCATATCAAACTTTATTATTATTTTTTTTTTCTAAGAATAAAAATCGTATTTTTAAAATAATTAACTTGGGAATAAAATCTCATTCTATCTCAATGTCTCTTTTATATCTCAAATATGCATAAAAATCTCTAAAGCTATTTAAAATAGATTCTCCATCATCACTTTTTTCTTTTTTTTCTTTTTTTTATATATAAACACCACGATTCTATATCTATATATATATATATATATATTTTTAAAAGCTTCAAACTCATAAGATCATTTGAAGTCAAAAGATAAAAAAAAAATACACTCCTGGGCTTTGAACCCGTGAACAAGACCAGGCAGCACAGACCGCAAACCAAAGAGTCCAACCGGACTCTTTGTCCACTTCTTAACCTAAACACTTCTTCTACTCAATGTGGGGCTCTGGATGCATTAAAACAATTTACATAAAAAAGATTGGGCTTCTCAAGTTTCGAACCCGAGCCAACAAGAAAGCCAGCGCAGCGTCAGACCACTGTGCCAACTGCGCCCAACGACTAATAGGCAACCCGAAAGGTTTTCTTCCAATTTTGTATTATTTCATTAATCTCCATAAAACTTAGTTTTCTCTTTTAATCAAAACTTTCATTAGTCTACAAGTGATTATTTTAAACTGAAATTTATTACCAACAGAAACTTATGGATTATAAAAATTTCATATTTGATAATAGATCTAATTTCAAATTCATTTCTTCTCTTTGATTACAAGAATTCCAATAATTCATTTTAATCAACTAGAAGATTTGTGTTCTCTTACAACAAATTATTTATAAGTTATGCATACTCATTTTATTTTACAAACACTTCTTTTTAAAATAAAAATCTCTTCAAAACATTTCCAAAATTACTAGTTAGCATGCAAACTACAATTTCTCTTCTCATGTGCAAGCAACAAGACAAATACTTTGCTCTTTAAACAAATGTTAACATTTCTATCCTTAGACATATATGAAAACATGAATTTATCTTCTAATTTTCATATCAAAATTACACTACTATTTAGGCATGCAAAATTCTAAAAGATTAGAAAGTGAGAGAACACCCACCTCAATTGAAACTTGACTAATGAAGGGAAGAGCACCACTTCTAGATCCAATGTCCTCCTAGATCTTCTCCTCCTAGCAATGGCCACCAAGCACAAAACTCTCTTCTCTCTTCCTTTTTCTTTTTCTTTTCTTTTCTTTCTATTACTTATTTCTTGACTTGCTTTTGGTGTGAAGAATGATGAGAAATATGGTGCTATTTATAGGGTTTGTAGAGGGTTCAATTTGCAAAATTACCCACCTAATAAATTACAAAAATTAATTTGCTAACTCTTCATATTTTTAACTCCTAAAACTCCCATCTTTTTATCTTCCCACTTCTTAAAAAACTTAACTCTCATAACCCCCTACCTCTTCAACTCACCACCTCTCTAAATCCCTAACTCCTTTCTAACTCCCCAACCTCTCTCTTCTCCCATCTACCAAACCGGCCACACACAGCACACAAGTGTGCTGTGTTCTCCTCAAATGGGCCTCCAATTATTAATTCATTTTTCTTTTCATATATACATAACCATGGCCCATCCATTCCAACCCAACTATTCAACCCATTTCCATTCACCCTATTACAAATTCTCAATAGCCCATCCATGCTGGCTACTATCACACGGGCCCCCACCACCATCACACCAAACTTTACTATAAAACCAACTTAGTATATGATCATATATATATACTATATATGTTTAGTATAAATAGTTTACCTAAAAAAAAATTTAAAATGTATCTAACATGATTAAAATAAGTACACACACTCAAAAATTTATTTTAAAAACGGATACCAAAAAACGTTCACCGAAAACACGTGCATCGCACGTGAAATATCAAAATTGCGAAAATCGATTTTATTAATGAAAAACTATTAAATATAATCGAAAACAATATAAGAAAAATTATATTTACTAATTTCATGATGAAATCACTACACGTAGAAAGCACGTGCATTATACGTGCAGAAAGTCGAAAAATGCATTTTAATCAAAACAAGGGGGAAATAAATTTTTGTTTTATAAAATTGATTTAAATACATAAAAATAAATAATTTAAACCTATAGAAAATATTATACGTAGTGGTGGAAACACGTGTATCAAAACACGTAAAAAGCACGTAAATCCCAGGGATTGAAATATTATATTTTAGTTGACTGAAATCAATACGGAAAATGTATAAATAGTACGAATCCAAAATATATAGTGAAACACATTACAAAATATACGTGCGTAACACCCCGGGGCAAAATTGAAATTTCCAATTTTGCGGGGTGTTACAAAATGTCCAAATTGTCTCTTATATTACACACACAAAAAAACCCAAAATTTTCACTCTATCTCTCCCAAAACCGACAGCCCCGATCTCTGCCACCTCTCTCTCTCCCCTAAAAACGTCAGCCCCGACCTCCACCACCATCTTCATCACCATCACCGTCAATCTGAAAACTAAACATGTCAAACCCATCAAAGCCATCACCACCATCCTATTAAACCCATCAAACACATCATCAATCCGAAAATTATGTTTTTTTCACATAATAAAAATTCCTTTAAATTTGTTTAATTTCAAGAATTTAAATGAACGATGAACATAAACATTGGATTTAGATTTTAGATTTAGATTTAGATTTTTGATTTTGATTTTCGATTTTGAATTAAAATGGGGCTGAAGTCAAAGGTGATGATGTTGGTGGAGGTCGGGGCAGTCGGTGGTGGTGACGAAAATGGTGGTGGAGGTCAGGCTGTCGGGGCTGATAATTTTTCGAAAGAGAAGGAAGTGGGGCTGTTGATTTTTGAGAGTGATAGAGTGAATTTTTTGGGTTTTTTTTTTTGAAATATAAGGGGCAATTTGGACATTTCACATAGTTTTTAAAGGTTTTTTTACTGAATTTAACTGTGATTCGTAGTTGGGGGAGTTTATCGCTTTGGCCGATAGTTTAGGGGGTTTATTGCTTTGACCGCATAAGTTGGGGGTGTTTTTTGCTATTTATAGAAAAAAAAACTACATTCAGTCATACAATGTGTAATACTTTAATGCATGAACAAACAAATCTCAAATGACTCAATTTCACATCAGTAGACTAATTTAAACGTATAAATCAGAATGAACGGTTCAAACTTTTCAATTTATATCTCAAAAAAAATTCACATGTGGTTCTCACTGATGATCATAGCCACGCACACACACAAACACACACAAACACATAAATGCATATATATATATATATATATATATATATATATGGGTAAAAGGGATATGAGCAACTTGCTCATTTACTAAATGAGCAAGTGATGAGGTGGCATGCATGTAATACATTGAGTATCTAACCACTTTTAGGATTTCCCAATTACATGCATGTCACCTCATCACTTGCTCATTTACTAAATGAGCAAGTTGCTCATATCCCTTTTACCCTAGATATATATATATATATAGATATAGATATATCAACTCCCATGTTTCGCAAAAAACTTTTGCTATTTCATCAGAACTGCAAAAAACAATAAAACTCGCTTACGGTTGATGCTAGGTCTAGCATCAGAACTGCAAAAAAAAATAAAACTCGCTTAAGGTTGATGCTAGGTCTATCCAAGTACGTAGCATTTACTCTCTGCATTTCATAGTCTGAATTTTCTTTAGACATTTTACCTTTATAGTTTCTCCTTTTATATTGGAATCAAGCACAACATCTCCTTCAAGATCTAATTGATGTACTATCCTCATCCCACAAATGGTCTCCTATAATAAGAAAAAAAAGAAAAAGTCATCACCAGATTAGTATCATCTCTTGAAGGCTTTTATTGTGTCCGCATAGAGACGGTGAACTAAACCATGAGAGTGACTGTAATTTTTTTCAGTTTTGGTACCTCCACCCCCATTGACATTAAAAGCGGCTAAATATAAAAAAAATACAAAGTTTTGGGCCAGTTTTAAAAAATGACACTAAGATTTTTTTTATTTAAAAAAATGACACAAAGTTTCAAAAAACTCCACTGGGTTAGTTAGGGTTAGGGTTAGGGTTAGTTCGGGAGATTTATTTAAACATCTGATTAGTTAAGTGATGTTTTTTTAAACACAAATAAAAGATGAATGTGGTTTTTGTAAACACAAATGAAAAATGAAAGTAATTTTTTTAAACTCTACCCTAACCCAACCCTAACCCTACCCTAACCCCAACTAACCCAGTGGAGTTAATTTTTTGAAACTTTGTGTCTTTTTTTAAACAAAAAAATCTTAGTGTTTTTTTTTAAACTGGCCCAAAATTTTGTGACTTTTTTTTATGTTTAGCCATTAAAAGCTTGGCCCATCAGCTAGTCTTGTTTGGGATGAGCCGTTAACTCTGCAAAGGCTAAAACAAACTCGAGTGAACAATGATATGATTATGGATGCATTTTACCTTTATAGTTTCTCCTTTTATATTGGAACCAAGCACAACATCTCCTTCAAGATCTAACTGATGTACTATCTTCAACCCACAAATGGTCTACTATAATTAAGATAAAAAGAAAAGAGTCATCACCAGATTCATATCTTCTCTTGAAGGCTTTTATTGTATCAGCATAGAGACGGTGAACTAAACCATGAGAGTGACTGTATTTTTTCAGTTCTGGTACCTCCACCCCATTGACATTAAAAGTTCGGCCCATCAGCTAGTATTGTTTGGGATGAGCCATTAATTCTGCTAAGGCTAAAACTAAATCAAGTGAATAATGATATGATTATCGATGTATTTTCCATCAGTGTGGTTGAGTACCTAGCCAACTATACGTCATGCATTTATGACATATTATTTCCGTTATACAAGTTAGTGCAAATATAAAAAACTCGGTCAACAATAGTATCATGCAAATTATGATACACAACTTAAAACTTTTCTAAGAAACTAACATTCTTAAGGAAATTCTTAACCAAATTGCTTGTCACATAAGTAGCAAGCTGAACAATACTACAGGCTACAGGGACCCTAAACATTGAAGACTAAACAGATTTTTTTTTTTTTAAGGGGAAAGACTTACTAATGATAATTTTTAAGTAAAATACTTCCTCCCTCAAAGTCAAACTTACAATATATTTTAAGACCGCTGCTCATATATTCCAACCACACCACTTAAAAGCCATGACATGCACATAAAGAATCAACATAATATGTTGTTGGACTCAAAAGGTCCAAGTTATTAAACCTAGGGCTGTTCATACTTCGGTTAAAACCGATTACCGAACCGAAATTTATCAATTCGGTTCGGTTTTTTGGTTTTTCGGTTCGGTTTTGATCCAAACCGTAGTTTTGTTAGAGAGTTCGGGTCGGTTTTTGGTTGGGTTCTAAAAAAACCGAACCGAAAAAAAAAACCGAACTTTTTTTTTTCATCTCAAATTAATTCTATTTCTAATCTATCGACAACAACAGCCTTAATATTCGAAAATGACAAATGAGGGGAAATAAATACAGTAAAAGTAGAATTATTTCTTTAACACAAATAAAGCAAGTATAGCTCCTGCATTTGGGAGAAGAATGCAAGTAAGATGGATTAGTAGAAAGAAGCAAAAAAATGTTTCAATCCTGACAGCAAGTCATGAATACAAACAAAGCGAAAACCAAAATTTCTTGCATATGAATGCCAACTCACTCTAATATATAATATCAAAAGGGATTTGAAACGCAGGTTCAATACATCAATATTCCACAA
This sequence comes from Hemerocallis citrina, assembly GCA_017893485.1. NCBI lineage: Eukaryota > Viridiplantae > Streptophyta > Magnoliopsida > Asparagales > Asphodelaceae > Hemerocallis > Hemerocallis citrina. Next base: position 59,684,598 of record CM030368.1, read on the forward strand.
ATCTTATTATTCCAGAACAAAAAAGAAATCCTTTTAATAAGTTCGGTTAGTACGGTTATTAACCGAACCGAACCGATATATTTCGGTTCGGTTAAAACCGAAATGTACATGTTCGGTTCGGAGTTCGGTTTCAATTTTACCAAACCGAAAAGTTCGGTTCGGTTCGGTTTTGTTCGGTTCGGTTCGGTTTTGAACCGATGAACACCCCTAATTAAACCCTTGTGTGTCTAGAGAGAGAAATGAGGTTAACTGAAGCAAATGGGACATGGACATCTACACCATGTTATGATCTACATCGATAAGAAAGACTATCTACACACTTTAAATAGTATTGATAGGTTTTACATATGTACCATGAAACGACAAAAACTACATTTAAAAAGTCAAAATTACATGGTCCCCTATACATGGATAGAACTTATCTACAAAATTTAATTCCTAGTAACTTTAGTATGCAATCAAATCTGACACTGCCAGTTGTTCAATTGGTATGGTCCATCGTTCATGTTGTGTTCATCTCTTCAGTTCCTCACACGCGCGCTAAGCTCAACTCGTGATGGTGTAAAGTAAAGGGACAAGAATTTTGCAATCACTCAGTCCTAAAAGTATATAATAGCTGTTGATTTGACTGGAACAACATTTTAACAGATGTGAATGATTAAGTAGCACCCGCTGAATATTGGGGAAAAGGCGAAGGCGGCGGCGGCGGCGGCGGCGGCTGCTGCTGCTGCTGCGTTGTTGTAAACAGCAGGATACAGGCCAAAGAACTTTAAGGAATCAAAGTCTTTTCCCCACTGTTCATGGAATGCTACCATATAACTACTACTCCCTCAACTACCATCATGGCATTCATCGTAATTGGCACTCCGGGTATCCACTGCACGTACATGAACCGTCTCAAATGATTCGTCTTCATTTATCCTCCTTTAGCTTGTTGACTCTTAGTTTGGTATGCACAAAACGTGTCTGTAAATACTAATAAGTTTAAATTGAGTTATTCAGATTTAGAATCAAATAATATTCACAAGAGATCCAAGAGAGATCCAAGAATATTCAAAAAAGGAAAGTAATAAAGAAAGATTGAGAAATCAAGTAAAAGAAGAAGATATTCAAAAAGAGCAGTTGACTCATTAGTATCCAAGAAAGGTAACAAAGACCAGTTGCTATCATTCTATATTTGTGAGATTTAATCTGTATAAAATTGATTGATTGATTGATTAGTTTTTTTGGTAAGAATATAGAGTGGATTCGGAATGAACAACGAGATACCGGCCGACCGCACCTCATGACGGTCGACCGCATCGCAGTCGAATGCAACTCCTGTTATGAAAGAAGCATTCGACCCTTCATCTCTCTACTTTACTTCAGAGAGATGAACGGTCGACCGCATCGAGATTGCGGTCGACCGTACTTTACGTTGTTCAACATTTTTGGAATGTATCGTTTCTAAATCGATACACTTTACAGTCTATTTAATTGGACGAACCCACTGTGTATTCTTCACCTATTACTTCTGAGAAAAATATTTTGAACTAATCTTTCAACAATCAATCCGAGTGTGTGTGACAATTTGTTTGTATTCTTCAGTCAGGATCATTTAGGATCTTGAGTTTTTCTTTTCTTCCACTTTGGTGAAATTGACGGGACTTGTGTTAGAAGTCCTGTGGGTGTAATTGGTCTCTCGACCTGAATCCGAGAATCACTGTACAAGGGTTTTGAATATAGTGGAACGCTTATGGCAGAAAATTACTACAAGTAGAAGGTGTGGACGTAGACCTGGGGGTCGAACCACGTTACATCGCTGCGTCACATATGCTATCTGCATTTGGTCTTCTTAACTCTGTTTATTTACTCTGCACTTTATTTTAGTTTTTTTTAATTCTGCATAATCACCCTATTCACCCCCCAGAGTGATTTACAGTGGTATCAGAGCGAGGTGTTTATCAAAAGATTAAAAGCTTAAGCAAAAGTTCCAATGGCCGTAATCCCTCCTCCAGAAAACTTATACTCATCGGAGTCATTCGTCTCCAATGGAATAAGTCTTACACGCTCACCATTTTTTGATGGAAAATGGTAGGATGTTTGGAAAGTTCGTATGTCTCATTTTCTACAGATGCTTGGAGAAGTAGTATGGAATTTGTGCATCAATAAAACAGATATTCCGGTCAGCGACGGAAAGACAGCTTTCACAAAAGCGGAGCTAGCTCTCAAGACGGAAAATTCCAAAGCCATGACGGCTCTATGTGCAGGGTTGAATAACGAAGAACTAATGCGATGCGGGCAAAACTGTAAGACAGCATACGAGATCTGGAACAACATGCTGAAGCGGTATGAGAAAACTGCTTCTGAGGTAAAAGCTAAAGTTAATTTATGTTTTTATAAGTTTGATGTGTTTCGCATGTTGCTAGGAGAAAATGTGGATCAAATGCTCCCCCGCTTCGATATCATTGCCCACGAACTTGAGAGCTTAGGTAAGGGATTGGATGATGACCAAAAAGTCGAAAAACTCATAAGCTATCTCACGCCAGAGTGGGATGTAAAGGCTGCTGCAATGAGGGAGACCCTTGAAGAGAAGAGATTCGATTACTACACATTCAAAAGGAAATTGAAGACATACGAGATGGAAATGACGAAAACCAAAAGATACAGACAAAACATCAGTATTGAACCAAAAATCAAAGAGAAAACTATTGCACTGAAAGCAGAAAAATCCTGACCATCAAAAACAGATTCAGACCGTAAGGAGTCAGACGAGGACATTGCCTTATTGACCAAGCAATTTCGTAAGTACCTCAAACATAAAAAAATATGGTAGGGACCAAGGAGAAAGGGAGAAAGATAAAGATGACGTGTGCTATAAGTGCAAGAAGTCTGAACACATCCGTGCAAACTATTTCGTATCACAAGACAGGAATAGGGACTACTACCGCTCAAACCCAGGTCTGAAAAAGAAGGCGCTGAAAGCAACATGGTTAGACTCCGATTCAAGTGAGGGAGAGCAAGTCTATGATGACGTCGGCTTCATGGCTCTTGGAAATGGTGAGGTACAATCACCATCTCGAAGAGATAATTGAAGAACCCACTTATGATGAGCTAGTTTACCTGTGTAATAGTTTAAAAGACTATGCTAAGAAACTAAGTCGTGAACTTAAGCAATATAAACAAATTCCAAATAAAACACATGACTCTTGTATTACAAAAAATCAAAAACTGAAAAATAAGAATGCCTTGATCATGGAAAAATTTGAGTCATTTAGAAAAGATCATGATGTATTGCTAAAGAAAAATGAACTTTTAAAACAACAAATTCGAGAATCCTTAGCAACACATGATGATCACTTAAGAGAAATTCATGAAAAATCTGTTTATATCGCCAAACTCACAGATAATTTAAAAGAATGCAAAAGAAAATTTGATGAGGTAGTGGAAGGCTGTAATGAAGCTCTTGAACAAAATAGAATTTTTGATGCTACAATAGACACTCTTCGTTAGGATACAAAAGACGATGAGATGACTAGAAAAAGACTTTGTAAAAGAGTAATTGAGCTTGAAAAAATTGTACAAAAATATGAAGTGCTCAGTTACCTTATTACAAAAAATTCAAGATCCTATCATGACAATCGAGGGCTTGGTTACGAAGAGCAAATACACCATCAAAAATTTAAATCATCATGTCATACACACTTGCACCATCACCAACCTAATCACAAACCAACTCAAAACTATGCAAGTGTGCATGACTCGAGATATAGTCGTATCACATGTAATTACTGTTGTAGACTATGACATATTTCTTATAACTATCCATTAAAAAGGAATACTAATTTTGTGTGGATAAGAAAGGATGTAAATGCAGGTTCAAAACAAACTTAGGCACGCAAAATTATACCTACTAATCTTGATGTAGGTACCTCAGCGTATCAAGACTAAAGATCGGTGATACATTGATAGTGGATGCTTAAATCATATGACAAGTGTAACAGCAGATACTTTACATCACAATCAAGGGAAAAAGGAAAGGACATCATCTTTGGAGATAATAGCACTGGTCAAACCATTGGTAAAGGTAAAATAAACTTTGGTTCCCTATGCTCTATTGAGGATGTTCTATAAAGAGGCTTTGCTTGAAACATAATTTAATTAGTGTCAGCTAATTATGTGATAAAGGTTACACCGTTATTTTTGATAAAAATACATGCACTGTACTAGATAGCAATAAATCTTATTTACTTCTCGCTAACCGATGTAATAATGTATATGTTATATATTCTAATAAATTAGCACAGAAAAATATGAGGTGCTTTGTCGCAAGAAATGAGAATGGTTGGTTATGGCATCGAAGACTTAGGCACATGGCCATGGACAACCAAGGAGCTTGTGAGGGGGATCCCTAAAATCAAATTTGAGACAGATAAACTGTGTAAGTCATGCCAATTCGGTAAGCAAACTAAAAGTTCTCACAAACCCATAAAAATGGTATCAACTTCTAGACCCCTTAAACTCTTGCACATGGATCTTTTTGGACTATAACGAACACGTAGTAATGGAGGTGCATGATATGCCTTTGTAATTATTGATGATTATAGTAGATTTACTTGTGTTACCTTTTTGGCACAAAAAGATGACAAATTGTATGTGTTTGAAAAATTCTGTCGTAGAGTGAAAAATGAGAAAAGCCTCACCATTGTTACTATTCATAGTGATCATGGTGGAGAATTTCAAAATGAACTCTTCACATCATTTTGTGACAAAAAGGGAATAAAATATGAGATCACTTGTTCTCGCACTCCCCAATAAAATGGGGTTGTTGAAAGGAAAAATCGATCTCTTCAAGAAATAGCCCGAACCATGCTTAGTGAAAAGATTTACCTAAATTATTTTGGGCAGAGGCTGTCAATAAAGCATGTTATACAATTAATCAAGTAATCATTAGGAAATATCTTGAGAAAACACCTTTTAAACTATATTATGACAAAATTTCCAACTTAAGCTACTTTCGCGTCTTCGGATGTAAAATGTTTATTTTAATACTCTTGATAATTTGGGTAAATTTGATCGTAAAAGTGATGAAGGTGTATTCTTAGCATATTCTCTAAGTAGCAAAGCATATCGTGTATTTAATAAAAGAATGTGCACAATTCAGGAATCCATTGATGTTATTTTCGATGAAACTAATCCCTACACCAAAGAAATATTGCATGTTGTTGATGATGAATTCGGGTTGAGAAGAAACAGGTTCACATTGAAGAGGACACAAATATGAATGTTCAAAATCAAAAGTCTCTTCAAGATGAAAATGCGGCCAAATCGCAAATAGAAGATATGCCTGCACAACAAATTGATGCCATGGAAGATGAACAAGTACAATATCAAACTTTCACAAATGAAAGATGCCCCGCATGGAAAATCATGTCTAACCATCCATCAACTCTTATAAGAAGCGATATGTCAAAAGGGGTAACTACTCGCACACAAGCTCAAAATTTTATGTATTTTTCTGCCTTCGTTTCTCTACTTGAACCTAAGAATATTAAGGAGGCCTTGCAAGATAATGATTGGATCATTGCAATGCAAAAAAAACTTAATCAGTTTGAAAGGAATCAAGTATGGAGACTTGTTCCTAGACCCCACAATAGAACTATACTTTGAACTAAGTGGGTGTTTAGGAACAAGTTGGAAGAATCCAGCACAATCACTAAAAATTAGGTCCGTCTTGTTGCCCAAGGTTATAACCAACAAGAAGGTGTAGATTTTGATGAAACTTTTGTACCTGTTGCACGGCTTGAAGCCATTCGTATTTTACTTACCTTTGTTGCTTATATGGATTTTACTCTCTTTCAAATTGATGTTAAAAGTGTATTTTTAAATGGTTTTATTTCGGAAGAAGTTTATGTTGCACAACCACCGGGATTCATTGATCCCACACACCTAAAACATGTATTTCGTCTTGATAAAGCATTGTATGGTTTGAAGCAAGCTCCTCGTGCTTGGTATTAACGACTAAGTTCATTTCTACTTCACACAGGCTTTTTTAAAGGAAAAGTAGATACTACACTATTTATAAAACATGTTTCTACATATATTTTAATCATTCAAATTTATGTTGATGATATTATATTTGGATCTACTAATGAAAATCTTTGCAAGGAATTCTCAAAGCAAATACAGGATGAGTTCGAAATGAGTATGATGGGAGAACTAACTTATTTTTTTGGGCTTCAAATACACCAAAGAAAGGATGACATCTTTATAAATCAATCCAAGTATGCAAAAGAACTAGTCAAAAAGTTCGGACTTGAAAATGCAAATGCTTACAAAACATGTCACGCCCCGCTTCCCGAAAATACAGAATACGAATACATGACATTACCCCAACGAATGACTAACGTCATCTATAAGCAGTTTATTCGATCAACTCAACAATATAATCAATACAGATAATTGCGCAGACAATAATAATAATCTCATGAACAATAATACTTGAAATGAAATGATAAAAATATCCAAATATAATAATAATAATAATCCAACGTCTGAAAACAAATAACAATATTCGAGACCTAAGCCCAATACAATGAAATAATAATAATTCAATAATTAAGTCTCCATAACAAAGCAATAATTATTAAGCAGCGATGCAATCAATTTCTTCACCAATGTTGTTCTCCCAATCCATCAGGTAATTTTCCATCAACACCTGTAAACACTTCATCTAAAAAGAGGAAAAAAATTATCCTTAGAGCAAGTCATGGAAAGTAAGTAGAGAGAGCAGGGAACAATAGAATAACGGTATAACAATGAATCAATGGATCAATAAGAATCAATAACATGGAACAAAAATCATGATAATCGATGCAATTGGCTATAAACAATGGTTCAATAATCGGTAACAATAATCAATGATCAATATTAATAATACTTAGCCAATATTCGATATCAATAGGAACAACGATGAACAATGTGCAATGTCGATGTGCAATCCATATGTGTATTAATCATTTTAACTCCTAACTAATCACGTACTACTGTGTCCCATGTGTTCCGTACCACAGGTTCGATGCATACAATCAATTTCGTTTTAGACTTAAGTGGAAAATTCTATAGATCATGTACACGGCACGATAATGGTATTTGCAGTATTGCTGCACACTGGTTGGCTCAATAAAAATAATACACGGTCAATTGGGGATACTGTGTCAGTAATCTAACAATAAACCGATAACAATAACTTTTGTCAACACATTTGGAAAACAAGGCCCACACTACGGTATACAGTCACTATGTCATCAACTACTCCAGTCAATCCCTTAAACCCCAGCTTATTAATTATTTTATTAATGCAACAATACAATATGCAAATATGAGACATGAGATGAACGGTAGTATCAATGGGGAACAATAGGTTGATAACATGGACAGGACGGTTAGAATAGTGACAATAACTCATTGGGAACATGTAATGCAACATACATACATTAATTCATGCACTAGTACGATACAAGGATAATTAATCTATTAAAAAGTGGAATCTAAAATTCTGGACAGCAAGCGCAGTGTGTACAAAAATGTAGCTTCCAGCTGTTTCAGAAATCAAAAGTTGAATCCGTCAGAAAATTCTGAAAATTAGACTTCCACACGGTTCCAATGCATATTTAAAGTTCAAATTCCGACAAAAGTAGCTAGGTCAAACACATGGTTCTTTACAGATTTTAGGTTCAGGCAGACTTTTGACATCACATCATTTAAATTTTAGAAATAGCAAAAACTCAAGATCAAATTCATTAAAAATATTTTCTGGACTTCTAAACATGATTACTAACAATCTGGAAATTTTCAGATCAAGATCTTATCACTTAATCAGCCTTTTTACTGTTTAAACATGAAGGGTACGAGAATCTGAAAATCTGAAAGTAAAAATACAGCTGTAGTAAAACGGGCATAACTTTTGCTACAAAACTCGGAATTCAAAAATTCAAGATAATCTGGAAACTAGAAAGACAAGGCTACAATTCATATTTAGAAAGTAATTTAATTTGAGGTCATTTACTGGTTCTAAAATAGCGGTCAATAATCAGGTCAGCAAGCATTTACCGTTTTTAGAGTATTTTCTTAAAAATAAATTAATTAAACAATAGATGTATCGATTCTCTAGTCCATAAATTGTGTAATCAACATGATGGATGTCGAAACATGATAAATAAAATTAGAACACGCTCATACATCAATTTATCATCAATCAATCATCAATCGATCAAACAACATACAACCTAGCATTTGTCTCTACAATAGTTTATTTGTGTGTCAATTATATGAACAACCCTAGTATCAATTCTATATGCACTCATAAAAGATCCAAATATTAAAGTCAAAAGTGGCACGATGTTAAGAATATTAGGGTTAGCTCGTGTAAACCCTCAATAGACCCAACGAAGAGATGAACAATGGATAATACAATAACAATGAGATCTACTTGCAAGAATTTCAATAACACTTGAATTTGATACAATTAGCAATTCAAGAGGACGGTGATTTGCTTGTTAGACGGTGAAAACGAATATCAAGAATAACGGGATAAGAATGCCGAAGCAACGAACCCACGAACACACAATAACACGTGCAATATACGTGGAATAAAGAGCCAAATCAACACAGCACCCAAAGAGACAAAGCAACTCAGCACAGTAATACCAAGAGACAGTAGTAGCAACAGCGGGAGAGAGAGCACAACTAAGGGGCAGGCAGCGGCATCGCTGGGTCGTCGGCGAGAAACGTCGACGTCGACGAGAGGTCGACGGCGGCGTCGTTGTGGCAGCACGACAAAACGGGGAGGAAGAACAGCGATGGGTTCTGGCATTGTCGAGCGAAGCCGAGGAGGGAGGAGACAGGGGGTTTCGGGGGTTGGCTGGCGGCACTGGGGCTGGCACGACGGCGGACGGCGACAAGGGGGTCGCCGGAGGTGAGGTGGACGAAAGGGGGCCGGAGATGGTGAACGGGGAAGAGGGGGTACCGAAATTTTGTCGGAGGAGAGGTGGGAGAGATGAACAGTGCTGCTTGGGCGGGAATTCGGGGAGAGAGAAACACAGAGGAGAGAAAGAGGAGAGAGGAGAGAGAATAGACGGCTAGAGTTTCGAAAATGTGTAATTTTTAGGGTTTGCATTAGGGTTGTATTTATAGGGCACAATTGGGATGTTGGGTTAGTGGTTTAGGATTCAATAAGAGTGGTTTTGGGTCAAGAACAATAGAAATTTGGTTTTAGGGTTCAATTAAGAGATAGATCAAAATTAATAGGGTTCAAATCAAAATACCCACAATAAATAAAAGAGCAATATGATCAATAAGAATTGCTCGATCAAAAAGAACGAAGATATCTCACGAAAAAAATTTTTAAATCCAAATAAATAAATAAATAATACAAATGAAAACAATGTGAGTCGGCTTGAAATTAAATCAGAATCCACCATGAAAATTAGATCAAGTACAATAATAAAATAATTCAACAGATGAACTTTAATTAAATAATCAAGAAATAATAATTAATAATTTTAATCAAAATAAAATTATATAACAATTTAGTATTCGGGTTTATCAATTTATTGAAATAATTCAATAATAATAATATATATGATTTGGGCTCAAATATAATTAACCGATAAATTAAGATTATAAAACAAGTTTAAAATGCACCATCATTCGAAATAATATAATTTTCGATTGAAAAATATTTTAATAGAAAATCCCAAAACAAATTTAACACAAAATAAATTTATCAATAATCGAAATACAGAAAATATTCAGAAAATATGTATTTACGGGAATGGGGGTTACAAAACACCTATGGCCACTACCCTAAGCATTCAAAAGATGAATCTAGTAACAATATTGATATTTCTACATATCGAGGTATGATTGGTAGTTTACTTTATATTACTGTATCTCGTCCAGACATTATGTTTAGTGTTTGTCTATGTGCACGCTTTCAATTATGTCCCAAAGAATCGCATTTGGTTGCCATTAAGCTTATCATTCGATATCTCAAAGGCACACCAAATACTGGACTTTGGTACCCGAAAAATGGAAATTTTTCCTTTGTAGGATTCTCTGATGCAGATTATGCCGGTAGCTTAACAGACAGAAAAAGTACTAGTGGCACATGTCACTTCTTGGGCAACTATCTTGTCTCATGGGCATCCAAGAAACAAAACTATGTAACTCTCTCAATTGCCAAAGCTGAATATATCGCCGCAGGATCCTGCTGTGCACAGGTATTATGGATGAAAAATACTCTAGAGGACTACAAGGTATTTCTTGATCACATTCCAATTAAATGCTATAACACTAGTACTGTTCATATGACAAAGAATTCTGATCAACACAGTCGCACAAAACACATTGATATTCGGTATCACTTTATTAAAGACCATTTTCAAAAAAGGAATATTATTGTTGAATATGTTTCCACTGATTCGCAACTTGCTGATATTTTTGCCAAACCTTTAGATGAAAAACAATTTTATTTTTTGAAAGACAAATTGAATGTTATTGATATTTCAACTTGAAAATGTGTTTTGGTCGACTAGACGGGCGACTGTATGCCTGTGAAGGTGTATAGTTGACCGTGTGGTCGACTGGTTTGCTCTCAGTTTTCGCTTTGATTGACTTTCACTATTTGCGGTCGATCGTGCTATCGACCGATTCACCCTCTGTGATTCGATGTGTTTTTGAAATAGATGTGTAGTCGACCGGTTCACCCTCTATGAGTCGCTGTGTTTTTGAAATAGGTGTGCGGTCGACCGGTTTGCTCTCGGGAAAATTTTTGTGCTCCACTGGTTTTGTGGTCGACCATGCGTTCAACCGGCTCTTTCTTTTGGTTATATGTTGTGATTTTTAAGAACTCTCTACTAATTGTTTTTTTCTACTATCGGTTTCTTGAAATTCATTCTTCGCTTATTCTTCTTATCCATGCTTCGCATCTATATTGGGAAAATCTCAAATCTATGATACCATGAAGAGCTCTCCCTGTATATCAATGAGTCTCACTATCAACGGTATCATATAAGTAGATTTTTCTCCGTTTTTCGAAAAATTATTATCTTTCCAAACTTCATCTCTCTTGTTTTGCTTAACGAAAGTTTCTTTCATTTACCACTAGTTTTTGGGGGAGTATATTATATTTTATTTATACTTGTCTTTTGCCCCATATTGGTGTGTTACAAAAAATGGGGAGAATACTTATGCATCTTATGAATATTACTTATTACTTATGTTTACTAATATTACTTATTACTTATGCATCTACTACTAATTTTCCTTATCTTCTATGAAGTATTGAATTTAGGGGGGGTATTTACAAATCTCTCTTAAAATCTCTTTACCTATGCAAATCTGTGTACTGAACTCTGTGGGAGTATTTTTATGCCAAATTGTTTAATTTTTACTTTCAATATTCAAAGGCATGTTTTGTTCACACCAAAAGGGGGAGATTGTTGACTCTTAGTTTGGTGTGCACATAACGTGTCTATAAATACTAATAAGTTTAAATTGAGTTGTTCAAATTTTCAGGATCAAATAATATCCATAAGAGATCCAAGAGAGAATCAAGAATATTCAAAGAAGGAAAGTAATAAAGAAAGATTGAGAAATCAAGCAAAAGAAGAAGATATTTAAAAAGAGCAGTTGATTGATTAGTGTCCAAGAAAGCTATCAAATACCAGTTGCTATCATTCTATATTTGTGAGATTTAATCTGTATAAAATTGATTGATTAGTTTTTTTTGGTAAGAATATAGCGTGGATTCGGAATGAACAGCGCGATACCGGTCGACCGCACCTCATGACGATCGACCACATCGCAGTCGAATGCAACTCCTGTTATGAAAGAAGTAGTCGACCCTTCATCTCTAAACTTTACGGCAGAGAGATGAACGGTTGACTGCACTGAGATTGCAGTTGACCGTACTTTGCGCTGTTCAACATTTTTGGGATGTATCGTTTCTAATTTTGATCGATACACTTCACAGTCTATTTAATTGGACGAACCCACTGTGTATTTCTCACTTATTACTTCTGAGAAAAATCTTCTGAACTAATCTTTCAACAATCAATCCGAGTGTGTGACAATCTGTTTGTATTCTTCAGTCAGGATCATTTAGGATCTTGAGTTTTTCTTTTCTTCCACTTCGGTGAGATTGACGGGACTTGTGTTAGAAGTCCTGTGGGTGTAATAGGTCTCTCGGCCTGAATCCGAGAATCATTGTACAAGGGTTTTGAATATAGTGGAATGCTTGTGGCGGAGAATTGCTACAAGTAGGAGGTGTGGACGTAGACCTGGGGGTCGAACCATGTTACATTGCTACGTCACTTGTGCTATCTGCGTTTGCTCTTCTTAATTCTGTTTATTTACTCTGCACTTTATTTTAGTTTTTTTTAATTCCACACAATCACCCTATTCACCCTCCCTAGGGTGATTTAGAAGGCTGCCCCTTAACTTTGACAAGTTTACTCTCTTATCCTCTTTTTGACACTACAACATTTACAATGTACACTGGCATATATTCCCCGGCATTTGACTAATCGCGCCGGGGTAGGATAAGACCAGGAATGGTCCTATCCTGTACATTGTTATACGCCGGCGTTTTTTATGAAACGCCGGGGAAGTATGTTATTCACCGGGAATTTTTTTTAAAAATGCCGGTGAAGGTAAAGCGATAATTATTCCACAAATCCGCTACCTTACACTGGTGTTTTTATTAATAAATGCCGGTGAAGTTACGGAGATAAAACCCCAATTCCGTCGAACCCTAACTTTTTGCTCTTTTTTCCCAAACCCAATTTTATTTCGCCCGCGCGCCCCGCCAGTCCGCCTCCTTCCCTTCGTCGCCTTTCCCGACCTCTCCTCCGCCATCGGAGGTTGTCCCACCTTAGTTCCCGCCTCTTAGGCTTGTTCAATCTCTCTCTCTCTCTCTCTCTCTCTCTCTCCCTCCCCCTAATATTTCTGATCCGACCTCTTCGAAATGTCACCATTGTTATAACACCTGTTTTTCATTTTTGTGTATTTTTCGTTTTGGCATATTTTCTCTCTTGTATTTTTTTTCTAAACCGTATATTGGAGTTTTTTTCAATATATATTCATTTTGTTTCATTTTGAGCTCTTTGTTTTTTATCTGATGTCTCTTTGGGTTCGTTCTTCATTATTTTGTTCTTTCTTTCATTTTGTTCTTGTCCTTTTTATTTTTTGGGTGTTGTGGTGGCGGTGATTGGTTGTGATCCTATTTCCCAATCCTATTATTTGATCCCTAATAAGATTTACCAAAGCTAAATTAAATCCACAATCCTATTTGTATCATATTTGAAACCCATTAATTCAAATCCTACTACTACTCCTAATTACCCACAACCCAAATGCCCATTAACCCGACTTGTATTTCTTAACCCTAATCCATCCATATAAATACATCCCTCCCTTACACAAAACCTTAACCCTAATCTTTCTCTCTCTCTCTCTCTCTCTCTCTCTCTCTCTCTCTCTCTCTCTCTCTATACCGGCCCCCTCCTTTTCCCTTGCGACGCCGCACACAGCCTACCCCAGGCCGCTGACCCCCCTTTCCCGGCCTGCTGCTCCCTCCCGACCAGGCCGACCTGCACCCAACCGAGCCCCAATCCCGACATCCCCTCTCCCGGCTGCACTTGCACCCCCGACCACCCACTCCATTGCCGACATCTTCACCCAAGAACCAAGCACCGATCACCATCATCTCGTCCTTCCCCTTGTCTTTGCTATTTGCCGTTATCGACCGCAAGTCTCTTTCTCTCCCTTGATCGCTGGTGTGCACGTGTTGGTTTGCACGTGTGGTGTTCGTGATTCGTTGTTCGTGGTTCGTTGATTCGTTCGTGGTTTTGTTTGTTGTCGGGATCTACTCCTGCCACTCTTGGTTTTCGTTGTTCTTCATCTTCGGTTAAGGCAAGTAACTTGTACTCCAATTCATTTGTTTGATATAAGTTAAAAAATACCACCTATAGTGTAGTTGGGTCTAGAGATGACTCTTGTTTGTGTTATTCTTGATGGGGTTTGTCTCTATTGTGAAAACTTGACCATAGATGACTCACGATACAATATGGACATGAATTAACTTAGGTTTTACCCGTTCTTGATTTTGATCATGTATGTGAGATTTTTGTGAGAATTCGTGATTTGGTTGAGACCTATGTGATATACTTGGTGTGGACATGCTAGATACCCTAACTCATGATGTTTGGACACTTGCTAGACTCGATTTCATATTTGGTTGTGTTTTGAACAAGTTTTGTATGATATATGTTGAGTTATCATTAAAGGGAAAAATCTATATTTTCTCGCTGATCTGTTTTTTTGCTGTTTTGGACTGTCTTGAAGTCAGTATCTTAATTTCGGTATAAAATATGAGTTTTAGATAATTTTGTCTATTTTCAAACTCCTATGACCTTGCTCGATTTCGTTATCGGATGAGTGATTTATGACTGTTTTACTACAGAGGTGTAGATCTTTTCCAGATTTTGTTTTTCGATGATTTTGATGACTAAATGATTTTGATACTGATGCTACATATATTATTTTGATCCAAAACCTTGGTCAATGTTTCTTTAGGGATTAACCAGTATTTTGGTAAATTTTATTGATGAGTTTTATGTGTTGTTTCATGCTTGTTTATGCAATCTATACTTGTTATATTTTACTCGCTGTTCTGTAAAGAATCGTATTTTCACCCTGATTCCTTTTACTGTATGAAAAATATTTGTTAAATATGAAAGTTAGTATATTTTACTTATTTTCATATCCCTTTGGCAGAATTGGATTTCGTTTCACTGATTGCGAGATATCATAGTTTTCGTACAGCAGTTTGGAAATTCTAAATTTGTCAAACTATGGTTTCTTGATGCTTTCTTATTTTTGATGACCGACCTACTTTTCTGGAAAATTCTGAGACTTTATATTTAGATATTGGACATATAGGGGAATATCCCAGATTTTTTGTGTATTTATTTAAGGTGTTTTCATGTTGTTTTCCTGTTCTTGAATTCGTTTTTCTGATATCTGGCTGAACCTATTTTCTGTATTCAATTCAGTTTTGAGCTATGTTTTTGTTAATTAACTTATAACTTATTTATATTTGCTGGATTCGTGTTGAAGTCTATTTTCCAGATCCTTCGACGGATCCAGATTTGGATGTTTGTAACACTGGGAATCACTGTTTAACTACAGTGTGGTCCTACTGTCCTGAACTTGAGATTTGGATATTTTATTCTTTCATGTATTATCTTGCACTCGTACATGTTTATCTTACAACTTGAACTTACCACATGATCATGCCATATTATTTTTGATATATTTTGCACATATACATGTTAGTTTGATATTAATAATAAATAACCAAGCCGGGATTTAAGGGACAGATCTAATAGTGGATAATTCAGAAATGTGTACTCGAAAGGGGATCTACTGATCCTATGTGATTACTTGAGACATGATACTTGACACGTGATTACTTGATACTTGCACGCAAGACACGATACTTGCCACTTGCACAACTTGATACGTGATTACATGATACATGATATTTGGAGCTTGGAGCTCGATTACTTGACTTGTCCCCGAGTATACTACCCTCTATGGTCCACTATAAAATCTAAAGCGAAACTGTTTGCTGTACCAACCATGTAAGGTGGGCTGCATGAAGTGCTACTTAGATAGTAATCAATATAAGACTTGATACATACTACTTGAACATGATACTTGAACATGATACATGCTTGCTTGACACTTGATTATATGATACATCAGACTTGTTTACATGAGACTTGATACACGACACTTGATACATGATTACATGATATTTGACACTTGATGCATGTTTACATGATACTTGTTCACTTTTGCCATGCTAGTTGTTTATGTTGACATCACACTTATACCATGTTGCTAGTTAGTTTTCCCATATACTTGTATCCTACATTATAAGTGGCCCGTAATTTGCAATTGACGGGTACTTATTTTCTCTTTTCCTCTTTCCTGCATTCGTTGAATTGCAGATTTTGAAGAACAGGTTTCAGATGGTATCAGAGACATGAAGTATTAGTGCTACATTCTATTATTCTTATTTCTTGTAACTTGCTTGAACAATATTGTATTTTGAGACTTGGATTTATTCTTGTATTTGGGCAATGTGACCCAAGATATTTATTTTATTAAGATCATGACTATTTGAGATTATATATTTGGTTTCAAGTATTCTTGTTGGTATTTTGGCTCATTATGTGCATGTGGTTGATTCTTTTGCTTTCGACTCTGATTATATTGTGATATGTTGTAAAGATTTCTTGAACAGCTTATGGATGATAAAAATCATTCGCTGGGCTTTTGTCTCGTCTCTGTATTTCGTATTCTTTTTGGGAAGCGGGACGTGACAGTTGTCGTAGGCCCCGCCGTCGCCGTCTCCGTAGCCCCCGTCGTCGCCGTGTCGCTTATCACCACTGTCGCCCGCCTGATTCCTCCCCCGTCCCCCACCGTCGACAACTTCCGACATTGAGTGCGGTATAATACTTTATTCTTCTCGTTGGTTTGAATTTTTTATCATGTGCAAAATATTAATGTTATCATTGTGCTATGTATGTTATTTTGCTAATAAGTAGCCATCAAGAAAATAAATAAAGACTCTTCTTGTTCTTCTTATTATCATATTTACCACACGGAATCCTCGTTGTTTGCCCTATTCCTCTCAACAGCAAATATTCTTTACCATCATCATCTCCTTGAACGGATAGCCAAATTCAAGGGAGACTATATTTGAATCGATATTAGAATCGAATACAAGGTGTTCGATAAAATGCCACGAAGGTGGTTGACATAATTTCCACAGATGTGGTTTAGGGTTGTGTGAATAGAGTAGATTGTATTGAGATTTAAGTGTTTTTGATACATTTTTTGCTGAGATTTATTTATTTAATAGTTATTTGTTATACCGTTTATTTAATTTCCACTATGGAAGGTTTTTAAAAAATAGGTGAAATTAATTATAAAAACATCTTTCAAATCTAATACTATTTAATATATCAAATTTTAATTTCAGATTGGGTGCTATTGTTATAATGGATAGAAGTTGGATTAGTAAACCACGATTATCCAAGGAGTACCTGGATGGTATTAAAGATTTTATTATCTTTGCCAAACGAAATTCCCGTAATCCCAATCTAATTCTTTGTCCATGCCTCCGGTGTACAAATTGTAATTTGAGGACATGTGACGTAGTACATACACATTTGGTTGTCAATGGTTTTCTTCAAGAGTATACACGGTGGTTTTGTCATAGAGAGGATCATACGTCAGCTCCTGTTCGTCCAGTTGTATTAGAAAATGAAGATGAGCCCGTAGTGAACGATGACTTAAGTGTTCCCGATGAGGTGCATGCTTTGGTGCAGGACGCCTTGGGGATTCATAATGTTTCATTCCACACCGAAATTCCAACAACCCAAGTTCATAATGAGTCAACAGAAACATCACACATTGGTGGTGGGGTGGAGGAGGAAATGCCCAGCTCAGCCCTGAAATTAATAAACAGCACGAATCCTTCACTAAGTTGCTTGAAGATGCTAGTACTCTGCTGTATCGTGATTGCACCAAGTTCTCTAAGTTCTCATCCATTGTCAGACTATTTCAGATCAAATGTTTAAACGAGTGGTCTACCAAGTCCTTCACTATGCTACTTAAATTGTTGAATGAAGCATTTCCGGATATTTGTATTCCAAACTCCTCCTATAAAATCAAAAAATTCCTAAATTCTTTCGATCTAGGGTATGAGAAGATAGCAGCATGTCTAAATGACTGTATGCTTTTCACGAGAGGTAAGGAAAGTCTGGAAAATTGCGAAGTCTGTGGTTCTTCGAAATGGGTAGAAACACCAAATCAAGACGATTAAACCAGTGGGCCTATTAAGGGAAGTAGGAGAAAGAAGTCTGCCAAACTATTGCGTTACTTTCCTCTGATTCCTAGGCTACAAAGACTGTTTATGTCTTTGAAAACTTTTTCTGATATGAGATGGCATGCTAAAGGTCGTAATAATGATGGGATTCTTAGACATCCTGCTGATTGTCAATCTTGGAAAAAATTCGATGAAAGATATCTCGATTTTGCAGAAGATCCTCGCAGTGTGAGACTTGGATTAGCTAGTGATGGTTTCAACCCTTTTAGGCAAATGAGTATTACATACAGCATATGGCATGTTGTGTTAATACCATACAATTTCCCTTCTTAGAAATGCATGAAGCAGTCCTCATTTATTTGTCCATGATAATTCTTGGACCGAAAGGTCCCGAAAATAATATAGATGTGTACCTACAGCCGTTAATAGATGAACTTCAGAAATTATGGGAGGGTGTTCCAACCTATGATGCAATGGCTAAAGAAACATTTTCTCTTCAGGTCGTGTTGACTTGGACAATCAATGATTTTTCCGCATATGCAAATTTATTTGGATATACTACTCAAGGAAGTTATGCATGTCCTTATTGTGCTGACCAAACTAATTCAAGGTGGTTGTACAATGGCAGAAAGTTTTGCTATATGGGTCATAGGAGATGGTTGCATGACACACATATATTTCGGGCAGAGATAGCGATATTTGATGGTACGGATGAGTGGGGACATGCTCTTAGAGCTTCTTCTGGGTCAGATGTTTTGAGGCGGGTAGATGGTCATCAGTTCAAATATGGAAAAGAACCACAAGTCAGCAAAAATGGCAAGAAACGAACAAGGGAGGAGCAACATGAGGAGACTGATCTATGTGACGAAGATGAGTATCACAACATGAAGGATTTAGGCGCATGGAAGAAGAAGAGTATTTTCTTCAAGTTGCCGTATTGGGAATTCAACTTATTGCAACATAATTTAGATGTGATGCATATCGAAAAAAATATTGGTAAAAATTGTATAGGAACAGTTATGGGAGATGACCGAAAGACAAAGGACAATCTTAAGAGCCGCCTTGATTTGAAGTCAATGGGCATCAGACATGAGTTGCACCCAGAGGAATTACCGAACGGGAGAGTACGCCTACCTCCTGCAATCTATTCAATGTCAAAATCAGAGTTGGAATTGTTTTGCAAAGTTCTACTGGAACTTAAAGTTCTGGATGGCTATTAATCTAACATAGGAAGGTGTGTGAACTTTAAGGAGAAGAGGCTTCAGGGTCTAAAGTCACACGACTACCACATCTTGATGCAGGATCTCCTTCCTGTGGCCCTAAGGTCTTCAATGTGTGAGCAAATCACTACTATCCTGAAAGATCTTTGTAGCATATATAAAGGAATTTGCTTAAGAGTGCTTCGTATTGAAGATATTGACTAATTGGAGCACCGTGCGGCATTGACACTTAGTAAAATGGAAATGATATTTCCTCCATCGTTCTTCACTATAATGATTCACTTGATAATCCACCTTGCGGGTGAAGCCAGAATCGGGGGTCATGTTCATTATCGATGGATGTATCCCATTGAGAGGTAAAGAAATTCATGCATCTTACAAACCTGAATTCTCAATAGCTCATTTCTTGTATTCCCATATACCGTTCTAATTCATTAATTTTACATGTTTAGGTACCTTTATCGACTTAAGCGTTATGTTAAAAATAGAGCATATCCTGAAGGCTCAATAGCTCAAGGGTTTCTATCAGAAGAGTGTTCAATTTTTTGTTCTAGGTATCTGCAGGGTGTAGAGACATCTTTGACTAGACCGAGGAGAAACCCAGATATTTTCAACCTCGATGGGGCTAAATATCTTTTCAATACCGCTAGCACTACTATTTGTAAAGTTGATGCATTTGAATTAGGTAACTTAACATGGGAACAAGCACATCGATATGTTGCTAGACCACCATGCATCAGTGGAGCCATTTCGAAAGTAAGCCGGGTTTTAATTTAAATCGAATATAATGAAAATTTTAGAGTACGATATTAACTTACATTTGTTTTTCCTTATTCATTTCCCTATATTTCAGCGAATATGTCAGAGACATCAAAAGAAGGGCTAGACCAAGAAGACTGCAACCACGTGAACAAAACAAGTTGATTAATGAAAAATTTCATAAGTGGTTTGAATCTCATGTAAGTGAATTAAGAAAATGCAAGTCATTCTTGATTATATCTTAATTATTCACGGTGCTGATACGATTTGTGCAGAATTTATAGGTACATTCTTTGGGTCCTGAAGGTGTGTCATCTGAAATAAAAATACTTGCCAAAGGTCCCCATAAGATGGTCAAAAGATACGAAGGATATATATTTAATGGCTTTAGATTTCGTACTAAGGATCGTGAATGTAATTTGAAGTCTCAAAATAGTGGAATGGTAGTGACTTCTAAGACTAGAAGTTATGCTTCCCAGTCTGACACGAGGCCTGTAGATGGAGACATCGACTACTATGGGGTGCTTACGGATATCATTGAGTTGAATTATTTTGGTCATTTTTGTGTAGTCTTATTTCGTGGGGATTGAGCTAAGTTTGATAGGAATTTTGCTACTAACAAGGATAAGTTAGGCTTCACAGTTGTAAACTTCTCAAAATTGATTCATACCGGTACACACATTAGCCACGAACCATTTTTGTTCCCATCCCAAGTGCTACAAGTGTTCTACATTGAAGATCCAACCCTGCCAAAATCGTATGTGGCTCTTATTATGCAACCAAGAGATGTATTCCAACTAGGCAATACTTCAGAAGATGAAGATGATGAAGTCATGAACAGTTACATTGCTTCTGAGTTTCTTATGTTTGATGTAAACACAACCGATAACAGTATTTGCCTTACTTGGCTCCGTAGGGATGGAGAAGAGGATGATGTATTCGAAGATGTTGTATTGTAGTTTTCAAGAGAATGATATACTCCTTGGTTTTAAGACTTGTTGTAATTTTTCATATTGATTTTGCTATTTGTATCACAAATATTATGTACGCATCAATTTGTAGTGATTTGCTTGATTTTCCATTTTAATATTATATGTCTTCTAGTATTCATGTCTTAAATCTTGTTGTAACATTATATGTCTTGTAATTTCGAACATGTTGTATGTTAATCTAATAAAAAAAATTAATTATTTGTTAATTTGTCTTCTCTAAAGATTTTATTGATTCTGTAACAGATACAAGATGTCAAGGAGAGCAAAAAAGATCAACATAGTGGAAGGCAACGAAGGGCAAGAAGAGGAGCAGCCATTATATAATAGTGGCAGTCAAACGGAGGAGGGAGAGGGAAGCACGCCCACTGTTAAAAAAACATAGAGGGCGAACAAGGATGACAGATGTATGGAAACAGAAGAATGATGAACGGATTATTGTGGAGGACAACACTCTTGGACAGCCGGTGGGAGATAATGCAAGTGAATTTGCGTCGTTCATTGGTGTAATTGCAAGGATCTCTCGCATATTCCCTTTGTCATACGAGAGTTGGCCGAAGGTACCCAAAACGGCAAAGGCGAGTGCTCATTCAACAATTAAGGTATCCCCCATATAAAAAAACTAAATGAATGATAGTTGATTTATGCAATTCAGTTATTCTTTTGTTAATCTTTCCAAATTATGCAGCAATACTTCTCTTTTCCGGACTCACTTAATTTCTGGGTTGAAAAATCATTGTCGAAGAAGTGGAGAGAGCACAAGAGTGATTTGAAGGCAAAGTATTATGACAAAACCCGGTCCGAGGCAGATAATGCAAGAGATGTTCCACCCGAGGTGGAGCCTTCGGATTGGCAATTTCTCGTTCACTATTGGAGTTCAGCGGCTAGGCAGGTAATTACATTACTAATCAACATTTAATGACATCGTGGTTGTATAATGAAGTCATTGTGGATAGTACAGAAAAGGGAGGAGGTCAGTTTTGCTAGTCGTTCAAAGCAACTTGTGTTGCACACCGCTGGTACACAGAGCTTTGCTCTCATTCGGGAAGAATTGGTAAGCGCAATCAAATTGAACAGTTTTGGCTTACAGTTATATATTTATAATGAAGTCAACTTACTAAAATATAGGAAGAAGAAATGGGTCCTACGAACTTTGGCGATATAGATTTTTTCGATGCCACTCATAGGTCCAAAGATGGGACGTTTGCGACCCCAGCGGCAGAGCTCATTGTGGTACTCCTTAGTTATATAAATTCTTTTATTTTTACAAAATAATGTCCAAATTGAATAAATATCTTGTATTTTGTTAATTCCCGTCCTTTTATAGACTGCGGCTAGAAAGAAGTATGATGAAATCTCTTCAACTTCTTCCTCCGACTCTATGGCGGCTTCCACCGACCCATTAACCCGGCAGCGCCTTGCCTTGACTGAAGTGAAGGGAAAAGAGAGGCATGGTCGTGTACGTGGTTTGGGGCTAGGACCAACCCCTACTTGGTTCTTCGGCCGCCGTGCATCTACTTCTAGTGGGACTCAAAATGAGGAGATAACAGAATTGAAGGCACAAGTGGCATTCCTACAAGAGCAGATGTCACAATTAATAAGGCAGTAATCTCAAGTCCCACCACAGGTAAGTTTTAAAGTTGTTAGAGAGACCATTTATGTTTGGTAGCGAGACCATTTATAAGTGCATCAAATAATGGGTTTGATCTATCATGCACACCGTATGGTTTATTTGAAGTGATGACTGATGTTCATGTATTCCATCTCAGCAAATTCCATCTATCATGCATACTGTATGGTTTACTTGAAGTCATGTTCATGCACACTGTATGGTTTATTTGAAGTGATGACTGTGATGTTCGTGCTAGTAGCACAAATGAGTGGCCCTTTTTCTGACAATCTTAACATGGTAACATGAATTGAGCAAAACCTAATAGCAGGAGTCGAGTCTTCTTTGTGTGAACTGCTTAACAGTTTCATGTTACAGTCATTACACCAAAAATGTTTGGAACAATGTTGACATTTTGGTGCTTTGGTTGGGTCCCTCCTCTCTTTTTTTTACTTCTACGTAGTAAGGGGATCATTTCCAAATTAAGTTTTGTAGGAAGTGCTTTTCGCTATCACGTTGTTATCATAAAATAATTGACCATGGCTTTTACTTTGTAAAACTATTTGCTTTCTAAACTGTATTTCTTTCCTTCATCCTTAGCCATCATTTTGATCCAGTAAACTTCTATATGTTAGTCAAACCCCATAACAAAGTTACAAACTTTGTACCCCTGATCCCCAATTGTCAACTTTTTTGGTGATATTAAACTATCAATGTGGAACAAATATCTGGATAGTTATACATGCATCAAGTCTTAGATGAAAGTTGTGCTGTTGATTGTGCCTAAACCTGTCATCGTACGTCATCAAAATAAGCTTTGATGGGTGTCAGTATTTGAAGGTATTCGGTAGTGAAAGAGACATGGGAAGAGAGAGAGGAAGAGTGGGGTTTTAGATGGGAAAACATGCTCCCTATTTTATGCACATGAGAGCTCACAGTCCCAACATTTCGACCCTATGCATTCAAGTATTGAATTTAAGTCTATGATGTTCCATAGCTTTCAATTTTTTGACTCCATTTTACCTGCTTGAAGCTTGAAAATGACATCCATCACAATATCTTTGATGCTGTTACATTACTTTTGATCCTGTATTGTCAAATAGAAACTTCTCCTAATGATATGTTTCGGTAAAATGGGATAAAATAATTTGATTAAAGTAAGGACTAAGCTGTTGTGCAATGGCAAGATTACTTGTTGCAATGTGGTTGAGATTTAGTTTACAACGGGCTACAACCTTTGCCTGCAAGGTAAGTAAGGTGCATGTATAGCAGGTTAATTACATTACTAATTAATGAACTAATTTCCTACCTAATGCATAGCTTGTGATGTTAGTCAAAACCCATATACATGGGCACAAATTTAATCAGAATATATTTTTTTTTAAATGCATGTTTCTTTGCCCTAATTACTCGATGAATTTCACAAATTAATCCCTTAAGCTGAGAGCAATTTTCATGCTCTGAGTATGTATTCTTTTAACTCATCCTAGAGCTAAAGGAGTAGGAATGATGTATAAACCAAATATATCACACATCCATGCATGCACATGATATATATGTTGATAACTTGGACAATATTCCAAACAAAAAAGAAGAAGCTAGAAAGAAATGGAGGGAAGAAGACCTTCCAGGTCTACTGCAATTGTGGGTGTGTTAGTGAGGAAAAGATGGAGCTAGAAGTACTTGATGAAGAGGGAGGAATGGAGAATAGAGAGAGATGGAGAAAACCATGGATAATTAAGCCTAAGGTTGCTCTCTGGCAGCTGATGCAGTGAAAGGAGGGATGAGCCTGTAATGGTGGAATGCTGGAGTTGGCAGATGTGTTGGTGCTGGCAGAGCCATTGTCATGCCTGTATATATATATATATATTCAAAAATAATTACACTTGGTTAGAAATATATATATATATATATATATATATATATATATATATATATATATATGTATGTATATATATATATATATCTATCTATCTATCTATCGTACGAGCTAATTAGTCTTAATTTCTTTTTCTCCCTAGGAAGTTGTCTTTTGTAAAGCATGCATTTTGATTGAAGTAGCTACCTACCTAGTTGGAACTATATGTAGTTTCTTTATTAATTTAACTGATTACATTATAGTTCAAAGGTACTGAATCATGCTCATGTTTATGGAGCTAATTAGGGGTTTTGACCCTATTTTTGACAAAAATTGGCAAAATGACCCTGTTTAGAAACTATTTAGTGAAATGACCTAGTTCTTGATTAATTTTCTATAGTATTCGTCCAAAATAATTTTTATAGGATGTGTGACATTTCTTTAAATTCTAAAAGTTTTTGGGTTTTAAGATAATTTCTATTTTTATTATTAGATTTTAGTTTTTCTATTCTATAGCTTATAAATTAATAATAAATTTACGGAAAATTACAGAAATTAAGTAAAAGTTACTTACCCTGTACTGGCTCTGATACCAACATTGGGTGAAGCGTTACAGGACTGGTTACAGGACTGGTTACAGGACCGACTCGATATAAACTGACTCAGTACATAAAGCAAACTTACAAGACTAACACGAGATAAAGAAAATAATACAGGACAACATGAAGAAAGTAATACAGCTAGCATGCTCTCCTGATAGACTTGTATGCCCATAAGTTGTCAAGTCACTTTCATCATTATTAGATTCCATCTTCAAGTCACTTTCACCATTATTAGGTATCTTTATTAGATTTGTCTCCTTCTCCTTTGTTAGATTCCTTTTAGATTTGTCTCCTTCTCCTTTGTTAGATTCCTTTTCTCATCTCCCATACCACCATTATTTTCATAAAGTAAATTCTACTTGTCTTCTTCTTATTCATATGTATTTAGTATGCTCTGATACCAATTTGTGTGCGAAGCGTGAAATCTCCTTGAAGATCTCTCATGGCTTCTGATTCTGTCTCAGATATTTCGCTACTACTACGTGGCTATATTAATAGAGTAGTAATTATCTTCAAAAGAGAACAAAAGAGTATCAAAGAGCTTGGAAATGAAATCATGAGTAGGGAGAGATTTCTTAAGGATACCATAAAAATCAAAACAAAATGGCCCATCATGCTTCCGACCTAGTTAAGCCTCTTTGAGCTGCTCTGTACCAGTTACTACTAGTAGATAAAATATCTCTGGTATGCACCCCGATTTCAGTGCTCCTTTTACGTTCCTCTCATCTCAGGACTACTATACTTTTCAAGAGAGCTTCACCCAAGAGAAACATCTAGAACAAGTAGTAACACTTTGATGCAGACAACCACAACCTAGCTCGTTTCCTGCTACTAGGTGTACAACTCAACTAGAGAAGGTTGCAAATTGGACTTTTTGCAAGATTTTTCAGACAAAGCCTAACAAAACTCTCCCCGAGGGGAAGAGATTAGTTAGTCAGCTCATATTTTGAACAAGAAAGGTAATTTTTACTCCACTCAATTTCCTTACAGACTTTTCTTACAAGCTTATATGAAGGATCTAGATAGTCTGCCTTCTCTCTTGCTTAGCTTTCCCTTTTATAGACCAAGGAATCAGCTTACAACAAGTTTTCATGCGTCACTGCTTACATCATATGTTCAATAATTGCGATAAATACGTAAGTGCTTACATCAGCTTACAATAATTGTTCTGATTACATTTTGGCCTATTCTAGGAAAAGAGATTCCTCTTGGCTGACATCTTCACATGCTCCACATTTATGTTGGTGTTCCATCTTCATCAAGCTACAGTAATATACAACTGTCTCTTCTGTCATTATCATTGCTCCTGCAGATAGTATCTGGTACCAGCTGTCAAACAGCTCATATTTATCTTGTGGTTATTTGATCTTTGCTATACTATACATTATTATTTTATCTGGATCTGGGCTGTCATAGATCCATATATTGTTGTCTCTTTGTATTATATCTTTTAGTTCACAGTATATGTTCCTGAAGCCCATTGCCCTTCTTTCTGGGATTAATTTCTCAAATTCTTTAGTTTTAAATGGTACAATATTCGATGCTCCATAGATCATTTGGGTAGTCATTGCTATTTTTAAAACATGTTCTGCTGGAAGTTCTTCATCGTCATTAAGATACTCGGGGATGGCTGAATACATTCTGACATATATTTTTGAGGCTTTCGTGAGCCCAAAATAACTTTTGGCTGCTTTGTAAATTTCTCTTGGTAGTTGGATTAGTTCTTCACATTCTTTGGACGGATAGATGCAATGAATAAGTGCTCTTTCGAACAATGCCCTAGTTGTTCTTGGATTAGCTCCAGGTAGGATGATGGCCTTGTTCATGTGTTGATGTGATATGGTCTTAATGAACTGGTTCACCTCTGTTACTTGGCATAGTTTTTTAATATATTGTAAAAATAATATTTTATTCGATACTTTGGTAGGAGCTTTCTCAGTAAGAAGTCTCCTTGTATGTAGTTTTATTTGAGAATGTAATTTCTTCTTCTTTTACTGACTGAGAAGGCTCACCTATCTCACTCATTTTCTTGCTATTATTGTCCACCATATTTTCTGTGGTTACATGCTGACTTGCATGCTGACTTACATGCTGATAGAACAGACTTTGGAGTACGCATATTTGTAGTTGTAATTGGTTTAAATGCTCCTTTTAATCACTCCATTGTTTTCTTGATGTAAATAATATCTTGTTCTATTTGCTGAACTTTAGTTTCCATTCTGCAACAAGTGAAATAGTTAATTTCTTGATAAAAAATCAGCTAAAATATTATCTTTTCCTTTTATGTTTTCTATTAAGAAATCGTAATGTGCTATCTCCATTTGCCACCTTATCAATCTTTTGTTTGCTATGGTTAGGTCTATTATTTTGTTAATCCAACTCTTTGCTTGGGTATTATCTGTCCTTACTGTAAATTTTGTATGTATTATAAATAGTTTAAACTTTTTTATAACTTTTAAGATTGCTAGTAGTTCTTTTTCGTATATGTGGTAATTTTGTTAGGTTTGTGTGAAAGATCCACTAGTATATCTGGCTAGTTTTTCCTCCTTTTCTCCTATTTCAATAAATTTTAATACTGCTCCCCAATTGTTTTCACATACATCTGTTTCTATTATCCATGAACATTCTTTAACAGGTAATCTTAGCTTATGTAATTCTGAAGTTTGTTGTTTTAATAATTTAAGTTTCTTTCATCCTCCAGGGTCCATTCCCATTTCTTAAACTTTTTCAGTTTTTGTTGTAACCAATTTGTGTTTGCTGATAAATTTGGTATGTAACCTCTTGTTTGATTTAATAACCCTATTATAGATTGTACTTCTCTTTTTTCTTTTAGGATATTAGGAAAAATCTTTATTTTTTCTGCTATATGTGGTTGTAATTCTATTCCTTCATGTGATAATTTTGTTCCTAAGAATTCTATCTCAGTTTTGAATAATTCCATTTTCTTTTTTGATAGTATAATACTTGCATTTTTCACTATTTCTATGAATTTTAGTAGATGTTCTTTATGTTGTTCTTCATTTTCGGATCCTATTAGAATATCATCTACATATACTAATATGAAATTGTTGTATCTTTCAAAAAAATTATCCATATACTCTTGAAATAAACCTATGCTGTTTTTATAACCGAATGGTAATACATTACATTCATAAAATCCCTGAGGTGTGCTAAATGCTGTTAAAGGTTTTGAATCTTCTATTAGTTTTACATGATAAAATCCTGATTTACAATCAAATTTCGAATATACTTTTCTTGTTCTTACTGTATTAAGTAGTATTTGCATGTCTGTAGTGGGTATCCAAACCTCTTGGTATTTTTATTTAGTTTCTTATAATTTACTACCATTCGAGATTTACCTCTTTTTTCTTCTGAATGCTTTCTTACTATGAATGCTGGTGATGAATGTGGACTTTGTGATTTTCTTATGTAATTATTTTCCATTAATTCTTTTATATGTATTTTGAACTCTTCTAGATCTGTTGGAGTATGTCTTATATGTTTAATTTTTATTATTTTGTTCTTATCTATTAGCTCTATGTGTGCTGTGAGTTTACTTAAGTCCCATTTTGCCAAGGGATCTTCTCCGCACAGATCTTCTAATTGTTTTTGTAAAATTTCTTTTGTAGTTATTTCTTGGACTTATTGTATTCTAGTTTTGTTTGGTAAATATTGATATTCACCATGCTTGGTTGAAGAAACTCTGGTGTGTGGTAGGTCGGTTCTAGAATAAGGTTAGGTTATTCTAATTGCTATTACTTGGTGTCTGCAAGGTGTTGTAAATACGACTGATTTATGTGATAGGGTTATAGGATAGTATTGTTGAAAAAAACTGTTTCCTAAGAGTACATCATTATTCATATCATCAAACTGGTATATTATTGGTATTTTTAGTATGTAACTTCATATTTGTACATAACATTTTGTTGATATTTGTCAAGTATGATAGTTTGTCCAGTTAATCCAGTTATTGCTTTTTTATTATATCCATCTTGTTTCCATTTTGGTAGTATATTTTTGCGGCATAGGCTAGTGCCTGCTTCGGTGTTTATTAGACTGTGATAGTTTCTTGACTTGTATCCTTCATAAACAAATTCTGCTAGAATGTATAATGTGTTTTTTGTTGCTATTAATGGATTCATTTGTCCAATATCCTATTTATTACCATACTTTCATTGTTTACCGTTATTGTGATTTTTTCTTCTTGAATTGAGTAAGCTTGAACTGATGTAAGGAAGTCAGTTCCCAATAACATTTCATTAACATGGTGTTCTGGGTCTACGTGTAAGTGTAATAACATTTCCTTTTTACTATTTATCCTTAGTGGTAGTATAATTTTATGTAGAATTGGATGTCTATTATTGTAATAGTCTAGGTAGTAATATGGGTTTTTTAATGTTATTAATTCAGTGGTTTTTACATTTGTTTGTTTAATATGTGAATTAGTAGCTCCTGTATCTACTAAGACTATTTGTTTATTCCATTTTCTATTGTCATAATATTTTATTTATATTTTAAATTGGTTATTGTTTTGGTGTTCTATTGTATTTATTATTGGTATTAATTCCAATCCTTGTTGTTTATTTCTTATTGATAGTGATCTCTTTCCGAACATTATTTGTGGTGTTTTTTCTTTTGCAGTTTCTTTTGCTTTATTAAAGTCGAATTCTATATAATTTGGAATAATCATTTCAGGGTTTTCTCTAGCGGGTTTGTATCTTATGTTTTCACTGAATAGAGGCTCTATTTTAAAATTATCTGTATTTCTATTTTTTACTTCGTGCTTGCTAGTGAAAGCGTAAATGTTTCTTATTTGTATACGCATAACTTTGTTTTTTTCTATCGTTTCTATAACTGATAACCTATGATACATGACTAGATTTTTATCTTTATTTTCTTCTACCATGCTTATAGAGAAATTAGGTTTTATTGTAAACTTTATCTTTTTGTACATTAGATTTCCTTATATTATTCCTATTAAGGCATCTTGTGTACTTGATACTATCATCCATTAGGTATATTTCGAGGTTTGTATTTATCCCTTCCTTAAAATGGGCTTTTATTATTATTTGTACAACTCCTAAATATATGTGTCTTAATGTATTTCTGGTTTTTTAATTTGTTTTTTACATCTCGTCTTATTATTCTTTCAATTATTAATGGGATTATGATTTTTCCTTGTGCTTATTCAATGTCTATAGGTTATTCATTATTCCTAGCTATTGTGATGATACTTTTCTTTCTTTCGAATATTGGTAGTTTAAAAATTTCTTTTGGATTTATATCTAATTTGGTCACTATTATTTTATCATATTTTTGTATGTCAAAGCACATTCTTTCTCTTATTTCTTCATTGTTTTCTTCTCTTTCTGAAGGTTCTCCTATTTCTGTCATCATGTTTATTTCACATTCTTCTGTTTCACCTTCACTACTTCCACTATCTTCTTCCATTACCATTATTTCTTCATCTTCACTTATTTCTGACCATTCTTCATCATATTCTATGGGTTCATAATTTATGTTATTCATTTCTTCAATTTCTTTTACGTACTTTACATTTTCTTATTTCATTCTTTTAGGACAATTTGGTGATATATGTCTTACCTCTCCACATATGTAACAATTACATTTCTTAGGATTTTTCGTATACTGCCTATTTTTACTTTTATTCATTTTTCTGAAGTATTTTTTATAGGGTTTTTTATATCTCTTAAAAGTTTTTCTATATTTGGGTTTATATTTTTGGAATTTGTGATTATTCTGCTTTGTATATTTATAGTTATTATTGCATCCCCAATGATTCGGTCTTGCATCTTCACAACAAATTCTTTGTTTATATGTTCTATAATATTTTATTGTTGCTCTAGCATCTTGGCATACTTTGTCTCTATAATCTTTTACGAATTGTGTTCTATACCCTAAAGTGTCTACTTCTGTTTTTACTTTCTCACTTTTGTATGTACTATATATGTTTATACTCCATGGATCAGGTAGTTTTAGAAAGAATGAGTCCAAAGTTCTTCTTTTGTATAATAACTATCTTGAAAATATTCTTGGAATTCACAAGCATAGTTGTCAAAATGGCACATGTTGCATATTTCTAAGTTACTTAGTCTCCATCTTGCTTGATTCTTTTTATATATAGTGTGTTTTTCTCCTTTATCGTATACATTGAATTCTGTTCTTATTGCTTTTTCGTAATTTGTAATTATTTCTTTTAGACCTAAGGTTCGTTGTGTTGAGCTTTCTTCAGTTCCTCTATCATCAATTGGTCTTGATTTTCTTATAGTATTTCTCTCTTCTTCCTCTAGCCCATTCCACCATTTTGCTACTACTCCCATAAATGTGGCTTCTATAAATTTCTCAAATGCATTTCCGGTAAGATTTTGTCTAAATCCTACTATTAGTCAGGCTTTTATCCATTCTTCAATTGTCCTATCTACGTCTTTTACGCAGTCTAGGTCTAACCATTCTTTATTTCGTGCTATACCTTTTTCGTAGTATTCTGTAGGTTCATATTTTGAGGTTTCCTTTTCTTTATCTCTTCCTAGTTGCATTCTCCTTTTAGTGTTTTGCCATTTCCATGGTAATTGGTAAGGTTTTTTGTTAGGTGGTGGTCTTAAGATTTCGTATATGTTACTTGGAATTTCTAAAGGTTTTTCAATAATCTTATCTTGGTCCATTTTTATTTTTTCATTTGTTATATCTAGATTTTTCAAGGCTTCTTCTACTTCTTCTGAATTAGGATTTGCCATTAAATCTTCTATTTCCAAGATATTTATATTAAGTTTTATTATGGCTTCTAACTTGTTCATACCTTATTTCGTTATGCCTGATTCTTCTTCTGGGTAGTCAGTTATATATCTACCTAATTCTTTTATATTTTTATTTATGATTTTTAAATCTTTTCTTATATCTCCTACAATTTCAGGACCATTGTAATCTTCTTCCAACTCTTATATGTTTATCATATAAATTTCTGGGTTCATGTTAGGATTTAATGCAACTGCTTCGTCGGGCATGCTTAACCTGTTATTTTGTATGCTAGTAGGTGTTGGTAATACCAACTTGTTTCTTCGTTTCTGTAATCTAATACTTTGTATGCTATCTCTTTTTGTATCTCTTTAGATAGTTTATTTGTTACTTTACTTGTTAGTAACAAGTATTCTAATATTTCTCTATCAGCAATATGCTTCATTTCTGTTAATTTCCTGTCAATGTATCTAATTTTAAATTTTAAAAGATATTTAATTTTGGTTTCTTTATTTTTTGTGATATATCCAGCTTTTATAGGGATTATAATTTATAATTTGTAAAGTAGGGTTATATAGAAAGTTTTGCTTTTAGGTTATTATATTAAAAATGGTTAGTTAACTAAATATTTTGTAAAAGTGGGTCAATCCACTAAATCTTTTTGAAAGTGGGTTCGTTTGGCTAAATATTTTTCAAAAGAGGTCAGGTAGTTTGGTTAACTCCATGTTTATGTAAGTTGCAATTGTAAGAATCAGGTTCGATCAATTGAAAAGTGTAAGGGAAAAAGGAAAAAAAAAACGGGAGATAAGATGAGACTAATTTAAATGAAAAAAAATATAGGTGATCAACTAGAAAAGAATGATCAATCAACTGGTCAGCTTGATTAAGTTCTAGCCCCTTATTGGTTTTTAATATTATATTTGCTCGAATGTTGAGGATACTAATTTATATGTTGCGATATTTATTGGATTGTTGCGATATTTATTATTATTATTTTATTTTTTTTGTTGTCAAACAGAGTGGCCCTATCAATCCATCAAATGTGAGTCGTGCAGATTAAGGAAATTCAACTGATGAGAATGGAAGCGACTAGAGGATATGTAGTGGTCGGCCAAGTCTACATTGTGTGTTGTCGTATTTGTTGTTGTGTGAACTACTGTTTCATATTTGTTGTTGTTGTGTGAACTACTTTTATATTTGAATATTATGAACATTCTAAACTATATGGTGATTTTGGATAATTAATGGAATGTACGACACTTTATTATCCTTAATTCTTGTGTTTGGTTGTGAATTGCATTAATATCTCTGAAATTGGTTGAATTATTTGTGAATTGGTTTACAGGTGATTGAAATGATATCGTGAATTGAATTGTACTGTATTTTTTGTTTTTTTGAAAAATAATTTATACAGTGCAGGAAAAAAATTAAAAGAACATACACCAGCGTTTCATAAAACACCGGTCTATCCTAGTGACCAATTGAAAACCACGATAGAGCGGCGTTTTATAAACGCCGGTGTAAGCGTCAGCGGAAACGGCAACAACATACACCGGCGTTTCCAAAACGCCGATGTATATAAATTTTTATTTGGGAAATTAGATAAAGCGGCGTTTATAAAACGCTGGTGAAGATGTTAGGGGAGAAAAGAGGTCATTTGGAAATACATATACACCGGCGTTTTACGAACGCCGGTGTATATTAGGCCAATACCGGCGTTTTGTAAAATCGCCGGTGTATACCGCGTTTATTCTGTGACGCTCGATTCGGCGGCATTTGCACCGGCATTTTCATAAATGCTTGTACATTCTACTACGGCGTCTATAAACGCCGGTGAATTGGCAAAAAAACACCGGGAAAGGTGGTGCCTGTTGTAGTGTGAGTGGTTTCCTACCATCCAGCTACATTTTTTTCACCTGCATTCACTTTTTCACTCGCCTGAGCAGGTATTTTCTCATCTTTAAAACACCTGGTATAATTTTGCCTGTAATTTATCAAGTATCCTACTCTCATACTGTATATAATAGTTCTTCGCTCCTTTAACCATCTTGCTTTTGTATATGCAAATTATCTACTCGAGTAATTCCATCGTGAGAAATAATCGGTCCCAATTAGTAAAAGAACTGATTCCATCATCAATATGATTCATCCTGACCAAACGACAATACTTATTCTTGCATCAACATCTATGAAGCACCAGATACAGGTATGGGATGCTAGTATGACACGACATGAATACAGGAATACATCTATATAATAAAACACAAAGAAAGCTATCAAGTGGCTCTCATTCAATCTCCCCAAAAATCAAAGACTCAGATCTAACCTCACAAAACATATTTTTCCCCCAAAATTCAAATTCAAATCCCCCACTCAAAACAACTCCTATATTTATTTAATTTTTTTTTTCTCTCTCTCTCCCTCTTCTATTCAAAAAATTAAGAAAAAAAAAATTTAAAATTTTAAAAAATTAAAAAACTAAAAAAAATAAAATTTTAAAAACTTTTAAAATAATTTTTAAAAAATAAAAAAAATCATATAATATGTTTTTTGCTCTATGTGTACTACTTAAATTAATTTGCTGGACCTCCAAAGCTATTTTATATGATCAAATAAGGTGTACCGTTTCGAAGACGTGCCGTAGGCACGTGTCAACTGGCAAACCTAGTAATTTTACAAAATAGTAGGATACGGGTGCATTAGTGGGTACGTTAAATGTAATATATTTTATATTCTATCTATAAAGAAAAAATATATCTAACTTGTAAAAAAATACAAATATTTGAACAATTTCATAGAACTATAAGTTGAACATTTTTTAAGAAAAAAAATGATTGTCAAACTATCAAAATTTTGGATATATTTGTTTCGTTTTTGAGAAAACTGGAAACAACAAGTTTTTTAAATTATACTAGGGCCAAACATTTATGTACATATAACTGTCTCCAAAAGTTGCAAAAATGCATTAAAAGATTGGGTACTCTTTGGGTACGCACCTAAGAGTTCCCAAGGAGAATCGGTACCTGATATGCATCCGACATAGATGTGTCGGCCATTTGGAAGTATCCGTGCTTCATAGATTAACATTTCTAGTATACATCCCTAAGTCTTTGATTAACTATTTTATCACATTACACTCAAGACCATCATTGCGTTAGAAAGTGGTATTAACATTAGGGGTAATATTGGTTAGGGATGAAAACCCTAAATTGGAGAATAAATTTTGTATGCCTATGTATATAGGTAGTGTACTTCTATGAGTAATAATAATAAAGTGTCCAATTTATATTCTAAATATTGACAAAAACTGTATTTACTTATTTTATGTTGGCAACTGCATTACATCTTCGCAAATCAAGTTTTATCACTTAAGCAAACTACACTACAACTTAAATATTAACTTCAAATTAGTGTTTTCCCCCAAAACTCCCAAAACACATTCCCCCTCCCCACCCTAAAGTTTTCCTCCAAAACTCAAATTCAACTCCCTCCCCCACAAAACAACTCCTTTATTTATTTAATTATTTCTCTCTCTCTCTCTCTCATTCTCTCTCTATCTACTGAGAAATTTAAGGTGGCATTTGGATCGGATTTTAAAAACAGTTTTCAGTTTTTAAAATCAAAACATAGGGTAATTTTGTTTGAATACACATTTGTTAAAAACTCATTTTAAAATTTCACACTCAAAACCTATGTTTAAAATGAGTTTCTTGAAAACAGAAAAAACCTGTGTTTCTTGAAAACAGAAAAAACCTGTGTTTCTGAGATATGTTTTTTCATTTCCCAACTATCATACTGTATTTGTATATGTATATGTATATGTATAAATGTATACATTATGTTCGTATACAATATGTATGTATATAGTATGTATATGTATGTATATAATAGTATGTATATATTATTATTATTATTACTAGGTTTGCCCGTTGACACGTGCCTACGGCACGTCTTCGGAACGGTGCACCATATAAAATAGTTTTGGAGCTCCAACAAATTAATTGAAGTAGCAAACATATTATATGAGAAACTTTTGGGGATACAGCAAAAAACATATTATACAATTTTTTTGATTTTTTTGAATTACTTTTAAAGTTTTTAAATTACTAATTTTTTTAATTTTTAATTTTTAATTTTTTTTAAAAAAATTTAAAATTTTTATTTTCTTAATTTATTGAATAGAAGAGGGAGGGAGAGAGAAAAAAAAATAATTAAATAAATATAGGAGTTGTTTTGGGTGGGGGATTTGAATTTGAGTTTTGAGGGGAAACTTTGGGAGGGAAAATATGTTTTGTGAGGTTAGATCTGGACCTTTAATTTTTGGGGGGATTGAAGGGGAGCCACTCGATAGCTTTCTTTGTGTTTTATTATATAGATTATTATTATTATTATTATTATTATTATTATTATTATTATTATTATTATTATTATTATATTATAATATTATATATTGTTATATATATAATTATTATATTTATTATTACATAATATATTATTATTATTATTATTATCTATATAATAAAATACAAAGAAAAGCTATCAAGTGGCACTACTTCATAGTAAGAAAATTAATGGTCCAGATCTAAGCTCCAAAACACATCCCCCCCCCCCCCCCCCCCCAAAACAACTCATTTGTTTATTTAATTATTTCTCTCTCTCTCTCTCTCTCTACTCAGAAATTTTAGATTTTCAAATTTTAGGTTTGTTACTTTTTTAGAATTTTTATGTTTTTAATTGCTCATTTTAAATTGAAAATAACAAATATCTCCTCAATAGTTAAATTTCATTATTTTCCACCGTCAAAATTCTAAGAAGTTGGATTTTATACCCCCATTTATAATTATTTTTCAAATATATTAATTAAACATGGACTTTTATTTAGAACTAATTATTGTCATACTATTCAAACTTGAGCTACATAATTGTTGTTTTACTGTTTATAAGGCTTTTCATATGCTGTATCGTTTCGAAGACGTGTCGTAGGCACGTGCCCACGGGCAAATCTAGTGCTAAATATAGAAGACGGAAAAAGATGATCCGTCTGAGAAAAAAAGCTGGAAAAGAGGACGGACGGAAGATGATGCTCCGTCTGTCGATTTCCTGGATTAAATTTTAAAAAATGAAAACAGAAAAGATGAGAGACGGATGAAGAAGCTCTGTTTTTAAAACACACCAGACGAATGAAGATCCTCCGTCTAGTTGAATTTTTTTTCGCGACAAATTAATCAAAAATATATATTTTTTTCCCTCGAACGGATGAAGAAGCTCCGTCTAGGGTTATTTTGAATTTTAAAAAAAATTCCAAACGGAGGTTCATCCTCCGTCCCTCCATTTTTTAATTTAAATTTGTGTTAGATGGAGGAAGATCATCCGTCCTATTATTTTATTTTTTTCATTCTTGTATATTTAGCAATAACGATAGAAGCACTC
Source organism: Hemerocallis citrina (assembly GCA_017893485.1). NCBI lineage: Eukaryota > Viridiplantae > Streptophyta > Magnoliopsida > Asparagales > Asphodelaceae > Hemerocallis > Hemerocallis citrina. The sequence goes on from CM030368.1 coordinate 59,721,765, forward strand.
CTCAATCGTTTCTAAATCCTAAATACTAAAAAAGAAAATTTTAGAAGAAACGATAGTAGATGCTCTAATAGTGGTTAACTGATCAGCCACTCAATTTTCACTTGGCCAGCCTCTCAGTATTCACTTAGAACTAAAGCTTACTATCACAAAGAAATAGTGAATCATGGTCGTGTGTAGTGAAAGAAAATTTCCCTGCATATAGAAAGCTGTATGACAGTTGAGTACCTCGAATACCATTGTTGGAACTTTTAGAACATAATTGGTAACCCAGAACCAGAAGGTAGCTGACTCCTCTGCTGAATGGCAATGCAAATGAAAGAACATCCTACAGATAAAACTGCAAAGTGTCATTATATGCAGCAGTATCAAGGAAAAAAGGCAGCTCACAGCCATTTACACATTAACAAAAGCTATGTTAAATAGCTTCTTATGTACATGAAGCAACTTGTGAAAACAAATCTGCATCATTTATGCCCAAATGGATAATATATAATAAATCTTTGGATACAAAAGAAAGACAAAAAACAACAACAACAACAACAGAAAGGCCTTTATCCCAAATTTTTGGGGTCAATCTTTGGATAACTATCTAAAAATAAATGTACACATCACAACATGCATCGAAAATGCAAATACCTGAATCCCCACTGCACATGGAAATGCGCACAGAAACCATATGACGGGCACGTGCTTATATAATTTTCAACTTTGGAAGCAGCACCAAGGGTAATGCTGGAACACGACTAGCCATGGTTTATAACACTACATCTACAACAAGTTGGTGACAGTTCATGGACGATGGGAATAGAAATGCTTACAAACAGAGAATCTAAACAGGAACAATGTGGGGGAAGTTTTTTTTTTTTTTTAAGTGAAAACAAACTAACAAAAAACAATGACTTTGCATTTAGGCCTGTAAACTGAACTAACTAAAAAAAAAAGTTTTGGAACGATAACTGAAAAATGACATGCAGGAAGCCACTGGAGAAACCATCGGTATAAGTTCAAAGTGAAAAATAAAATGAAATTAATAGTTGATGTTTAATGAAATTTCCATGATACATAAATTACAAGATGAACTGCCATAGATTACACCAACTGGAACAAATTTCATGAATTTGAATCTGGTAATGATGCATCCATTCCCACCTATGCAACATTGTGGATGGAGGAAATATACAGACAACATTTGTATCCTGTGCCCTAAATGTTGAGAGCTCATGTTGATTCCATGCAAACGTCGGTGTGTCAATAAAGTTTACTATGTTTATTATCTCTTTTGAGCTGTACCTTCAGCTTCTTTCCACCTAACTGAAAACCATTCATCACATTGATGGCAGCTTGTGCCGATGCAGGTGAGTCATAGCTCACAAAACCTGCAAACAGAGGCAAATTTGAACTACAAAGTAGTTACAAATACGATAGAAATGTCAACATATCTTACTTACCAAAGCATTTACTGACACCAGTTGTTTTGTCAACAAAAACTTTAGCACTTAGAACCCTACCAAATCTCTGAAATGCATCTGACAACTCCTGATCACCAAATTCTTGAGGGATGTGGTACACAAATAAATTAGCTCCAGGAGGACCTATTATAATGAAAAATTAGTTTTTATGTTGGAGTGGATCATGAGATTAGCTGAAAAAGTTGTCCGAAATGATAGGGCAAGAATATTCCATTAACCTTCCATCTGACCAGCAGAATTTGCACTCTTGCCTGAAGAAGTTACTGTGCAACTATGTACATTTAAGGGTTTAACTAAACCATGTGAATTGCTGGAAGGCCTCTCATTCATCATACCACCATGATAAGGTAGGAAATACTGAAGACCTGACCCACCAGGATATGAACCTATATAGCCAGTGGATTGCATAGCAGCAAAATTTCTAGCCAGGGCACCTGGGGAAAGTTCAGAACCAACCCCTCGCGAAGTATTTCCTTGGTTAACCGGTGAAGCCATATTATGAAAAGAAGTATGATTTTGCATTGAAGCTAACGAGTACTGCAAAAGGCCGTAAGCTCCAGGCCCCTACATGTACAAAATTGCAACAATCACTTTCATCATAATGGGAAGAAAAATCAATACATCAATAAATCAATCAATCAATAACGGAGCAGTATTCTGTGTCTGGGGTGGGTAATTGAGGAAATAAGTTTTGATGTTAATATCAACTAGTACGATTAGGACCCACGCTATTAATACTAAAAAAAGTCCAAAAGTCAACTGTAACACACATAAAATCAGGTTATGTTTTTGCCTTGTCTTCTCTAAGATCTCAACAAACCTTTTTGTGTTTCTATGCCAGACTAATTTAGTCATTGTCGCCCAGCATTGACATTTTGAAAGTAGCTACATACCATGCATAAATAATGTTAGAATATGAGTGTGAGTTACTGACCATATTTATATCTATTGTTCAAGTGAATTAGGAAAACTCAGTGGACAAAAGCACGGTATCTAATCTCAGCCAATACCAAGATGCATTGGCAGTTGGATTGAAAATTTGCCTACCGTACTGCCGAGATGTCCGATATTACCAATAAATGACAGCTGAAACCCGATATTGACAGTGATGTCTGAAACCGTTCATAAAAGGTCCATAAAGAACCATGTGAAAATTGAATCTCACCTATAATTTAAGAAACAAAGCTCATCTTAAATGGGATAGATTACTGTATCAGGGCCTTTGTACTTCTAGAGTACAAGATATCAGCCACTTATACTGTTTGGCGTCTGTTCTTTCTCCTGGTGACCTTTGTACTTCTACAGTACCAGATCTCAGCCACGTATTAGGGGTCTGTTCTTCTATCATAACTGGATCTAGAGATTGCATTTTCTATCAACTTTTGTCAAGTTGCATCATGAAGCACAGTGGGACTACATGCTTACTCAGAATAAAATAGAGTTTTTGGTTTTCTAATTAAAACCTCATTTGTTTTAGTTCTTCAAACAAGCCAATTCAGATGTAAAAAAATTGTACAACCAGAGCACAAACATCAAACATTTAATACCAAGAAATGAACTGGTTTGACTCTACCAAATAAACAGTTGAAAATTTACTAATATGCGTTCATAAGTTTAAAACTACAATGCAATATGCAGATCACTTAGAAACAATTAAGGGTATGCACGCATTAGAAATTAGCATATAAATAAATAAAATAATGTGCACCAAACTACCTAATTAAAGGATGCCTACTTAAAAATAATCATTAGGTTCTATAACTAATAACTAGAAATTATGAAGTTAAACCTGATAGCCAAATCCATTGTATGGAGGCATGTATCCCATTGGCAATGCTCCAAAAGGTGAAGACTGATGTATAGAGTTAGAATACACATTCTGCGATTGAGCTTTCAGAGCTTTGCGAGCTTTCCTTTCCTTCTCTGTATCAGCCCACTTAACAACCAAAGGTACATTTGATCCCTGCAATGCAAAATGGAATTAATAACGATGAGACAAAGTATATATCACATCTGAATTCAAATGAGAATGGAAATTAAAAGTAAACAAGATGATTAACACGTGCAACACATTTCTTTTCCTTCATAATGTTCGGTATTAAGAGTTTCATTTATTTTCTTAATGCATAAATTTTGTCATCAATTTCCAATAAGTTAACAAATAGAGAGTGTGTTTTTTTAATTTGAGAGAGATGCATGCAAGTTAATAACTCCATTAGGAAGATCATAAGGCACGTCACAAGTATGTAAATTTGTACTTATATTTCTTTAATCTTTTGCCAGAAAAAAGTAAATCTTATTTATTTATTTTAAAAATATGTTGATTTCACACAAAAAGACTGAGTTCAAACACATAAGAGCCAAGCTTCACATACTAAACAATCTGTTTGAGAGTTCTAATTTAACATAGTTTTTTGTTGAAACCTAGCATCAAGGATGTTGGCGCTAAACATAAATGCATATTGCATATCTAATTCATATTATCATTTCACATGATTCTAAAGTCCAGACAGCAGTGACAGCAGTAGACAGAGAGCATAATGATGCCCTTAGAGTACAACTTGATCAGTAGAACATCTTCAGAATTAAAATTATGTTCGCTCTTAGCGTGCAGAGTAGTTAATAATGCATAGTTGTGTATTTGCACATGCATCCTTTGTAGAATACCCAGTCAAAAAATGGAATTTTTTCCAAAATGACCCACTTTGAAATATTTACCAAACTGACCACTTTCGAAACTAATTACCAAACTGACCCACCACTCGCTATTTGAAATAGCGAGCTTAGCTCAATCCACTTGCTGTTTTCAACATCGAATTTAGTTGTAGGAATTTCTCCAACACTTGGAGAAATTTCACCGTTTTCAACATCGAATTTAGTTGTAGGAATTTCTCCAACACTTGGAGAAATTTCACCAAGTCTCAAAACACTAAAGCTAAACTCATTTGAAACAGCGAGTGGATTTGAACTAGACTCGCTTTTTGAAACAACGAGTCTAGTGCAAATCCACTCGCTGTTCCAAACAACGAGTTTAGCTTTAGTGTTTTGAGACTTAGAGAAATTTTTCCAAGTGTTGGAAAAATTCCTACAACTAAACTGGGTTTTTGAAACAACAAGTGGATCAGTTTGGTAACTAGTTTCGAAAGTGAATCAGTGGTAAATATTTTCAAAAAGTGGGTCATTTTGGAAAAAAATTCTAAAAAATGTCCTTGGTAGTATCATGTGCTCCAAAAGTCTAAGCACACATTACTAGTAAATTAATTTTACTCTTCGAACAAGATAACTAACTGCTCATTTGGTCATCTCCAGTTTGTGAATCTTTAGAGGTTAATGTGCAAAAAGTTCATTTAATACTATATATACAATCAAACAATATCCTTAGCCTACAACCCAGCACAATATCGTATCGTTTTCAATCTTAAGGTATGTTCACGTTAATATTGCACAATCGTGAACCAACATGTATTTATCCTATTTTTGCAATAATCGATTTCATTTGAATTAGAAAATTATTTCGAACACACCTCCATCTTATGCTTTCCGTTGATGGCCTCTACGGCTGCTAGAGCTTGTTCTTTAGTCTCATACTTCAGAAAGGCACAACCTGCTACATTGAATAAAATGCAAACCAATTCATACAATACATTGGAATAGCGTGATTTGAGTGATCGCCACATGTTTAAGATCATAAATTTACCTTTGCCAGTATGTTGAGACCCTCTCAAAGTTTGTAAGTCATTTATACTGCCATACTTTGAAAACAATGCAGACACTTCAGCATCAGATACGTTCTTCGGAAGCATACCAATGAAAAGTTTGTGCTCTGAATTCAAGAGGAAATCCAGTAAATGAAATACTCATTAATCAGTTAAGACCTACATCTATTGTGCATATCATATTGAACATGTTTTGTTAAAATATGAGACATGTATCTGAATGTCATGGCATTGCTTTGTTTCATGGTATATGGTATATCGTACTGTTTTCAATAGATATAAATGTCATTGTTTTGTTTTGGCAAAATTTAAAAAAACGTCACAATAGTTTGGCGCTGTTTAAAAAAACGTCACAAAACTTTGACTTTTTAAAAAAACCGCACAATGTTTAACTTTCAACTCACGGAGTTATCCAACCGTTAACTGGGTTATACGTAATGTTTAAAAAAACATCACAAAACTATTGTTTTGTTTAAAAAAACAACACAGAACTATTATTCTGTTTAAAAAAACATCACAAAAGTTCCCATTTGTTTTAAAAAAACATCACATAACTATTATCCCAGTTAACTGTTGGATAACTCCGTGAGTTGAAAGTTAAACATTGTGCGGTTTTTTTAAAAAGTCAAAGTTTTGTGACGTTTTTTTAAACAGCGCCAAACTATTGTGACGTTTTTTTAAATTTAGCCTTTAGTTTTGATTTGTCACTCGTTAGTCAAATAAATTAAAGTAATTTTATGGGTCACAATACATGAAACAATGTCTGGTTTTGTTTTAATGACATAATTATTTTAATCTTTGGAAACAACTGCTTTGAATATTAAGAATTATTAATTATTCCATCAAGATATGTATATAACTATATGTCTACTTTAGCTTTTGGCTTAGCATCCGAAATCTGAGTTTTGAATAGAAGGCTCATTAAGTTTGACCTCACAAAATTCACTGTTGACATTTTCAGATTGTAATCGCGAAGAAGCTTGGAACGCTTGGCTAGGACCACTGGACACTCTTTTTACTTTGTTTTGGTAAAACTAAGATTTTGCCTCTACTTTGAACGATATCTAAGTGAGAATCTAGTTTCAGACAGATTCAGATGTTTTGAAAATGTAATAAGAGGTATATTCTAATCATCGTATATCAATGATAAGTATTACTATGCATGCACCAATCTAGCAGCTCGGTGTGCTGATTATGAAGATTGTTAGTAAAGCCTCCACCTGAGATTAAAAGGAATCTTAGACGGGGGCGTCACATCTACTAGACCCAGTTATATGCACCGATCTATGAGGATCCAGCGCAGTTCTATAATGCTACTGGTGTGAGATAGAGTGAAAATTGCCACGATTCAAACAGGGGACAATAGACTTTGTCAACAAATATTGGAACGACTAGATGATTTTTGAAAGCAGTCCTTTTACCCTTCGAAGCTCAAAAATACAAGAGACGTGTTTACTTTAATCATTTTGAAGTTGAAAATTCATGCACCACTGTTTGATTATGGGAGTGTGTTTGCACAAGTCCTAATGAGGGTACCTACTTTTCAATAAAGGTTGGCTTCCGGCTATAGCCTTATTCCCCAAAAAAAAAAAATAATAATAAAATAAAATAAAATAAAAATAAAGGTTGGCTTCATACACATATAGGCTGCCTACACACATGAATTGTGGTTAAAATAGTAAAATTTACATTACATAATAAAATATAAATTCATAAATGTGAGACTCACAACCTAGTAAGAGGGCGAAAAAAGTATAACAATGACACTAAAAGCACTTAGGTTTGTCCTAATGCAAGACAAAAATATTAAGGGAGAGAGAAGATTTGTACAATCATCATAAAAAGGATATAATGTCATTATTTTGATTTGATTTGTCATTCATTCGTTTAATGAATTATGATGCATTTGTCATTGTTTTCTTTTATTTAAATTGGAAAATGATGCACTGAAGAAGAATGTCTGGTTTTGTTTCAACGACTTATCAATATTAGTCTTTGGATACAATCTACAGAGCTTAAGTATGACCAATAAGACATTAATTTACCATCAGCATACCTACAAATAAGGTTTTTTATTAGTTTAATATGAAATCTATGTTTTGAATAAAAATCTTATTGAATGCGATCTCACCAAAGACATTGCTGACATTTTCGGATCCTTATCACTAATAAGCTTGGACAGTTCGACTCGGGTAATGGAAAGTCTCTTTTCACTTTTTTTGATAAATTAAGATCTTGTCTTTACTTTTTGAATAGAAAGATATCAAAGCGTGGATGTTTCAAACAGATTTTGAGGTTCTAATAATGTAGTAAGAGGTACATTGTAAACATTGTATATCAATGATAGTAATATTGTGCATGCACTAGTCTAGTAGCTCTCTGGGTTGATTATAAAGACTGTTAGTAATGCCTCCCGTTCAGATTAAAAGGTATCTTAGGCGGGACGTTACAACTATTACATTCTATGCTGAAATAGATTCTATATGTGAAATTCTTGACCTAGCCAAATGGAAAATTTTAACTAAATGATACTAAAAGCGCTAAGGTTTGTCATATAATACTAAGAGGGAGACTAGATTTGTACAATTATGATATACCTAATCTTTCCAGCTCGCCATCAGCATATTTTACTTGTAGCGGACTAGACGCCTGAATGAGCGGAGAAGAACACAGTCAATTGAATTCAAGATAAAAAAGTGAATAACACAATTTTCAGATGCACGGACGAATATAGCTGAACTTGATGTCAAATAATATCTGAATTAACAAAAATGCACACCATGTACAATTAAAAGTATAAAAGAAATTGACTCTAAAAACTAAGCAACAACAATGTTTTTCATTTCGATTGTTTAGGTCAACAAGATAAACAGTAAGTATCATATAGATGGATCAAGCATGAAAACAAATTCACTAGCAACATATGATGCACACACAAAATATATATTTAATTATATTGATCCTCAAACACAAATCCTGTAGACTGTTAACTCTCATATGGGGGGGGGGGGGGGGGGGGGGGAACATGAGCATAATGGCAAATATACAAAAAACAGAAGACACAGTTAAAGAAGAAGGAAGGAAAGAAAAGAAGAAAAAAGAAAACGATGAACAGGAAGGAAACGATGGGATTGTAAAAGGGAAAAGAACGAATTTGAAGAAATTCACCAATTGTCAGTGATAAATTGATGAGAAAATTAAGTTACTCGTTTTCAGGTTTTCTGTTAGGGTTTGCGTTTGCTTCTATTAGAATAAATCTCTATTAACTAGGGTAGTTGATTTAATGCTTTGACTATTTCCTTTAATATTTACCACGTAAGTAGGTGATGTAATATGTGGGATGCATTTGTGCTTTTCTGTTAGGTCTCTGTATGGTCTCTGTATGAAACAGCCAAACTTGTTTCAATTCAATTGAATAAGTGATTCCTCCAGATTGTGTTCTTGTTTGAGTTTTTGATTCCTAACATTCTGGTATCAGGGCCCCCACTGGGCCTGAAGAAACAAAGCAGCAGCTTTTGAGTGACTTGCAGCAGCAAGGAAGATGGGAACATGGCAACTGAAGGAAATTTTGTGCAACCTGCTATACCTCGCTTTGATGGTCATTACGACCATTGGTGCATATGTTGATGGAGAACTTCCTAAGGTCCAAAAAGTTCTGAAGCCTTGTGGAAATTGGCTATGCCGAGCCAGCATAAGGAGTGACCGAGGCGTAGCAAAAGAGGCTAGATGAGTTGAAGCTGAATGACCTGAAAGTGAAGAACTACCTCAGGTGATTGACCGAACCATCTTGGAAACCATACACAAGAAGGACATAATGAAACATATATGGGATTCCATGAAGAAGAAGTATGAAAGCAATGCAAGACTCAAGCGCTTAGCAAAGAGTTTGAAACTCTTGAGATGAAGCATGGTGAGGATGTTTCTGATTATCTCTCAAGGGTTAAGTCTATTGCTAATAAGATGAGAATGTTGAATGCATGATGAGCATATGAGAGATGTAACAGTGATAGTGATAGAGAAGATCTTTTGATCCTTGAGTGACAAATTTAATTACATAGTTTGATCTGTTGAAGAATCGAAGGACATAGATGAACTTTCAATTGATGAACTACAAAGTTCATTAATTGTCCATGAGCAGAAGCTCCAAAAGCACAATGGAGAAGAACAAGCTCTAAAGGTGACATATGAAGATAGGTTTGGAGGAGGAAGAGGTCGTGGTCGAGAAAAATTTTGAGGAAGAGGCAGAGGCAGAGGGCGTCAAACTTTCAACAAAGCCATTGTTGAATGTTATAAGTGTTGCCAGCTTGGACATTGTCAGTATAAGTGTCCAACTCGGGACAAAGAAGCTAACTATGTTGAACTTGCTGAAAAGGAAGAAATGTTGTTGATGTCATATGTGGAGTTGAACAAAGCCAAAAGAGATGATGCTTGGTTTTTGGACTCAAGATGTACCAATTACATGTGTGGAGACAACGAATTATTTTATAAGCTCAATGAAGTCTTTCGGCAGATGGTAAAATTGGGGAACAACTTAAGGATGTCAGTACTTGGAAAAGGCAATGTGAGGCTACAATTGAATGGATTTAATCATGTGGTCACAGAGCTTTTCTATGTACCAGATTGAAGAACAACCTGTTAAGTATTTGGCAGCTACAGGAGAGAGGACTAGCTATTCTAATTCAATCTGGAAAATGCAGAATTTATCATCCAGAGAGGGGCCTAATCATCCAAACTGAGATGACAGCCAACAGGATGTTTGTCTTATTGGCCAAGTCTCAACCAAAGAAAGATGCATGTTTCCACAACGAATTTGTCACACCTCGAGCACTGCTGATATGGACACCTGAGTCACAAGGGTTTGAGAACCCTACAATTTAAGAAGATGGTGCATGGTTTACCTCAACTTCCTGCCTCAATAATTGTGTGCACAGTGTATGATAGGAAAGCAGCATAAAGATCCAATTTCAAAAAAAAGTACCTGGAGAGCATCATAAATGCTGCAACTCTTCCATGTTGATATATGTGGTCCGATTACACCTATCTCAATCAGCAAGAAGAGGTACTTATCGAGTTTTATTGATGATTTCAGTAGAAAAGCTTGGGTTTATTTCTTGATTGAGAAGTCAGAGGCTTTCATTTCCTTTAAGTACTTTAAAAGTTGTGTAAAGAAAGAGACTGGTTCTTTTATCAAGTGCTTACGCACTGATCGTGGAGGAGAGTTCAATTCAGAAGAGTTTAATGAGTTTTGCAAGAAGAATGGGATCAAAAGACAGTTAACCGCAGCCTATTCTCCCCAGCAAAATGGGGTTTGCAAAGAGAAAGAACAGAATTGTCATGAACATGGTCAGAAGTATTCTTTAAGAGAAGAAGATTCCCAAAACGTTCTGACTGACTAGAAGCTGTCAATTAGACGGTGTATGTTCTAAATCGGTGTCCAACTCTAGCTGTGAAAAATGTAACTCCTGAAGAAGCTTGGAGTGGAGTTAAGCCATTAGTAGAACACTTTAGGGTGTTTGGTTGTGTGTCACATGTCCATGTACCAAACGCAAAAAAACTAAGTTGGAGAACAAGAGTTTCAGTTGTGTTTTGTTGGAAGTCAATAAGGAGTCTAAGGCTTATAGGCTCTATGATCCAATCTCTAAGAAGGTAGTGATCAACAAGGATGTTATTTTCGAAGAAAATAAGCAATGGGACAAAAGTTATAAGGAACAACTCATAGCTGACTTGGATTGGGGTGATGATGAGAACAGTGCGGCTGTAAATGAGGTTGATGAGGTTGTGAGTGAGGTGATGAAGTGGAAGAAGAGGAGAATGCTTCTCCAAGCTCTGAGAATGAAGGAGGTACACTTGATCCTAATAAAGGAAGACTTGGATGAGGGACTATGAAAGTGGGGAGAACCTTTCAAAAGAAGAGAATGAAGCCAATTAAGCACAGTTTGCATCTTCAGATCCGTGGAACTTTAAGGAAGCTGTGAAGAGTTCTAAGTGGAGAATAGCCATGGACGCGGAAATAAAAGATATAAAGAAGAATGAAACGTGGATGTTCACTGACTTACCAGCTGGAGCAAAGAAGATAAGCATGAAATGGATCTACAAGACCAAGCTCACTGAAAATGGAGAAGTGGACAAGTACAAGGCATGCCTAGTAGCTAAAGGAAATGCACAGCAGCATGGAGTGGATTATAAAGAAGTTTTTGCTCCTATGGCTAGAATGGACATTGTTCATATGAACATAGCTCTTGCAGCTCAGAGAAGTTGGACAATTTACCAACTTAATGTGAAGTCAGCTTTCCTTCATAAAGAGCTGAGTGAAGATGTGTACGTAGAGCAACCGAAGGGCTATGAGCAGAAAGGTGCTGAACACAAGGTAAACAAACTGAAAAAGGATCTGTATGGACTTAAACAAGCTCCACGAGCTTGGTTTAGTCGCATAGAAGCTCACTTTGTCGGTGAGGGTTTTTAAAGATGTGACAGTGAGCAGACCTTGTTCGTCAAGACAAGCAATGAAGGTAAGATTTTGATTGTCAGTGTTTATGTTGATGATCTTATCTTCACTGGAAATGATGAGTCCATGATGTGTGAGTTTAAGAGTTCTATGATGAGGGAGTTTGACATGACTGACTTGGGAAGGATGAGGTTTTTTCTTTGTATTGAAGTGTTACAAAGAATTGATGCAATTTAAATTAGTCAAAGGAAGTATGCATTAGATGTGTTGAAGAGATTTGGAATGGATGAAAGCAATTCTGGGTTGAATCCAATTGTTCCTGGTTTTAAAGTCTGCAAGGATGAAGATGGAGCCAAAGTCGATGCAACTTTCTACACACAGGTTGTAGGCAGTCTCATGTACCTAACTGCAACACGACCTAATCTAATGTTTGTTGTGAGTCTCATTAGTCGCTATATGGCACAGCCCACCAAGTTACATATTCAAGCAGCAAAGAGAGCTTTGAGGTACTTGAAAGGCACACTTGCAATTTGTATAAGAAGGGAGGGAATGAAGATTTGATTGCCTATACTAATAGTGACTATGTTGGCTATGTTTTCTTGTCAAGTTCAGGAGCTGTCTCTTGGTCCTAAAGAAAGCAGCCAAGTGTTACACTTTCAACAACCGAAGCTGAGTTCGTAATTGCAGCATCAAAGAAGGAACTGTGGAGCTAGTTCATTGTGGCACTCAAGATCAAATTGCAAATTTAATGACCAAGCCCTTAAGTTGGATGTGTTTCTGAAGTTTCGAGAGCAGCTGGGAGTTTGCCAGGTTCCAAGTATAAACTAATTGTTGGTTAGCAGTTAGTTTAAGGGAGGGATTGATGAGAAATTAAGTTCCTTTTTTTTTCAGGTTTTCTGTTAGGGTTTGCTTCTGTTAGAATAAATCCCTATTAACTAGGGTAGTTGATTTAATGTTTTGACTATTTCCTTTAGTATTTACATGTAATACGTGGACTGCATTTGTGCTTTTCTGTTAGGTGCTATGAAGCACCAATACGGGTACGGCGATACGCATACGGGGACACGGGTATGGGGGATACGACAATTTTCAAAAAATTAGGATACGGGATACGGCGGAGATACGGCTGTATATATATATATATATATATATATATATATATATATATATATATATATATATATATATATATCTTGTTAATAAGGAAATGGTAAATATCATTCACTAAACATAAATAAGATAATCCATAAAGACTACAATAATGTTCATAAGCATAAGCAATAACATAAGTAAACAAAGCAAGTTCATAAGCAATATAATATAAGCATAGATCAAATAGTGGGACAAGTTTCAGCTGTATCAAATAGTTGGATAATAAAAAAATGCAGGATACGGGGATGTACAGGATACGGGGACACGAGTATCGGATACGTATAGGATACGGAGACGACACCCTCTATGAAGTATCCGTGCTTCAGAGGTTAGGTGTTAGGTCTATGTATGGCTATTAAATAGCCAATCTTGTTTCAATTCAATTGAATAAGTGATTCCTCCAGATTGTTTCTTGTTTGAGTTTTTAATTCCTAACATAAATGAAATTATCGATGACTAGTTTCCAATAAAACTTGTTCACCAATTGTCACAGGTGAGTTACATTGTCAATGACCAGTTTCCATTATCGGTGTCCACACATATTCTTTTGCAACATTTTTGTTGAGTATTCTATGAATGATACACTTCTTTTCGGAAGTTGTTTCATGTCGGACACATGTTGGATACTTGAGTCTCACACAAGTATCTGACATGATGCCTTGTATGTCAAAGTGTCAATGTGTTTATCTGTGTCCATATCAGCATAGTTCTTCATATGTCTTAGTCAGTTACTCGGTTACACATACAGAAGAACTAAGAGAGAAGTGAAACCTTTTATAGTTCTCAAAATAAACAGACTCATCCTGTAGGCAAAGTGAGGCGACACTCAGTGGTTAAAGTTCATTAAGCAATGTGACATATTAAAGACGTGCACCCTATAAGGAGTGCAAGGAACTGAGCCTACACTCAAATCTCTCAAACTCCCCATCCTTTCCTTCTAAGATTCTTCTCTCCAGGAAGGGGAATCAAACAGAGCATCAGCAATGTATCTCTTCCCACAAGGGGAGAGGGAAAACATGTGCATTGGAGATGATCATTACTCTAGTAATTATCACATCAATAAAATGAATGAGAAGAATTCTCAATTGTATGGCAGTGACCTTAAAATGTCTCACATCACCATCATTGTACATATAAATTCGTCAACTCTTAATCCACTATAACTAATTTCTTATTATTCATCCCACCTCATAAATTGAATAATCAAGTGACAAGGTCTACCTCTTCTTTCAAAAACCAACTCACGTTCAATGAGATTTCTTTCTGAAACGTAAACATATTTTCCAAATCCACTTTTACTACCAAAACCTGAAAGCCATACTAGATAACCAGCTCTCACTAAGTACCTAGTTATCAATCACGCTTCCAATTACCATATTGTGAACTCATCCTAACTCATCCAAAAAACCAATAAATTCCCTCAGTGCATGCAAAATACCAGACAACCAAAACCTCCGTATCCACTTCTATTACCAATTAACGATCAATGACTTTCCTTTTTGAAACATCTACATATTTTCCAAATCCAATTCTACTGGACTACTACCAACACTATGAAATTAGTACTTGCTAAAAAAACACAAACTAACCAAACTCACAATTACAAGTATCAATCATGCATCTAACCTCCAAACCACAAACTCATCTGAACTCATCCGAAACAGGAGAACCTCCCTCAATGCATGCAAAATACCATACAAATTAAACCTCTAAATCCACTTCCACTACCAATTAACAATCAATGACTTTCCTTTTTGAAACATCTACATATTTTCCGAATCCACTTCTACTAGACTACTACCAACACTTTGAAATCAGTATTTGCTAAAAACACAAACTAACCGAAATCACAATTACAATGTACCAAACCATGCATCTAATTCCCAACCCACAAACTCATCCGAATTCATCTAAAACACGAGAACCTCCCTCAATGCATGCAAAATACCATACAATCGAAACCTCCAAATCCACTTCTACAACCAATCAACAACCAATGACTTCCCTTTTGAAACATCTACATCTTGTCCGAATCCACTTCTAACACTATGAAGTTAGTGCTTGCTAAAAAAATGCAAACTGGCCTAAATCACAAGTACAATGTACCAACCATGCATCTAATTCCCAGCCCACAAACTCATCCGAATTCATCCAAACACAAGACCTCCCCCAATGCATGCAAAATACCAGACAATCTAAACCTCCAAATCCACTTCTACTACCAATTAACACTCAATGACTTTCCTTCCTGAAACATCTACAAATTTTCTGAATCCACTTCTACTAAACTACTACCAACACTGTCAAGTTTGTACTTACTAAAAACACAAACTAACCAAAATCACAATTACAATGTACCAATCATGCATCTCTCCCCAACCCACAAACTCATCCGAATTCATCCAAAACACAAGAACCTCCCCCAATGCATGCAAAATATCATACAATCGAAACCTCCACATCCACTTCTACTACCAATAACATTCAATGACGTCCATTTGTGAAACATCAACATACTTTCCAAATGCACTTACACCACTACCAACACCATGCAGTTCATACTCCTCTCCCCCAGTTCCAACACGATAACCTCCCTCAATGCATGCACACAAAAAAAAGACAAACTCGCAGATCCAACAACCAAATCAAGAAATTCAAACACTTACCCCCGGCAGCGTCCTCTTATTATGACACCCACCGATCGCCTTCTCCGCCTCCTCCCTCGTCGGACAGATCAAGAAGCAGCAACCTACAATTTCCCCCCAAATCCATCAAAATTCTACCAGCATTTTTCAAACTTTTTCAAGATCCGAAACCGAAAAGGACTTCGAACCTCTGGATGCTCTGGTAGCCTTGTCCCTGATGATGTTGACCTCGTCGACGACGGCGAACTCCTCGAAGATGGCGAGCAGCTCCGACTCCGTCATGTGCTTAGGGATTTGGCCGACGAAGAGCTTCACTCTCTCTTCCCTTCCTATCCCTCCTCCCTCGGTACCTCCGCTTTCCGACATTGCTGATTGACGAGTTCTTGATTTGAATTCAACAACAATTTGTTTATAATTGAAGTTTTCCTTTTTTTTTAATTGTATAGATACAGTTCAGAGAAAGAGAAGGGGGGTTTAGATGTTCATGTTCCTAATTAATTTTTCTGAGATCAGGAAAGTTTACGGAATTGCCCCTGATGTAGCGTTAATGTGTAGACGGCGGTGGGAAAATTGTATAGTGGGTGTGGTTTATAATATTCTATGGGATGCAAGTGGGGTTGTTGGATTTGTTAAAGATGTGTGCCATATCCTTCAAAGAGGAAGGAGTCTTCCAGCATTGTTATGATTTTTTTTCAAATGGGGTTTGGTTTTTTGAACATGTGGCTCTTCCTCACTGCATTAGTTGAGCTCAATTGGATTATGGGTGGCATTTTTTTGGGGGCCATAAGAGACTGAATTTCAAATGTGTTTAGTGTTCATGTATGTTAGAATTAGGGATAGAAAAATATTTTTTTATTAATTGATTGATTAAATTGAGGACAATATGTTTTCTAAATATAGGAGAAAAGAGAATACTAAACCAATACATTACTCAATGTGGGACTAAACTAATCTATCATCTAACACCCCCTCTCAAACTCAAGTTGGTTCAAGCAACAAGAGTTTGGAATACTGACGATGTTGATATGGAAGGAACGGCAAACTGTGATGCAGAAACGACGCTTGATGGCGATGTGACAGAAACTGAGAAGTAGACTGATGGGATCTCAACCCTGACTTGAGACATAGTCGATACTGGGATCTCACCCCTGAACTGAGAAGTAGACAGATGGGATCTCACCCCTGACTTGAGACATAGTCGATGCTGGGATCTCACCCCTGAACTGAGAAATAGACTGATGGGATCTCACCCCTGACTTGAGACATAGTCGATGCTGGGATCTCACCCTTGACTTGAGAATGGTCGATGATAGAATCTCACCTCAGACTTGAGAATTGTCGATGATTGAGAACTGGATGCTGATAACACCCCCTCTCAAACTCACGATCGATCAACCGGAGTGAGTTGACGATCTTTTTTTTTTAATGAGAAAATATGGAAACTAATGATCCATCGTCCTTGTTGGTGCCGCGGTGGTGGGTCCAGGAGCCCCAGGCGGAAGAGTAGGGGTCGTCGACGTTGTACGGGAAATCCTTCAAGCCGGTGCCAGATCCGGCCATCACTCCCTTGAGAAATTTGAACATCTTAATTTATTTTTGGATTCAGATTCAATTCAAGTCGATTGATCTCTTTTGCTCTTTACGGTGAGTTTGCATATACGGAGTTCGTCTTTGTGAGTGATCTGATTTGCAAGATTGGAGATTCAGATCGGAGAAGGGGGAGGAGGAAGAAGAAGAAGGGGAGAAGGGGGGGTGTGAACTGGCGACGTGGAGAGGGTCGCCGGAGGTGGGGGTCGCGACTGGAGGGCGGCGATGGGGTTGGGAGTCGTCGGAGACGAGGAGGCTCCGGGAGTAGGCCGGAAAAGACGATGCTACAGTGATGGGTTTCTGAGCAGGTGGGAAATCAGTCGGGGAGAGAGAAAGAGGAGAGAGGAATTATGACGACTAGATTTTGGATCTTGTTGTTAGATGACGGCTAGAGTTTTTGGAGATTTAGGATTTTGGTGGGAGATAGTTGATGACGGCTAGGGTTTTTTGAGATTTGATTGGGAGAAGGAGATTAGGGTTTTGGTCGTTGATTGGGAGTGGAAAAGAGATGTCGGGAGGTGGAGTGATTCCGATGAAGACGAGAACCACTCCACCTCGACGACGAGGATAAAATTAGTATAGGCCTTATAGAACGATAGGCTCTGATACCATGTTAGAATTAGGGATAGAAAAATATTTTTTTATTGATTGATTGATTAAACTGAGTATAATATGTCTCCTATATATAGGAGAGAAGAGAATACTAAACCAATACATTATTCAATGTGGGACTAAACTAATCTATCATCTAACAATGTAAAAAGGATGAAGAATGATGTTGAATGGTCGGGATTTAAAAACTTCGCATTCTATGAATGCAATGGAGGGCAAATTATTTTGGAAACTACATGTTAAGTTGTTGCAGATTTTTGTGATTCTATGGGCTTCATTGCAGTGGTATTTTTGTACTTATCTAATGATTTAATAGTATTAGTTAAGATTGCCAAGTTGGGAAACTTTTGTAATGTCTTCGCGGGAGCTAAACACGTGGCTAACAAGTTTCATTTGTGGGGGCCCTGACGGAAGTTGTTAACTTGCTGCTATAAAATTTCAGACGACAGCACACATAAATTTTAGAATTACTGTAGGACTATCTTCACTATTATAATGTAAGAGTTGTATGGATTTGAGCTGCCTTCATTCGTTGAAGGGTTTGGGTAGAGTCCTTGGCATCCTTAGTGATGCTGCTTTTATTGGTGTGGGAGGAATAAATAATGAGTTCTTTGATAATTAGGAAAAGCTTAGGTCTCACCGTTGATCAGATATGATGTGAGGTTGATATTTATGGATAGTTTTGGAATGGGCGGTTGAGATACCATCGAAAACTTGAAAAAACCTTGAAACACCGGGAGTTTTTCCAGCGACAGGTCCTCCAACGATCAAGTCGGTAGCTCAGCAGTATAAACTAGGTTTTTATAGACAAAATGTTGATTATCTGGTAATGGATGAGGTGTGGCTGTATTTATAGGCATGCGGGTGAGCATTTTTAAAAAGATTCCCTAACTGATTTGGAAGATTCTCATATCAAGAGTTTCAATCAACTATTATCTTCCTATTTTGGGGAATTTATTGTCAGTCATGATTAACTGGTCAATCATCCTTAATTATGCTACAAATCAGCCCTCCTCGTGAACTAAGCCAAAATAGTGGGGCCTGTGGGCGGCCCATGTGCTGATAGTGAGCATGTAGCTGTTGTAAAATTATTATTTCGCCCATAAAATTTTGAGATTTGTGCATGAATCGTATGACCCCGTTACCTGTAATTTTTACCCATGTCACTCAGAGATCATCATGTGTATGTTAGGAATTTCTATTTTGATAGTTAACACTATTAGAGACAAGTTAATAAGTTTACTTCTTCATGTTCATATCCTCTTCTGCTCTAACAGAATATGTCATATCATATACTGACACTACTAGGGTAGTCATTTTTCCTGTTTACATTCAAGTTTGTATTTGCTAAAGTAGAAGAATCGTTGTATTATAGCACTGACGTGCCCACAGTTTCCCAGATGCTGTTGGCATGGACTTGAAGTCACCATGATGAGTTGATTACAAGATTGAAGAAATTTTCATTTTTGTAGATTGCATTGTATTTATTTTAATTCCGTTGTGTTGTTTGTAAAGAACTTGTTGTAAATAAAAGTTTTTAAATTCCTTGTAAATTTGGATGAATTTGAAGTAAAAGATCCTGCAATTGCTACGAATTGCCTGTATTTGAAATTCGGGGCTTTACATTGACATCTCCTCCCTAGCCCACTGTTCTCTAGACCTTTACTGCAAATAGCATTCTTCCATTTGGAAAATCATGCATGCTTCTTCTCTAGTTGATTTTAGTTCCTGAATTAGAGAATCATAGAGTTTTTCAGTTTCTTGTTTCTTCCCAATTTCTTCAATTCTACTTTTTAGTTTACCAACCTTGTCTTTGAACCCTCCAAATTCGCCTCTAGCCCTGTCTCTCAAGGTTTTGCGTTGGTTCTAATTCTAGAGTTCCGTCCTTGAGCCACATCCCCCGATGCATGACAATCACCAGATTAATATTTTCCTTATGTGACCAGGTATTCTTGAATCTGAATTGAAAAGTCAGTTGAAGATCCTCTTCCTTACCATACAACAGATTAGGGGTTTGTTCGGATATCACCCTTTATAACGATTTTGCATATGCTAGCATGAAAGCTTACCCAGTTACCCGAGACCAGAACCTTGTCCAACTTTGTCGGAATAGGCTCCTCTTGCATATTAACCCAGTTAAATTTTTTCTATCTACCACAGGATTGTCCAAGTATGTTTGTCTGCAAATCTACTGATATTAAAGTCCCCAGTGAACACCCATGGCTCATGAAATCTCAATCTAATGCCCTTCAGTTCCTCCCACAACACCTCCCTCTTCCTACCGTCATTTGGACCATATACAATCGTCGCAACATGTTCCATCTTACTAGACCTATCTCTCATACTAATCGAATCGAGAACACCCCAATCACAGACCCATAAATGTCAAAGTGTTCACTATCCATACCAAAAGATAAACCCCCAGATTGACTCATTGATGGTTTGTGAATCCACTCAAAGTTCCTCGCTCCCTCAAGCTTTTTGAAAGCCATCCTACTTGGATTAACAAATTTCATTTCTAAAGAGACCCACAAGAGAACGTTTGACAGGTTGGTTCATCCCTCGAATGTTCCAACATAAGCAACTCACTAAAAAACTGTTTAAAAAGTTTCACAAGGCTATCAAAGACCTACACAAAGGTTTAAAGTTCACCCTTCTTAACCATCTCCCTAAATTTCTTAACAAACTCCAATTCATCATTCTTATTAACAAAACATAACAAACCATTCGAATTACTTAATGATACAATAGTATCATTAGACAAGAACTCGATTAAATGAAATTTAGAGCTAGGCATACCTTGCACCATGGCCTTTTGCAACCTTTCTCTTGAATTCACTTCACTGCTAGCATGTCTGTTCTTCCTATGCCCGACCCTCTCTTCACCCACAACCTCTTTACCTTTCATGTCCTACCCATACATGTCCTTCGCCATATCCTGCAACTCCCTATAAGTGTGAGATTCCTCTCGATCTGAAGCATCACTAACAAACTCATCCCTTAACGCTTCAATCATGCCAGCTTGTTTGTTATCTCCTTCCATGTTCATATCCTCTTCTGCTCTAACAGAATGTGAGCCCCTCTAATTTACTTCTTCATTTGCCTGAATAAGTTCTCCTTCTTCATGAACCTTAACCCTCATATCATTTCCTTGATCACGTAACCCCCTCTCCCATTCCTCCTTCAACCTATCTGAAACCAAGGTATCGTAATTAGCCGGTGTTGAAATATAGTAATTGTATATTCTGTTTCCTAATATAGGAAACAGATTCCCCAAATCTCTCATCTTCCCAATCTTCTCTCAATCTCTTTTCTTCTTCTCCAAGAATGTAATCCTTATATATAGATGTATACAGTGAAGAATAATATACAACAAGAAGAATAAGAATTTTTTTCCCCAAAATTATTTTCTTCATGGTATCAGAGCCTAATCAGATCTAGACCAAGTGAAGTCGAAGAAGAGGAGGCTGATCACCTCCATCTTGATTTGATCCCGTTGTTGATCCCGTCACCGATCATCGACTCCGATCCCGTCAGATCCCGTCGCCGAAAACCCCAAAGAAGACACCCCGTCCTCCTCTTTCTCTCTCCTGACCAATTTCCCCCTGTCGCCAGTCATCCCGAAGTCTCGTCGCCCTCTTCGCTCATCACCCGAGCGCCCTCAACCACTGCCACCGTTCCCCTCGCCACAGTCGACTTCTCTTCACAGCTTCCCTGAGCAATTTCTCTCTTCCCGAGCTCCTGCCAATCCCATCGCCATCCCCCTGAGCCCTACCCTGTCGACCTCCCCGTTCATCGAAACCCCTCCTCTCGTCGAGCGTCAGCCCGTCGAATGCCAGATCCGAAACGCCGATCCCCTTGCTCTGATTCTCGACGACAGCAGCGCCAGACCCAATCGCCGCCGGTCGACCCAGTGTCCCATCGCGGTGCCACCTGCGACGTCGACGACCGCTCTCGACACTCTTGAGGTCGGCCCTGTCATCCATTGCCAGTCAGACCCAAACCCCCTCTTTTCTGTTGTTGTTTGGTGGTTGGGATTCGGTGTGTGTGTTTGGTGTTTGGTGTTTGGTGTTTGGTGTTTGCTGTTGAGTAGGGAGCTGTGGAGTTTGTATTTACGATTTTGTGAAGAAGGGGAGGGATTGATCCACTGTTGGATTGTTGCTATTTTGCTGAAGACTTGGAGCTGTTCTTGGCCAAGTTGTGCCGTTTGCTATTGGCTGCTGAAAATCAGATCCGTTGTTTTCTTGTGCCGCTACCATGGGACAAACTGATGGAGCTAAGAAGAATATTGGACTCGCCTCTACATTAGTTACAGCTGCAGGTAATGATGGTAAGGTATTTAATATTTCTACTTCTGTTATGAATAGTGCATGGATAATTGATTCGGGTGCTACCGACCATATGACTTTTGATTCTAGACAAGTTCAAAATTTTCAACCATCCACTAAATCAACTGTGTCCACTGCCAATGGTGATCCTGCCACTATTACTGGCGAGGGTACCATACACCTCACAAACAACCTAACCTTAGATACTGTCCTAGTTGTACCATCCTTGAATTTCAACCTATTATCTGTTGCTCAAATAACCACTGCCTTACATTGTATTTGGTTTTTTGGCCTTCACATTGTGTGTTTAAGGATATTCGGACTCGCAAGACGATTGGTTATGGGGTTAGACACGGGAAGCTCTATTACCTAGATTTAGAATCTGAATGTTCGAGCAAGTTGACTCAAGCTCTAAGTGTGGAAGGATTCGAAGATGAGAAGAAGAAATTAGATATTTGGCTATGGCATCGACGTCTAGGACATGCTTCTTTTGGTTATTTGAAGAAATTATTTCCAAGTTTATTTTTGAAGTTGGATATATCTGCCTTTCGGTGTGATGTGTGTGAACTCGCAAAAGGTCATCGTGTGTCTTTTTCTCCAAGTCCAAGTAGAAGCTCCCTTCCTTTTATGATTATTCATTCTGATGTTTGGGGTCCATCCAACATCACTACATTTGGAGGAGACAAATGGTTGTGACATTTATTGATGACTGTACCCGTATGATCTGGATTTGTTTGATGAAGTCGAAAAGTGAAGTTAGTGGTTTGTTTCAGAAATTTCACAAGCATGTTATGATTCAGTATAAATCACAGATTCAAGTTTTTAGGAGTGATAATGGCGGAGAGTACCTGAGTTCAAATTTGCAACAATATTTGGTGGAACACGGAATTGTTCATCAGACTACATGCTCGTATACACCTCAACAGAATGGGGTTGCAGAAAAGAAAAATAGACACTTGCTCGAAGTGGTCCGTGCTTCTCTCATCCATGGAAATCTGCCACTCATTTATTGGGGAGAAGCCCTTGCTTCTGCTGCATACTTAATCAACCGAGTTCCCTCTAATATCTTAAACTTTCTCACACCATTTCAAGCATTAACTGAAGCTGTGAATGCACTAAAAGTCGTCAACTTGCCACCTCGTGTGTTTGGGTGTGTTGCATTTGTTCATCTTCATCAACATGAACGCAATAAGTTAACTCCTCGAGCTGTTCGCTGTGTTTTCGTGGGATATGCACAGAATAAGAAAGGGTATCGGTGCTATCACCCACCAACTCAAAAGATGTTTGTGACTATGGATATTGTGTTCCATGAAGATGAGATATATTTTTCCTCTGAGGTTGAACTTCAGGGGGAGCACCGAAGTGAAGTTCAAACTCTTGCCTATGATGAAGTGGTTACTATTCAAACTGAATAATCAGATATAAGGGGAGAAAATCAGGATGTAAGTAATGACGATCACTCGAATGAAGATTTGGTTGAGGAAGAAAAAGAAAATTTCCACGAAGATCTGCAGTCAGTGCCGAACCTCCATGAAGATGAGCCATCTCCACCACCAGCACCATCTGAACCATCTCCACCACCAGTACCATCAGATCTATCTCTACTCCCAGCAGAACCCCAAAACCAATCGTCATCGCTGTCCGAAGCTCCAAGAAGAGAACTCCCAAACCGTACTACTAGAGGTATCCCTAAATCTACTTACGAGCCTAATCCCACTAGTAATGTCAAGTATCCCATAAGTCATTATGTGTCCACTCACCGATTGTCTGAATCAAATAAGTCATTTGTGAATCAATTATCTGTTGTATCTATTCCTAATAGTGTGTAGAAAGCCCTTACTGATCCAAGGTGAAAAGCAGCTATGGATGAGGAGATGAAATCCTTGAAAAAGAACGAGACTTGGGAGATAGTCGAGCTACCAGCAGGAAAGAAGCCAGTAGGATGCAGATGGATTTATACAGTGAAGTATAAGTCTGATGGTTTAATAGAGCGATACAAAGCAAGGCTGGTTGCCAAAGGGTACACTCAAACATATGGAATTGATTATGAAGATACATTCGCACCAGTGGCAAAATTCAGTACTGTCCGAGTCTTACTGACACTTGCTGCCAATCTTGACTAGCCGTTGGAGGAATTTGATGTGAAGAATGCATTTTTGCATGGGGAATTGACAGAAGAAGTCTATATGGATCTTCCACCAGGGTTGAACAGACCAGTCCAACACAGCAACAAAGTATATCGTCTGAAGAAAGAATTGTATGGACTGAAGCAGTCGCCAAGAGCCTGGTTTGGGAGATTTACAAAGTCAATGAGGACATTCAGATACTATCAGAGTAATTCTGATCATACTCTATTCCTAAAAAGGAAAGAAGGTAAAATTACTGCTCTCATTATTTATGTTGATGATATGATAGTAACTGGAGATGATCCTGAGGAGATGAAGGCATTAAAGAACTACTTGTCACTAGAGTTCGAAATGAAAGATCTTGGTCCTTTGAGATACTTCCTTGGTATTGAAGTTTCTCGCTCAAGAAAGGGGATATTTCTTTCTCAAAGAAAATATGCTCTAGATTTATTGAAGGAAACTGGAATGTCTGCTTGTCAACCGATTAGTACACCATTGGAAGAAGGACTGAAACTGTGCAACGAAGCTGATCAAGTGCTTTGTGATAAGGAAAGATATCAGAGATTGGTTGGACGACTAATGTATCTTGCACATACACGGCCAGATTTGTCATATGCTTTAAGTGTGGTAAGTCAGTTTATGCATACACCTCGGGAACAACATATGAACACGGTAATGAGAATTATGAGATACATTAAGTCAGTCCCAGGAAAAGGAGTCTTATTTGCGAAACATGAACACTTGAAGGTTGAGGCATATACTGATGCTGATTGGGCAGGATCTACAATCGATAGGCGCTCCACTTCAAGATATTTCACCTTTGTTGGAGGAAATTTAGTTACATGGAGGAGCAAGAAGCAAAATGTTGTTGCACGCTCTAGTGCAGAGGCTGAGTATCGCGGAGTAGCTTTAAGTATAACAGAAGCTTTATGGCTGAAACTCCTGTTGCAGGACTTAGGCTATGGTCCAAAGGAACCTATGAAGGTGTATTGTGACAGTCAAGCGGCATGTGATCTTGCGGCTAATCCAGTTTAGCATAAAAGGACGAAACATGTAGAGGTGGACAGATTCTTCATCAAAGAAAAATTAGATGAGAAAGTTATTGAGATATCCAAGGTGAAGTCAGAAGATCAACTCGGAGATATCCTAACCAAGGCTGTTTCGACTCGGCTCTTCTTGAAATTTGTTAACAAGTTGGGCATGCTCCATATCTATGCACCAACTTGAGGGGGAGTGTTGAAATATAGTAATTGTATATTCTGTTTCCTAATATAGGAAACAGATTCCCCAAATCTCTCATCTTCCCAATCTTCTCTCAATCTCTTTTCTTCTTCTCTAAGAATGTAATCCTTATATATAGATGTATATAGTGAAGAATAAAGTACAACAAGAAGAATAAGAATTTTTTTCCTCAAAATTATTTTCTTGAGCCGGCTCCCTCTCATCCATTCTACGATCAACCTTCGATTTTTTTGACTTCCAAACTGTTAGCAATAGAGATTTTGCTCAGTTTCTTGTCGAACGTAGCGAGAAGCTTCCCTTTCTCTAGTTGTGTCACTCTCCACTTCCTCTCTCGCCTCAATATTATGCTCCAACGTTTCTTTGCCTTACTCACTGTCACTAATATAAATGAACTCATCCCTTCCTTCAATAGATCTTAGATTTAAATGCTTCGCTGGCTTGGCTCCAAATTTTATTTGATAAGCCACCAAGAGTTTATCTATCATCTCCACCATAACATTTTCTTCATTTTTGAAGATGGTTGCCATACCTTTGAATTTGATCATCTCCTGTTCAGAGAAGCCTACCAGAATTCGAGTTTGATCTTCTTTCACAGCTGATGTCTTCTTTATAGTAGCAACAATAACCTGTCTCTCTCTGGGCCTCTCATCATTCACACACTTGAGCTTTTCTCCCTCAGCATGTTGGGCCGTTTAAAGCATATTCGACACAACCCACATCAATAATTTTTTAGGGTGCGTTTGTTTTGATATTCTGAATAGAGTATTCTGAATAGAGTTATTCTGAATATGAGTTTAAAAGCTGTTTGTTTATATTGTATTCTGAATATTGATATTCTGAAAGCTGTTTATCTGAAAAAGAGAGTTTAGAAGCTGTTCGGTTATATTTCTAGCTGAAAACTGTATTCTGAAAGCTGTTTTTCTGAAAATGAGTGTTTAAAAGCTGTTCGGTTATATTTCTAGCTGAAAACAGTTATCTGAAAGCTGTTTTTCTGAAAAAGAAAGTTTAAAAGCTGTTCGGTTATATTTCTAGCTGAAAACTGTTATCTGAAAGCTGTTTTTTCTGAAAAAGAGTGTTTAAAAGCTGTTCGGTTATATTTCTAGCTGAAAACAGTTATCTGAAAGCTGTTTTTCTGAAAAAGAGAGTTTAAAAGCTGTTCGGTTATATTTCTAGTTGAAAACTGTTATCTGAAAGCTGTTGCTGTTTTTCTGAAAAAGAGTGTTTAAAAGCTGTTCGGTTATATTTTTAGCTGAAAACTATTATCTGAAAGCTGTTTTTCTGAAAAAGAGTGTTTAAAAGCTGTTCGGTTATATTTCTAGCTGAAAACTGTTATCTGAAAGCTGTTTTTCTGAAAAAGAGTGTTTAAAAGCTGTTCGGTTATATTTCTAGCTGAAAACTGTATTCTGAAAGCTGTTTTTCTGAAAAAGAGTATTTAAAAGCTGTTCGGTTATATTTCTAGCTGAAAACTATTATCTGAAAGCTGTTTTTCTGAAAAAGAGTGTTTAAAAGCTGTTCGGTTATATTTCTAGCTGAAGACTGTATTCTGAAAGCTTTTTTTTTCTGAAAAGAGTGTTTAAAAGCTGTTCGGTTATATTTTTAGCTGAAAACTATTATCTGAAAGCTGTTTTTCTGAAAAAGATTGTTTAA
The DNA here is from genome assembly GCA_017893485.1 of Hemerocallis citrina. Lineage (NCBI taxonomy): Eukaryota > Viridiplantae > Streptophyta > Magnoliopsida > Asparagales > Asphodelaceae > Hemerocallis > Hemerocallis citrina. The sequence continues at coordinate 59,748,734 of CM030368.1, forward strand.
AAGTTGTTCGGTTATATTTCTGACAATTTTGAATATCAATTTGAAATAATAATAATAATATATATATATATATATATATATATATATATATTATTATATATATATAATAATAATAATAATAATAATAATATATATATATATATATATATATATATATATATAATAATAATAATAATATATATATATATAATAATAATAATAATAATATATATAATAATAATAATAATATATATAATAATAATACTAATATATATAATAATAATAATAATAATAAATAATAATAATAATAATAATAATAATAAATAATAATAATAATAATAATAATAATAATAATAATAATAATAATAATAAATAATAATAATAATAATAATAATAATAATAATAATAATAATAATAATAATAATAATAATAATAATATATATATATATAATAATAATAATAATAATAATAATAATAATATATAATAATAATAATAATAATAATAATATATAATAATAATAATAATATATATAATAATAATAATAATATACAATAATAATAATAATATATAATAATAATAATAATAATAAATAATAATAATAATAATAATAATAATAATAAATAATAATAATAATAATAATAATAATATATATAATAATAATATATATATAATAATAATAATAATAATAATAATAATAATAATAATAATAATATAATAATAAAAATAAAAAAAAAAAATAAATAAAAAAAAAATAATAATAATAATAATAATAATAATAATAATAATAATAATAATAATAATAATAATATATAATAATAATAATAATAATAATAATAATAATAATAATAATAATAATAATAATAATAATAATAATAATAATAATAATAATAATAATAATAATAATAATAATTATAATATATAATAATAATAATAATAATAATAATATATATAATAATAATAATAATAATATATAGCAACGTTAATAGCAACGTTGTCTCTCCCCAGTGATGTGACTACCTCCGCATAAGAGAGTCGCCTTTTCACCCCACCCCCATTACCCCTAGTGCATTCACCTCCCCATCTCTATGATTTCTAAGCTCAACCTATATTCTCTGCTGCTCCCTCACACCAAACCCATCAAATCCAGTTCCTCTTACTATTGTGGGCAAGCAAAGTAGATTGACTTTAAAATGTATGCATTTCGCTATATACACGGTGAATTTCTACCACATAATCAATCACTAACTCAATCGATCTGTTGTTAGGAAATTACCGTTATATGTGTGAGTGCTCTCAACCGTTGCTTAGAATATTGGCATTGGCATCCCTAAGATGCCAAAAATATGAGAATGCTTATCATTCATCATGCAGAGATGATTTTGTATTAGAAATAACCATTATGTATATGAATGCTAGCAAATCTCTATCACAATACTGTTATCCCTGCGAACCAAAAAAAATCAGGATGCTTGGCATCAGTTATGCACTGATTGCTTAGCATGTGTTGCGTAACACACAGAAAAAGTACTGCAGAGAAGAGCGCCAGCAAATATGTCCTAATATTCACAATATATTCTAAGAAGTGTTGCAATGTTTGGTTGTTTGGTAAACTGAAATTATCCAAATACCAAAGCCAAGAATGGTTAGCAAGTATGTATTTAAGGCTGCCTAAAACAACGTCTTTAAATTTACATGAAAAGGCAGAATATGCTTTATTGAGCATCCATGCACATTTGTGTTCATAGTTAGCAAGTGGAGTACAAAAGGCCATATTTTTCTTATAATGAAGAGCTTGTCAGCTCCTATTTTATATTGAGACTGACATGCTTGATGTATAAAAGCTTCACAACAAAAATATGCTCCTTTGGGTAAATAAATTATATATTACTGCAAACTGCAACAATAAACCTGAAGTGCAAACAAAGGGATGCACAATAAGCAACAACAGTGGAATTTTTTTAAAAAAAATTACAGTAGAGAAGTCATCAGTGCATGCTTTGTAGGGGTGGGCATCGGTCGGTATCCGACCTAATATAGACCATCCACCGATCCAAAGAATATCAGTTTTTTTAATTTTCTCTTCCGCAACCAATCCGAACCTTAATTGGATCAGGCCGATTAAGCTCGATTTGGATTGGTTTGGATGGTCGGTTTGGTGCGCTATTTTTCCCCTTCAACATCTTTCATAATTTTGTTAAAATTTAAAAGATCAACTTCAATCAAACTTAAGAAACAACATGCTATTTGTTATTTAGAAATGAATTTAAAATGAAGATTCATAAAACCACAAGTTGTTAATGAATTTTGCACTAATTGTCTAATAGTTTGAGATGATGACGTTTAAATGGGTAAGATAAATTGCTTTTTCACTTGAATACTCCTATAATCTTAGTTTATTATAAAAGAAACATCAATAACTATAGCTAATTGAATTTCAGGTACAATAAAAAAAAAATTAGAAAATAATTTCTGCTTGACTTGATTAAAGTAACTACTAAATGTTACATCAACTTCATAATTCTATTAAGCTGTGCCACAGTGTAAATCAAGCATTTCTTAACAACTTAACACACAGGATTATGGAGAATCAAAACATGGGTAGAACAACTGCTCGGTTCATATTAAAGAAATTAAAGAAGACTGTTTGTATCTCCAAGAAAATAAGAAATGACTATTTGTTTATTCAAGAAATTAAACGAGATTTTTTTTATGGACTTATGCATAGAGATACGGTAGGTTCGGGTTCATCGGTTATTTGAAAGCCCCATCCAACAACCGAACCGGTCCAATTGGTTATTGAAGATCATGAACCGGACCAACCCAAATACCCAATTGGTTCGGTTAAAAACCGGTCGGTTCGGTTTGGATTGGTTCGGATTGGTCAGTTCGGATAATAGTTGTCCACCCCTAATGCTTTGTTTATAGACCTACATGCAACTGTATAAAATCTCCACAAGAAAAGACCATATTTTTTTAGACATAAATCACATACTTCAAGTAATTCGTAAATGTGCATGACACTGCACAAAAACAAAAGAGTAATGCTTGAGCCACTACCAATTTCACTACCATTCTCTTCACTACCTTAGGTGGCATACTTCTATTGGAGAGTTCCACCACCTACTCTATCTTCTCCTACCTATTGGAGTGTGTCACCTAAGGTAGTGAAGAAAAATGTAGTGAAATTGGTAGTGAATGTAGCATTACTCAAAATAAAAACAAAGGAGGTTAGAAAAAACACAGAAACTTGTTGCTTTCATTATTACCATAACATCCTCATCTAAACCAATATGCCATAACTGCACAAAGCAGATGTAGAGCAATAAATTGAAGAATAAACTACAACTCACCTGGGAAACAGAAGTTGCCTTAACTGAGAACATAAATGTCTTCAAACATAACTGTATTGATAAGAGAGGAGAACTGAAAGCACAAAATCAATTGTTTTGGCTTGCAGGTGAAATCAAGGGTAATTGATACACATAATTATAAATGAAAAGATTACATAAAGGTTATTATTTTATGAGTAATGCTACATCCACTATCAATTTCACTACATTTCTCTTCACTATCTTATGTGGCACACTCCAATAGGTAGGGAAAGATAGAGTAGGTGGGGGAACTCTCCAATAGGAGTATGCCACCTAAGGTAGTGAAGAGAATGGTAGTGAAATTGGTAGTGGCTAAAGCATTACCCATATATTATTCGGGGAAGAGTACATCATTTAATTCTCTACCGTGCACATAAAATGGTGTGTAACATTGACTACCACTCTATGACAACTCCATTATCTCTAAATCGAAAGGAAATGCCAAATTGTGCTAACTAGGATTGGGCCTAATTGTGCAAATGGTAAGATATTGATACCCACTTAAGCTCCAATAGATGAATGAGCATACTGAGGCAGAATATATGTTTTCCCATAGGCAATAGCAATTCAATTCAAGTGTGAACAACACCAATTTATTGAGATTAACCCTGAACTGCATCCACATAGAAGTAGTGCTCTCACCCAAAATTCTCAGTATACACTCTTTCGGAGAATACCGCCTTTTAGTTCTATATATAGAATATAGAATAGAAGATAAGTCATATGAAAGAGTAAATACTTACAAGTCAAGAATAGACCGCAAAAATCAAGAACTAACCAAAAAATTATATATGTTCATTATCCTCATTGCCTCAATTGAAAAAGAATTACAGAGGGTGAAAAAATAAAACAAAATGAAGTGATGAAGAAGAGGAAAGTCCCCTTGATACATGCCCCTCATGATCATTACTTGTCACATTATAAATATATAAACATTTTGTGAATCTGATGCAAAACTCCAAATGCACGAGACATTCTCCAACATCAAAAAATGATTACCAAGGTTAACCCTGAACCATATTGCTGAACAATAGTGATCTCACCAAAAATTGGTAGTATAGACTCATTATAAGAAAAGTAGGATATATGAAAGAGTAAATACTCATAAACCAAGAACAGACTGCAACAAACAAACAGCAAAAATTAAACACAACGCCATGATATATATTTAATGTAACAGTAGACCTGACCATTTTGAGAAGAAAATTATAAACGGAAAACACCTAACGTACACAACGAATAATTGACTATACTCTTCTATAAATGAAGCAACCGAACAACACAATACAAACAACAGAAGTATATAATTACCAACAACATCATATATGATAAGATTAGAGCAAGTGAACACATTAATGCACGGTACAGAAGGACACCTGGTAATGAAAATAAAAGGCAAATTGTCTTTGGAACGATGGAGCATTGAAAACGTGGGATAAAAGAAAGAAATATACATCAGAATAATCAAATATCAAAATGAAGGTTCATATTTGTCCCTAATCCAACACACAATGACTACCCATTGTCTCTAATGCTTTCTCTTACTTTATCTGCAAACATTTAGCTACAATCATTACAATTACCTCACTAATGCAGTAGAAAAGCTCAAATCAACAAATAGAAACGAAGGATTAGGTTTTTTATCCCCTTTCAAACATTATAGTTTAACATGCATTCATTATCCTCATTGCCCCAATTGCAAAAGAACGACACAGAGAAAAAAAGGAATAGAATAAAGAGGTGAAAAGAAGAAAATCTCATTGATCCCCGCCAAGTAAAATCACCCTATTGCTGAAGATTATTAATCGATAAACAGAGTTGCCAAACAATGACGCAAAAACTCCCCGAATTCTTTTAGTCCAAAATTAATAAACACCTAAAAATATAATATACATAGCAAACCAAATGCTCCCAGGAATAGTTTACAACTGAAATGGTTTGTTGATGCATGAAACCTAAAAGTTCTGAAAATAGGCTCTTCCAAGCAGACAATAACTACAACCCTACAACCAAAAATTGTAACCGAACATTCCAGCAACCCTTTCACCAAATCAACCATTCCAATACCAAACATCGAAAAGTCAAATTTTCTGAACAAAATGGTATTTAAAACAATGAAAGCACTTTTCTCCAAATTTTCCCCAAACCTAACCCCAAAAACCGATGGAACGATGAGAAAGGGAAAGAACACATGCTGTAAAAATGGCCGAAAAATACTTTTTAGCTATGTGTCATACACCAAAACCAATTCCAAAAGAGCAGAACAGACATTTAAGATTTTTTTCTTAGCAAATTTTTAAGTAAAAAAAACTGCGATTTTTTAGTTCCAGTCTTGCCACATCAATTTACTTGTATAAGTTCAAGAACGAGGACATCTAAGGAGGACCAAATTCATCTCTTAAATTCACATCGTATCAGTCTTGGAATCAAATCCATCATCCCTACCCTTCTTTCAAAAAAAATTTCTATCTTTCTCTATAACCATTTGATTGCAACCTTTTACAGTTGTGTTGTCAATGTTTCAGATAAGATCGAACCATTAAAGAAAAAGCAAAAGCAGACCCATTACCCTAAACCCACATCCTAATTTTCCCTATATATACTAATCATCATTAAACCCATATTATCATCTAATTCTTCTTGTCCCCTCCGTTCTCTCTTTTTCCCATGTTCGAATCCGAAACACAACCCCTGCAACACCCTCATCCCCCTCACTAACCCGTTGTCAGCCATCGCCAGCGTCGCCACCGCAACCCCCGCAGTCATCCTCGGCAGCTCCTCCATCCTCAACCTGCACCCTCACCCCATTAAAGCCCTCCCTCGACTACTGCCACCTAGTCGATCCCTCGCCCCTCCTCGACTTCGCAACCCTCCTCCGTCGCCTGCATCCCACAGCCGAGCCCTGAGCCCACCTCATCATCGCACTCCGCCATCGACCTTGCCATTGTTGTCAACCCTGCAGTCACTCCACCTCGCCTCCAGCTCTGCTGTCGTCTCCCCATCGACTGCCGGCCGTCGCTGCTTGCCTCCATCGCAGCACCAGCGACCACCACTCTTTCTTTTTCTTCTTTCTGATTTTCTTCGCTGCCGCTGTGGCACTTGCTATTGTTGTTGTCTCTTGCATTACCCATGCCGTCGTTGTTGTTGCCACGTACGTTGCTGTCGGAACTCTCGTCTTGTTATTCTTTCGTATTCAGAGTCGTCGTTTATAAGGCAGGTTTCTCTTGAACCAACTATTTGTTCTAGTTCAAGAATTTTTTTTGATCTCTGCAAGTAGTTCATTTTTCAATTATCATATTTTATTTGTTTGATACCCCTTTTAAAGACACTATTATGGATTCATCGACAAATCAAGTAGTAGTTCTTTTTTCGTGTCATTCCCTTGATTCAAACTCAAGCGTTGCTATACATCGTCATATGCATACACTACACAAATACATAGATTAGAAATATGGTATGTAGATAATGATGATTGAATGCTTTTCGACTGGATATGATGTTCATGCTGTGTTAATAGTAATGGTTTATCTCATTAACAGTAGAATTCCACCCTTATGATTGAGTATAAATTCTTGTTAATTATTTCTCTGAATTTGTATGCATGTGTATTTCGTTTGTTGCTAAATAATAATTAATCAACTTGCTGGGCTGCTGTTTATCCCATGTTGTTTTGAGTTTCTTACCCAGTTGCTGCTATAATTTAATAGAACTTTGTAAACAACATTTTTAGCCATTTGAATCTTTTTTCCATAATTTTTTACGGATCTAAATCCCAATTTATAAACTGTAAGTTATCATATTTTTAACACTACTAGGTTTTCAATTTCCAGATTATTGTCTAGAGATACACCAACATGATTTTCTAATTAAAGTAAATTGTAACAGTATAATTAGAAGTTAAAGTTTTATATGTTGTTACTAGACATGACTAGGAATCACCTTATTATTTTTGTAAGACTATTTGATGACTTTTCAGATATCAAAACTTGACCTTAGGTTTCTGCCAGAACACTAGCTCAGTAAAGAACCAGAATTTTGACCTAACTGTAGATAATATAATTTAAAACTTTTTAAATAGTAATCGTAGTCCTGTGTCTGGAATCTATATTATCTGACAGTTTTTACAATCCGACCTACAAATTGCAAGATATTCATATTTTCGTACAGTGACGTCTGAATTTCACAATGCAGTTGAAAATGCATTACCATGTTTAACTAATTGAAACAGTAGATTAAAATTAATAATTAAAATCTAGGATTATTCATATTGATACCGAACACTTAAAATATGATTTTTATGAGATTTTTAAATGATTTTACAATCTACTTTCATATATAAGAATTTGACCCTAACATGCTGCCTGAACATGTAATCAGTATATAATGAATTTATACGCCTAGTTACTCTATTTATAATATATCTTGTGAATATGCGTTGGAACCGGCAGGGAGTCTAGTTTTCAGAACCCCTGACAGAATATGATTTTATTTTCTGTAGCAACGGAAAAGTTGATTTTTGTACATCAACATCTTGCTATCCAGAATGTGTGTTTTGTGTTTTTAAGTGTATCCATGTTTGATTTTGCCTCTAGTGAATAGAATTAGTTATACCATGCATTGCATAGCTTTCTCACCTCTTTGACATCACTTCGAAACTTTTGTACCAATTGCATGTTCACATTTGTGTGTAATAAAATATTAACAAGCTGGGGTATTAAGGGCCGACTTAGTAGTGAACAATCAGAAATTGTACTCGGGATGGGCCCCTTGTTCCTAATTGATTATTGTTATTGATGGTGGATTATTGATCGTCGATTATTGATTGTTAATTATTGGTTATTGTGCAGAGTACACAATCTGTGGAGTTCACCACTATACTCTAAACGATCACAGTTTGCATGCACCAAACCTGTGGTATGGGACACAATATTACGTGCAATAGATAGGACAATAAAAGACTAATAAACCTAAGATTGACTGTAACCCCTGTTATCCATTTCCTGTATTTTTGGATATATATTTTTTTATATATTTATTTTTGAGTATTTATTCATCTTGTATCTCTTTTGAACCGTATATTGGATCTTCATTTTCTATTTATTCATCTATTTGTTTTGTCATCTTCTTATTTGATCCTCTTGATCCAATTGTCTCCTATCGTTTCATCTCTGATTGTTCGAACTATTATTTTTGATTCTCATTAATAATTGTTCATGTCCTATTTAATTCATTCATTTTAAATCCTATTCTAATTCTTGTTGGATCCCATCTAATAAACCCTTTAACCCATATATATTGTCTTATACTCTCAACCCATTAAACCCTACCTATTAGCCCCAACACCCGTTACAAATTCCTAACCCATCAGCTCCCCTTCTAAACCCTAATATATATCCCCATATATATATATATATTTACCTCTCCCCTCACACAAAACCCTAGCCGACTTCTAAACCACTCCCGAAACCCTACCTTCTTCTTGTGCTTCTCTCGACCTCCCTTCCTAACTTTGGTGCCAACCCCATCTCCCGGTGCCCCTTCGCCCTGCTCTCTCTCTCTTCGATACAGGCAGACAGCAGACCCCCGTCGCGTCGCCCTATGCCCCTGCCGAACCCCAACGCACCATGCTCCCTGTCGCGCCGTTGTGACAGCAGCCCCCTTCCTTTCTCCTTTCCTGTAGCGATGCCCTGCACCCAAGCCGCAGTGCTGCCCTGCTCTCCTTCTTACGATGCAACAGCAGCCAGTGCACCCCCGTGCTTCCACTGTCGTTGCCGTCTCTCTCCCTCTTGCTCTCTTGTGTGCGTGTGTTGGATCTCATTGTGATCGAGTGTTCGTTATTGGTTCGTGGTTCAGGTGTCGTTCGTTGTGTTCATGCCTGGGAATTCGTTCCCATTATTCTCTTTGCATCGTCCTTTCTGTCGTCGACTATAAGGCAAGTAACTTGTATTCCTTTTGTTGTGTAATACAAGTACTAAATACCGCCTGTAGTGTAGTTGTGTTTTAGAGACAATTCTTGTGCAAAATTTCTGTTATATCTTGTCTCTATGTGTTGACCCGCCCGTAGTTATCTCATTACACACACGACATAAAATAACTTAAAGATAATCACTTTTTGATGTATACATGCATGTTATTCGTATGATATCGTATGCTTGATTGTGTTAGTCATATTATAACTCGTTGTAAACTTGTTAAATACCCTATATCATGTTGCTTGGACATCTAGTACACCATATTTTACGTTTGGTTATGATTTGGATGTATTTCATATGATCTAGTTGATTTTATGCACGAAGAGTAATTCTGTCCTTGTTGTTACCCCATTTTTAATCAGTATATGAAAATTATTTGTGAATATGAATTATAGAGAATTCTTTCTACTTTCCAGATTTTCTGACAGATATCAGTTTCGATTTATGAGTTGCAAGTTATGGCTATTTTACTACAGATGTGTGGAAAACTACAGATTCAGTTTTAGATAAATTCTGGAGAGTAAATTATTTTTATACTGATGTTAAAGATAATATTTTGATCTAATATTTTGCTGAGTACAACTAGACTTGATGGGAATTGACCCCTAATTTTTTTGGATTTAATTAATGACTTTTACAAACTATTCTATGCTTGTAAACAACTACTATACTTGCAGAATTTTCATGTTGTTCAGTAAAGAACCTTAATTTCGACCTGGTCCTACTTGCTGTTTGTTGCTGCTGATTTCTGGTGTGGGAGCAAATAGATGAATTTGTGAGTTCTTTTAAGGAAAACTGTAGAGCGAACCTGTTTACTCTGCCTGTGTTGACTCGTTCCTTGTTAATAACCGGGATGGATCCCGGCAGCAAACCCTCCGACGATCTTGTCAATAACCAGGAAGATTAAGAAAGAGCTTTAGGTGTGCAAAGATTCATTACCTTGTAACGGTAGGGGGGGTGGAGTATTTATAGTCACCGTAAGGATCCGTTTCGGGATAAGAACAAATCTCTACTTCCTGGTGTGGATGGATAGATTGGTTAAAACCACCCCTTAGGGATAAGGACGAATCTGGATTTCTCCATATCCTTCTGAACTGTCTCGTAATGGGTTGGGACCCGCATCCAATAAAACAGATCCGCTTATGGGTTGTTAGGCCCTGAAGAAGAGACTCGAATCCCATTTCGGACCTGTTTGTAGGTGAAGTTACCGTTTTGCCCCTGTGAGCTTTAAGATTCGTGCCCGATTTGAACAGTTCTGATTTAGTCCTATTTTTAGCCATATCACGAGCCCCCCACTCCTAAAGACTGTGTTTTGCAGCCTTTGGGGAATAATTTTACTGTTTCAGTGGCATACAGGACTTTTATCAAAGCTGTAATAAGGGGTTTCGGATCTTGCTTGAGGTGAAACGGTGTTTTTTCTGAGCTGGCAATGCGCCCCAAAATCATTCTTAGGCTCTTCTGGACTTTTGGTGATTTTCCCGATTTTTAGTTATTTTTCGAATTATTTATTCAATTTTGCAAAGTGGTGATCTATTTTCCAAGAGTACTAATTAACCGTTCTAATTAATAATTATTTTTCCAGGGACTCAAATATATTTCCCTAAATTTATAATTATTTTTTAGAATTTACAATTAATTTTCCTGAATTTTTAATCATTTTTTGCAATTTTTAAATAATTAATTCGAATTAATAAATAATAAAATGGAATTAATCAGGATAATTATGACGTGGCGCGATCTGGGACGTCCATCAGCTTTCAGCGCGAATTTCTGAGCGATCGGACGGCTCCTCTGGCGCGTAGGTGTTTTTTCCCTCATTTGGGGGTCGGTGGCAAGAGCGCTCGGCACCAGTTGCCGACCCCCTTAGTCACTTCGGTAGGTTGACACGTGTCTGGTTAGAAGCCGAGGTCGTGCTTTCTGGTGATCTTTCCGACCGTCGCTGCCACATCAAGGTAATGTTATACTTAGCTTATTGTTAGAGAATGTCTAGCTTCCCCCCGAGGCCAGAGACCTCCCCTATTCGCGCTCATGAGCTGACCTCGAGTCAAGCTCCTTCGGTGGACAAAGGCAAAGCCGTAGGAAGGCCTTCTTCGGTCGTAGTGGAGACCGTAGTGGAGGATCAACTGAGGATGGGGGAGTTCGGGAGGATGCCCGGACTTCAGAGGGTTCGGGACCTGTCGGAGGAACATGCCGAACGTATCAAGTACGAAATGGGCGGAGCTTCGAGGAGAATGCCGCCAGAGAGACTTCGGAGGCCGAGGAGACGATTTCGGTACTCAACGAGGCAAATCTGGCATCTATTTGGGAGTGTTTTCAGATCCCCAACGAGTTCAAGCTTATGTTGCCAGGGTTTGGAGTGAGGGCCAACTCTCCGATGCCGGTGAACATGTGCTTCTAGCATGTCAATGCCTTTATAGCCGGGATATGGTTGCCTCTTCACCCTTTCGTCGTCGAGGTGCTTCGGTGGTTCCAGATCAGCCCCATTTAGCTCATGCCGAATGTATGGAGGCTGATCAATGGGTTTATTCTTCACTGTCAGGCGACGGAGCTCGAGCCGGATTTGAGGGTGCTGCGGACAGTATACCGGCTTCATCAACAGCACAAGTTGGAGTTCAGGTTCTACCTGGCTCCGAGGCATGGGGCCAGGCTCGTCAGTTGCCCCGACTCGATAAAGCATTGAAGGGACAAGTACTTCCTTGTCTAGAGTCGGGAGCCGTAGATCATCCCGACGACCTACGTTGAAGAAGTCTCGAAGAGGGTGAAGGAGAGCCCGGAGCTCAGCCCTGACGAAGACGATCGACTGAAGTTCGTTTGGAAGGACTTGACTGAGGAGGAATCTTCAGGGGGGTCTCAGCTGTATAAACCCTAGTATGGGGTTTTTTTTTTTTTTGTTAAGCCTTGCATTCTTCTTCTTGAGTTCAGTCTACTTGTTCTTAATCCTCTTTTCTTCTTGTTGTTGCAGGAACCATGGACTTCGGCTCTATGTTGGCACAGTGCGAGGTCCTGAGCAGCAAGGTCCTGAGGAAGAGGAAGATGGTCGTCTCCAAGGTGTCCTCACCGAGGTCGAAGACAGTTGCCGTTGCCGTGGAGCAGGCCCTCGTTGTGCAGAGGCCGCCGACCCCCCCGCAACTTCGGCTTCGGCAGAGGCGGGGGCCTTCCCCCTAGCAGATGCTTTGGGTTTGGACGCCGCGCCTCTAACGGCCAGGCCCGGCCCAAGTATAAAGCAACCCAAGCCCTAGCTTTAGGCCTAAAAAAACTAGGTCTTTTTAGGCCTATATATATATATATATATATATATATAGAAGCTGAAGCGGAGGCCTTTATTAATTATTATTCTTTAGATATACATACATATATATATATATATATATATTAATTATTATTCTTTAGAATAATAATTAATATATATATATATATATATGTATGTATATCTAAAGAATAATAATTAATAAAGGCCTCCGCTTCATCTTCTACATAACCTTCTACCAACTAACAACTGTTCATCTTCTATCTACTCTCAACAGTCAACACTTCTTCTATTTAATTTTATTCTGAAGTCTGAACCAACTCAGCAACAAATGTTCATCTTCAACTGGCAACTGTTCATCTTCAACTCTTCAAGACTTTATCTTCTGTCACCAAAATCCAGAGTCCAGTCCACCCATCGGCTCGCCGCTCACCCGCTCATCTTCAGCTCTTCAACTCTCCCAAACCTACAACAAGGTACTTCCATGCTCCCTCAAAAAAACCCAACTCAAATTTCGCTCTATTTCATGCTTAAAATTGGGATCTTTGTCAGGTTCCAGGTCTAGCTGTGGTGATAGTGGGGACCCGAAAGGACTCTCAGACCTACGTGGGCATGAAGAGGAAGGTCTGTGCTGAAGTGGGCATTCACTCGTTTGATGTGGATCTGCCGGAAAGTGCGTCGGAATCGGACGTGATTGCAAAAGTTGATGAGTTGAACGCTGATCCTGATGTCCAAGGTTAGTGCTTCTTTTTTCGGAAATTGTTTGTTTCATAATGATGGGATTAAGTTATGCTTAAATGGCTGGATTTTAGGTGAAAGATAACTTAATTATGAGGTACGGTTCGTTGATCAGCTCATGATGTGATACATTTTTAATCCATTCATGACGATGATTGAAGGATGCAGATATTTGAGTGAGTACTTAATTTGAAGTGGCTACGTGATGTGTCTAATTTTTATACAAATATTTGTATTTATTTATTCATTAAAATTGCTTGTTTTCGTTTATATTGTTTATAATTCATTTTATTTCTATAAGATTTTAATTAATTAATTATTTTTGAAGAAATGCGATTTTTGATGCAAAAAGTGAAGATATTTGGAAAAAATCAACAAACAAAGCAAAATTATTGATTTATTAATTTTTATTGTTTTGTTGAATCTTAATTTGCTAATTAAGCAAAAAGTGCGATAAATAATTTTAAAAGGGTTTAAATGAGCTAATGTGATTTTTGTTAGTTTAATTAATATTAAACTAATTAATTTTATTTTATTTTTAAAACCCTAATTTGGTATTATTTTTTGTGTATGCAGCACGTGTTTGCAAGAAAAGGAAAGAACAGAAAAAGGAGAAAGAAATAAAGATCAGATTAAAGAAGGAAATAAATGAAAAAGGAGGGAATTTTTCTGCAAAGAGCAAACCCTAATTCTCCTACCCATTTGTCTATAAATACACACCAGGCACGCACATCAACTTCAAGAGGTGACGGCTAACAAAAGAAAAAAGAAAAAAAAGAATATTTTATAACAGAAGGAGAGAGAGGGAGACATCTGACTCGGCGTGCTCGAAGACAGGGAGGACAGGACAGCACTCGACAGGCTGACGTGACTCTCTGAGGGCCAGCAGGTGAAGCGACAGCGACGTGACAGCACATGACAGGCGACTTTCGCCTGGGTGCTGACTCGGCATGCAGGAAGAAGATGCCTCTGCTGTGCACACGTGGGGACTCTGACGGCGACCAGGCTGACTGTTTGGCGGCGCATGTCCCGAGGCGTGCTGACGTCAACACGGTCTGTGAGCTGCTCCGATTTCAACGTGACAGAGAATAGAGAAGAGAGAAAACGGCTTGGGCTCGGTTCTAGGAGTTCGGTTTGCAATATTTTTATATCTTTTTGTATCTCTTCTTCTCTAATTTTTTACGATGCAATTCCAAACAATTTTTGTTAGTTGCAAATTTATTATGAACTAATTTTACTTTTCTAGGGCTAAGATGTAGCATAGTTTTTGATAATACAATTTTAATTCCTTATTATTGTTCTATTTTTCCATAGTTGTGTGTTGATTTTTATTCTTAATGCGTACAATTGGTGGATAGACATTTGTATGATCTTTTAAATCATGAAAAGACTGAACTGGTAATTTGTGGTTAATAAAAATTAAACACCGTTATAGGAGAGAACTGCTCTTATTGTGACCGTTAAGAAATCCATAGATCTTAATGAATTTTCAATTGATAATTTGTGAATGAACTAAGGCAAATAATTTGTTGAGAATAATTTTGATACTGCTTGAGAAAGAGTATTGAATAATTTTGGGATTTTGGTCTACAACTTGGAAAAAATAATATTTTTATTCATAAGGAGTTACAAATTGTGTGTGATAAACTAGGTGAAGTCAAAAGCCCTAGAATTAATTTTGCCATTAACAAATTACAAAAATTTCACAGCCCGCTCCCTCTTCACTAATTTAGTTAACTTTAATTAGAATAATTTAATTTAGTTGTTTTATCATTTATTAATTTCGATTATCCAAATAGTGATTTATCTAGTAAATTCGGTACTCAATAAAATAATTAGTCCCTATGGATTCGAGACTCTAATCACTTAACTATACTACTTGTTGCGATTTTGTACACTTGCAAATATTCACCTCAAGTTTTTGGCACCGCTGCCGGGTATTAGTTATTCTTTTATTGATATTGAAAATTGCTAGATTATCACTAGTTTGGATTTTTTTGTATATATTTTTTGTTTTATTATTAGATAAGAATCTTCGTAAACTGGGCTATTTTTGTCTTCTTTGGTGGATCCCTCTTGTTCCTGTTTAGTCTTCTTCGTTTCGTAAGTTGTTTCTTTACATCTTTATTTTCTTTTGACTTACTTTTCTTTTTATTTATTTATTTTTATTTTTTTAGTTTTTTCTATTTTTATATTTCAGGACTTAGGATTTTTATTTTTATTTTAGATTTAGTTGTTATTTTACTTCTTTATTTTCTTTGATTTATTTTTCTTTATTTACTTGTTTTTTCAGGATTTAGGTGTGTATGCCCAGATCTAACCCATTGGAGCCTACACTTTTTGACCCAGAAATTGAGAGAACTTTACGTCAAATCAGAAAGAAATAGAAAGAAAAGACCACATCCTCTTTATCCATGGCGAATGAAGAGGAGAACAAAGCTTTGAAGGAGTATGCAATGCCCTCAGTCAATGGAACTATATCAAGCATCACAAGGCCTGCAATTGAAGCAAATAATTTTGAAATTAAACCAGCAATTATTCAGATGATTCAGCAGACAGTTCAATTTGGAAGACTAGCACATGATGATCCTAATGTTCACATCGCAAACTTTCTCGAAATATGTGATACGTTCAAACACAATGGAGTTTCAATTGATGCTATCTGACTGCGACTTTTTCCTTTCTCACTAAGAGATAAGGTAAAGGCTTAGTTGAATTCTTTACCACAGGAAGCTATTACAACTTGGGAAGGTTTAACAAAAAATTTTTTGGCAAAGTATTTTCCCCCAGCAAAAACAGCAAAGTTAAGAAATGACATCACAACATTCACTCAATTCGAGACAGAGTCATTATATGATGCATGGGAGAGGTACAAAGAGCTATTAGGAAAGTGTCATCATCATGAACTTCCAAAATGGCTACAAGTGCAAACATTCTATAACGGTTTGGGGGCTACAAATCGATCCATGGTAGATGCAGCAGCTGGAGGTGCATTAATGAGCAAAACTCATGAAGCAGCTTATGACCTTTTAGAGGAAATGACATATAATAATTATCAGTGGTCATCAGAAAGAACAATGCCAAGAAAAATGGCGGGAGTTTTTGAACTTGACCATATTTCTAATTTAACTGCAAAAATTGACATTTTATCTAAGCAAATGGGTAATATGAGTGTTAATTCTATTCAATCTAATTTCATTTGTGATCTGTGTGCAGGAAATCATTCTAGTGCAGATTGCCAAGTGGGGAACCCTTTTCCTCCATCAAATGCCGAACAAGCAAATTATGTGTCAAATTTTCAAATGCAAAACAACCCTTATGCAAACACATACAATCCAGGATGG
This sequence comes from Hemerocallis citrina, assembly GCA_017893485.1. Classification (NCBI taxonomy): domain Eukaryota; kingdom Viridiplantae; phylum Streptophyta; class Magnoliopsida; order Asparagales; family Asphodelaceae; genus Hemerocallis; species Hemerocallis citrina. The sequence continues at coordinate 59,765,386 of CM030368.1, forward strand.
AGAAATCACCCCAATTTTTCTTGGAACAATAATCAAGAAGGAGCTAGACCACAACAAAATTTTCAACAACAAGAAAAGAAGCTGACATTAAAAGAGATGTTCAAGCAATACATGCAAAAGACAGATTTGGCAATTCAAAATGTTGCAAATTCAACTTCGGCTTCCATTCACAATCTTGAGGTACAAATTAGTTAAATTTCTAATATTCTTAATGAAAGAGCTGCAGGAACATTACCAAGCAATACAGTTGTCAACCCCAAGGAGCATGTCAAGGCAATAACACTTAGAAGTGGGGCAACAATTGAGCAGCCACAAATCAAAAATGTCGAACAAGATGTGGATGAAAAGTAAGGTGAGAATGAACAAATTATGGAAGAACAAACGCAGCACAAAGGAGGGTTAAGCCAAACCATTTCAGGGGAGTTTAATTCTAACACTTGTACTAATTCTCCTTATGATCAATCTATTCCTTTTCCACATCAATTTTCAAATTTTTTAAATATTTTCAAGCAATTGCATATTAATATTTCTCTTATTGAAGCTTTAGAACAAATGCCTAAATATGCTAAATTTTTGAAGGACATTCTATCAAACAAGAGGAAGCTAGAAGAGCATGAGATGGTGATGTTAACTGAAGAAAGTAGTGCAATTTTACAAAAGAAGCTGCCACCTAAACTTAAAGATCCAAGGAGTTTTACAATTTCTTGTACTATTGGAAATTCTTCTTTTCATAAAGCACTATGTGATTTAGGAGCAAGTATTAATCTTATGCCATATTCTGTTTTCAGGAAACTAGGTATTGGAGAAGCAAAGCCCACCACAATTTTCGTGCAATTGGCGGATAGGTCAATCAAATATCCAAGAGGAATCATTGAAGATGTTTTGGTGAAGGTTGACAAATTCATATTTCCAGTTGATTTTATTGTGCTTGACATGGAGGAAGATGAACAAATCATTTTCATTTTGGGGAGACCTTTTCTTGTAACAGGGAGAACATTGATTAATGTGCAACAAGGAAAACTTATTCTAAGGGTTGACAACGAGCAGGTAACTTTTGATGTATTTAAATCCATGGAGCTTCCCTCAGAAGTTCATGCATGCTTTCAAGTAAGTGAAGTCATGGGAGAAACACATTGGGATGAAATTGCTAAATTACCTTTAGAAGAATGCTTAACAATTTCAGAAACACTTGAATTAGAAATGAAGAGATTTGTGATTATGATAAAAATTTGGAAGATACACCACTCATTTTCTCATCACCACAACAACTTGAGCTTAAACAACTCCCATCGAGTTTGAGGTACGCATTTTTAGGTCAAAACTCCACTTTTCCTGTTATTATCAATGATTCTTTGAATAATTTTGAAGAAGAAAAATTGTTGAGAGTTCTGAGAAAACATAAAACTGCCTTGGGATGGAATATTTCTGATATAGAAGGGATTAGTCCTTCAATATGCATGCATAAAATTTTAATGGAGGATGATTTTAAACCTATTGTGCAGCCACAGCGAAGATTGAATCCATTAATGCAAGAAGTGGTGCATAAGGAGGTCTTGAAGCTTTTAGATGCAGGTATCATTTATCCAATTTCAGATAGTGCATGGGTAAGTTCTATATATGTTGTGCCAAAGAAAGGAGGAATAACTGTAGTAAAAAATGATAATAATGAACTAATACCAACTAGAATAGTCTCGGGATGGCGAGTGTGCATAGATTATCGAAGACTAAACAATGCAATTAGAAAAGATCATTTTCTACTACCTTTCATTGACCAAATGCTTGAAAGACTTGCAGGCCATTCTTACTATTTTTTTCTTGATGGGTATTCGGGATACAATCAAATTGCTATAGCACTAGAAGATCAAGAAAAAACAACCTTTACTTGCCTATATGGAACTTTTGCATATAGAAGGATGCCTATTGGTCTTTGTAACGCCCCCACCACATTTCAACGCTGCATGATGTCAATTTTTTCGGATATGGTTGAGAAATTTATTGAAATTTTCATGGATGATTTTTCAGTTTTTGGTTTTTCATTTGATAATTGTTTATCTAACTTATCTTTGGTTTTGCAGCAATGCAAGGAAACAAATCTGGTTTTAAATTGGGTGAAATGTCACTTTATGGTAAAAGAAGGGATTGTGTTAGGCCACAAAGTTTCCTTTAAAGGAATTGAAGTGGATCATGCAAAAATTGATGTCATTGAAAAGCTACCGCCACCAACCAATGTTAAAGGAGTGAGAAGTTTCTTGGGTCATGCAGGATTCTATTGACGATTTATAAATTTTTTTTCTTTAATCACTAAACCTCTTTGCAATCTTTTAAATAAAGATACACCTTTTAATTTTTCTCATGATTGCTTGTATGCTTTTGAAATATTGAAAGTGAAAATGATTTTAGCACCTATTATTATTGCACCAGATTGGAATTTGCCTTTTAAATTAATGTGTGATGCTAGTGATGTGGCAGTAGGTGCTGTTTTAGGGCAAAGAAAAGATAAAATTTTTCAAACCATTTATTATGCAAGTAGAACTTTGACAGAAGCACAACTTCAATTTATGCCACTATTGAAAAAGAGTTATTAGCTGTTGTATATGCTTTTGACAAATTTCGAACTTATTTGATAGGTTCAAAGGTGGTTGTGTACACGGATCATTCAGCTCTCAAGTACTTGCTTGCAAAGAAGGAAGCAAAACCAAGACTGCTTCGTTGGATTTTTCTTTTACAAGAATTTGATGTGGAAATAAAAGACAGAAAGGGTGTGGAAAATGTCGTGGCCGATCATTTATCTCACATTGAGCCAAAAGATGAAAACAAATTGCAGGTCATACCAGTCAATGAAGAATTTCCAGATGAGTATTTAATGATGATACAAACTCCTCCATGGTATGCCAATATAGTTAATTACTTGGTATCAAAAAATTCTACCTCCTGATTTTACTTATCAACAAAAGAAGAAAATTTTCTCTGACTTGAAATATTATTTTTAGGAGGAATCTTTCTTATTTCGCCATTGTGCAGATCAAGTGATAAGGAGATGTGTACCTGAAGAGGAAATGGAAAGCATACTCAAACATTGCCACACATTGGAATGTGGTGGCCATTTTAGCAGAACAAAAACAGCAGCAAAAATCTTACAATCAGGAATTTATTGGCCCTCAATTTTTAAATATGCTTTTAATTTTGTTAAATTATGTGATAATTGTCAAAGGGTGGGAAATATTTCTAGGAAACATGAGATGCCCCTAAATAATATTTTAGTGATTGAATTATTTGATGTTTGGGGGATAGATTTTATGGGTCCTTTTCCATCCTCATTTTCTAATAAATATATTTTGGTTGCTGTAGATTATGCCTCCAAGTGGGTGGAAGCTGCTGCACTACCAACCAATGATGCAAGAGTAGTGGTGAACTTCATTAGAAAAAATATCTTTTCACAATTTGGAGCTCCAATGGCAATTATTAGTGATGGAGGAACACATTTTTGCAACTGTCAATTTGATGCTTTACTTGCTAAGTATGGAGTTACTCATCATGTGGCAACACCATATCATCCTCAAATAAGTGGTCAAGTGGAGGTTTCAAATAGAGAGTTGAAGCGAATACTTGAGAAGACAGTGAATATGTCACGAACAGATTGGGCAAGAAAATTGGATGATGCATTATGGGCATATAGGACGGCATTTAAAACACCAATTGGAATGTCCCCATATAGATTGGTGTATGGTAAAGCATGTCACTTACCGGTTGAACTTGAGCATCACGCTTATTGGGCAATAAAGACACTAAATTTTGACATGAAAAATACTGGTGAAAAAGGAATGTTGCAACTAAATGAGATGGACGAGTTTCGCAATGATGCTTATGAAAATGCCAAGATCTATAAAGAAAAGACTAAACGATGGCACGATAAGCATATTTTGAGAAGTGAATTCAAGGAAGGGGAGAAAGTGTTGTTATTCAATTCAAAACTTAGACTTTTTCCAGGAAAATTGCGGTCTAGGTGGACGGGGCCATTTGTTGTCAGACGAGTTTTTCCATATGGAACTATAGAAATTCATCATGAGAAAAAGGGACATTCAAGGTCAATGGACAACGGTTGAAGCCATACATGGATAGAGAAGTTGGCAAGGAAATCATGCACATCGAGAAGGCCAAACAATAGTAACAAGATGAAGAAAGTCTGGCTGAAGACTTAAAACTTAGCGCTTCTTGGGAGGCAACCCATATTTTCTTTTATTGCATTTAGATTTGATTTATCTTTTAGTTTATTTGATTTTAGTTTTTGATTTTATCTTGTAGGAGTGAATGAGTTTGAAAGTCACCGGGCGGAGTTGATTTGTACACCTTCATTGAAGGCTGTTTTTGAGAAGTATGGAGTCAGAATCTAGAAAATTGATTCAAAGAGCGATTGTAGCCTATCGTCTTAGCTTTCCAGAAAAAAAATCAGCCCATTTGGACACCTACAGCTTCAGATATCACAAAAATATTGAATGCCGCGCGTGCAGAAATTTTAAGACGAATCAGAGGAGAAATTCTGAACTTTTTGCATTTTTTTTATTTTTCTTTTTTCTTTACCATTGAGGACAATGTGATATTCAAGTTTGGGGGAAGGGTTACAAATTTATTTTTATTTTATATATTTTTGAAAAGAAAAACAAAATATAAATGATTGCAATTGGGCTCACCATTACACTTTTGAGTTCTTTATTGTGATAAGCATTGAAATAATTTTTTTAGGATAGACAATTTCTTATAAAGTAAGAGTAAGCATACTTATTTACTTTAGGATTATTGAATTTCACAATTTCTTACAAAATTGTGTGAGTCATGCTATTATACATAAAAGACAAATGTGATACTTTTTCTTGTGAATATCCCCTTCGATCTAGTCCTAAATAGAGTTTAAGTAAATAGAGTAATAAAAAAAAAATTATTTATGAATAAAGTCAATCTACTACAATGTTTTGAGTTGCTTAGTAACTAGGGGTATTCATCACCAATGTTTACTTTTACGTCAAACAGCAACTTAAAATATGAGTATGCAAAGCACTCTAAATTTGTGACTTGTTGAGTAACCGGGTGAATTCATCACAAATGTTTTGCATTCGCGTCAAAAGGCAAGTGACAACTTAGAGAAGAGACTAAAAAATAAAAAATTAAAAAAAAAAACAAAAAAAAAAAAAACTCTAGATTGCTTTTCGGTTTGTATTAGTGAGAAGAGATAATCACAGATTGAGTTGTTACATACTATAATTACAATAATTGCCTGACAAATATGATTGGGTTTGGAATTATGAATAAATAATTGCACCGGAGAAAGTGGGTATGCTTGATTTTACTTTATTTGTTATTGTTTATATTTTTAATTGAAATTTTGATGCTTACATGATAAGACCTTTTAGTGCTATGGGTTGAGCCTATTATTCCCTTATTCATGATTTTTTACTTTTTACTCGAGGACAAGCAAAATCTTAAGTTTGGGGGTATTTGATGTGTCGAATTTTTATACAAATATTTGTACTCATTTACCCATTAAAATTGCATGTTTTCGTTTATATTGTTTATGATTCATCTTATTTGTATAAGATTTCAATTAATTAATTATTTTTGAAGAAATGAGATTTTTGATGCAAAAAGTGAAGATATTTGAAAAAAATCAACAAACAAAGCAAAACTATTGATTTATTAATTTTTATTGTTTTGTTGAATCTTAATTTGCTAATTGAGCTAAAAGTGCGATAAATAATTTTAAAAGGGTTTAAATGAGCTAATATAATTTTTTGTTAGTTTAATTAATTTTAAACTAATTAATTTTATTTTATTTTAAAAATCCTAACTTCTGGTATTATTTTTTGTGTATGCAGCACGTGTTTGCAAGAAAAGGAAAGAACAGAAAAAGGAGAAAGAAATAAAGATCAGATTAAAGAAGGAAGGAAATAAATGAAAAAGGAGGGGATTTTTCTGCAAAGAGCAAACCCTAATTCTCCTACCCATTTGTCTATAAATACACACCATGCACGAACATCAACTTCAAGAGGTGACGGCTAACAAAAGAAAAAAGAAAAAAAAGAATATTTTATAACAGAAGGAGAGAGAGGGAGACATCTGACTCGGCGTGCTCGAAGACAGGAAGGACGGGACAGCACTCGACAGGCTGACGTGACTCTCTGACGGCCAGCAGGTGAAGCGACAGCGATGTGACAGCACCTGACAGGCAACTTTTGTCTGGGTGCTGACTCGGCGTGCAGGACGAAGACGTCTCTGCTTTGCACACGTGGGGACTCTGATGGCGACCAGGCTGACTGTTTGGTGGTGCATGTCCCAAGGCGTGCTGACGTCAACATGGTCTGTGAGCTGCTCCGATTTCAACGTGACAGAGAACAGAGGAGAGAGAGAACGGCTTGGGCTCGGTTCTAGGAGTTCGGTTTGCAATATTTTTATATCTTTTTGTATCTCTTCTTCTCTAATTTTTTACGCTGCAATCCCAAACTATTTTTGTTAGTTGCAAATTTATTATGAACTATTTTTACTTTTCTAGGGCTAAGATGCAGCCTAGTTTTTTAGAACACAATTTTAATTCCTTATTATTGTTCTATTTTTCCATGGTTGTGTGTTAATTTTTATTCTTAATGCGTACAATTGGTGGATATACATTTGTATGATCTTTTAAATCATGAAGAGACCGAACTGGTAATTTGTGGTTAATAAAAATTAAACACCATTTTTATAGGAGAGAATTGCTCTTAATGTGACCGTTAAGAAATCCATAGATCTTAATAAATTTTCAATTGATAATTTGTGAATGAACTAAGGCAAATAATTAGTTGAGAATAATTTTGATACTGCTTGAGAAAGAGTATTGAATAATTTTGGAATTTTGGTCTACAACTTGGAAAAATAATATTTTTATTCATAAGGAGTTACAAATTGTGTGTGATAAACTAGGTGAAGTCAAAAGCCCTAAAATTAATTTGCCATTAACAAATTACAAAAATTTCACAGCCCGCTCCCTCTTCACTAATTTAGTTAACTTTAATTAGAGTAATTTTATTTAGTTGTTTTATCATTTATTAATTTCGATTATCCAAATAGTGATTCATCTAGTAAATTCGGTACTCAATAAAATAATTAGTCCTTGTGGGTTCGACACTCTAATCACTTAACTATACTACTTGTTGCGATTTTGTACACTTGCAAATATTCACATCATTATGACACGTTTCGGTGCTTAAATTATTGTGTTTTTTCCCATTACTATTGTAATTTGTAAATGCATACATTGCTTATAAACTTGATTCTTTTCCAAATGCATATATTGCTTATAGAATAATATTAACGATTCTCGTAACTGTTGCTTCGGCGGAAAGAGGTTTTTCAAAACTAAATTAATAAAATCTTATCTAAGATCAACAATGTCTCAACAAAGATTAAATGGATTGGCTTACTATCAATTGAAAAAGAAATGTTGAATGAAATTGATTACAATAATATAATAAATGATTTTGCATCTCAAAAAGCCCGAAAGATAACATTTAAATAAAAATATATTAATTTTAACAAAATATTATTATTAGGTTTTAAAAGGCCTCATTTTGGAGTTCGCTTTAGGCCTTAGTAAGTGTTGGGCCGGCCCTGCTGACGGCCGAGGCCGAGGTGTTCCTGACCGAGAAGCACAAGAAGATCTTCGTCCCAGATTGGCAAGTTCGGAAGCTCGACGGGTTCCTAGGGGACTCGTCGTCTAGCATGCAGGCTGGTTGGCACCTCGCCACGCCGAAGGACAGGGCTGCCATTGACGCCGGCGGTGTTGGCAACGACGCGCTCGAGATTGCACGAGCGGCGGTATCGGTAAGTATTGTGGACTTGTTGTTTTTCAACTCTTATATTCTTTCCAAGTTCGTAATGGTGCTCTGTCTTCTTTTTGCAGATAACTTGCTACTTCGGTCATCTGATGGAGAAGATGACCGAACTAGAGAAGGAGTTGAAGCAAGAGACCGACCGAGCTTGGGCAGAAAATGCTCGGATTGCCAAGGAGCTCGAGCAATTGAAGGCCGAAGCCGAGGGGAAGGCAGCGAGGTTGGAGTACCTCGAGGGTCGTGTGGCGAAGCTCGAGGCCGACAACGCCCTTCTGCTCCAACAGAAGAAGTCAGCAGCGAAGGATAAGGAGGACACCATCGCCGCTACTAAGGAAGCCGAGGCCAAGGCCATGGAGAGGGCACAGAGGTTCCTCGCGGTCAATATGGCGAAGGCCTATGCCCGTGCGATCGCGCAAGTGAAAGAGACCTACCCTGTGGTCAACTGCGCCGGGTGGCGCCTATTCCCTGACCTTGTCCCGGGGTTCGACGATGCCTCCGAGGAGGGTGAAGAAGAGGACGACATGGAGGTGGTTGAGGTCGACAAGGCAGAGGCGGAGCCCAATGTGGAGGCCATGCCTCTGGCGATCGTCGCCGCCGCACAAGGGTCGGAGCCCTCAGCAATCGGGGACCACGGCAAAGAGGTCCGCCCTTGACCTAGTTGTAGTTCACATTTGTTTGTAACCAAGAAATGTTGCCGAATCGCGGACTGGACGCCGCTTGTAATTCATGAATTTCAATGAAATGAAAAACTTTTTTGGCTAAGTGTTGTCTTTGAAACTTGTGTGTTTGATTTAATTCTGAGCTGTCCCACAGTTGCTTCGTTTAGACTTAGTATCTTGGTGTTCTTGACTTTTTTAGATTGCTGAAGTATCATGCCTTCGATCTAGTCTAGGGGTCGCAAAGTTGGGCCTTGCTCGATCCCGAGAGAGGCTTTTTAAAGCCGAGTCGGAGCTGAATCATCTAAAGCTGATGTTGGCCTGTCGAGACACCGAGTTAAAACGCCTAGAGGAGAAGGCCCGCGAAGTGCCCCCTGAAGGGGAGGAGACGTGTCCCTCGATGGCTGTTAGCCAAGGCTTAAGGCTAAAATTCCTCCGTCAATCTCTGTTCGACGCCAGGGCTGAGAGAGACGGGTTGAAGAACGTAGTACTTGAGAAGAGCTTGGAGGCGACACACCTTCGGAGGGCTATCTCCGAGGCTTCTCGTGGGGGCAGATCGAGCCAAATGCCTTGCCTGAAGGTTGGAATGACGGACGACTCGCTGAAGGAACGGATCGCGGAGCTAAAGGCGGAGAACCTCCATCTGCGACGGCTTTCTGAGGGGAGTAACATCAGAAGCACTTTCTGCCCCCTGAGGTGAATACGCATAAGGGAGATCGTTCCACGAGTTAGCACTATGCTCGCCCCCCGTCACGAGCCATCCTGGAGACGCGCAAAGTGGGGTGGCCGGCTCGTCGAGCGGAGCATCTGTTGGGGCAACTGTAAGGCTCTTAGGTGCCGACGACGCTACTCGGCTTGCTGGCTTAGAGACTTCTGCAGACATGAGGTGACAGCAACACAACCCTCGCTGGCCATGCTTATCACTTAATAGAAGCATCTCGCTCCCAGAGGGGTTAGGGCGGAGTTTTGTAATCTTGTAATCTTTGTTTCACGAGTTGTATCTCAAATAATGAGTTTTTGGTCTAGAACTAGATATGTACCTCAAATTTTGAAATAATATATTTCGAGCTTCTTGTAAAAGTTTGTGTTTTCTTAGTGTTTGCAAGTATCAACAGTTGTGGAAGCAATTTCGAATGGTGTGCTACTTCGTACTCGCTCGTTTGCAAGTAGCAAAAGTCGCATCGAACCAAGTATTGGACTCCGAACTTGTCATTTAGAGAGTATCAACAGATGTGGGAGCAATTTCAAATGGTGAGCTACTTCATACTCGCATGTTCGCAAGTAGCAAAAGTCGTGTCGAACCAAGTGTTGGACTCCGAACTTGTCGTTTAGAGAGTATCAACAGTTATGGGAGCAATTCCGAATGGTGAGCTACTTCGTGCTCGCTCATTCGCAAGTAGCAAGAGTCGCATCGAACCAAGTGTTGGACTCCGAACTTGTTGTTTAATGAATTTGTTTTGTAAGCGTAAAAGTAGTACAATCAGAATGCTCAGAATAAGGAATTTGCAGGAGTAGATCACTTTTATTGAAAGCGGATCATAAGCGGATCTGTTTTATTGAAAACACTTAGGTGTCCGCTTCTAAGTTGCGAGCCGCTATTACACTTTGATAAAGAAAAAGAGAAACTTTTACATGTTTCATGAACATTCTTGGAGAAGTTGCTTGGAGTGGTGTTTAAACACCCTCTTGGTACTTCAACAAGTGCTCTGTGTTCCATGTCCTCGGCACTCTCTTGCCCCCTGGGTCTTCGAGTTGATACGCACCAGGGCGGATAACTTTGGAGACTCTATATGGACCTTCCTAGTTGGGTGCTAGCTTGCCCTTCTTGCTTGGGAAAGAGATTGACAACTTCCGGAGCACTAGATCTCCTTCTTTAAGATTTGCGGGTCAAACTTTCTTATTGTACGGCTGTGTTATCCTACGTCGGTAAGTCTCTTGTCGGATGGAGGATCTTTCGCGGATCTCCTCGATGAGGTCCAAGTTGCTACGAAGCTGGTTCGCATTCTACTCTTCATTGTAGGCGATCAGACGGGGCGAAGGTAGGCCGAACTCTAGGGGGATGATGGCTTCGGAGCCATAAGTGAGATTGAGAAGGGACTCTCCAGTCGGCGCTCTCTTCGTGGTGCGATAGCTCCATAGCACGCTAGGAAGCTGTTCGACTCATAATCCCTTGGAGGATTTATCGAGTCTCTTTTTTAGGCCGGAGAGTATTTGTCGATTAGCGTTCTCTGCTTGGCCTTTGGATTGAGGGTGAGATATTGAGGAGAACCGCTGCTGGATTCCGAGGTCGGCGCAGAAGTTGCGAAAAGTTTCTCCTGCGAACTGAGTTCTGTTGTCGGTTACTAGGATACGGGGTACCCCGAACCTACAGGCAATGTTCTTCCAGAAGAACTTCTGGACCTTGTTCTCTATAATCGTTGCGAGGGGCTCAGCCTCGATCCACTTGGAGAAATAATCTATCGCCATGGCGGGGAACTTCAGTTGTCCTGGCACTGGGGGAAACGGTCCGAGCAAGTCCATCCCCCACATTGCGAAAGGGATCAGACTGGCTAAGGAGGAGAGCTGGGCTTGGGGTAAGCGACGGATCGGAGAAAATTTTTGGCAGGAGCCGCATTGGTGGACGTACTGTTCAGAGTCACTAAGAAGTGTGGGCTAGAAGTAGCCGTAATTTAGAATTTCACGGGCTAGGGATCTTGCTCCCAAGTGCGTGCCACACATTCCTTCATGATCCTCCTTCAGGGCATAGCCTGCTTCTTTGGGGAAAAGACATCTTAGGTAGGGTATGCCGTCTATCTGAGTGTAGGAGCGTTTGTACATGACTCCTTCAATGAGTGTGTACCGCTCGGCTCTGGTCCTGACTCTTCTAGACTCTCTTGGGTCCGCTGGAAGAACTCTATTTCTGAGGTATTCGAGCAGGGGTTTCATTCAATTTTTCCCAAGTGTTACGGGCAGGGTTTCCATCGGTTCGGAGTTGTCTTCCTCGATACTAGGTCTCAGGAGGACGTCTATCAAGACGGTCTGCTCTAGACCCTGAAAGGAGGAGGAGGCGAGCTTTGAGAGGGCATCCGCCTATGCGTTCTTCTCTCGGGGGACTTACTGGAGTTGAGCATCTTCAAATAAATTCAGCAGCCCTTTGACCTTCTCCAAGTACTTGGACATGCGATCATCTCTCGCTTTGTACTCCCCAGATACTTGGTTCACGACTAGCTATGAATCACTGAAAATCTTGATATGTTTGGCCCTAGCTTTGTGAGCCATACAAAGTCCTGCTATAAAGGCCTCGTACTCAGCCTCGTTGTTAGACGCGCGGAAGCTTATACGGAGGGAGTATTGTAGAATGAATTCGTTGAGGCCAGTCAAGATGACCCCAGCCCCACTTCCGTCTGCGCACGAGGACCCGTCAACATACACGGTCCAGACCAGGGTTCTTCAACCGACTCAGAGGGGTCGGGAATGGTGCTCTCCATAATGAACTCTACTAGGGCTTGTGCCTTGATAGCGGTTCGGGGTTGGTAGCTGATGTCGTGCTGGCTCAGCTCTATGGACCATTTCATTAGACATCCCGATGTCTCAGGCTTATGGAGAACTTGCTTCAGCTGCTGGTCGGTAAGAATGAACACTGAATGGGACTAAAAATAGGGGTGAAGTTTCCGTGCCGCCATGACCATTGCGTAGGCCATCTTTTCTACCTTCTGGTAGCAGAGTTCTTCGTCCCTAAGGACCTTACTCACGTAGTATATTGGTCGTTGCATCTTATCCTCCTCACTTACCAGGACGGCACTGAGGGTCTGCTTCGAAGTTGCTAGATATATGTAGAGGGCTTCACCAGGCTTCGACTTGCTTAAGAGTGGGGGGTTTACCGGTAGGCCTTCAGTTGATCGAAAAACTCTTGCTATTGTTGCCCCACTCAAAGCCCTTCGCACCTCTCAGGGTTTTGAAGAACAAGAGGCACTTCTCCCCTGATTTGGAGAGGAAATGCCCTATAGCCGCGAGGCGTCTCGTGAGCCTCTGCACTTCTTTAACATTAGAGGGGGGAGCCATATTGAGTATGGCTTGTATCTTCTCAAGGTTGGCCTTTATGCCCCTCTGGCTAACCATGAACCCGAGGAATTTACTGGACGAGATGCCGAAGGCGCACTTGCTCGGATTCAATCTCATGTTGTGCCTTCTTAACAACCCGAAAGCTTCCTGGAGGTCGAAGACATGATCTTGTCTGCTGACGCTCTTGACCAACATGTTGTCCACATAGACATCCATGTTATGTCATATCTAGTCTCGGTAGACCTTGTTAATAAGGCATTGGTACGTAGCTCCGGCGTTCTTCAGCCTGAACGACATGACCCGGTAGCAGTACAGGCCTTAGTCGGTTACGAACGAGGTCTTCAGAATGTCAGGAGGGAACATCCGGATCTGGTTATACCCTGAGAAGGCATCCATGAAGCTGAGGAGTTCGTGGCCGGAGTTCGCATCGATTAGGGCATGAATGCTTGGGAGGGGGAATGGGTCCTTCGGACACGTATTATTGAGGTCAGTGAAGTTGATACATATTCTCCATCTCCCATTAGCCTTTTTAACCATCACCACATTGGATAGCCATTCAGGATAATTTACCTCCTCGATGAACCGAGCGTTCAAGAGCTTCTCGACCTCTTCCTTGATAGCTTGCTGGCACTCATGAGCGAATTTACGCCGCTTCTGCTAGATAGGTTTAACTCCCGGAGCAACGCTGAGGTGATGCATGAGGAGTTCTTCCGAGATTCCGGGCATATCAGTTGCGGTCCAGGTGAAAGATCGTGGTTCTCCCTTATACATTGTGATATGTCTTCTTTGATCGTAGGAGAAAGGCCCTTGCTGATAAAAAATGTCTTGGTAGCGTCTCCTTCTGAGAAGGCAACTTATTCCAGCTCATCAGCTGGTTCGGAGATGGTCTGGCTACTTCATTGTGGAATTTCGAGGGCTTCAAGGGAGAGGAACAGCCCTCCCATCGAGGTCATGTAACATTTACAAGCTGCCTCCTGGCTCCTTCTTACTTCTTCCACTCCTGCCGAGGTGGGGAACTTTATTTTCATATGATAGGCCGATGGTATGGCCTGGAGAGCAGCTAGACCTGGTCGACCCCGGATGACGTTATAGGCAGCTTTTACATCTACCACCATGAAATCCATCGGCTCGGTCCTAGTGATTGGGGTTTTGACAGCGGTTATGTCGAGGGTTATAACTCCCTTGATCGTCACTGGCACCCCGGTGAATCCGTGAAGAGTGTAACCAACGGGCTTGAGTCGATCTCTTGACAACTGAAGGCCCTGGAATGCCTCCAAGAAAAGAATATTGACCGATCTGCCGTTGTCAACTAGGTACAGGCATACGTCAAAATTGGCCATGCGGAGGTTGATAACAAGGGCGTCGCAATGAGGCGTCCGGACGCCCTCCAAGTCCCTATCGGAAAACGTAACAGGAACCCCAAGGCCCCTGGGAGCAGGATGGTTCTGTACGGCATTCACTTCTCAGACGAAGGCTTTTCGGGAGGAGTTGGAATCTTCCCCCATTGGGCCTCCGTGTATGAGGTGCAGGATGGCCTCAGCTTCGATGTCCGGGGTCTCTGCACGTTGTTCGGTTCGCTTGTTAGCCCCCCTGGGGGGCGGAGGAGGATCGGTTTTGTCCTTCCTCACAAACCTAGAGAGCTGCCCTCTCTTAATAAGTGCCTTGATCTTGTCCTTCAGGGCCCGACAGTAATCTGTGTTGTGGCCGAGGTCCCTATGGAAGTGGCACCACTTATCCTAGTTCCTCTTTTTCCCGGGGGTGTTCATCTTTGGAGGGGGCGGAAGAAGGCCCTCTTTCCCAACCTCCATCAGGATGGCTGAGACACTCGCATTGAGTGGAGTGAACTTTTCGAAGCGGGGAGGAGGGCGACGCTGGCCCCCATTGTCCTTCTGGAGCTTCTTAGCTCCTTCTTCTTCTATGCCCTTCCATTTGTTCCCGGAGGACGATCTTTCAAAAGCAGGGCGGGAGAGGGCTTCTTCTGCTCGAATGTATTTCTCACTCCTAAGCAGGAGTTCCGAGAAATCCCGATGGGGTTTCTTGGCGAGGGATGCTCGAAGGCTGTCGTTGGCGACATTGGATTGGAGGCGGCAGAGGCAATAGACTGGTCCAGGGAGGCGATGGATCTGGCCTCTGCGGTGAAGCGCTTGACGTATTCTCTTAGCCGCTCACCCTTTGTAACGCCCCGCCACAATACTCAGACAATTTTTATCATTTTTTAGAAGCCAAATTAGATACTATGTAGTACAACTGCCCACCACAGGCTGCCTCTCAAAAGGTGGTTAACCAATTAGGTGACTCTTGATCAAAGTCAATTTTATTTATACTCAATTAATTTTTTGTCTACTCCCGATATGGGATTATTATTCTCAGTTCTCTGTATTAATCCTGTAACAATCCTGCCACGTCACCAATTCCAAAGATAGCAACTGCCTTTTTTCTCTTCTCATTTAAATCCCGGGTGGCCCACCACTTGAGATGACGTCATCATCTCAACACACTGCACATTGTGCTGTTTCTCAACCAAACCGTGGGCCCCCTTCCTTATACCATTCTCATCCATTTATTCACAAATCTGATCTCATTTTTACTCATACATATATATTATATCTCATATATATATATTATACTCTTTTTACAAATTACGGGGTATTACATACACCCCACCTTTAGAAATCAGCGTCCTCGCTGAGTACGGGGCACACATCTAGTGTAGGATCCGCCTTTCTAGCTGATGTGACTTCATCCTCGATCCCGATAATTCCGGAGACTAGTCCCACACCGCAGGTAATTCCTGAGACTATTTCACTCACACCTCGATAATTCCGGGGACTATCTCACACCGCAGATCATACTGAGGCCCTCTTCCACATCCGGTGTCGAAAGTCGGCTCTGATACCATTTGTAATGCCCCGCCCCATTACTCAGATAATTTTTATTATTTTTTAGAAGACAAATTAGATATTATGTAGTACAACTGGCCACCACAGGCTGCCTTTCAAAAGGTGGTTAACCAATTAGGTGACTCTTGATCAAAGTCAATTTTATTTATACTCAATTAATTTTTTGTCTACTCTCGATATAGGATTATTATTCTTAATTCTCTTTATTAATCCCGTAACAATCCTGCCATGTCACCAATTCCAAAGATAGCAACTGCCTTTTTTCTCTTCTCATTTAAATCCCAGGTGGCCCACCACTTGAGATGACGTCATCATCTCAACACACAGCACATTGTGCTGTTTCTCAACCAAACCGTGGGCCCCCTCCTTATACCATTCTCATCCATTTATTCACAAATCTGATCTCATTTTTACTCATACATATATATTATATCTCATATATATTATACTCTTTTTACAAATTACGGGGTATTACACCCTTCCTTTGGTGAAGCAAGAGGAGGGATGTGATGGTCTTCTCGGCTCGACGGCTAATCACAAAGTGAGTCAGGATGAGGGCTTCGAGCTGATCGAAGGAGAAGATGGAGGACGGGATTAGGCGGGCGTACCACTCCCTTGCAGGCCCCTTCAGAGTGGCCGGGAAAGTCTTGTAGAGGAGGGCGTATGATGCCTGATGTATCATCATGAGAGTTTTGAAACTCTCAATGTGATCAGCAGGGTCGAACTCCCCGTTGTATGATTCGAGGTGAGGAGGCTTGAAGTTGTCGGGGACCGGTGCCTCCATGATAGTTCATGAGAATGGAGGTCTGCTGGGGCAGAAGTTCCTCGCCCGATGTTCTTCCTCTCTGTCCAATCGGCCCAGGCGCCTCTCCATCTCATGGAGACGGCGGAAGAACGATTCTTCCTTCCGATCAAGCCTAGCCGAGGCCCAAGATTCGTCCTCTCGTGGATGGGGACTGGGAGTGCGAAGACTATAGCTCGGGGCTGCTTGAGGACTGGGTGTGCGATGCCTATAGTCCCGACCCGGTTGAGGACTGGGCGTGCGATTCCTATAGTCCCCAGCAGGTTGAGGACTGGGAGTGCGATGCATATAGTCCCGAACAGGTTGAGGACTGGGCGTACGGCGCCTATGGTCTCGGGAAGGTTGAGGACTGGGCGCCCGCTAACTGAGGTCGGGGGCAATGTTGAGGGCCCTCAGGACAGCCTCCTGGAACTGTTGGAACTCTGCCCTCGTGATGGGGGCCTCCTGCTCTAGGTGGTCCCAAGGAGCGGGTCGGCTAACCGGGGAGCGACTTCTCCTTTGATGGTGCCGAGGCGACTCCCTCTGCCTCCTTGGAGAGTTGGACCTTCTATGATCCGGCCTACAGGGGGACCGGGCCCTAGGGGACCGGATCTTTGGATGCCTATGATGCTCTCGGCGGGGTATCCCATCATGGGTCCACCTCTCGTCTAGGAGGGTCGGGAGATCTTTCGGATACTGCATGTTGATGATGATGTTGCGGAGATCCTTTGGCGTAGGAGGACTATGGGAGGCCATGGAGTCGGACGAGGGGTTGTGTACCGACATATGGTCGCGATGAGGATGTTGCCCCCGTTGACTCCGGCGAGAGGGTCCCCTGATAGCCTCTTGTTTCCCTTGAGGAGCCAGCTAGGGCTGAGATTGTTGAAGAGGCCGTCCAGGCTGTTGTTGCAGGACGGGTTGAAGAGGAGGATGTCCAGGCTGTTGGACTTGCTGTGTGGGTTGAGGGAGAACCTCAAATACTGGAGGAGGAGAAGGTGCAGGAGTTTCTCTGTGGTTGGAGACCGTGGTCTTCCCCTTCTTGGGAGGCATGGCTCGAAACTGGTTGAGATAATGGGAGAGGACTGGATCGCTGCTTCTGTCTTCCCACAGACAGCGCTTGTAGCTCCCCGATTTCCAATACTGGGAAAACCGAGACACGAGCCAAGATCTTTTCTTCAATTAGTCACAATACATAGAAAAACAAGAGAATTTAAAACTTTTATTTCAACACCCAATGTATTACAAGTCTGAATACTATACAACTGCAATACATTACGATAGAGTTACAATGTTACCTTTACACTTCCAAATATTACAACCTTCAACATCTTACATTAGAGTACAAGGAATGAAGAACAACACTTGGTAACTCTCACTTGAGTACTTCTCAACTAAATAGATAATCAATACATATACTGCAGCGGAACTAAACATAATACTGA
Source organism: Hemerocallis citrina (assembly GCA_017893485.1). Classification (NCBI taxonomy): domain Eukaryota; kingdom Viridiplantae; phylum Streptophyta; class Magnoliopsida; order Asparagales; family Asphodelaceae; genus Hemerocallis; species Hemerocallis citrina. Next base: position 59,783,062 of record CM030368.1, read on the forward strand.
CTCCTTGCTTTCCTTGCCTTGAGTCCTCCTGAATCTCGCACCTGTACTTCTGCTATCCAGTACCTATTGAAGTGGGGACATCAGTATTCACTGACGCTTAAAGGCTGATCATATAGCAGCGAATCTCCCAAACAATATACAAAATATAGCAATGGTGTTGGTGTAGTTTAAGTATTCGTGAGTGCAAAAACATAGGGATTTGAACCCGCGTTATGAATTCTAATTGTACACAACCTATTCTTGACATCTACACGTGGCTATGAGGTTGCAGATGTGGTCAAGTCCCACTAATGCAGTTCGCCAGTGGTGTCTATGTTCGCCACTGCGACCCAGCTAACCGGACCTCTCTCAAAACAGACGAACCCAATGTATCGGGCGTTATTCCAAAGTCAAACTATAGGGTTTCGCAAGTGCAGGGTAGCGCGAAGTCTACCCTGTGGCACCCTCTGGGGTTTCGCAAGCGCAGGACTGCACAATGCATCCTGTGGCACCCCAGCCACAGTAGTTCAGGAATTAACAGCGCGAGATACGCAACCCGTGTCCTCAACTTGTGAGACGGCACCGTACGTATCCCTTTGACGGGAAGGTAGAACTAAGACGCTTCCTATTCTAATGTCAGCAAGTCTCCAAAAGCAACATGCAGCCCATACTACATGCGACTCCATCTCAAGCCGTTTCTCCATATATAGGGATTGAACCCGCGTTAAGAATTCTAATTGTACACGACCTGTTCCTGACAATACTCCATGACTCTGTGAGGTTGCAGAAGGGGTCAAGTCTCCCCATGCAGTCTGCTTATGGTGTCTCCGTTTTCCACTACTACCCGGCATGCCGGACCTCACTCGATCCCAGTATATCGGGCATCGTTTCAAAATCAAACTATAGGGTTTCGCAAGCGCAGGGTAGCACGAAGCCTACCCTGTGGCACCCTCTGGGTTATCGCAAGCGCAGGACTGCCCAAATGCATCCTGTGGCACCCCAGCCACGGTATTTCAGGAATTAACAGAGCGAGATACGCAACCCGTGCTCCCAACTTGTGAGACGCCACCGTACGTATCCCTTTGACGGGAAGGTACAACCCAATGTCACCACCTAAGGCCTCCCTCAAGGGACAAGTTGGTCGTAAGGTGCCCCCTACAACCAACTCCTCTCTCTTCGGCAAGGGTCTGAGCAAAATGACCTTTATAAGTCACTACCCTAATGATGTCCCTGACTCGACGATCCTAGGGACGATAATATTATAACATAACATGCTAGGCCTTAAATTGGGCTTCGCAAGACAACTCTACTAGGCTGCTCAACCTAGACTTACCAGAACTCCTCAGGATCCGGTTCGTGGCTCATCGATCCAAGACTTCGACCCTGCGAATATACATGCAAGTCGCTACCCTATGTCTTGATGGTCGATAGCCCTTAGGGTGGTAATATCACCCTAGACGAGCACAACGAACTGTGTACTAGCTAGCCAGCTATACACGAGTAACAACCACATACGAGCCAATAAGCTACGTATGAAACAATAACTACCTACGAGCCAGGCGGGCCTCGTAGGAGACAACAACGTACATACCAGCCAAATAAGCCGCGTATGAGACCAACAGCTACGCACGGGCCGGTCGAGCCTCGTACGAGACAACAACCTTCATATGAGCCAAATAAGCTACGTATGAGACTCACAGCTACGTACGGGCCAATCGAGCCACGTACGAGCACAACCATATGCAAACAACCATACAGGTAATCAATCTTAAAAGCAACCAAACGTGCTTACTAACAAACTTGATCTTCTATTATTAGAAGCAACAGAAGAATCTACTAATAGTCTATGATTGGTATTCTACCAATGAAGAACCGAAGGCGACATAATCAATCTTTGTCAAACTAACTATTACTAGTGGTCTTCCCAATCCCTATTACTTCAACCTATAGCGCCTTAAACATGGCATACAATTGCAAGCATCTATCCATGACCATCTAATTATGGTACCTAACATAACCACTCACCATAATACTCCTAAATGTTCTAACATGGTAGGTTAATCAAACCTCAATCCTACAACATTATAGACATGTATAATGATTCCTACTACAACCTAAGTATAGATAAATGAATCTAGCATGGTATACAACACAACATAACATCGCTACAACTAGCCATGGGTAGTTTCTTTATTCTAAGCATGAATATCATAGTATGGCTATCATTAACTTAACATGATCAATAATTAGCATGATACCTACTTACTTAGCATGAATAATGATCAAGCATGATCATCTACTAACATAGCATGAACAATTACTTATCTAAGCATGGGTATCATGTAAACATGAGTATTCATCTAAACTAGCATGGCATACAACTTAATTACCATTAAGCTAGCATGGCATACAACTTACTTGTAATGAAGCTAGCATGGCATAGATCTTACTTACAATTGAAACTAGCACGGTATATCACTTACCTACAATTAAACTAGCATGGTATATCACTTACCTACAATTAAACTAACATGGTAAGTAATTTTATCATTGATCCTACAACATCCTAAGCATAATAAAATTAATCCAAACATGGTAGGAAACTCTTAGATTGAATCCTACAACATTCTAAGCATAAATGAGTTGATCTAACATGGTAGGAAACTCTTAGATTGAATCCTACAACATTCCAAGCATAAATCGACTAATCTAAACATGGTAGGAATTTTAGAATTAATCCTACAACTAACTAAGCATGAAAACATGGTAGGATATTTTTTTAGAAGAAATCCTACAACTATCTAAGCATAAAAACATGAAGGAATATTTTTAGAAGATATCCTACAACTATCTATAAAAACATGAAGGAACATTTTTAGAAGATATCCTACAACATTCTACTACTACTACTACTCCTATCAAAACATACACACAACCATCTACTACTACTACTACTACTTCATTCTTATCAAGACACAACATACAACTTACTACTACTACTTCTTCATCATACCACTACTACTTTATTTAATCAACCATACTACTACTACCTTATTTAATCAACATACTACTTTATTTAATCAACATGCTACTACTACCTCATTTAATCATATACTACTACTTTATATTTTAGCATGCTAATACTTAGTTGTTTACTAGTCTTTATTATTACTAGTGATAAAAGAAAAGATCATTTTTATTTTATTTTACTTTACAACTAGTAGATATGAAAGAAAAGATCTCTTTTTATTATTTCTACAACTAGTGATTTAAAAAGAAAAGATCTTTTTTTTTAATTGCTACAACTAGTGATTAATAAAAAAAAGAAAAGATCTTTTTAATCTACAACTAGTGATTAATAAAAAGAAAAGATCTTTTTAATCTACAACTAGTGTTTAGTAAAAAGAAAGATCTTTTTAATTTTCTACAACTAGTGGTTAACAAAAAGATCTTTTTATTACAATAAACATACACATATTATTATTAGTCCAATGTTTAATCAAAGTCCTACAACCCACAATGATTGTAAAATGTTCATATGCTTATGTGTATTAAGTCCTACAACCTTAAGAGGTTGTATGTTCAAGATCATATGCAATATGTGAATCTTTAGTCCAATAACATACAAAACAACAACCACAATACTAAAGATGTGATCTTTATGTGTTTTAGTAGGTTCTACTACTATTTTCTTACTTTTATTTACCACAACATACACACACTCATTCATAAGAACAACCCAAAAACAAAACAAAACAAGAAGGTAGGAGAAGAAGTCAAACAACAAAACAAACAAACAAACAACAAACAATCAAAGAAAGAAGCATGAAGAAACCCCCACCTTAGTGTCTATTGGAAGGACTTGCTTGCTAATCCTTCTCCTTCCCCTAGCTTTTTAGAAAACTTCTATCAACCTACAAAACAAAACTCTCAAGTTAATTCTTTGGTTCTCTCTTTCTTTTCCTTTCTTTCTTTCTTTCTTTCTTTCTTTTGTTTTCTAAAATGAGAGAAGGAGGAGAAGGAGGGGGTATTTATAGGAGGAGAGAAGGGTGGATATTTGCAATGTGCACCCACACAATTGCACAAAATCCATTCCTTCTTTTGGGGGCCGGCCATGCCCTAGGGGGGATAGGGGTGAGGTGGAGGGAGGTGATATGTGGGGGGAGGTGTTATATGAGGGTTTCTAGAAGGGGTTCTCTTAACCTTCTCATGTATACTTATCCTAGGTTAATCCTCCTAATCAAACCCTTAACTATCCCTACTAGGTTTTGTCATAGCAAAATAAGTGTTGTCCATAATACACAACACATAATTCGTATAATGCACTAATCGACATACTACTCGTATGTGCGCATATATGTCCGTATACCGGAAAATCTTCGCATAATCCGCATAAAAATAATTAAATCTTGGAAATAATAATAAATTAAATTTTATTATTAGTTCGGAAGATCACGGTATCAATTTGATACAATACGGATATATACTGACCGATATCTGGATACAGATAATGTCTAGGAGCAACCCGGGTGAAAATCACCAAAATATTCTAATTTTGGAATTAAAACAAAATAATAATAAAATAATAATTTATATACGGTAATATCCGTTCGGGATATTACAGCGCTAATCTGTTGCTGCTGATTTCTGGTGTGAGAGCAAACAAATGAATTTGTGAGTTCTTTTAAGAAAAACAGTAGAGCGAACCTATTTACTCTACCTGTGTTGACTCATTCCTTTTCGCTGCCGTGAACTTGCACAAAGTTCGAAACACCGGGATGGATCCCGGCGATGAACCCTCCGACGCTCTTGTCAATAACCAGGAAGATTAAGAAAGAGCTTTAGGTGTGCAAAGATTCATTACCTTGTAACGGTAGGGGAGAGAGGGATATTTATAGTCGCTGTAGGGATCCGTTTCGAGACAAGAACAAATCTCAACTTCCCGGTGTGGATGGATAGAATTGGTTAAAACCACCCCCTAGGGATAAGGACGAATCTGGATTTCCCCATATCCTTTTGAACTGGCTTGTAACGGGTTAGGACCCGCATCCAATAAAACAGATCCGATTATGGGTTGTTGGGCCCTGAAGAAGAGACTCGGTTCCCATTTCGGACCCGTTTGTAGTTGAAGTTACCATTTTGCCCCTGTGAGTGATTCGTGCCCGATTTTGTCCTATTTTTAGCTATATCACTGTTTATGAAAACTTTGTGAATATGAAATGTATCCTACTGTATCTATTTTATCACCCTTTTGACGGATCTGGATTCCGATTTATAGTTTGTAAGATATTGCTGTTTTAGTACTGCTGTGTTTATGATTTCAGATTTACAAAATTTCTGTATCTTGCTGTCTTCTGATTTTATTTGACTAAGTTATATATGTTGGAAAAATATGAAAATTTATTTTGCTGATACTAAATATACTAGGGAATACCCCAGATTTTTCTTGGATTTAATCAGTGAGTTTTTATACTGTTTCCTATTTATGAATACAAACTTCTGATTTCTGGGTGAACATGTTTTCTAGATACAATTCTGTTTTGAGTCATGTTTTTGTGAAATACCATATGACTTATATATATTTGCTGGATTTGGCCGAGAGTCTATTTTCCAGATTTTCTGACGGATCCAGATTTGCACATTTGTAGCAACGGAAATTCCATATTTAGTACAATACTGCCTTACTGTCCTGAACTAGAAATTTTTCATTGTCCTAACCTTTTATGTGTTGTATATAACCTGTACATGTTTATCTTTCAACCTGAGCCTGTTATTTGATTATACCATGTTATTCTTGCTCTGTTTGTGACAGATAATAATAATAAATAATCAAGTCGGGGTTACGGGAAAGATCTAGTAGTGGAAAATATAGAAATGTGTGCTTAGAAGGGGGCCTGTGTTTCCCACCTATTACGTGTTCATGACTACATGATACACGATCCTATTTACCTGATTACCCGATTGCACACTTCCCTATAGGAAGGTGTACTCGGAAGAGGACCAGTAGGTTCTGCCTGTTCCTGTTTACCTGATTACCTGACTGCACGCTTCCCTATAGGAAGGTGTACTCAGAAGAGGACCAGTAGGTTCTACTTGTACTTGTACATGTTCCTATTCCTGTTTACCTGATCCCTGAGTACACGGCCCTTTAGCCTCCACTACGAAATCTAAACGTAACTTGTTTGAATGTAGCAACCATGTGGTAAAAGTTTGGGATGCATGAAGTGCTACCTAGTTAGAGTTAAATACAAGACTTGACATAACATGACATCTGTTACATGCTTACCTGTACATGCTACCTGTATACCTATATACCTGTTCATCTGTTACCTGATTACCTGCATGCATGACACTCGATACATGTTACCTGAACCTGTTAGTATATCATGTTACTTGATTTCATTTCCTGATTCATGTTAATTATCCTGCTTTGTTGACATGCCTATTCCATGCTACGTTTATTTCCGTTGTTACTCTATATTTGTTTATTTCCCATGTACTTGTGTCTGCACTACAAGCGGCCCGTATCTTGCATTGTCGGGCGTTTTGTTTTCTTTTCCCTTTTCCTGCAATTTATTAACAGATCAGCTGCCCGATGGAGTAGGTGATCTGAGATTTTAGATGCTGGAGTTCTTGCTATTATTATTATTTCTTGTTGCTTATTTTGAATAATGTATCTTCTACTTGGATTATTTATATTTGGGCAATGTGACCCAGAATTATTGACTCGTTTTCAGATCTGATTTATTTGAGATTATTAAATTTTGTTTCAAGTAAATTCCTGTTGGTATATTGATTCATATATGCATGTGTGGTTGACTCCTCTTGCTTCCTACTCCGATTATTTTTGTGAAATATTTTAAAGATCCTGACAACTTATGGATGATGAAATTCATTCGCTGGACTTAGTCACGTATCCGTATTCTGTATTCTCTTTTTGAGAAGCGGGGCGTGACATTGACACTTGCATTCTTGATCATGATTATTGTTATTGGCCTTGAATCATTGATTACAGTCATTGTTTCTTGCATTGTTAATTCTAGACCCTTGCTTTTAGTATCAACCCTGTTATTGTTACTTGTGTTCTGTTCTAGTTCATTATTTCTTGATATACCATATTATCCTTGCTTCTTTGTTTCTACTACTTGATGTCCGTAACTTTCTCTAACGGACAATTTTTCCCCCACCTTTAGTTGATGAGTTCACAGGCACCGGAGGAAATTTGACCCAAGGACTCGCTGAGCAAACTTTCAGAAGAATGGAGCTGAACCATTAGACTGCTATAGTTATTTAATGTTATTTATTTATTTTATTGTTTTCGTCATACTTTGTATTCCAGGCTTGTATGACCGAAAGTTTACTTATCTCCCAAATGTTGAATATTATTTTATGAATTTATTTCATGGATCTTTTGGAGTTTATTCATTGTTTATGTAGTTATTCATTCTTGTGTGGTTATGATCTTTTTTATATTATTGAGTTAATTGTTACAACTATGGATGATGTTCATATCATTCGCTGGGCCTTTGTTACGTGCTCGTATTCCCGTAGTTTGGGAAGCGAGGCATGACAAGTTATGGGGAAGTAAACGATACAACCCCTCTTCACATGTTCATTATGACCATATACTCATTCTGGGACACATACAAAAGATGCATACATATTTGGCGAGATTTAAATCACCTTCTTTTTCAAAAGAACCAAGTAGAAAACATATCTGCTAACTAATCAAGTAAAAGCTTTCCAAACCCCCAAATTTCTTTAATGATTTCAACAACTCCAAAACATTTAAGTGCCATGTACTCACTACTCCAACATCTATACACCAAATCCATTGTTTCAAACTTAATTAGAAATCCCTAGGCAAACCAAAATTGGCACAAAATAAATATGGAGTCAAGTTCCCTAACTTAAAATCTCCATAAAAGAACTCAATGTAAGTAAAGGCAAGATAATAGCAAGATCTTACCAATCTTACTAAACCAAGAAAAATAACATCTGACCTTTAAGCAAACCTTACTAAGATGGGTTTTTCACTCCGAAGAGAAGCCACACCTCTATGCATGCCAAAAATGTGGCAAGGGGGCAGAGCCTGTGCGTGATATTGAGCACCCTCGCTGAAGCTACCCTCACCCCAGCTGTAATGCACATTAAATTAGGGATTGCAAGAAAAAGCCAAAGGTATAAGGTGTGTCGATTGTAGCTTTTAAATATTGCTGCAAAAATGGACGTGTTTCCATACCTTTGTTACAAAAAGCTACTCTATTCTTGTAGTCAATGCTTAATCCATCCAATCGATCACAAAATGCAACACATTTTTTAGAATACATTTCATTGTACAATTGTGCATATGCAATCACATCAATAGGAGCAAAAATAGATTATATGATACTCAATTGGAGAGGCCCACATATATTACAGATACCTGGTCAGAACTACTACGTAATTGATACGCCATTTCCTAGGGAAGGTTAGTACCCACAATTCGCTCAATTATATATCATTGATATGCACGATGAGATCGAAAATCAACCCAACTCTTTCAGCAATATTATGAGCTAAAATCTCAACTGCAGTATAGTTACTACAATCAAAGATACGTTGCATGACCCAAATGAGCGAGCAAAAAATATTCACGGTAGTTCATGACTGCCATGGACAGCACAAAATTCACCATTCTTCGCAGAGGCATGCACACTGCAAACAATAACCCCCCTATAATTTATATTCAATGTTCATGCAATACCTCTAGCGCAAGAATCGTATAATCTATTTTTGTGTACTAAACCAAATGCAAATAGGAATTCTAGGTACTGACCTTACCTAAGAAGTAGTATACCTTCAACCTTCTCTCCCACAACCTCTGTCATCGTATAATATATTTTTGTGTATTAAACCAAATCCAGTTAGGAATTCTAGGTATTGACCTTCCCTAAGAAGCAGCATACATTCAATCTTCTCTCCCACTACCTCTGTCACCCAACAACAACAATCTCCCTTCTCAGAATTACTCTCTCGTTCCTTCAACCTTTTACCCCACCATGCATCTTCAAAGTTAAAGGCACAAATAAATTCCTAACGAAAACATACATATATCTACTACAACCATCCTTCCCCACCAAACCATCAACCAAATTTTAGTCACCAATGACCAAAATCAAAGACACACACGACTAAACCTAACCAAACCCTAGTACAACCCTCCTTCTCCACCAAACCCACCACAAAATCTGACATTTTCAAATAAACCCTCCAGGCTATGACAAAGAAGCACAAAATGAAGGTACGAACAAAATTTGAAAGCATATTCCGGCGAATCAAAATGGAAATCATCAGAAATTTTGCTTCTGCTAATCACTCAGCAAAATTTTTCCACAAATTCAACCCCCCAAAACCCTAACGTTGTGACTGAGAAGCAAAAAATCAAGGTAGGAACGAAATCTCCAAGCATACTCCGGTGAACCAAAGTGGAAATCACTGGATATTTCTCATCACTCTTAATAACTCCACATAATTTTCCCAAACATAACCCTAAAAATCGATGTCGCTATAAGAAAGGGGAAGAAGACAGGTTGCTGTAGAAAGGGCAAAATCGAGATTTCACCCACGTGTCACACATCCGACCCAATTTCAAAGGGCAGAATGGATATTTCAGGTGAGAGGGGCAAAATTGAAAACAGACCGTTATAACCACCCTTTATTAACCCAATTCAAGGTAAAAGTCATGCCATTGCTGAGAGCACATGTAACGACCCGAATTCCAAACACATGTAATTTGTAGCACAAACAGAATCTTTTACTTCAAATTTGCACAAATTTACCAGGAATTTAAAACATTTTATTTACAACATGTTCTTTACAACAGCACAACAGAATTAAATGAACACAATACAATCTACAATAATAAAAATTTTTCAAAATCTTGTAATCAACTCATCATAGTGACTCCAAGCCCCTGCCAAGTTCAATCCTGCATCTGGAAAACTGTGGGCATGTCAGTTGCATACAACTAATGCAATGCTATAGTACAGAGATTCTTCTACTTTAGCAAACACAAAATGCAAACAGGATGTAGCGCCCCGAATTTCTAATAAGATATCTTAGAAAATACGTGGCACATTCCCAGCAATCCACTTCAATATAATATTAAACACAACCAACACCAGTAAATTTTTCAACTTTTATTACAACAAACTTTTACAAATCACAGCGGAATTCAAAACAAACTCAACTCATAATTTCTTTTATTTACAACACAAATCTATCTCAAAACTGCTATTACAATTTTACACAAAACTCCTATTAATCACTTTTTCTCAAAAACCAACTCAAGCATCCCATCTCCAACTCTAAGCAACAACCTGCAACATATGAGGCTAGAGATGATCCCTAACCCCCAAACTAAAGGGGTCAGCCATAAATGGTGTGAGTGACAACAACAAACAACATAAATAAAACTTAAGCATGGATTCATAAGTAACATATAGTGAATCAAAATACTTAAAATATGAGATAGCACGAAATGTAACAACAAGTGATACCAACCAAGTGTTAAGTGTAGAAAACAGGAAAACCACATGCACACAACTAAGTCAAGAAAACACAAATGCTATATGTGGACTCTCTAATGCGTACTTGTCGAAGTCTATGCATCCCATTCTACATAGGTTCGGTGCAAGCCCTTAACGTCTCCACTTCGTAGGGTTCAATCCCCCGCTATGCAACTAATCCTATCACGATGACTACTACGAGATAAAGATAAACTGTGAGAGTTAGCCCATGCTTGATAATTCCGGAGATAGATCCCATATCTCAGGCATTTTACCTGGATAATTCCGGAGATCATCCCACATCTAAACATTGACACATCATCACATGAATACCACATGTGCGTCGCCTCGACCTTGATAATTCCGGAGATCAATCCCACATCTCAAGCAAACCACTTGGATAATTCCGGAGATAGATCCCACATCTCAGGTAATTTACCTGGATAATTCCGGAGATCATCCCACATCTCAAGAAAGTTACTTGGATAATTCCGGAGATTAAATCCCACATCTAAAGCCATACTGAGGTGCATAACTCATGTTCCCGTTCATCATATCACCACTAGTGCATGTCCTTATTATCTTTGGGTTACATAATTACTTAACGAATCTCCTAGAGTGGTGTACCCTACCGGCCTAAACTCAAAATTGAATAACTGAAATGCCTCAACGGGCCTCAACAAAACAACTCAACACCGGTATATTAGGGTCACGCACCTCTAGAGACTCAAAATCAAAAGTCTAAAGCAAAGATCCACTAAACAAAGTGGCTCAACTGAAAGTCTTAAATCAAATACTTAACTGAATATCTTACAATAGACTGAATTGTCTGAGAACCAAACACTCAAGGAACACTCAAGTTACAAAAGTTCATCAGTACCAGTCGACTTATACTGTAGTAAGTCGACTGTCCAGAAGGACAAATATCCAAAATTTAACAAAAATAAACTAAGTCCTAGCAGTTGACTTAAAAAGGCTTCAGTCGACTTGCCCGAGATAAATTCCAATAATTTTCACAAAAAATATTCTAAGTATATAAGTCGACTTAAAGGAGGTATAGGTCGACTGTCCAGAAGGACTGAGATAATTTCACAAAATAAAGATCTCAGGACACCAGTCGACTACCTAAGGGTCTAGTCGACTATCCAGACAAGAAACTGACATAATTTTACAAAACAAGTTCTAAGTATACCAGTCGACTGACAAGGGTCTCAGTCGGCTGTCCAGAACGAAATTTTCAAAAGGCTAATGATACATCAGTAGGGTCGTACCAGTCGACTGATAGGTGGACCAGTCGGCTGTCGGCCTACAGTTTTCATAATTTAGGTCTGAATACAAAAATCAAACTGGGGTTTTTAAAAGATTCATTGTTTATGAAAAATAGTTTATATTCAGGCAAAGTGACAAATCTCAAAGATTCTTCATTATGGGTATATTACTCAAAACATCAAATATATCAAAACTCTAATTCTCATGTTCTAGATCACTAATTCTTTTATTAGGGTTTCTCAAGACTAGTTATCTTTCACAACTCTAAATCAAAATCTGATTACAACATATAAGATCCAGGTGTTCATCATCCGATCATAACATACTCGAATCTTGATAATAAGGTTTTATAAACAAAGGTCTACTAATCGTTCTTAGATCTCACAACATGGTATAAACAACAATCATTATTCACATGAATCATACCACAATTTCAAGATCTATATCATTCACAAACAAAACAAAACACACAATGTCACTCTCATACATAGATCAAATCAACAAAACAATTTTATATTACTCACAAAGCAAACAACACAAAACACAGTCACTCACCTTAAATTGAGAAGATTCACGAAAAAGCTTTCCTCTTTGCTAGATCCAAAATTCTCCTTTTTGCTCCTCCAAACCAATCACCAAAATCTGTATATTTTCAACAATGACGGCTGGGAAAAATCCCTTAAATATCCGGGAATAGGTTTAGGGTTTTCACCCATACTTTTGCAAAACAATCCTTTCCAAAATACAATTTCACATATATAGGTATAGTCTTGGAAATTCAATCAAAATTCATTTAAATTAGGATTTAAAAGAAAATATACTTCTAAATCTCAATTGGTACTGTTCAAAACGTCCAGAAATCACATTTTATATTTTAACCCTAAAAAATGTCAAATTTGCAAAAAGGTCCTTCTTTTCTCAAAAATTGCAAATAGTTCCAATTAATTTCAGAAAAATCTGGAAAAATACTAAGTGAATCCCAAATATTAAATAATGATTTTTCATAAAGAAAACTAAAATTTTCAAACTTCTCATAAAAGTATTTGCACGTGTTTTGCACGTGTATGAAGATAAATCTTTTAGAAAATATTAATTAAATCTCCAAAAATCAATTTAAATTCATTTTCAAATATAAAATAATATTTGAAAATACGGGGTTCTACACAGAAAAAGTGACTATCCTAGTCATGTCAGTGTATGATATGACTTAATGCCTAATACAGACATTCACACTACGATGACACTAAGACATACTTGTTCGGATTCTATGCATCCCATACTACGTAGGTTAGAGGGCAAGCTCTTTCGTACTCCTCATTATAGGGTTCAATCCCTCGTTATGAAATCTTACTATGGTGACTAATGTAAGGCTTAGATATCCTGTGAGTATCTAGTGCCGCCTCGATAATTCTTGAGAATCGCTCTCCCACCACGAGTCATAACCCCGATAATTCTGGAGGTGAAACCCACACCGTGGACCATGACCCCGATAATTCTTGAGAGTCGTTCTCCTACCGTGAGTGATTTTCGAACTTCACGCCTCACACTCCGATAATTCTCGAGACGAAACCCCCACCGCGAGTCATATAGTACCTCATCACACAAATACCCTACGAGCGACGCCTCGATCCCGATAATTATGAAGATAAATCCCACATCACGAGTGATTTTGGACGTCATGCCTCAAACCCCAATAATTCTTGAGATAATCTCCTACTGCGAATCTTGATCTCGGTAATTCTGAAGAATATCTCCCACTGCGAGTGATTTTGGACATCATGCCTCACACCCCGATAATTCCGAAGATAATCTCCCACCACAATTCAAATAAGGTCCTCATACTCATGTTTGCCCATACTTCATCACATCTCTCCCTAGTGTCTGTCCTTAAGTTTAATTATAACCATCGCAACCTAGTGTCTGTCCTCATACTCATGTTTGCCCATAATTCCAATACTAATCCAAAAATCGATTTATTAGTTTCATAGGAATCATAAAGGAGTCTACTACAACTTTGTAGTTAAGATCATCTAAAATCATCCTCAATTACTTCGTCTAAATTCATTTGCAAAAGAGTAAGTTCAAAATTCGAAAACTGCAGTTCATGCTACTTGTAAAAATCATAGAAATTTTTTTTACTTCATGAAAATTTGTGTTCTTTAGATCAAATTAAAGGTATATAAGTCTACTATAGCTTTGTAGTTATAACTTTCCCCATAATATTATGTCTATAACCCTGAATTCTTCGAAATCTACAGTAGGGTCAAAATGTTATACATCCTGCCACTGTTCAAACTTGTAAAATTAATTATAAATTTAATTCTTTATGAAAACTTGATTTATTAGACTTTACAGAAAGGTTAACGAGTCTACTTCAAGTTCTTAGTTTTGACTTTTCTCAAAATACTTCATCTAAGATGTCGAAATGATCAAATCCGAAATGTAAACAAATTTCCAGCAACTAGCCAACTGGCAACCAGTCCTAATTTGGGATTTTATTAAAATAGTAATGACAACCAAATATTATAAAATTTTAAGGAGATGTTCTTGACATATACAAGAGGATCCTATAAAATTTTTAGCTCTATATTCTATTTAGTGTAATAGTTATGAATTTTCAAAGTGCAACTAGAACTCAAAACAGAACCTTATGAAAATGCCCCCAAATCAAATATATCATAATTTCACACATTCAATTAACAACAAATAATCTAAACATGAATTTTCAATCTATATAAGTTATCATGCATCTAACAATTTACACATATCTAACATTCTACTAATAGAACTATATTAGAACGCTGGAGAAACACCCACCTCAGATGTAGAATTCCTAGTAGTAGAACTCCTAGAAAATAATGCTCCAAAGCTCCAAGCTCCCTATAAAATGGCCAGCCTCTTCCTAGCCCAACCCGCAAACTCTTCTCCCTTTTTCTCTTTTTTGTTTTTGTTTTGAGTTGTGTTATACATGAAAAAATTAGGGACTATTTATAGGAAAATTGTGTGGTCAAAATAGCTCCCAACTTCCCAAAATACCCCATTTCTCACTAACTCACGCCACTCTCCCTCATTCTCAACCATGGTAAGAAACACATGCATGTGTAGTCAATGTGTGTGCACACTCTTCATACAAATTTTATTATTAATTTTTATTAGGTTAGATGTATGTGTGTGTTACACATGGCACATGTACTAGATTTTAAATGAAAATTTAAGTGTAAAAATAATTATGGGCTTTAAATTTATAATTAATTTTTAGTGGGCTACAAAAATGGATTTAGTGTAACTACCGTTTTCGTTCTTTTCATTTTTTCTCTTTTTGTAATATTTTAATTTCAATTGAATAAAATTCTTTTTTTTCTTGATCATATTCATAAATCTTTGCCATGAATTTCTTTTGTTCGTTCTTGATGGATTATTTTCTTGATGATTCTATTTTTATTTGATTGTGGGTATTTTTATTGAACCCTATTGTAGTTAATTCCACCTCTTATTGAACCCAAAACCCAACTACAATTCATTCTTGACCCAAACCCACTATTATTGGATCCTAAACCATTAACCCAACATCCTAATTGCACCTTATAAATATAATCCTATTGTAAACCCTAATCTAGCCACTTTCTCTCTCCTCTCTATTTTCTTTCTCCCCGGCTCTGTTTCCCGCCCAACTCCCGATCACCCATCTCCGCCCTCACCCAGACCCACCGCCGAACTAGCACCTCCCTCATCCCGTCGACCAACAGCAACCTCCCCGACCGAAACCCCTGCTCCCTTTTCTGTCGACGAGGAAGCCTGATGCATAGCCCGCCGCCTGCGTCAATCCGCCGCCCCCCTCGCCGCTTGATGCCGCTGTCGAGCCACCCGAGCCCCTCTTCCTCCCTTATTATTGCTACTGGGCATTACTGCCGCTCCTTTACTGATTGCCGCTGCTATCTCTTTTACTGTTGTTGTTTCTCTTTATTGCACGTAGTTCGCACGTATTAGTTTATGTGTTCGTGGGTTCGTTGCTTCGGGATTCTCATCCCGTTATTCATAGTATTCAATTTTCATCATCTATAAGGCAAGGCATTTTCCTCTTGAATTGTTATTGAATCAAATTTAAGTTTTATTGAAACTCCTGCAAGTAGATCCCATTGTTCAATGTATTGTACATTATTCATCTCTTTCGTTGGGTATATTGAGGGTTTACATGAGCTAACCCCAATATTCTTGACTTCGTGCCTCTACTGACTCCAAAGATCGAATCTTTCATGTGTTCATATAGAATTGAGAATATGGTTGTTCATATAATCACAACAGAATTAATATATTGTAGAAATAATTGCTAGGTTGTATATTTGATAGATCGATTGTTGTTTGGTTGATATTAAATTAGTGTATGTATGTATTCTTAATTTCATTGATCATTTTTTTATACCCATCATGCTGATTATAAAGTTTACCAACTATTTGAAGTGGAACCCATCATGTTTAATTAATTTATCTCATCAAGAATAACGAAAAACTTGTAAGTTGTTGCTGTCTGGATTTTGTCTGTTATTTTCGACCCAGTAAATAATCTTAAAATGAATAACTTTCTGAATAAGAGTTGTAGCCCTATATTTCTAGTTTCCAGAATATCTTGAATCGCTGAATTCGAAGTTGTATAGCAAGAGTTATGATCGTTTTACTACTTATTTGTTTTTGTTTCCAGAATTTTAGATTCTTGTATGATTCATGTTTAATATGTTAAAAGGTTGATTTAGTATTAAAATATTATTCTAAAAATTTCCATATTGTTAAATAACATGTTTAGGAGTCTAATAAGTATTTTTAATGAATTTATCATTGAGTTTTCATTGATTCTAAAAATATAATAACTTGATGTCGAAATTCTGCCTGAACATGAAATCTGTAAAGAATGGTGTGTTTGACCAAGTAACTTTGTCTGATTCTGAACTTTAAATATGTGTTGGATTCGTTGGGAAGTCTAGTTTCTAGAATTTCTAACGGATTTAGTTTTCGATTTTTGTAGCAGCAGAAAATTCAGTTTTAGTACAGATGACTCTTGCTGTCCAGAATTTCACTTTTCAATTATCTTAATTTAATTATTCCTATATTATACTATTGCATGAATTGAAATATATATGTTGCATTGAATAATCCTAATGTCCTATCGTCATCATCCTAATTTTCTTATCCAAGTTTATCATCCTATCGTTTTCCTATTGTTACCATCGTTTATCTCATGTCTCATATTTGCATATTGTATTGTTGCATTAATAAAATAATTAATAAGCCGAGGTTTAAGGGATTAACTGGAGTAGTTGATGATATAGTGACTGTACGCGGAAGTGTGGGCCATGTTTTTCAAAATATTGTGTGTTAGCTATTGTTATTGTTATCGATTTATTGTTGGATTACTGACTACAGTATCCCAATTGATCGTGTATTTTTTTATTGTTATTGAGCCAATCAGTGTGCTCTAATGCTGCAAATAATTTTATCGTGCCGTGTACATGATCTATAGAATCTTTCACTTAAGTCTAAACGAAACTGATTGTATGCATCGAACATGTAGAATGAGATACAGTACTACGTGCATTAGTTAGGATTAAAATGATTAATAGACTTAAGGATTACACATCGACATCGCATATTGTATATCATTGTTCCTATTGATATCGAATAGTATCTAAGTGTTATTGATATCGTCCATTGAATATTGTTATCGATTATTGATACATTGTTTATAACCATTGCATCGATTACTATTGATCTTAGTTATTGCTATTGTCCCATGTTATTGATTCCTATTGACCCGTTGAATTCATTGTTATATCGTTATTCCATTGTTCCTTGCTTTCTCAACTTATTGTCCATGACTTGCTCTAAGGAAAAAAATTTCTCCTTTTTTTAGATGAAGTATTCACAGGTGATCATGGAGAATTACCTGCTGGGATTGGAGAACAAACTTTTTGAAGATTTAATGCTTTCTAGTTGCTTATTGTTTTATTGAACTTAATGTATTAAGACTTATTATTATGGTGTTTAGATTTATTATTGTATTGGGCTTATGACACGGATTTTATTATTCGTTTCCATGCATTGAATTATTATATTTGGATATTTCATATTGCTTCATTCCAAGTATTATTGTTCATGAGATTATTATTATTGCCTGCGCAATTGTTCTGCATTGATTATATTGTTGAGTTGATCAGATAAACAGCTTATGGGTTACGTTAGTCATTCGCTGGGCAAATGTCAAGTACTTGTATTCCATATTTTTGGAAAGCGGGGCGTGACATTTAGGCCTAGTGAATTTTAATTAAAACAAATCACATAATTGCAACTAGAAAAATGAGAAGAAAAATATTCATAACTCAAGAAAATAACCAACATGTACACTGCAAACACGTGCGTTGTACGTATCAATACAAAATAAATTAGAGAGAACGGAAAACATATAAATAATTTGAATATAAAATACGTATGACATTTATATAAAAATATGTTATGAATATTACTTGTAACAGTACAAAATATATGTGCGTAACACCCGTGGGCAAAATTGTCATAACTCAATTTTGCGGGGTGTTACAGCACTCCTACGAAAATGAGGGTGAAAATTGCAATCCCATAAGCAGATGCATGGATCGGGAGGAAATCCACACATCCCGAGCAAATCCATACTACAAACAATGCGAAATTTACAAAAAAATTCAAAAATTCACGATTTTTGGTATCTGCTTCCTACCGCCTTTTAGTTCAATATATAGATGAGGCTCAATTAGGGGACCTAATCACAAATAATATGAAATGGGGACTAATTTGAAAATACATGTTTCAAAATAGACTAATATCTTTAAAAACCCCTTATTTATATTGTAAAGCATTCAATTAATGTTTTGTCAATAAAGCTAAATTGCACTTGTAGATAACATGGATAATATTATTTTTTGGTTTTTTCCCCAGTCTTCTGGGTTGTTTTGTTAAATCCTCATAAATGAAACATGGTGGCTATACTCCACATTTTTCCAAAAAAAAGGATAACATGTATAATATTATTATGCTAGTAGCACATTCTTCACCTGTACCCATATAAATTTTTAGAGTGCATAATTCTTTTGATTTAATTTCAACCAGGTAAGGTATGTTTATGTGAAATGATTAATTTTGATTTGTAAAATGTTTTTCTTTTTGAGGAAAATCTGTAAAACATTTTAAACTTTATTAGTATTTAACTTGTCTCTAAAAGTGTTAATCATCAAATTAGAAAATGTTTGCTGCTTATTTTGGTGTGGGAGCAAACAAATAGTGAATTTATATTTGAAGGAAACTATCAAAGATCTAACCTTTGATCGTTGTCGTAAAAAGTAGTTAAAGCTCCCGTGAGTTGATCTAGATCGTTGATTGAACACCATGATCTTAATTCGACGGTGGCCGATGGACCTACAAAAAAGCCTGAAACTCTGGGGGTGGCCCCGGCGACAAACCCTCCAATGCTCAAGTCAGAACCAGAGAGAGAATTTGACAGGGAAATGGCATATTGTTTATTTCCGTCTGACTAAGGAGGGGGGATGATATTTATAGGCCCGAGAAACAATTTAGGAGATTAAGATGAATTTGTTAGATTGAAATGAATTCCGTACCTCCTGTTGATTCTCCCTCTTAAGAGATAAGCTCTCTTGTTTGGGGATAAGAGATTTGACTAACAGCTCTTATGGGTTGGGTCTCTCTTAGTGAGCCTAATTTGTCACTTTTAATTGGCTGGAAAGTGGCCCTATTTTTGCAGATGAGTCTGAAAAAGGCCAGGACCTATTAAAGAGCCCCGTTATGACTACTCTTTCTCTAGAAGCTTTAGGAGTTGTGTTGGAATCGTACGACCCTGATTTACTACAATTTTTACCATTATCATAAGCCCCCCCACTCCCAAAAGATATTTTTCTTGACTTTCGGGAAGTAGTTCGGCTTATTTTTGGATTCTAGAATACAATCTTAGCTTCCATGGTGTATTGGAGATACCTAAAACTGATCAGAAGCTTCTGGAGGCAGCGAACATTTTTTGGAAATTTCCATAATTTTTCGAATTTTTTTGGATTTTAAAATAAAATTTCCCCTTTTTAAAATCGCTTTTTCTAATTTTTTAATTAATAAAACCAAATTTAAATTATTTTTCAATAATTTAAATATCTTTCCAAATTAAAATAATAATTTTTGGATTTTAACTAATTTTTTGAATTTAAAATGAGTTTTGGGGATTTTTAATGAATTATCACCCTTTGGCACGATTCTTGACGTGATCAGGTGCATTGATTACGGGCTAGCTTGCCACTGGTGGGTTTGAGTAGCTATGATCTGATTGCTGTGATGAGGCTCGCTCTCGCGCGTAGATCTCATTCTTAGCACGTGATTTAGAGAGATCAGGCAGATGTGAACTAAGAGAAGCGGTTGGGAAGGAGACTGGCGATGTGGCACGATCTTGAGCATCCATCACGAGATGGCACAATTATTGGGGAGATTCGAAGGCAAGGAAAGCTGTGAGCGGCTGCCTAGCTCGCTCGATGATTTCGTCGAGGTATGGCCATTTTTTGAATTTTAGGTTCAGGGATTCGTCGCATACCCCTCTATCGTGCTACAATTTTCTCGTCGAGCTACCATCTTCAGGTGAGCTATGGGCTTGATCGAGCTATTGGAGTCTTCGTCGAGCTACGATCCCTCGTCGAAATTTGGGCCTTGTTTATCTATGGAGTTGAAGCGTCGTCGAGCTATGGATTTTGGGAAGCCAGAGTTCTTTGTCGAGCTATGATCCCTCGTCGAGCTAGAAATTTTGTCCTAGAGTTATGACTGTCATCGAGCTACTGTCGTCGATCTTCGTCGAGCTACGAATTTCTTGTCGAGCTATGGAGTTGATTGTCTACTCCTCCTTGTCGAGCTATTTTGGTCGAGCTACTCATCGTCACCGAGCTACCGCATTTTGGTTGAGCTATAAACTCATCGAGATACACTTCTCCATCGAGCTATGAAGTTAGCAACCAAGGGTGATGAGTTCATAGCTTTTGGCTCTTTGATTGCGGTTGAGCTGCAGAGTTAGAGCCTCTCGTCATCGTCGACGCAAACGATCAATATGGGTTTGAAGTTGAGCTCTGGAGAAGAAAGCTTCAGAGTTGAGTTTTGAAGAAGAAGGTTTTCCTGGAATTTTGGGTTTGGGTTTTGGAGTGGAACCGGGTTTGAACTCAAACCCGAATCCTCCCCTTAAACTGAGCCATAGTTTTCTTCGTTTCGGGTAGCGGGTTCGTGACCCGAACCCTCTTCTCTTGATGACATTTCGATGTTTTTCTTTTTCTTTTTTAAGCCTTTTCACTTAGATGTCGATTTTTTTGCTATTTGAAGTTTGCTGTTGATTCGAGTCTTTTTGAGCCGTGAACTCCTTCTAAGTTTGTTGCGGTTGTGCATCTTTGAAGCTTTGAAGTAGGAGTTTTTTAGCTGGCCTTGAAAAACTTCAAAGCTTCGAGTTGGAGATGGAATTTTATTGCAGGCTTTAATCGGGTTGGAAGCTATGTAGTTGGAGCATTAGATTCTTGCCGAAGCTAGAAAAGTTGAAGCTTTGTGGCTAGCTGTGAGGAGCTAGGTGTGTGTGTTTGATCGCCTTGGAGTTGGAATTTTGTTGCTTCGAAGCTGAAGTTTTGGAGTTTGAGTTAGAAGCTCTTGTTGATTTTTGAGTCTAGCCGTACCTGTAGTTGGGATCACTTTGAAGCTTGTCTTCGTCGTCTCCGAGGTCATATATGGAGTTGGAGTAGTAGTTTTGAACTCGACTGTTGCTCTTTGGAGCTCCTTTCATAGCCAAGGTAGGAAGTGAAAGAGCGTGTAGTCGATCGTCTCCTATCTCAAAGCTGTGTATAGAACCTTTGATGTTTGCCAAGTTTGGTCGAGATTCGTTGTATTGGTTTTGAGGCCTTTGTTCTTGAAATATCCCAACAATGAATATATCTTCTTGTGCTTGCCAACTCATTTTTTTGTGCGGTCTACCTTATCAAATTGCTTTTTTTTATACCAGATGTTGTTCACTTGTTTTGTTGATCAAACATCTCATCGCCCGTTCTGCTAAACCGCTCTTTCGTCGACCATTATGTTGTTCGCTTGTTTTGTCGATCGAGCATTTTGTTGTTGGACGAGTGTTCTGTCGTTCTGGGAGCTGACTGCTTTGATCGTTGGATCTTGAGTATGTAGCTGACCTAGACAAGGTGTTGTTGAGGCAATTCTTGTAACGGAGTTGAATGATCGAACTTGCTATTTTTGCCCAGCATTTGTAGAGACAATTCTAAGATGGAGTTGGACATAGAACTTGCCATTTGATCCCGACAAGTTTGGAGAGGCAAATTTGAGACGGAGTTGAATATTTGAACTTGTTGTTTGTTCCCAACATGTAGAGAAAACTCTCGGGTAGATGTCGAACCTGTCGTTTGCGTCCGGCAGGTGAGTAGAGGCAACTCTAGGATGGAGTTGATGTAGAATTTGATGTTTGACCCCAGAAAGTTTATAGAGGTAACTCTTAGACAGAGTTGATTGTAGAGCTCACCGTTTGATCCCGGCAAGTTTGGAGCGACAACTCTGAGATGGAGTTGAACGCAGAGCTTGTTGATTGCGCCCAACAAGTTGATCAACAACTCTGTGACGGAGTTGAATGTTGAACTTGTTGTTTGCGCTTAAAATTTTGGAGAGAAAACTATAGGCGGAGTTAAACATAGAGATTGTTGTTTGATTCCAACAAGTTTTGTTGAGACAACTCTTTGTTTGAGTTGATGTAGAGCTCACAATTTGATCTTAGCAAGTAAATAAAGAACTCGTTGACGAAGTTAAATGTTGAACTTGTCATTTGTGCCCAACAAGTTTTGTACAGGAAACTCTAAGACGGAGTTGATGTTGATTTTACTGTTTGCGTCCAGCAAGTTTTGTAGAGGCAACTCTGAGACGGAATTGAATATTTGAACTTGTTGATTGTTCCAAAAAGTATGTAGAGGTAACTCTCGGGTAGAGTTAATGTCGAACCTGCCATTTGCGCTTGACAGGTGAGTAAAGGCAACTCTTGAACGGAGTTGATGTAGAACTTGCAGTTTGACCCTAGTAAGTTTATAGAAGTTACTCTCAGACAGAGTTGATCATAAAGCTTATCGTTTGATCCCAGCAAGTTTAGAGAGACAACTCTGAGATGGAGTTGAACGCAGAGCTTGCTTTTTGTGCCCTGCAAGTTGATAGAGAACTCTGTGACAGAGTTGAACATTGAACTTGTTGTTTACGCCCAGCAAGTTTGGAGAGGCAACTCTGAGACGGAGTTGAACATAGAGCTTGTCATTTGATCGCGAAAAGTTTGTAGAGTCAACTCTGAGGTGGATTTTAACGTTGAACTTGCCGTTCGATTCCAACAAGTTTTGTAGAGGCAACTCTAGGACGGAGTAGTGGCGTTGAACTTGCTGTTTGGAGCCAACAAGTTGTTGATGGAGCTTGAGCGATAAGCAGATCATTGAACTCGTTGTTTGGAGCCAACGAGTTATTGATGGAGCTCGAGCATTGAACTCATTGTTTGTAGTCAAGATGTTGTTGATGGAGCTCGTACGGAGAGCAGTGCGTTGAACTCGTTGTTTAGAGTCAATGAGTTGTTGCTAGAGTGCTCGAGCAGAGAGTAAGCTCTGAACTCTTGTTTTAGAGTCAAAAAGTTGTTGATGGAGCTCGTGCGGAGAGCGGAGCATTGAACTCGTTATTTGGAGTTAACGGGTTGTTACTGGAGTGCCCGAGCGGAGACTAAGCTTTGAACTCGTTGTTTGGAGTCAACGAGTTGTTGATGGAGCACGAGCAGATAGCAATGTGTTGAACTCGTTGTTTGGAGTCAATGAGTTGTTGGAGGAGCTTGTTCCGAGTCTTCTTGATATTGAAGTAAAGTCCTTTGTGTTTGTTCGGCGTTGAAGTAATTTCATTCTTCTCTGTGCTGACTAATAGTCGTGTACATCGGATGAGGTCTTCAGGACGTCAAGCTTATTTTCCTTTGGAATACGCTGTGCTTCATGGAGTTAGGACCTGTGATGTAAACTTAACCATAAGTAGAGAATTTCCAAGAATTTTTAAAAGATTAAGTTTACCAACATGTAATACAGATTAAGTTAGAAATTAAACTAGTAATTGGTTTGATGGATTTTTAAGATATGAAATAGTTTAACAAGCTCAATTAAAGATTCAATCCTAACAATCAATAATTATACCTAAACGTTCTTAGCAAGTAAAATATGCAATAATGATTCGTACCCTAATTAGCAAGTAAAGGAAGACACACTCAATATTTGTGGATGACAGTAAATTTTGATAATAGTCTAGAGATGATAGAGAAGTATCACAAATATTTGAGAAGTGGAAAGAAATTACCAAGGGTTCGAAGAGCGTGTCGCTAAGATGCTAGAATTGAGTTGCCAGTTGGAATCTCTGGCAACCGAAGGGGTGCTTGAAAGCTAGTTGGTTGTAGTCAGGTGGTGTCATAGCAAAGGAGGGAAGAAGGGTTGCAGCTGGCGGTATTGCAAGGGACGATTTCGGGTATGGTGGAGGTCGGTTGGAGCAAGAGGGAGAGGGAGGTGGTCGGAGGGTGATGGCGATGGTGGTGGTTGCGGTTGACGACGGTAGGGGGATGGGATTTGGGGTTAGTGACGACGACGACGAGTAGCGGGATCGACCAGCAAGGGGGTTAGGGTTTCAAGTTTGAAGCAGGGTTTGGGTGGTGGATCTAATGGGGAGCTTCGGGTGCGAAGTCGGGGTGATAGAGGATGGTGGTTGAGGGGATCATGGAAGGGGTAGTGTCGGGTTGGAGAAAAGGAGGAGGAATTGGGTTTGGGAATCAACAAAGAAGAAGAAGAAAAAGAAGGGGAAGGTGGAGATGGTGGGTGTGTATAGGGAAAAAGGGAAATATTAGGGTTTAGGATTTGTAGTGTAGTTTTAGAGTCTATCACAAACCCTAAAAATTTATCTCAATTTCTCACACAAAAAAAATGAATGAAGAACAAAACTCAATCACAATAATTTTTTTAAATCAATAATAGCATACCTTTCTTATTATTCTCGAGGCCTATATATAGGCTAAACATAAATCTCAATACAAATCTCAAAATATTCTAATACATAAAATAAAGGGTGCAATTGTAAACTATTACATATGGCTATAATTGCCAAAAACAAATATGAGTACTGAAATAAAATACTAAGCTAATGGAATAGCCATCCTAGATGATGTCTGCGCTTATAGAAATGCCCAGATCATCTCGAACTGATGTCCTCATCAATCTCTCCGGGTGGGAGAGAGGTCGACCCAGTCGACTCAAAACTAGTCCTTCTGTTATAGTGCTCCAAAAGGTCTGGATCCAAGTGTTGGAGCTCTTCACGATCAATCCAAGTATCCTCCGACTCCGGCTTGTTTTCATATCTTACAAAATACCTATGATTACCACCATCTCTAGTTGAGATTATCTGATCATCTAAAATATTATCCAATTTTTCTGTCGGTGGGTAAGTAGTATGAGGTAAAGGGGTACATGTGGAAGTCTCACTAGTAGGCTGCAGGGTAGGCTCATCTATAACAAGATTTCTATGGTTAAATTCTGGGCCTTCATAAGGTACTAGATCCTCAACATTGAATGTAACACCCCGCCAAATTTGGGTTATGACAATTTTGCTCTATGTATGTTACACACATATATTTTGTATCGTTACGGGTAATATCCGTAAAGTATTTTATTATAAATATCCTACATATTTTTGTACTTCGATTATTTATATATTTTTCCATTCTCTCAAAATTAATTTTATCCTATTTTGAGCCAACTCAAATATAAATCTTAATCTTTTTGTTTTTACGTGTATTGCACGCGCTTTCAATGTACGTGTCGATTATGTATATTTTACCGTTTGTGAAATATCCTTAACATTATCAATATAAATATTTTACGTATGTTATATTTCGATTGTTTATAAACATTTTTTTCTGTCGCTCAAATCTATTTTTGTATTTGAATACTTATTGTTACGTGCGACGCACGTGTTTGCAGTGCACTTGTTGGTTGTATCCTTTTTCAAACTAAAAATTTATGAGGTATGTATGTTTATTTTTATTAGTTTAAACTAGTTTTACGTGAAATATTTCTTTTTAAATATTTTGCTACACGTGCTTTTTCTACTATACACGTGCAAGTTACGTTATTTTTATTACAAATGTTGTGCACTAAAATTTTATTAAGATTAATTAAAGCAAATTATACTAAATTTTGTTAAGAAAAATAATGTAATTATTTATTAAAGAAGAGGGTTTTAAATGAAATAAAATGATAATAAAAGAGTAAAGTGAAAAGTGTACAAAACACGTGCACCCGTGCAATGTGCACTCTTTCAAGAAATCGGCTGCCCATTTTGACTTGGTATTCAAGAATGGGAGAGTGCGGTGTGTGAGTGGATTAGTGGATAGTTAGTTGCTAAAACTACCTCCTAATTACCCATATAAATACCCCCTATTCCAACCCCAAGTGAAAAAAAAAAAGAGTAAAAAGAGAGGAGTTGTTGTTTTTGGCATTCGGGATCTTGCACGAAGACTTGCAGGATTTACTTTTGTGGAGTTTTTTGGAGCATTTTACTAAGGGGTTCAACCATTAGGAGGTCTCTTTTAAGGTGGTTGTTTTCATGATCTTCTAGTATGTAAAAATTGTGCTTGTTTAAACTAATAATGTGTAGATAGAGATGAATTGATTACAGCATGTGAAATAGTTGCTCTAGAACTTTA
The DNA here is from genome assembly GCA_017893485.1 of Hemerocallis citrina. Classification (NCBI taxonomy): domain Eukaryota; kingdom Viridiplantae; phylum Streptophyta; class Magnoliopsida; order Asparagales; family Asphodelaceae; genus Hemerocallis; species Hemerocallis citrina. The sequence continues at coordinate 59,809,651 of CM030368.1, forward strand.
ATTTGTGCATGTTTAATTTATGATTACGCAGTATAAGATAAACTTAATATGTGTATGTGTAGGAGTTTTTGTAGGAATTTTATCTAGTGAAATTTCATACAATAAACTCATGGGATTGATTTTTTGTGTGCATCTTAGTAATATAAAAATAAACACTCCTCAAGAATTCTAGTTGTATGGGGAACAGTTATTCCTTTTAAAGTATAAGACTATGAGTGGTTTATACAATTTAAAATAAAAACTTCTATGTTCATGAATAAATTATCATATATTTTTATTTCATACAAATACACGAATCTTAGAAGTATTTTATTTTGAAATTGTAAAGAAATGCAAACCAATTTAGTTATCGAAATTTTCGAATTAATATAATTACTGGTGTTCAAGTATATAAGAATTTTTATAATCCTTTAACTCACAACCGTAAGTTGGTCTGTTGGTTTGGGCTGCGGGTTGGGTTGCTGCTGATACTGGGTTGAAGCCAGGACAGTGTCTTTTTTTTAAATTCCTTTTTAAATTATTCTATTATGTAACCCCCATTCCTGTTAATAAGTATTTTCCGTGTATTTCTATATCATGATTATATAAAACTTATTTTGTTTGTTTTCTAATCGAAAATTATATTTATTTCGAATAACGATGTATTTTAATCTTACTTCTATTTCTTATTGATCGACTATTTATATTTGAGCTCGAAAACAAATATATTATTATTATTGGACTAATTTAATAAATTGTTAAAACCGAATACTATTTTATTTTTATTAAGATTATAATTCTCAATTGTTATTTCTTGATTACTCGTTAAAGTTCGTCTATCGAATTATTTTATTATTTGATCTAACTTTCTTGGTGATATCTAACTTATTTTTCAAGCCCCAATTTATATTTATTCATTTGTATTATTTATTTATCTAATTGATTTAAATTTTCGTTCCTGAACTATTTTCTCTTTTTGTTGGGCTGTCTTCCTTGTGAATGTTATTGTATTGGATTGTGGGTATTCTTATTTGAACCCTATTGATTTAGATCTATCTCTTATTTGAACCCTAAAATCCAATTTCTATTGTTCTTGACTCAAACCCGTTATTATTGGATCATAAACCACTAACCCAACACCCTAATTGTACCCTATCAATACAACTCTACTTCAAACCCTAAAAATTGTTCAAATTTGAACCCCAAGCCGCTTATTCTCTCTCTCTCCACTATATTTCTCTCTCCCCATCAGCTTTCCCGCCCAACAGCCAAACCCATACTGTTCATCTTCTCCACCCACTCCCCCGACCACCTCTGGCGCCTCCTGAACGCTGCTCACCTCTGGCAACACCCCCCCTCGTCGCCACTCGCCGTCGACACCCAGGCACCCACCGAAACCCCCCTGTTCCCCGCTTTCCCTATTTCTGTCGACAACAGCCTATCTCAATCGCCACTGCTTCCCTCATCCCGACCCCCCCACCTGTCCTATTCCAGTCGCACCCCCGCTAGACGCGCCGCCGCCTGCGACACCTCGTCGCCGTCCGATCGTCGACGTCGAGCAACCAGACCACAAGCCCCTTTGCTGTTCTTGTCTCTTTGTTGTTGTGCTTTTGCTGTTGTTGCTTATTCTCTTGTTTACACGTATATTGCACGTGTTAAATTGTGCTAGTTCGTGGGTTCGTTGCTTCGGGATTCTTATCCCGTTATTCTTGGTATTCAATTTCACCGTTTATAAGGCAAGTCACCGTCCTCTTGAATTTTTAATTAAATCAAATTCAAGTTTTGTTGAAACTCTTGCAAGTAGATCCCGTTATTATCGTATTATACATTGTTCATCTCTTTCGTTAGGTCTATTGAGGGTTTACATGAACTAATCCCAATATTCTTGACATCGTGCCACTTTTGACTCTAAAGATTAGATCTTTCATGCATTCATGTAGAATTGATAACAGGGTTAACCGTATAATCATGACACAATTAATTATTGTAGAAACAACTACTAGGTTGTATGTTTAGTTGATTGTTTGTTGTATGAACGATGATAATTTAGTGTATGTATATGATTTTATTTTTATTTATCATGTTATTGCACCCATCATGTTGATTACAAAATTTATTGACTAAAGAATCGATACCCATCATGTTTAATTAATTTATTTTCATCAAAACTACACAAAACCCTTATATTGCTTGCTGGCCTGTATGCTGACTGCTACTTTTGAACTAGTAAATGATCTTAAAATGAATAATTTTCTGAATAAAAACTTTAGCCTTATCTTCCTAGTTTCCAGAACATTTTGAATTTCTGAATTCCAAGTTGTGTAACGAAAGTTATGCCCGTTTGACTACAACTGTGTTTTTCCTTTCAGATTTTCAGATTCTTGTATCTTTCATGTTTAAACAGTAAAAATGCTGATTAAATGATAAAATTTTGCTCTGATAATTTCCAGATTGCTGCTTAACATGTTTAAGAATCTAGAAAATATTTTTAATGAATTTAGTATTGAGTTTTTGCTGTTTCCAAAAAAAAATAACATGATGTCGAAATTCTGCCTGAACATGAAATCTGTAAAGAACAATGTGTTTGACTTAGCTACTGTTGTCGGATTTTGAACTTTAAATATGCGTTGGAACCGTGTGGAAGTCTAGTTTTTAAAATTTCTGATGGATTCAGTTTTCAATTTCTGAAACAGTGGAAAACTGCACTTTTGTACAGATTACTTGCTATCCAAAATTATATAGTCCAGATTTTAATAGTTTAATTATTTCTATATCTTACTATTGCATGAATTAATATATGTATGATGCATTGCATGTTCCTAATGAGTTATTTTCACCATTCTAATTGTCCTACCTAATTCATCGTCCTATTGTTCTCCTATTGATACTATTGATCATCTCATGTCTCAAATTGCATAATATATTGTTGCATTGATAAATGATAAACAAGCCGGGATTTAAGGGTTGATTGACTTTAGTAATAGACTATATAAGGACTGTACTCGGAGGAGGGGCCCATGTTTTCCTATTTATCGGTCTATCAGTCTATCGGTCTATCAGTCTATTCGTCATATCGATCATCGATTAATTGTAGATTACTGACTACAGTATCTCGATTGATTCAGACATCGGTCATTATTGATTATCATTGTCGAGTACATGAACTATAAAATCCACCACTAAGTCTAAACGTAACTTGTTTGTATGTAGCAACCATGTGATAAATAAATGGGACGCATGAAGTGCTACATTAGTTAAGATTAAAATAATTAATAGACTTAAGAATTGACACAGCATTGACACTGCATATTGTTCATTATTATCCCTATTGATATTAAATATTGGCTAAGTATTATTGATATTGATCGTTGATTATTGTTACCAAATATTGAATCATTGTTTATAGCTATTGCATTGATTATCATGATATTGATTATTGCTATCGTGCCATGTTATTGATTCCTATTGATACATTGATCCATTGTTATACCGTTATTCCATTGTTCCCTGCTTTTCCAACTTGCTGTCCATGACTTGCTCTAAGGATAATTTTTCTCCTCTTTTTAGATGAAATGTTTACAGGTGTTGATAGAGAATTGCCTGATGGATTGGGAAAACAACATTGGTGAAGGAATTGATTGCATCGCCGCTTAATAAATAATTATTTTTTTGTCGTGAAGACTTAATTCTTGAACTATTGTTATTTCATTGTATTGTGGGCTTTTGACCCAAATATTGCTATTATTGTTCCAAATGTTGGATTATTATTGTATTTGGATATTTTATATTGTTTCATTCTAAGTATTATTATTTATGAGATTATTATTATTGCCTGTACAATTGTTCTGTATTGATTATATTGTTGAGTTAATCGGATAAACAGCTTGTGGGTGACGTCAGTCATTCGCTGGGCCAATGTCATGTACTCATATTCCGTATTTTTGTGAAGCGGGGCATGACATATTAGCTACATTTTGCATAGAATTCAACTAAAGATAAATTCTAATTTATACTAGAATATTAATAGAATATTTTCAGAGTAATTATGTGCAAATTTAGAATTTATTTGAGGATAAAATCCACTACAAATTGATTAGTAAGCTTAGATGGTTATTTTGGATTCTTTTAAGAAAAATTAAATTTTTATGTTGGAATGAGCTAACTTCAGAAGAACTGGGCCAATCAAATATAAATTTGGGAGATTCATTTGGATGAAAATTTTATTGTACATTATTTTATTTTTGAAATTAATTTGGTAACATTTTATTTTGTGATGAAAGATTAAAATCCTAAAATGTGTGCATCTTATGAAAGGAATTCTAGAATCTGTGAAAATGAGTTATATGACAAATTAAGAGGTAAACAAAGAATGTATTTGGAAAAATAAACACATGATATTTGTGAAGTTTTTTTGTCAAAGTTGAAATGCTTTCGAGATGCATTATAAGGGGATACGAAAGTACAATTTGAAATTGAAAATTCAAAGTGAATGTATGAACAAAACAAAGGAATTATGAATGAGAAAATTTGTATTGGAGGTTAAGATAACCCATATGATCCGAGTTTGAGATGTTAGAATCTAGAATCTGAGTGAGACCCATAGAGACCGGCATGTTACGATAAATGAAATTTAAGAAGTAGCCAGTATGGGCTAACATTTCTCTGTGTGTTGATTTAAGTCCACTAGGGTAAGCTAGCTCTAGCTTGTGATAATCATAATTGAACCTAGGAACAGTCACTAAAGGGAGATGTGATGAAGTACGGGCAAATATGAGTATGAGGGCCTCATTTGATTCACGGTGGGAGATTATCTTTAGAATTATAGGGGTTTGAGGCATAATATTCAAAATCACTTGCAGTGGGAGATACCTCTTCAGAATAATCGGGATCAAGGTTCGCGGTGGGAGATTATCTTCAGAATTATCGGGGCATGAGGTATGCTGTCCAAATTCGCTTGCGGTGGGAGATATTGTAGAACCCCGTATTTTCAAATATTATTTTTATATTTGAAAATGTATTTAAATTGATTTTTTGGAGATTTAATTAATATTTTCTAAAAAGATTTATCTTTTTACACGTGCAAAACACGTGCAAATGCTTTTATGAGAAGTGTGAAAATTTAGTTTTCTTTATGAAAAATCATCATTTAATATTTGGGAATTATTTAGTATTTTTCCAGATTTTTCTGAAATTAATTGGAACTATTTGCAATTTTTGAGAAAAGAAGGACCTTTTTGCAAAACTGACATTTTAAGGGTTAAAGTGTAAACTGTATATTCTGGACGTTTTGGATCAGTATTGGTTGAAATTTAGAAGTATGTTTTCTTTTAAAACCAAATTTAAATGAGTTTTGATGGAATTTCCAAAGAATGATCCATATAAGTAAATTGTATTTTGGAAAGGGTTGTTTTGCAAAATGTGGGTGAAACCCTAATATTCAATCCGGAATATTTAAGGGACTTTTTCTCCAGCCGTCATTTCAGAAAAAATAAAAAATACAGAATTTTGAGGAGATTTACTTTGGTGGAGGAAGGAGTTTTTGGATCTAGCAAGGGAGAACTTTTCGTGGACTTTTCTCAAAATCTAAGGTGAGAGATATGAAAATTGTTTTGTTGTTGATTCATGTGAGTAATCTTGTTTGTTTGTTCGACTTTGTGAATATTATAATTCGTCATGTTGTTGATCTATGTGTGCAATTATCATTGATGTGTTGATCTGATGTTGTGGACAATATAGATCTTGTTTTGTGATATGAATCGTGTGAATAATTGTGAATGAAATAGTAGGTCTTTATTATCGAAATTGTATGCTAAAACATGTTGAGATTGAGTATGAACATCTGGGCATTAGTTTGTGAATCAGATTTTTATTTAGATTTGTGAAAGATATCTAGATCTTGTAAAACCCTAATGAAAGAATTTGTGATTTAGAACATGAGAACCTAAATCTCGACATATTGATGTTTTGAGTGATATATATATACATATACCTGATGAAGATTCGTTGAGATTATTATTTTCCTGAATACACTATTTTCATAAGCATTGATCATTAGAAAGCTTCAGATTTTGATTTTTGTAATCAGACCTAATTTTGAAATCTGTAGGTCGACAGCCGACTGGCCTACTGTACAGTCGACTGGTACGAGCCTGACACTTTATTTTAGAATTGTTGAAAAAGTTGTTCTGGACAGTCGACCTAGCTCATAGGCAGTCGACTGGTCCACTGAAGAAATTATTTTTGTAAAAATTGTTAGTCCTTCTGGACAGTCGACCTATAGTCCTTTAAGTCGACTTATATACTTAGAATATTTTTGAGAAGATTAGTGGAATTTACCTCGGGTAAGTCGACTGACACTCCTTCTTAAGTCGACTGTTAAATGACTTAGTTTATTTTTGTAAAATCTTGAATTTGGTCCTCTGGACAGTCGACTTATCATCAGTATGAGTCGACTAATACTGAAGGATATTTGTAAACTTCAGTGTTAATTCGAATGATTGGTTTCTCAGATAATTTAGTACATACTTGTCATTCAGTTCAGTATATGATTAAGCAATTGACTTTGAGATATTCAGATAAGTACTTCATTTGAGATATTTAGTTGAGCCACTTGGTTTAGTGGAGCCTTGTTTGGATATTTGAGTTGAGTCTCTAGAGGCGTATGACCCTAGTATACCGGTGTTGAGTTATTGTTGAGGCCCAGTGAGGCATTTCAGTTTTTTGGATTTGAATTTAGGCCGGTAGGGTATACCACTCTAGGAGATTTGTTAAGTAATTAATTAACCCAAAATATTAAGGACAGGCACTAGTGGTGATATGATGAACGGGAACATGAGTCAAGAACCTCAGTATGGCTTTCGGTGTGGGATTTAATCTCCGGAATTATCACAGTAGATTATTAGTGGCGTGGGATATGTCTCCGGAATTATCATAGTTTTGTGGTGTGGGACAATCTCCGGAATTATCACGGTAACTATTTGTGGTGTGGGATTGATCTCCGGAATTATCGGAGTCGAGGTGAAGCCCATGTGGTATATTGTGGTGACGTGTCAATGTTTCGGTGTGGGATGATCTCCGGAATTATTCAAGTGAAATATCTTGGGTGTGGGATCCATCTCCGGAATTATCGGGCATGAGATACTATCCATGGTTTATCTTTATCTCGTAGTAGTCATCGTGATAGGATTAGTTCATAACGCGGGGATTGAACCCTATGAAGAAGAAGACGTTAAGGGCTTGCATCGAACCTATGTAGAATGGGATGCATAGACTTCGACAAGTATGCATTAGAGAGTCAGCATCTAGAGCTTGTGTTTTCTAGGCTTGGTTTTAGGCATTTGGTTTTCCTGTTTTCTACACCCGACACTTAGTTTAGCTCCACTTGATGTTTTATGTTACCGTCATTTCGTACTTTCCATAATCATTTAGTACCTGTTGTTTAAGAATTTATAAGGTATGATCTTTTATGTTGTTTGTTTGTTTTTATATCTCTCACACCATTTATGGCTGACCCCGTTAGTTTAGGGGGTTAGGGATTCTCTCTAGCCTCACAGGTTTGCAGGTAGTTGCTTAGTGATGGAGATTTGGATGCTAGAGGCATATTTGAGATAAATTGATTCTTAAGTGTTTGTGTAAAATTGTAATAACAGTTTTGAGATAAATTTGTAGTTGAGATATTTGAATTCCGCTGTGCAATGTAAGGTTTTGTTGTAATAAATGTTTGAAAATTATTAGTGGTGTTGGTTATGTTTAATATTGTATTGAAGTGGATCACTGGGAATGTGCCACGTATTTTCTAAGATATCATATTAGAAATTCGGGGCGCTACAGATATTTCTTCAGAATTGTCGAGATTGAAGCGACGCTCATGGGGTATTTGTGTGACGAGGTACCAGATGGCTCGCATTGTGGGTCTCGTCTCCAGAATTATCAGGGTGTGAGGTAGGATGTCCAAAATCACTTGCAGTGGGAGAACGATTCTCAAGAATTATTGGGGCCGTACTAGATACTCACAAGATATCTAAACCTTGCATTAGTCACTGTAGTAGGAATTCATAACGAGGGATTGAACCCTATACTGAGGAGTACAATAAGGGCTTGCCCTCGGACCTATGTAGTATGGGATGCATGAATCCGAACAAGTATGCGTTAGTGTCATTGTAAGTATAAATGGCTGCATTTGGCATTAAGTTCATAACATACACTGACATAATTAGGATAGTCACCTCTTCTACTTTATGCATTCAAGTTTGCGATTTGTAAGATGGTGAAATCGTTATATTATAGCATTGCGTCAGTTGTATGTAACTGACGTACCCGCAGTTTCCTAGTTGTAGGATTGGATTTGGCTTGGACTTGAAATCGCTATGAGGGGTGTCACAAGATTGAAGAGCTTTCATTATCATATGTTGTATTGTACTAATTTATGTCTATTGTGCTATTGTAAAGAACGATGTTGTAAATGAAAAGTTTTAAATTCCTTGTATTTTTGCACGAAGTTGAAGTAAAAGATTTTGTTTGTGCTATGAATTGCCTATGTTTGTAATTCTAGGCATTACATTGAAAGTCTTACTTATGCCAAAACCTTCAGGAAGGTCAACGACATAGGCATTATCATTGATTTTATGCAGAATTTTAAATGGGCATGCAGCACATGAATTTAATTTCTTAAAGGATCCAGCTGGAAACCATTCCGGACGAATCCGAACCATCACTTCGTCACCAACAATAAAGTTTTAAATTTCCTTCTAATATCTGCTCTTAACTTGTAGTTAAAATTATTCTCATTAATTTTCTTGGAAATTTCTCTATGCAAGTCATGAATGCAGGATGCAAATATAGATGCAGAATCTGAGACTCCATGATGTTCTAACATAGAGATAAGATCTATGGGTTGCCTAGGACGATAACCATGCACAACTTCATGTGGACTCGGGCCGGTGGTTCTATTGTTAGATGTGTTGTAGGCAAAATCAGCAACAGTCAATTTTAAGTCTCAACTTCCCAAGTTCTCTCCCAAAAGAGTACGCAAGAGATTACCAAGACTCCGATTGACAACATCAGTCTGTCCATCAGTCTGTGGGTGGAAAGCTAAAGAGAACTTCAATTTCGTGCCCACCTAGTGCAATAGGATCTTCTTAAAATAACTCGTGAATTTCACATCCCTATCGGACACAATGGTTTTTGGCAACCCATGTAGCCTCACAATGTTATCAAAAAAGATCTGAGCTATATGAGATGCATAGAAAGTTTTCGAGCATGGGAGAAAGTGGGCCTTTTTAGAAAAATTATCCACAACGACAAGAATGTAATCGTGTTTCTTTTGTGTTTTTCGGGTAATCCTAACAAGAAATCCATGCTGATATCTTCTCAAGGGCGACTGGGAACATATAATTGAGTATACAAGCCTATGTTCTATTTTTGTTGTTTGGCGAGTTGACAAGTATGACACCTGTTAACAAGTCTCGCAACTTCTCTCTTTAGTTTAGGCCAGTAAAACCTAAATTTCGGTGGACTTAACTATATTCCACAGCATTCCTAGTACATCAATGAGAGAATTCGCTGGACTTAGTCACGCATCCGTATTCCGTATTTCCTTTTTGGAAAGCGAGGCGTGATAGGGTTTTTAGTGGTATCAGAGCACCAGGTTTGGCTAATGTATTAGTTTAACTGATATATTAGACAAGCTTGGCTCGATCTGGGATCGGCTCAACAGTACATAGACCATGCATACATGAATAAATTATAATCAACTTCGATTTGGATGCTGACTATTTTTGATCTTGTGCAGACCATGGCTCGCAGAGGTTCCACTTTCCGCCCTCAGGAAGATCAGCCCAGGCTTGAGGCTTGAGGCCGTTACCAATGTGTTGGAACGGTTGATCAACATGCAGCAAAACCATAGTGACCTTGTGATGGCTGCTTTGGAAGCTGCCCGGGTTCTGCCTTCCATTGTGCTTACACAGGTAGTTCTCCTTCCTCGTCCGGGTACAGTTACGGATTTCATGAGGCTACATCCTGACAGATTCTCGGGCACTGAGACGCCTTTGGAGGCCAAATAGTGGTTGATCCTGACTGAGCAATTGTTTTTGGAAGCAAGAGTTGCCGATGCTGATAGAGTGGATGTGGTAACCATCCAGCTGGTGGATCTGGCCCACATTTGGTGGAGGTCTGAGTCCGAAAGGCTCGAATGGCCTATTGCTTGGACCATGTTCACTAGGAGCTTCTTGGAGAAGTTCTTCCCTAGCAGCACTCGAGTTGAAATAGAGCAACAGTTCCTGGCCTGAAACAGGTTGGTTCGTGTTCTATTTTGGAATTTTGTTACATATTGTTCATGAGGACTTTCTTGAATCAGGGCTCCAGGTATGTGGATAAGTATGCAGTGGAATTTACCAGACTTAGCCGCTTTGCAGCCGTTTTTGTGGCGAACGAAGAGGACAGAGCTCGTAGATTCACGCTGGGACATGAGCGAGATATTCGGGCGCAGCTCGTCTCCCTTCGCTTGCGTACTTATACTGAGGCTCTTGAGGCGGCTCGAGCTCAGGAGTAGGCTCGTGGCTGGTTAACTCCTCCCCAGCGGACTGTTTCGCACTCTGTTGTTGCTAGGCCTTCTGGTGGGCCGATTCGGAGGCTTGTTCAAGCCCATCCGGTCAGGGAAGCTCCTTACCCTTCCTCCGCTCCTCGGAGAGAAGGATTCTGTGATTTCTGCTAGATGACCGGGCATGTGCGCAGAGAATGCAGGCATGCAAATCGCCGCTGTTTTGGATGTGGTGCTACTGACTATTCAGTGCGGGATTGTCCGCAACAGAGGATGGCTCTTCCAGCTGGGGGTCCAGTTCAGCAGGTAGCCCCAGCTTGTAGTCCAGTTAGGCCACCGCTTCCTCCTCAGCGCTAGATTGTCGGTCAGAGGACCGCTGCCTCTAGGAGAGGTCAGGCTTTCAACTTGACTGTTGCAGATGCTGAGACGACAGAGGGTATTGTTGCAGGTATATTTTGCATTTTGTTGTTTTTTTTTTGTTTTTCCTTGGTTCTTTTCATTTCTCTTGCATTATTCTTTCATGTTATCTTTCTGCATTGTGTTTTCCTCACCCTTGATCACCAATTCTTTTTTTTTCCTGTCTTTTGATTCCATCTTAGGTATTGTTCTTGTTTGTTCTTTCCCTGCTCATGTTCTCTTTGATTATGGGGCAACCCATTCCTTCGCCTATTCTCGGTTTGTGGCTCAGCATCAGTTGGATTGCAGCATCATGTCGGAGGCTTAGAACATTGTGACAGGTGGCGGTGTTGTCATTTGTTCCCGGGAGTGCAGCCAGAGTCCCGTAGTTATTGGCGGCGCAGATTTCAAGGCTGACCTGATAAGGAATTAAAATCACTCACCAAGAACTATCTCTCTTATGCCTCTCTTTGCAATGGATAAAATATCAATGAACTACATCTCACTCTCATATTGGAGGAGATTACAATATATAGAAGAAGAATAAAAAGAACTATAGGTTAATCTTGATTCTCAGTCATCCAATATAATCTAAAGAAGTAACTGAATATGAGCCATACGATCTGACTTGGAGTTGAAGATTGGGTTGAAACGACCGTCAGTTTGCGATTTTCGTTATACAATACCATTTCAATTTGCGATTTTCTACCGCTTATTACTTTGATGAAATTTGATTACTAAATCTACTTATAAATTATCTTTTCTTTATTGTGTTGTTTTTGAACTATTCCAAATTAATGACTAAGTTTATTTTTCTGTTTCATCTAATGCTTTACCTAATATTATTTTGTATGGACCTTCTTTCGATCTATCCTATCTTTTATGGTCATATTTATTTCCTTATGTTATTTTCCCGAGTTTTATTGTTTCATTCTTATAAAATTTTGATACTCATAGTTTTCTTATATAGAGTTTGTCTTGTTTTTCCTTGTTGCGTATTTTTATACTACATTTATTTTTCTTAAAGTTTGCAGTTTTCTAAATACAATAAGATATTTTTTTTGGCATGTACAAAATACAACCTTTACCCTAGCGAGTTCCGGGGACGGAACTATTCTAAGGGGGGAGAGTGTAACACCCCGCAAAATTAGAAATGACAATTTTGCCCTTGTGTGTTACGTACGTGTATTTTGTACCGTTAATGGTAATATTTGTAATGTATTTTCATTACATATTGTGACTTTTGACTATTTATGTATTCTCCGTATATTTGCTCCTATCTAAATTAACTAAAATATTAAATTTCAATTTCTGCATTTTTACGTACTTTTTACGTGTTTTTAATGCACGTATCGATTATGTGTTTTTACCGCTATGTGTAATATTTTCTATGTGTTTAAATTATTTATTTTAGGTAGTCAAATCTATTTTTATAAAATAAAAATTTATTTTTCTCGCATTTTGATCTTAAAACTTTTGTACGTGTAATGCACGTGTTTTCCATGTACGTAATGATTACGTCGTGAAATATATAAATTAAATACATTTGTCTTATATTGTATTTTTATTATCTTTAACATTTTTCCGTTGATAAAACCAAATTTTGTATTTTTATGTTTTACGTGGGAAGTACGTGTTTTTTCGGTACGCGTATTTAAGCGTATTTATTTTCAAAATAAATTTCGGAGTGTGTGTATTTGTTTTATTTGTGCATGAAACATTATAATTTTAATTAATTTTTTTTTTACATATTATGTACATATATATATACCTATGCTTACACCTATACCCCTAATTCCCTTCTTTTTTCTTTGCTCTGTCTACATCCGAAAGCACACATTTCCCATCCAGCAAATGGTCCCCCTTTCAACTGTGGCCTACTTTACCTACCATGATACCACAACTATACCTATAGTCATTGGTACATATATATCTATATGTATATATGGTCAAATATATATGCCTACATGAGTTGGAGTTGGGCCTTTTCCTGTGCTTGGTCGGTTGAGGGATGAGAGAGGTCGAGAGTTATAAGGAGATGAAGAGGTTGGGGGTTAGGGTTTTGAAGAGGTGGAGATGTGAAGAGTTGGGAGTTATGGGGGTTAGGATAATGAAGAGTTGAGTAATTTATTAGGTGGAGAAATTTGCAATTTAGACCCTCACTTTGTCCTATAAATATCCTAGTTGTTTCTTCTTATTTCACACTTAAAATAAACAAATTTGAAGAGAGGAAAAAGAAAGTGAGAAAAAGAGTGTTCTTGTGCTTTGAAAGATTGTTGGAGAGCTCCTTCTAGGAGGAGAAGGACTAGGAGTGCTTGTTGGAGCTAGGAGCTAGGAGTTCCATCATTCTTGGTTGTTTATTCTTCATTAGAGGTGGGTGGTCTCTATATTTTCTAATTCATAGGTTGAGCATGCTAGAATATGATATTAGTAATATAGATCAATTTGATGTGATAATAAGAGAACAAATCCACGCTATTTATGTAGTGTAGAGATTTTGTTATAGTCATCATGTTGTTTGTAAATGAGAAAAGATGAGTATTTTGCCATATGCATGTTAATTTATAAATATAGAAACTTGTAATTATAAAAACAATTGTAGATATTTCCCTTATAGTTAGCAAATGAATTTTTGAAAAGTCAAATTTGATACACCTAAATTCATTTGATTATTTATAAGAGATACAAATTACTAGTTGATTAAATTGAAGAAATATATTGCATATTCATAAAAGAGAGGAAATAAATTTGAAATCTAGATATTTTGTCAAAAATATGAGTTTTTAGTTTGTGAGCTACTGTTAGAAAATAAAATCTCTCTAGATGAACTATTTATAGTTTAATGAAAGATTAGAGTAATTGAAAAATTCGAGTTTTGTGAAAATATTTCAATAACAGAACGGTTGAACAAAAACCTATTAGTATAACTCCTAATCAGAATTTGCACTTGGACTTACTGGTTAGTCGGTGCACCATAAGTCGTTACTGTGTTGGTAGAAAATTTTGGGTTCAAAGCTTCTTGGACACATTTTATTTTGTTTCTTTTAAATATTTCCGAAACCTGTATTTGAGTATAAGGGATTTTCGTTGTGGCTTTATGACACAAAGTCCATATGGACTTAGTGGCTTGCGGTTGGATCTTTGGGCGTATGAATCGGCTGGTCTTGGGTTTGAAACCCGAAGACCACTTTTGATTTTTTTTTTTTTTTTTTTTTTGTGTTTTGATATTTTAAGGGATTTTCTAATGTGAAATAAAATTTGGAAAAATATTCATTATTCCTATTAAATGATTTAGAAATTATTTTAAAAGAGTTTTAGGATTTTTCATGTATATTTGAGGAATTAAAAGGAGATTTGAGATAGGAAATGAATTGATAACTACAAAACTATTCCTTTAAGAGTGTGACATTTATTTTCTTTTAAAAGAAGAGTAAAATATTTTTGTGTAAATGGATTTTTCTCTTGAAGAGAATTTTATACTTATTTGTTGTAAGAAATACTTGATATAGGTTGAGATATGAATTTGTTAAATGTGCTTAAGTTGCTAAAGAGGCTTAAAGTGGATGAATTTATGTTCATGAAAAGAATTATTGCTTCTAAAGATTATGAATGGATAAATGAATCATGAGTAGTATTAAAATAAGACATTGTGAATAAGTGTTAAGATAAGACATTGTGAATAAGTTGAAGATAAGAATACATTGAGTTAAGACATGATTATTGAAGGGTATGAGTACCCATGGATTCTTATACATGAAAGGTTGTGATTTAGAGTTAGTAAGACCTCGGGTACCAGCATTGTCGAAATAAAAAGAATTGAGTTATATTTTGAGATATGACAATGGAGCTATCTCGGTAATTGTGATTAAGTCCGGTAGGGGGTAAAACTAACTCTAGGTATGAAAATTTATTCATGTCTTGAACTTAAGAACTAGGCACATAAGTGAAGATGTAGTAAACCTAGGCAAACGTAAGTGGGACACTCTATATAGTCGGGCGGTGGATTCCGAGACTATAGACCCAGTCGGGCGGTGGATTCTGGGACTGTGGTTGCTTCGTGGAAGATGAGCTTTTATTTTAAATGCAGGACTATGCGTAGTCAGGCAAATAGTTTGCCGTACTCCAATGTATATACGTATACCGGGGTTAGAGGGGCACTTGCTGGATGATTCGCACGATGAGGAGTCTGTTATAGCAGTTGGGCGGTGGACTCCGGAACTGGGATCCGTACTCGTGGAATGATCTAAACCTTGCTTTATTACTGGGTAGTTTTCATAGCGAGGGGATCGAACCCTTAAATGTGGAGTACGTAGGTGCTTGCCCTCCGACCTATGTAGTATGGGATGTATAGAATCAGAACAAGTATGCATTCGTGTCATCTTAGTATAAAATATCTGCATTAGGTATTAAGGCATCGCATACACTTACATGTTTAGTATAGTCACATTTAACACTTTATTTGCATTCAAATTTGTGGTTTGTTAAAGTATTGAGCTCGTAATATTTCAGGCATAGAGAGGATGGCCGTGTATAACATTTTTCGTCGGTTGTAAGCAACTGACGTGTCCACTATCTTATATGTAGGAGTTGGATTTTCAAGAAGGAATAAAGTTGATTTCGATGCTGTTGATTAATTACATGTTAAAGATGTTGCAAGTTGTATATTATTTTTATTGTTGTACTTCATTTTATTTTCCGCTGTATAAGAAAATGTAAAGAACTCTGATGTATGATGAAAAGTTTAAATTTCCTTGTAAAATTGTACGAAGTGAAGTGTAAAGATCCTGTGGAATCTCGAATTCGGTTTTATTTGGAATTCGGGGCGTTATAGATGGTATCGGAGCAACGCTTCATAAGTAATACAAATTTATAAGGAACGACACCCTAGAGTGGACATTAGAGTGTGAGTTTCACTTATAGAGATTTAAACTTATGTTTGTGTTGCTCTATAGGCTGATGTTTTCTCTTTCCTTTTCCTTTTGGATGGCTGGAGTCGTGAATGAAGTAGTTATTGGACCTTCATTCATGATGCTCTCCTCATATACATTGATGTGAGATTGTATGCGAGTACATTTTCCCTGGGTATCAGAGTGGTGCAGTGGAAGCGTGGTTGATTTGAACCTACATTCATGATACATTACACTTAGACACACTTCCCTTGCAAATAGATTTTCAAATAAAAATTGAAACCAGATGGTTCAATAGAGAAACATAAGGTGAGACTTGTGGTACAAGGATTTAGACAAAAGGAAGGCATAGACTTCTTTGATACATATTCCCCGGTCACAAGAATAACTTCTATAAGAATGCTGATAGCTATTACAGCTCTACGTAACCTGGAAATACATCAAATGGATGTTAAAGCCGCATTTCTAAATGGAAATTTAGAAGAAGAAATATACATGAAACAACCTAAGGGTTACGCAGTTCTTGGACAGGAAAACAAGGTGTGCAGGTTTGTAAAATCTTTGTACGGACTGAAACAAGCTCCAAAGCAGTGGCATACAAAATTTGACAATGTTATGATGTCAATGGTTTCAAAATAAATGAATGTGATAAGTGTATCTACATCAAAGGTACTCCAAATGGATACATTCTGGTGTGTCTGTATGTAGATGACATGCTCATTATTAGGAGCAATAATGACATTATCAAACAAACTAAGAACATGCTTAGTGGCGAGTTTGATATGAAAGATTTGGGAGTTGCAGACGTCATACTAGGAATCAAAGTTTTCAGGACGTCTGAGGGAATTACTTTGTCTCAAGCTCATTACGCTGAGAAAGTACTTAAAAGATTCAAGAATTACTCCAATGGGACTGCCAAAAGTCCTGTGGATCCCAATCTTCACTTGTTCAAAAACACGGGTGACAGCATATCACAATTGGAATATGCACGTGTAATCGGTAGTCTGATGTACTTAACAAATTGTACAAGACCGGACCTGGCACATTCAGTAAATGTACTGAGCCGCTACACAAGTAATCCAGAACAAAGTCACTAGAAAGGAAAAACTAGAGTATTAAACTACTTGCGACATACTCAAAGTTATGGGCTGCATTACACCAGATATCTAGTAGTACTAGAAGGCTATAGTGATGGCAACTGGATATCGGACTCCAAGAACTCGAAATCTACAAGTGGGTATGTCTTCACTCTTGGTGATGCAGTTGTGTCATGGAAATCCTCTAAACAAACGTTACTAGCCAGATCCACCATGGAATCTGAGTTTATTGCTTTAGACAAAGCAGCAGAGAAAGCAGAGTGGCTTCGAAACTTTTTAGAGGAAATTCCCATGTAGGAAAAACCAGTATCTGCTATATGTGTACACTATGACAGCCAATCGGCTATAGCAAGGGCAGTGAGTTGTATGTATAATGGTAAGTCTCGTTATATCAGAAGGCAACACAAAACCATTAGACAACTGCTCTCTAATGGAATAATCTCTATAGAGTATATAAAATCGGTCGACAACCTAACGGATCCATTTACTAAAGGTTTGTCACGAGAGCAAGTTGTGAGATCATCAAGAGGAATGAGTTTAAAGCCTATGACGAAAGAGGATACTTGATGGAAACCCTACCTAGGAATTGAAGATCCCAAGATCTAGGTTCAAGGGGACAACTAAATCTTATTGAATCGACGGGAGCACTAAGAGATTAAAATCTCATACCCACTCTTAGGATGATAAAACAGTGCTGCCTGCAAAGAGTCAGGATAAGCTTGGCTTTTAATGATTCCCATAGGTTTGAAATAAAAGTGGGGTATGGCAGGATACTCTTTATGGGCAATCACCTTGTGAGTGTGAAATGAGGCCGTTTCTAGGAGAATGAAGAGAGACTACCTTCTCCAAGTTCACTCACGATTAACTAGGGTTGGTCAAGGCCAAAATGAACACAACAAGAGAACCTAGTTCTGTGGGGAGATGAAACTGTGTGAAAGTTATTGTCTAGGTTCACATCAAAGCCCAGGTAGTTCAAGACATCATGTTCACTACATGGTCAAGTGAATCCGATGGCTACTCTCTAAGGGTGGTTCAAAGTTGAAAAATTACAACCATTCATTATGCAGTGATTTTCCGATTGTATTCTCAGAGTCTTGTCTGTCATGTTTTTTTCTATCATGTGTTTTTCTGTCGTGTCTGGATTACATGGTCTGATCATTTCCATTCATGTGGGGGATTGTTGGAAAAAGTTTTTGCATATTTTTTGGGCCGGATTCCGGTGGGCTTCGTCCACCGGTGGCACCAAAAATTGATTGGATCACGTTCCTCTCGTCGAGTACTATTCCATAATGTACTCACTTGCCAAAAACGGTTTCCGTATGAATGAGAAATTTAGGTCCAAAGTTGGGTACTTGAAATATACTAACTTGGACAGTTAAAATAAATAGTCCCACATCGGAAGATGGAAAAGATTTTCTCTAGTATATAAGCTAAAGAAATGGACTAAAGGGCGTAGCCCTGGGGTTACCACTAACGTGTAGTGGGGAGAGGACCGAGCCAAAATAACAAGCACACACGCGCGCGCACCCGGCTCGGCTCAGCTCGGTCTGGTCTGGCTCTGGCCTTTTTTTTTTTTTTTTGCCTCGCTCTAAATTTTTTCCCAGTTACTGTTGAGGCTTTTCAAATTCTGTAACTGCTAGTACCATTACTCTGTAACAGCAGAGTAATGGCTCATCAGTTACGTTTTTGAACCATTACTCTACTGTTACAGAGTAATGGACCATTACTCTTCTGTTACAGAGTAATGGACCCTTCAGTCACTCCCCTTCTCCTATAAGACCAGCAACTTTTGTCTGCCAGTACACACAGTTTCAAACATTCTGAATCTCCTTCTTTCTCCTCTTCCTCTGAGTCACAGTCTGAGAATACAACACAGTTACCGGTTTGCTCAAATCTCTGAAGCTAGGGTGCTGCTCTTCATGGAAAGGTAATACAGTTGTATCCTAGGAGGCAGTTCGTCAACTACCGTCACACTACGGGGTGAATTTTTCTTTAAGGACAGAGATCTAAAATCTCGACTCTGTATTGTACTGTATGGTTTGTTCTTTTATTTCCTATAATTGTAATTCTTCACAAATATTGTTAGCATATTTTTGTTTTATGAAATTCAAGTTCTAACAGCATGCATGTTATAAGCTCAGGTAAGCATTGCCACATTGTTATTTGTTACCTTATTTATTCTGCTTGTTTTGGCTGTATATAGGTAAGCTCAGTTTATAGGCATGTTACCAGTTATTTTTTAGTCTTGATACTTATCTAAATCAACAAACTATTACTTGTGAAATCATCCCCCCTTAATTTTAATCATATCCTACTTACTTTGTAAAGCTAGATTTAATGATAATATTTTAGCTCCCCTTTCTGTAATAGTTGAACTACTCGCTATCTTCTTTTAATCAAGTATTGTGAAGAGAATTTGCTGCATAACTGCTAATTAAAGAGTTTGGTCAGTCTTCAGCTTATATTCATTATTGTTTATCCGTGAGGGCAGATGATAAGGTAACGGAACTTGAATCGGAAAAGCGAGCTTGGGAGAGCTCCCCTCAAGCTCAAGCTATTAAAGAGGTTCTCAATCCTTGGAGAAAGCTTGATGATGAAAAAGGTAAATGAACATAGCCAGTATATTGTTTGCTTGAGGTTAGGATCTCATCAATGAAACTTTGCTTTTCATCTGCATCATTATCATCACTTATTTAGCCAAGGAAGCTAATTATAATGCTGTAGTTGGTGACAAGAATCTTATTTGAATGGGTATTTTCTAAGCAACAAGGTGGCCCATGCATCCTTTCTACTTAATGTATTGCTATATATCACAGGTCGCTCTAATCTGTCTTGGAATAAAATTTAATTTATACTGTATATGATTTCTGTTTTCTTGTGTATTGCATGTGCTTCTTTTGACATCCAATCACATACAGAAAATTGACATCATATAGAGCAGAGTTTCCTACATAGAAAAGTACACATTAGGTCGGCTTCATACAGTCCATGTGTATTGTATGTACTTTTTTCACTTCCATTCACATATAGGGAATTGACATCATATTAAGCATGATGTGAGCTTCCTAAAGGGAACATAGCCAATATATTGTTTGCTTGAGCTTAAGAACTCATCAATGAAACGTTTGCTTTTCATCTGCATCATTATCATCAATTATTTAGCCAAGGTAGCTAATTATAATGCTATAGTTGGTGACAAGAATCTTGTTTGAATGGGTATTTTCTAAGCAACAAGGTGGCCCATGCATCCTTTCTACTTAATGTTTTGCTGTATATCACAGGTCGCTCTAATCTGTCTTGGAATAAAATTTAATTTATAGTCTATATGTTTTCATGTGTATTGCATGTGCTTCTTTTGACATCCAATCACATAGATGAAATTGACATCATATTGGGCAGAATTTCCTACAAAGAAAAGTACACATTAGGTCCGCTTCACACAGTCCATGTGCATTGTATTTACTTTTTTCACTTCCAATCAGATATAGGAAATTGACATCATATTAGGCATGAATGATGTGAGTTTCCTAAAGAGAAAAGCACGCATTAGGTTGGCTTCGCACATTCCTTTAGGAGATGCTAACTTGAACCTTTGCCAGAAAACTAACCTCACAGTTTTGAACGCTCAGCTCGATAAATGCAATGCGATTTCGCAAGATGTACTACAGTGCAATGAACAGATGGAAGTCAGATAGAATTTGATTACATCAAGTATGCCATTTATTTGTTATTCATATTGAACGTATTACTGTATTTGCATTCCAAATACTTACAAATCGAGCTTATATGCATTTGAACTTCTCCTAAAACATATAGTAATACCCATTCTGTTTCTTACATGTAACGTTAGACCTAAATAAAAAGATTCTTGATCTTTTGTGCGTATAAAATCACTACAACAAAAATACTCTACCCCGGCGTTAATACCTCGGCGTTTGAGTATATACGCCAGGGTAGACCCCCCTGGCAGCAAATAAAATTAAATTGAACCCCCTACCCCGGCATTTTAAATAAACACCGGTGGGTTAGGGGGTTTTTTATTGAGCTGCTCCCCTTCCCCACACCCCGAAAATCCATTTTTTCCCTCACAAAAAAATTGCTCATTTTTCCCCACAAAATTTTTTGATCTCTCGCTCAAATCCGAAACCCCCTCCTCCGCCGTGGCCGATGCCATCTCTCACCGTCCTTTGCCGTCCCCTGTAGTCTTCCACCACTACAAATTAATTACCCTACAGTGGCGTTTTTACCCCAGCGCTTTAATTAAAAGCCGGGGACGAATTAATTAAAAAAAAATTACTTTTATTCACCGGCGCTTTATACTAAACGCCGGGGATAGCGTATATTCCCCGGCGTTGTACAAGAAGCGCCGGGGATCGTATATAATTATCCTTTAATCTCCCATAACCACAGAATTTTTACTTAATAATTTCCTCCTCCTTCTCCAATTTCGTCCAAAACCCTAGACGCGCGAAACCAAAACCCTCGCGCGCGACTCCTTCGAATATCCAAATCCCTTCGCGCCACCTCCAATTCTCCTCGCCTCCAAATATCCAAATCCCTCGTCTCCTCTCCAAACCCGTCGTCTCCAAATCTCCTCTCCAATCCCCTCGCGCCGCTACCCAAATCCCTCGTCTCCAAATCTGCGGCGCCGCTACCCAAATCCCTCGTCTCCAAATCCCCTCGCCGCAATCCCAATCCCCTAGCTCCTCTCTCAAACCCTATCGCTCTTCTCCTCTGCCGTGCGCCCCCCGATCGTCTCCTCTGCCGTGTTCGCCCGATCGTCTCTCTCTAGCTCTCAAACCCTCTCTTATCTCCGGTATAATTATTTTCAACTTTTAATAAATTTTTTATTTTTTAATGAAATTGTTTGGGATTTTGTGCTGAATAAACTGTGATTTAGGGGTATTTTGCGATTTGAGAATGGATTGGGATTTGATAATGTGAATAAATTACTTGTAATTGAGTTCCCAAAGTCAGTGTATAATTTAACTATTTGAAGTGAGGTGACCATAGGCTAGCTCTTCTATATATATTTCTACACAAGAATATATATATATCGGTTAAGAGATATATAAAACAGTAGCTTCTCTTGAAAATTTGTGTGCATTAATTTAAGAATATTCTCCTTAATTTCCAGCCATAGATAGGACTGAGATTAGTATTTTCGAGTTGGCAAATTGACTTTTTGAAGTTACTGGTTAGTTTTAGAAATCGATCGTCTTCAAGCATCTTCTGGGCAGTAGAAGCTCTTAAAACCATCATTTGGAGAAATTTCACAAATATAAGTGGATGTTGGGAACATTTGGTAACTTTAAGGGGTATCATGTCAAAAAGAAAATTTCCTACAATGTGATCAATATACAACAGTTACATTCATCATATGCCATTATTACAACAAATATACATAACAAACTGATAATTATTTCCAATCTAATTTTCATCATAAAATAACAGTACAACATAAATAGTAATTTAAAGTCCTACAATTGAGAAATTTATTCAATTAAGCTAACAAAATCCACCCAACAAAAATTAAGAGTTAATGTTTTCAGTTAAGCCAAGTACTAAACCCAATTATACAACACGATTTCAAAACCAAAAATAAATTATTTCCTCAAACCCATGATGTACCAACATTGCCAGCATATAAACTGAAATGGCAAATTGTGGCCAATATAAACATCGTGCAATTTATTTTTTCAAATTTCTGTTCACTGTGCTCGAAATTGATTTTTTCAAATTTCTGTTCACCGTGCTCGAAATTGAAGAGTCGAATGATATATCAATGTCAGCCAACATTTAGAAATCTAGTTTGAGCTTCCAATTAAATAACTGGAAGACTAGTAATAACTGCATATCCATGTTACATGAGTCAACATGTTTCAAATAATTAGTTGAATTCTCAAATGCACTAAATGCCGTAAAAAACAAAGAGACTGCAATTATTTTTTTAAATATCATATATAGCAACAGGATATCATTACTGATAGATGAAGTTTTCTTTGCTAGCAGCTTAAGAACTACATGGAACCATAGGTATGGGTGTGACGCACTTCGCCATGGTCATCATGACTAAATATAATGGATGTAAGCAACAATTAGTTAAATCTCCTTAGCTAGCATTAGAGGGGGAAAAAATGCAAGGTGATTGATAATCAATGCAAGTTCTTTATTCACTTTCTCAACATCGTAAAAATTATTGATTAAAAGACGACAATTTGCATTAGCACTAGGCAGAAAGTAAGTAAAAGAATAATCCTCATCTTCTTGATAGGATGACAGTAACTGCTACAATCACTGAAGAAATGTACAGTACGGAGAGTACGTGCAAACATGATATGAACGCTGGTACATGATTTTTTTTAGCTTTAATACAAAACTAAAATTTAAAAAAACAAATAAAAATAAATATCGAGACTGAAATCTAGAATGATTTCGGTTGACATCCTGTCCTGAAGCCTAAGAGAATAGATAGCATGCAACAAAACATATATAGTAGATATATATTATCTACTTCTCATAGAAGATTATTCAAAATTCAGCTTCCAAAGCATTTCCTATTTCACAAGACCCCCTCCTTTGGGATTTGACAAGCATTTCCTATTTCACATGACCCCCTCCTTTTACAATAATTATTTCACACTATTCATGACCAATCAACATAGTAAGGTAGATGTTATTAATATTTAAATATATGAAATTTTAATTTCAGATTTAGTGATATTGTTGAAATGGATAAAAGCTGGATGAGCAAATCACGATTATCAAAGGAGTATCGGGACGGTGTTAAAGATTTCATTATTTTTGCCAAGAAAAATTCTCGTGATCTAAATTTGATTCTTTGTCCATGCCGGCGGTGTACTAACTGTCATCTGAAGACATGCGTCGAAGTTGAAACACATTTGGTGATCAATGGTTTTCTCCAAGGGTACACACAATGGTTTTGCCATGGAGAGCATGCCCAGGAAATTCCGGTTGAACCGGGTGTGTTAGAAGATGAAGACGAGCCCATATCAAATGACGACTTAAATGTGGCCGATGAGATGCAAGATTTATTACGGGATGCATTTGGAATTCGTAACAATCCAACACACTCCAATAGTCCAACAACACAAGTCCATAACGAGCCAACAATAACTGTAGACATTAGTGGAGGATTGGAAGAGGAAAGACAAGATTCTGAAGTAAATAAAGAATATGAAGCCTTTACTAAGTTAATGGAAGATGCTAGTACACCTTTGTACCGTGATTGCTCAGAATTTACGAAATTTGCATTCATTGTTAGATTATTTCAGATCAAAACTTTAAACGGGTGGTCTGCTAAGTCCTTCAACATGCTACTTCAGTTGTTAAATAAAGCATTTCCTAAAATTTGTATTCCAGAATCATCCCATGCTATCAAAAAATTTCTGAAGTCTTTTGATTTAGGGTATGAGAAGATTTTAGCTTGTCCATTTGATTGTATGCTGTTCAGGGGGGATAAGGTAAGACTACAGAATTGTGAAATATGCGGAACGTCAAAATGGAAAGGAAAACCAAATGAAGGCTAAGAAGCTGATGACTCAGTTAAAACAAGTAGGAAAAAGAGGCCTGCAAAAATTTTGCGATATTTTCCTCTTATTCCTAGGGTGCAAAGAATGTTTATGTCATCTAAAACTTCTTCGGATATGAGATGGCATGCAGAATGTCGCAAGGATGATGGGATTCTCAGACACCCGGCTGATTCTCAATCTTGGAAAAAATTTGATGAAAGATATCCTGATTTTGCTGAAGATCCTCGAAGTGTGAGACTTGGATTAGCCAGTGATGGTTTTAACCCATTCAGGCAAATGAGCAATACATATAGCATATGGTCTGTTGTGTTAATTCCGTACAATTTGCCCCCTTGAAAATGTATGAAACCTTCATCGTTTATGTTGTCAATGATAATTCCTGGACCAAAAAATCCAGGAAATGATATAGACGTGTACCTTCAACCATTAATAGATGAACTTCAAAAATTATGGGAGGGTGTTCCAACCTATGATGCAACAGCTAAAGAAACTTTTCGTCTCAGTGTTGCGTTGACTTGGACAATCAATGATTTTCCTGCATATGCAAATTTATCCGGTTATAGTACCAAAGGGCGTTATGCATGTCCTTGTTGTGCTGATCAAATTGTTTCAAAATGGTTGTATAATGGTAGAAAATTTTGTTACATGGGTCATCGAAGATGGTTGCATGACACACACATATTCAGGTCAGAAACTTCAACATTTGATGGGTTGCAGGAGTGGGGGCATGCGCCTGAAATTTTGACAGGGTCAGATGTGTCTAGACAATTACAAGGTCATAATTTCAATTACGGCAAAGAACCAGAAGTCATCAAGAAAGGCAAGAGAAAAGCAAGGGATGAGGACACTGACTTATGCGATGCAGATGAATGTGACAACATGGTTGATTTAGGGTCATGGAAGAAGAAGAGCATTTTTTTTGAGTTGCCGTATTGGGAATTCAACTCATTACGTCATAATTTAGATGTGATGCACATTGGTAAAAATATCGGCAAAAATTGTATAGGAACTGTCATGGGGGATGATCGGAAGACAAAAGATAATCTCAAGTGTCGCCTTGATTTAGTTTCGATGGACATACGACATGAGTTGCACCCAGAGCATTTACCCAATGGCAGAGTCCGTCTCCCTCCAACAATTTATTCAATGTCCAAAAAAGAATTGAGATTATTTTGCAAGGTGTTACAGGAGATTAAAGTCCCTGATGGTTATTCATCTAACATAGCACGGTGCGTCAACTCTAAGGAGAAGAAGCTTCAGGGTCCAAAGTCACATGACTACCACATATTGATGCAAGATCTCCTTCCCGTGGCTCTAAGGTTTTCGATGTGTGAGCAAGTCACTGCTGTCATCAAGGATCTTTGTAGTATTTATAAAGGACTTTGTTCGAGAGTTCTACGCAGTGGTACTTTGTCAAATGGAGAGGATATTTCCTCCATCGTTTTTTACTATAATGATTCACTTGATAATCCACCTGGCCGGTGAAGCTAGACTCGGGGGACCCGTACATTATCGATGGATGTATCCCATTGAGAGGTAATATTCATGCCTCATTGAACATCTATCTGGTTTCTCTACTTTATGTGATGTATTTATTTATTTTTTATGACTAAAATATTTAACTATATAGGTACCTTTATCGTCTTAAGGGATATGTTAAAAATAGAGCATATCCAGAAGGCTCGATAGCTGAAGGCTATCTATCGGAAGAGTGCTCTAATTTTTGTTCAAGATATCTTATGGGTGTAGAGACAAGTCTGAATAGGCCAAGGAGAAACTCAGACATGTCAAACCTTGGCGGGGCTAAGTATCTCTTTCAGACTGCTGGCACTACTATTGGTAAAGTTGACGCATTTGAATTAGATAACTTAACATGGGAACAAGCACACCGATATGTACTAGATCACCATGCAGAAGTTGAGCCATTTCGAGCGTAAGTCAATTTTGTAGTCGTTTATATTGCATTAAAATCGAGACATAATTTTAACTAACTATCATTTCTATCATTTTATAATTTATAGTGAATTTATCCGTGAGATTAAAAGAATAGCTAGACTGAGAAGATTGAGACCACGTGATCAAAGTAAGATAATGAATGAAAAATTTCATACTTGGTTTCAATCTCATGTAAGTGAAATTTCAACTTATTGGCAAATATTTTATATCTACATTCGTCACTGTACTTAACGATTAACCGTCACATATGTAGGTCTCTAAATTGCATGATGAGGATCTATCATCTGAAATAAAGATTCTGGCGAAAGGTCCCCATAAAATGGTTAGAAGATTTAGGGGATATATACACAATGGCTTCAGATTTCATACTAAAGATCGTGAACGCTATTTGAAGTCCCAGAACAGTGGAATTGTAGTCACGTCAAAGACTAGAAGTTATGCTACTAGGGAAGACACGAATCCTATAGATGTAGATGTTGACTATTATGGGGTGCTCACGGATATCATCGAGTTGGATTATTACGGTCAATTCCGGGTAGTCTTATTTCGCGGGGAATGGGCTGGTTTGGATAAGAATTATCCAAATAACAAGGATAAATTAGGTTTTACAATTGTAAACTTCTCAAATTTGATTCACACAGGTATACACATTAGTCATGAGCCATTTGTGTTTCCATCCCAAGTCCTTCAAGTGTTCTATGTTGAAGATCCAGTTTGCCCCAAAACTCACATTGCACTTATTATGCAACCAAGAGATGTATTTCAGTTGGGCGAGGCTGCAGATGATGAGAATGATGATCCCATGAACAATTATATTGCTAATGAGTTTCCAATATTAGATGTAAACATACCAGATGACAACAGTAGTCCTAATTGGCTCCGTACGGATGGAGAGCCAGGAGATGTATTGGATGATATTGGATTATAATAAACATTCTCTGTTATGTTCTTAGATTCACAATTTGTTCTTAGATTTACATGTGTATTTGGTTTTTCTTTTTCTTTTTTGTTACAATCTTTATGAACAAGTATATGTGACGACATCTATCATAGAAAATTTTGTATATCAAAAATTTTAGTTTGAATATCAGAGTCTCCCATCAAATATCCAAACATAAAAGACTAGAAGTCTGATAGAAGAAATCTCATTAAGAACTCAAATGAATATATAGTATGATCACTATATATTAATTATGTACACAAAATATTTAAAATTTGCACACTAAAGACTAAAAATATTATATCTAGTTTTGAGTAAATACAAAATAAAATGTATATTTCTAGTTTATAGTTTATACCTGTAGTAGGGTATGGCAAGCAATCCATCTCGTCTTTAACCGCAATTAGATCGAAGAACTGAAATTGGGGTGCCTGATAAGAACAATTCATAAGAAAACATATAAGAGCATGATTTGCACTGTGTACCACACAGTCCATAATTTTTATCGAGTTTAATTCTTTAATTTTCCTTATTGATGTGAATAAAGGACTACCAATTTTGCTATTTTCATCAGTAAAACGTGTCTTTTTCTTCTTATGCTTTTCCCTTGTGGACTTATACTTCATATTATGTCTCATTTATTTGCACAGGTAGTTTGATGATTGGCAGAAACTTTATAGCATTACGTTATGAAAATTGGCACATGATGAATTTTTCTGATGATATTTGTTATACTAATTGCTACTTTTATTCATATAACATTGATGTTCTTCAAATTGCTGGAATTGGGTATTGGCCACTGATGGTCTCTACATTTTATGCTCTGTTTGATCTGAGTGTAGTTCAAACTTTATGTTGGCTGCAAATATAGCACAAAGCAGCTTTTCGATTTGATCTAGTTGTTGACAAATATACTGATGATGTTTCTTAGTCATAGGACACAGAAAACTTTGTACCAACTGTTGCAACAGCGTGTTGTGGTGTGTTGCTGACTGTTTGCTGGATATTATCTCAACAAGGAAAGTTCTTTTTTAGATGTTGATTTTCACTCTTTGCTTTCCTTACACAAAAAGAAAATTGCCCTATAAGTATTTAAGTAGATTTTGACTGCTGCACGTAAATTGAAAATGATGGTTCTTGTGTTAGGATTATAAGAAATAGGGATTCTGTTCAATTAAGTTTGAGGAAGAATCTTTTATTTGAAATGATTTTTTGACATGATATCTATTATAGTACTAGCTATAGGTTCTGGAAGTGATTTGAAGAACTTGTGTATAGCAGCTGTGTACATGCCTCATTTATTTGCACAGAAAGTGATTTGAAGAACGTGGAGCGTCATATTATGTCTCATTTATTTGCACAGGAAGTTTGAATTTAATGCACATTGCAGTTAATATGATGTTTTTTGTTGTTAGTGAAAAATGTCTCGACGACCTACAAAAAGGGCTCCCTCGCCAACACCAAGCACGGGGATGTGCAGGGACAGTCTCCAGAAGAGATGGAGATTGACACTCAGTTTGAGATCGGTGAGGGGAGTGCACCGGCAATAAAAAAAAACAGGGGACCGACGAGGAGGGAGATGTCTGGAAGTGTCAGCCGAACGACAAAATTGTGGTGACCGTCAACCATGCAAACCAACCTGTGGGCAAGGAAGCATCTACATTTGCTAATTTCATAGGGGTAATTGCAAGAAATGGTCAAATACTACCATTGTCTTACGACAGATGGTCAAAAATTCTGGCGACGTCCAAGACAATTGCCATCAATACAATCAAGGTATTATGCTTTACTTTGATATCAATACGATTTCTGGAAAATATTAATAGAGAATAATTAAATATATTTTAAAAAATTTTGGTTCTTGAGTCGGTGATTTGGAAATGGTAGGTCAGTTAGTCCTATTTAAGTGTAAAAATCACGGCTTTAGTTATAAAAATTGAACTGCTGGGCAAATTGACTGTTTGCTGCACATGCTTATGCCTTGTATTAGCAGTTGAAGTATTGAATTGTTGGTTCCTGTTATATGGTGTACTTCTATTGTATAGATGGTTTTCTTTATCTTCAATACATAAATTACCTCAATGTCAATCAATTGTTCATTTTGAATAGATTTATCATTATTGCCATTATTGGCTTTTACCACTATACCATTTTGAACAGTGTGTATGAGAAATTATTTTTTTGTTAGTTAGACTGGAGGCTGGTAGGGAAACTGGGGCTCCATCATAGCCAGCTGATTCCAATATCCAGTCATGACAGAATGAGATCATGTATCTAGATTAGTGGAAAAGTTTCCCAAGAACTAAGAATTGCCTTTATTGAATGTAATGAGTGTTAAAGGGAGTAGACAGGGAGAACAAATTGAGCTTGGAGCACCAAATGTTTGAGATGTTGAAAGATTAGTAGTTTTAAATTCATATGATCAACAGTTAAGAGTTTTGAGTAAGTACTTTCTTGTAGCATTCAACTTCACAGTGCCAACCTTAGATAGTGGAAGAGGATTTGATAGAAGAAGATAATATCTCTATCTGAGAAATATATAGCAGTTTCTATCTGAAGTAGAACAAGGAGGGGAAGAAGAGAGGAAGGGGAAGATAGCGTTCTGCCAAGATGCGCACAATGTTCAATATTTTTTTTCTGCCAAAGGCCTTCAAATAATTGACAAAGACAACTTCAGATAAAGTCATATGACACTATTGCCTTATCACAGTTAAACATATAATCGAAAAAATTATTTTAACTACTAGATAGTTAAATTGGAGATTTCAAATCTGGTTAAAATCTCCTGGAGTAAATAGAACTTATTTCCATTTACAGAGATAAATGAACTTTTCCTTTCCACACAGAGATAAATGAACTATAGTAAAGAGTTCAAGTTCTTCCAGTGAACCATCTATATATTTTGTTTATATTACTTGTTTCTAATCCTATATATTTGCTAATCAATTATATTATACAGCAAAAATTTCAATACCCTGACAATCTTGACAAGAAATGGTTGAATAAGTCTATGGGAAAGAAGTGGAGAGATTGGAAATGTGAACTGAAAGCGGCATTTTACGATGAAAATAAGTCCGCAGCCGAGAATGCAAGGGTTGTCCCCCCCAACGTTAATCCTTCCGATTGGCACTACCTTGTTCATTTTTGGAGTTCTCCAGAGGGAATGGTATTCAAACTATGGCCCTTTTTTGTATTGAACTCTCTAATATTGGCATACTAAAATTAAAGTTTCAAGAATTCTAAATGCCTTAGACATGATTCTGATGGTAAAACTTGTAAGTCCACATATTGCATTTGATTATTTAAACTATTATTGCATTTGATTATTTAAACTTATTTTGATTGAGTTGTAATTATCTGAAATGTGCAGAAAAGGTCTGAAATTGGTTCGGCAAGTCGAGGAAAACAGGATGTACTGCACACTGCTGGAACTAGTAGCTTCGCTATAGTTCGTGAGAGATTGGTATGTGTTAAGCATTTTTTTTTTCACTAATGAATATACAAAGATTATAAAGTTTCTTATATCTGTGATTTATTAATATAAAGGTTGAGGAATACGGTGCAGACAAGTTTGGCGATCTAGATTTTTTTGACGCTACCCACAAGAAATCAGATGGCCAATTTGTTTCCACAACAGCTGCGTTGATATCGGTAATTTATCTTCATAGTGTATGCGTTCTTTGATTTGTTAACTAGCTTAGAATCGATGTTTAGAGATCAAATTTGTTTCTTTTAAATTTAACTGCTATTTTTTGTTAGTGTACTTACTGTCTGCACATTACCTACATGTCATGAAGATGAACCTACTTTTTGGCAGTGAGTTCAGAGCATGCTATTATCAGATACGAAAATTTTGCAAATAAAAGACACTAATATTTTATTTTACGGAACTAATATTTTTTATACTAATTCCAAAAGTATTTGTGCTAACCTATTGTGTTTTAACCTTTGTTGATACCATATTTGAGCATACACAGTACAAGTTAATGTTTGAATGGCTACAAATTTGGTGTGTTGTGCTCTTAACATTCAGATAGAAGTAGACTAGAACTTGCTATTTTCGTTATCATCTCTTCAACGAAACTAGTGGATGTACTCAACTTGTCAGTATAAAATATGAAATAAGCATATGAAAAACCACTGCCAATTTATATAATCTTATGCCAATTTGTATTTTAACAGAGTCAAGTATGCTGAACTATCTTCCACAATGGCCCCCGACTCTACCACAACTGACTTTGACGCATTATCACTACAGCGTCATGCTTTGATCGAAACAAGAGGCCCAGAGCGCCCTGGCCGTGTGCGTGGAATGGGTTTAGGCCCAACGCCCACTGAGGTCTTCCAGGCTCGTGCATCTAGTGCTGAGGATCCGAGAGATGAGGAGATACGCTCTCTAAGGTCAGGGTTGTCACAGCTTCAAGAGGTAGTTACAGCTTTGGTGAGGCAACAAAATCCCGAACCAGCTATTCCGACACAGGTTAGAAATTGTAACTTAGAATATACATCGAGTAAGTAGAATATATCACAATGTCTACTACAAATCTTAGTGGATACGGTCCAACCTGAACCCGACTTGTTGAATGCATATCACTTTGTTTTTTCATCTTTTTAACAACTGATCATTTGATTTATAACTAATAACATGACTACCACAGCCACACATATATTGAGTCCACTCCAAAGGACAAAGACGAGTGGGAAGGTCCATACAAATGAAGTTGTATGGATGCACTTAAAAAGCTATCTAGCTGAAGGATTTCCTAATTAAGCTTGTGAGTATCCGAATTAACCTAACCAAATCTGGATTCCAAACTTAAAAATCTGAAAAGCACCATAAAATTTTCTTAACAGATTTATCTTATCTTTAATAACACCTAACACCTTCTGTGTTATTAAAGATAAGATTTTCCAATTCTAGAGCTTTGGTTGGATAATTGGAATTATGAATATTATTTAAGTATCTTTCTTTCTTGTTTCGGTCAAATATATACAATAATACCTTCTTTCTTTTATCTGACCTTTTCTTTTTATAAATGATTATCCATTCAGTTGAAGTTTTTTTTTTTTTTGACCATTCAGTTGAAGTTGTAACTATTTAAGTGTTCAACCGACACACTATGGATATATAAATGGCATATACACCAACGAATCATTGTATTCACATGAACTAAAAACATAAATACTCTTTTCTTTTGAAAACGTGCATATAGTTCTATCATCATGTTGAAATTTTGGACAAAATGGTTGCCCAGAAAAAGAAAACTCCAGACTAGAGTGTGTTGGGATGCACGTGTTCAGTGCACACACTTGCATGTGTATTTTTGTGTGTGTTCTCTAGCTCATGTTTCCAAACTACATTATCAACATTATCTTATGTAGTTTCCAATCTAACTCGCCAATGCGTATCAGCGAAGACTTGATAGCATGCCTAATTATATAATAGTGATGTTATGATATTTTCTTACTATGGTTTGTTGAGTTATCACTAGTGATAAGAGGCAGTGATGGTTTGACTGGCTTCCTTTGCTCAGTTGATTTGCTTCATTTTCTTGAAGTAAAATGTATAGCTTTACTAATATAAAACTTGACTGGTTGAATTTCATCTTCACATCTAATATGTTGTTCCTTTCTTGTCCTTTATATCTCCTTTTCTTTTTCTTTCATTTCCTCGTCTAATTCAGTGTTCCCTTGGTGTCCATGGTCTTCTTTTTTTTAGTTTTCTTGTATAAATTCTAATAGTCTTTCTGCTCCCTTCTCTTCTTTTGTCCAGACTACCAACAGCCGCAGATTCATACTAACTGTTGAGCTTTCAGATATATCACACCTTTTCGTAGCTTTTCTGACTTAGAGATCCACTGTCATGTTTGTGCAGTATCACATCATTCCAAACTTTTTAACTTGATTTTGTGAAGCTAGTGTGAAATTTCGTTTATTTTACTAGTTGGTTTGATGATCAATTTTTTTTTGTTAGCGTATTGTTTTGATGAAAAGAATGAACAATTTTTGTTGTCATTGAATATTTGATACCTATAACTATGGCTGCTGGGTTAGTGGGGGACTCTGACAAAACAAAAGGAGGTGATTGGGACACTAACTGGAAAGAATTAGAAGAAAAGGTTAAACAGCAGAACCTGCTGAGGAAATTAAATAGGAGAACCCCTTTTCTTTAGTTTCCTTCAAACTTGCATAACTTGACATTTAAGTTACACGTATATCAATCAGCAACTACATATTTGGATGATGCTTTCAGTACTGGATATTTTGATGATGCTTCCAGTACTGGATATTTTGATGATGATGCTTTCAGTACTGGACATTATCAACATTATCTTATGTAGTGTTCTTTCTATACATACTCTTTCTTAGCTAGTTGCTCTTTATCCCTACAAATGATTATCGAATTTTTTTTTTTACAATGTGACTTATACAGTTTCAGAATAGAGTTCCAACTAATTCAAGTCAGGCAAATCCAGAGAACCAAAGCGAGCATGATGGAAGCAACGACTTAAGGAGGCGTACCGATTAAGAAAATCTACTAATTGCAAGTTATTTTTTGTCTTTTTTGTGGTGAAATCATTTTGTATGATCAAACTTGTTAGAACCTTTTTGATGTAAACATGGTATATGTAACTTGATACTTGTGTTATTGCTGTCGACGATTATGAATTTTACAGAACTTTAAACTTCTGAAGTTATGTATGTTAATCAGTACAAAATATAACGAATTCTGTCAGTTAAAATTTTTATTGTTTTATTGTGCATTACTGGAAATTTGTACAATTTTTATCTGTGGTGAAAAAAATATATATATACAGATTTTCTATTGGCAAAAGCTGCATATATTTTTTTATTAAAAAAACACCGGCGTTTTACAAAACGCCGGTGGACATTTTTAAAAATCGAAGTATTTCAAATTTTTAAAAATAATTATATTATTTAAATATATATACCCCGGCGTTTCCGAAACACCGGGGTAGGTTTAAATTCGTTTTTTTTAATAAATAAAAATATAATTGCACCGGCGCTTTAAGAAGCGCCGGCCATGTTATTATATTTACCGGCGGTTTCTAAAGCGCCGGGGAAGCTTGCCCACCAAAGCCTGGCACGCGCACCGCCGGCGGTTGGTGCAGCGCTGTTCGACGCGCCGGTAGGCTATTCACCGGCGTTTATAAACGCCGGTGAAGCGATAAAAAAATGCTGGTGAAGCCTTCGGCGATTGTAGTGCACTTCCGACCCCGTTCAATCTCTCAACGCCGTCTCTCACCATCCTTCGCCTCCCCCATCTCCCTTGCTGTCTCCCTCCCTCGCCATCTCCCATCGTAGACGACTTCCGATTCCTCAGGTAAAAATTAATTTAAAGTTAATTTTAGGTTTTTAGGGTTTGAGAGTCGTTTTAGGGTTAGTTTTTTTTTGGGATTTGTTAGTTTTAGGGTTTCTTCAGGAAAATGTTAATTGAATGGAACTGATTTTGTGCACTTATTATTCTTCACTTCAATTGAATATAGTACAATCCTGTATAATATGTAAGGAATCAGGACTATGTTTTTTCTCAACATGTCACACATTTATGGCCAGTGACTGTTATGAAAATGAAACAGTCTAAGTCTATGAAGCTTAATGCAGTGAAGAATCAACATATAATCAACACTGCATTAAGCTTCACTGCAGAAGCTCTTATAACCACTGCTATTAATTTGATGATTACAAAACTATGATAGTATGATGCTTAGATTTCAAAATATTTCTAGGATTAATTCGTAATTAGGAATGTAGATGGTGGCATATAATGTTAGATGAAAAGTACAAATTTAGAAGGTTACTTTTGATTGCATTTACCTGTGATGATTCTAATCTCTAACAGGTTCATATATATATATATATATATATATATATATATATATATATATATATATATATATATATATATACATTTATATGTGTACAAAGAATGTGTACAAAGAAACGTATGTATATCTTAATTATAACTAAAGTTTGTAATATGATTGTTTTTCACAAATGTACATCTACTGTTTCTCAATTCAATCCCCCCAATTCTCTCTCTCTCTCTTTCCACTCTCACCCCTCGCTGCCGCCGACGACTCTTTCTCCCCCTCGCCGTGCTCTTCCTTTGCCCTATCCCCTCTCTTGTTGCCGACTCCCTCTCTCCTCTCTCTTCTGGCTACCGCTCCAACCCCTATGCCGCCCCTGCAGCCCTGGTAAATTGAAATTTAGGGTTTTCTTTATTCTCGATCAAAGATTTAGATCTGTGTTGATGGTTTGGTTGTTGGATGTTAGGGACCTGCTATGCGTCTGCAATGGGTTAGGAATAAGCTGGACAGGGTCGAGATGGGTTCAGCTAGAGGCTGTATCGGTTGTATCTGTTTTTACTTAGTTGTATCTATTTTTATTTTTTTTACGTGCAATGAGCACTCTTTTATTTTCATATGGAGGTTTGTGCGGGAAGTTTGTTAGAGGTTTGTTAGAGTCTATTAGCTCACGTGCTTCGCACGTGAGACCTCTGTAACTGTCTATAAAAGACCTCTTGGTTGTGAATGAGAATTAAGCCAGTTTTAGAATCAAGAACCTCTCTCAAACTCTCTCTAATCTTCCTTTATATCCCATCTCTGTTTCCATGGCTCGTCCCAGGCAAACCATCGCCGGAGCTCCTAACACGGTGGTATCAGAGCCGGCAAGTGACGATTCCGATTCAAGGGATGTTGGTAGTACCTCGTCGATCGAAGTGGAAGTCCAGGAGTTGAAATCGGCAGTGGCAAAGATTGCTGAAGCCATGGAAGTAATGGCGACGTTACCTGGAGTGGTGAAAACCTTGGGTGAGCAAGTTAAGGAGCTAATGGCGATGAACCGCAGTACAAATTTTGTGTGAGGTAATAGGGAATTTCTCAACCCCATTCACATAGAGAGGTAGAAATCCCTAACTCTAATCCTATCTTGCCAAATCCTTTCCAACCTGCAAATACCTTCTACTCCAATAACTCTGTTAGTATGGGTGGTAGAGTGAGATCGGAGTCGATGAATTTTCCAAGAACTCCTTTTAAAATGGAGTTCCCTATCTTTCAAGAAGGGGATCCCACAGAATGGGTGTGTGGAGCTGAACAGTTCATGGAGTTCTTTGAGATTGAGGAAGCACAGAAGTTGAAACTTGCAGTGTTGAATTTGAAAGGGAAAGCGTCGCAGTGGTATCGACGTCATATAAAGCAGAAGAGAGAAGTGATTTCTTGGCAAGAATTCATCAGTGAGATTATGACTAGGTTTGGTCCGTCAGTGTTTCAGGATTATGAGGGGATCCTAACTAAGCTGAGTCAAAAAAGGGAGTTAGAAACGTATATACAGAAGTTTAATCGCCTATCAAATTTTGTGGGTGACTGGACAGAGAAGCATTTCTTGAGCACTTTTGTTAGTGGATTGTGCAATGAAATTCGCTGGTATGTCAAAGCGCAGAAGCCAAAATCAGTTAATGAGGCTATGGGTTTAGCTAGAGGCTACGAAGAGAAGTTGCAGTTTACTAAAAAGTGGAGTAAACCTGTATTTGTTCCCAAAAACAACAACACTCATCTACCAAATTCTACACCTAAGGGAAATGAATCTGCAATAACTTCCACCTTTGTCCCTAGGAGGTTGTCATCGGTGGAGTTAAGAGAAAGAAAAGCAAAAGGTTTATGTTTTAATTGCGATGAACAGTTTGTTCAAGGACATCGTTGCAAGATGCAGAAGTTCTATTTCTTAGAAGGGTATGAAGATGATGAAGAAGAAGAGGAAAGTATGGAGGAGGAGGGTCAGGCTACAGGTTTGTCTATGGATGGGAGCTCTATGCAAATATCTTGTCACGCTTTAGCAGGTTCATCCTGTTATCCCCACACCTTAAGAGTTAAGGGATCCATATATGGTAGGGAGGTAAACATCTTAATAGATATTGGATCTACCCATAATTACATCGACCCCTATACTGCAAACAAAGCTGGATTGTGTGTTTTAAATGAACCCAGGTATAATGTGAGGGTTGCAAACGGGGAAATTATGCATAGTCAGGGTAAAATTGAAGAAGCACACTTTACTGTGCAAGAGGTTCCTTTGTCAGCCAAATTGTTGATATTACCCCTAGGACCCTCTCAGATGGTACTTGGAGCACAATGGTTGAAGTCGTTGGGAAGAATCACTATGGATTTTACCTTACTGACTATGGAGTTCAATGTACAAGGGGTCAAGCTACAAGGGTATGTTGAAGAACAGTTACAAGTTATAGAGGTAGTGAATTTGCCAAAAATTTTGGAGCTGTCTCACCAAATATTTTTGTTACAATTGCAGTATACTGCTGATGAAAAAAGTCCCTTAGAGACTAAAAAAGTTTCCTGAGGTGTTTTCTTCAAAAATTAGAATGCCACCACAGAGAAGAGTGGATCATCAGATTCCACTCATTGAGGGAGCTAAACCCATCTGTGTTAGACCCTATAGACATCCTTATTATCACAAGAATGAAATAGAGAAACAAGTTAAAGAGATGCTGGAGACTGGTTTGATAAGACACAGTTGTAGTCCTTATGCATCGCCAGTTATACTTGTGAAGAAATCTGATGGTAGATGGAGATTATGCGTCGACTACAGAGCTTTAAATTCTCAAACTATAAAAGCTAAATTTCCTATTCCTGTCATCGATGAGCTATTAGATGAACTCCACGGTGCTAAGTTCTTCTCCAAAATAGACTTGAGGTCTGGGTATCATCAGATAAGAGTAGAGAATTCCGACATTCACAAGACAGCCTTCAGAACACACCAGGGACACTATGAGTTTGTAGTGATGCCTTTTGGCCTTACGAATGCTCCAGCTACGTTCCAGAGTTTGATGAATGATATTTTAAAGATTACTTGAGGAAATTTGTCCTAGTATTCTTTGATGACATACTCATTTATAGCCCAAGTTTGCAGAGTCATGTTGAACACTTGAGCTTAACTCTAGATGTTTTGAAGAAGAATCAGTTGATTGCTAAAGCTAGCAAGTGTAGTTTTGGAGAAGATCAAGTCGGATATCTAGGCCATATAGTTAGCTCAAGGGAAATTGCAGTTGATCCAAGTAAAATCTCAGCTGTGGAAGAGTGGCCGGAGCCAAGAACTATTAAACAACTCAGAGGATTTCTTCAGCTAACAGGATATTACTGAAAATTTGTAAAGGGATATGGAGGAATAGCTGCTCCTCTTACTCAGTTGCTGAAGAAGAATGGTTTTAAGTGATCGAGGGAGGCCACTGAAGCTTTTGAAAGTCTCAAAAGAGCAATGACTACCAGACCTGTGTTACGTTTACCTGATTTTACAAAATAGTTCACTGTGGAGACTGATGCATCCAAGTTTGGAATTGGGGCTGTACTTATGCAAGAAAATCATCCCATTGCTTATATGAGTCAAGGGTTGAAGGGGAAAGCATTATATCTGTCAACTTATGAGAAGGAAGTTTTAGCTGTTCTCTCCGTAGTTAAACATTGGCGACAATATCTTTTGGGCAAATTGTTCGTTATCAAGACAGATCAGCAGAGTATCAAACACATTCTAGATCAAAAAATCAGCACTGAGATGCAAGAAAAGTGGTTGTGGAAACTCTTGGGGTTCAATTATAGAGTGGAGTATAAAAAAGGGAAAGAAAATGTTGTTGTTGATGGTCTATCTAGAAGGGAAGAGGAGCAAGCTACTCAGTGTGTGATCACTATGATAGTACCTCAATGGTTAGAAGATATTAAGGCAATGGTGTTAAATGATCCTTTCTTCCATGATTTGGCAGAGAAAAATAGAAGGGGAGAAGTTTTGCTAGTGTTTATTGTTGGATCCTGTAGGCGAGACAACAAACACTAGAGGGGGGGTGAATAGTGTTTAATAAAAACTGCGGCAATTTTCTCGGTGCAGTCGACTTGGTTATGAACCAGTCGACTGATATAACCAAAATAAAGCAAAAACAATAACTCTGTGCAGTCGACTGATGTATAAGATAGGCGACTGAAGACACAATGAAACTACAACTAAAACGACACTGACCAGTCGACTGATGGTGCAAGGAGTCGACTATCCAGACACTTTTTGCAGAACTTAAATAAACAATAGTAAATGCAAAATCAAGACAATCAATCACAGAGTACACAAGATATATCCTGGTTCGGTCCTCCCGACCTACATCCAGTCCCCAAGCAACCCACTTGAGATTTCCACTATTCTTGAAAAAGATTACAAGAATACCCTACGGCGTTACGACAACAACCTTGTCTAACCCGTAGTCCTTTCTCTCAACCAGAGAAAGCAGACCCATTCTACTACCAAGAGTGAAATAAAACCGACTCTACAACCTAGAGTCACAAACACTCTCCAACCGAGAGCAAGAGAACAAGAAATACTTTACAGTCAACCTATAGCCTTGTTGGTGTATGTGTTGATGCACGTGGCTAATAAACAAGGTCGACTTCTATACTCAGTCCAGAGCGAATTCGTTGCTATACTGAACTGAATGTAGAGAACCAAAGAGTATGATCTTGAAAGCTTTATTTCTCAAAAATATCACTTAGAATTTTTCACAAAGATGCTCGGATTTTCAAAGAAAGTTCTGTAGATCTATTCAGTGAGATCTGAACTCTACTTAAAGAGTTTGATCTCCTGGACGTTGGGAAACAGTTACTCCAACTGTCTAAGCTTTTGAGTTTGAAAAATTCGATTTTGAAAAATAGAAAACGGTCAAAAGCTCTCGAACAGTCGACTGGGTTGCCATATGAGTCGACTGATCAGAGTTTGAATAAATTTAAACAGTTTTGTACTATCAGTCGACTGGCAGATGCTTAAGTCGACTGGTACTCAAAAGTTAAATTACTTCAAACTGTTTTGACTCTTTTTAGGGGGGTTTTTAAGAGACACAAATTATGAAATTTGAGTGTGTGTGTGACAAGGCTTTACATCAGACTAAGACTCAACAAAAGGTAAGATACAATGTTTTTACAAGACACTACAATATTGTCAAAAATTGAGCTAAGGTCTTGAGTCTTGAGTCTTGTCTTGAGTGAAGTCTTGAATCTTGTCTGAGTGAAGTCTTTAATCTGTATCCTTTGAGCTTGTTCATTTGTTCAGCTGAAATAGTCTTTTGTATGTACAACCTGCAATGTTAGCTGTATAACATAGATACATGTTGCACTGTGTTGTGATCATCAAAATCAAGAATCAACATTCTCTCCCTTTTTGATGATGACAACACAATAGCTGATAATAACAGATAATATACAAGCATAGTAAAGACATGCTCCCCCTATTAAAAACACAAAATGCATTGTCTTTAAAAAATGTAACCTGTATCAGTCGACTTATCAAAAATGGCAGGCGACTGATCAGGAAACCATACTTAGAAAAATCATAAGCAGAAAAATAAGTACAGATGCAGTAGCAGCAGTCGACTGATATGCCTTAGGGCAGTCGACTGATCAGAGAGTTCTCCAATACCCAGAAATAGAACAAAGTTAACAAATAAGAGGATATCAAAACATAAATAACACAGAGATAAACTGATATAACACATATATAACACAGATATCTCTCCCCCTTTGTTATCATCAAAAAGCACAAAATAACAATCTTTTGCATTAAAAGGAAACTAAGATAAAGTCTTATACAGAAATAAGTGCATTAAGAAAGAAAATTACATAAAAAGAAAATAAAAAGTCTTCAATCTTCTTCATCGGAGTCTTCATCGTCACCTTGAGAAGGAGGATGAAATTGAGAGTTGAAGAGATGAGTGAGGTTGTCAAGCTTAGAATCAATGTGGTCTAGTTTGGAATCGAGGTTATGAAGATGGGTATCCACAGTGGCTGAATGCTTCATTAGATAGGAGACACAGTCATATAAAGTACGAGGATCATCGTAGTTGGCTTGAAGAGGTGGATCAGTAGAGGTAGAAGGTCTAGAGGGTCTAGAAGTAGAACCTAAAGGAGCTTGAGAAAGTGGAGGAGACCTAGGGGGTGATCTAGAAGGAGCATCAAGAAGTTTCATTCGTGCCAAACTAGCACGATCGAAACACTCATAACGAGTAACAATATTGGTCTCGGAATCGAGATCAATACCAAAAGAGATAAAGACTCTAGTAAGAAGACCTCCAAAAGGTAGAAAGTGAGTGTGGTCTTGATTCAATTTAGAAAAGATGACTTGACCCCAATTGACAGCAATATTACCAAAAATTGCATACACAGCTTTTTGTAATTCTATAGAATATTGGTCATAACTACCCTTTTTGGGAAGGATGTTATAGGCTAATATTCTACCTACAAGCTTAGCAATTGGTTTAATATTTTTGCTTGTCATTGGAGGGCCATGATGGGGTAAAAAGATTTTAGATAAAATAGAGGCATTATCTAAAACAATATCATCAAGAGATAATCCTCCGTCATCAATACCAAGGATTTGATTGATCCTAGTCGGTGTGAGTGTCATTTTGACATTCTTCACAGACGAACGGATTATTACATCCCCATCTTGTTTTTGTACAACCTTCATATTTGTGTAAAACAAATAGATGAGTTGGGGATAATAATTGGGTTGATTTGATAAGGAAAGAAAATCATACAGACTACAATTTTGGAATAAGGGAATAAGATTGAAACGATCAAGGTCATTGAAGTTAACAAATCTTCCAGGGAAGATTGTAATGGTACAAATAAGGTACCATTGATCAATGAGATCGGAACTCAAGAGAAATTGAGTGTAGTCTTGAGATGAAGAACTACCCTCATGAGATCGTTTAGATCTTTTGGGTGCCATGAAAAAGAGAGAGAAAAGGATTTTACCAAAGAGAAGGAAAGAGAGATCAGAGGCAAGCACCAGCAACAATGTGAGAGTCGACCACCTTCTTCTTCACAAACTAGGGTTTGGAGTTTTGGGTAAAAAACTTGAGATCGGTAAGAGTGAGAAAATGGCTGGTAAAGGGGTTTTAACTCCGAATAAACGGCTGAGATCAAAGAGAGAAGAAATCGACGGTAGAGATTAGAGATCACGGGTGAAGAGAGAGGTGAATTTTATCTCAAAAGACGCGATGAATAGTCGCTGAAGACGATTGAGCTCGTGACAGTCGACTGTTAGGGTATATCAGTCGACTGAGTCGAGAAGAAAATAAAAATTTATGTCTACTAATCAGTCGACTGGTATAGAAACCAGGCGACTGGTCAGATAAAAAATTGATACGTTTAAAAACCAGTACAGTCGACTTACTCAAGAATACAGTCGACTTAACAGAAACAATTTTCAGCAAATATCAATAAAATCACAAATTCCAAGTTCTCTCCTTAATTTAATGAAAGTATCTTCTTTAAGGGGCTTGGTAAATATATCTGCTACTTGTTTATCAGTAGAGATAAAGTCTAAAGATATATCTCCTTTTAAAACATGATCACGTAAAAAATGATGTCGAAATATCAATATGTTTCGTACGTGAATGTTGAATCGGATTTTTAGATAAATTAATTGCACTGGTATTATCACACATAATTGATGGTTTCTCAAATGAAATACCATAATCTAATAAGGTTTGTTTCATCCATAAAATTTGTGCACATGCCAAACTTACAGCGATATACTCAGCTTCTGTAGTTGATAGGGATACGGAGTTTTGCTTTTTACTGCACCAAGATACTAGGGAATGTCCCAAAAAGTGACATGTACCACTAGTACTCTTGCGATCAGTTTTGCTTCCAGCAAAATCGGCATCGCTATATGACAAAAGTTGAAAATTATCGGTGCGTGGATAAAATAAACCATATTCAGATGTGCCTTTAATATATCTTAAAATTCGTTTCACTGCTTTTAAATGAGACTCTTTAGGACTAGATTGATATCTAGCACATAAACATACGCTGAACATAATATCTGGTCTACTTGCAGTAATATATAAGAGTGAACCAATCATACCTCGATAGAGTTTTTGATCAACACTCTTACCTAATAAATCTTTGTCAAGAGTAGTAGTAGTAGCCATAGGTGTGGATTTACTACTAGTACTATCCATGTTAAAACGTTTGAGTAGTTCCTTTGCATATTTGCCTTGATTGATAAATATGCCATTTGAGGACTGTTTAATTTGAAGTCCAAGGAAATAATTGAGTTCACCCATGTGACTCATCTCAAATTCATTTTTCATGGTATTAGCAAATTCTTGACATAGATTATTATTAGTAGAACCAAAAATTATATCATCAACATATATTTGTA
This sequence comes from Hemerocallis citrina, assembly GCA_017893485.1. Lineage (NCBI taxonomy): Eukaryota > Viridiplantae > Streptophyta > Magnoliopsida > Asparagales > Asphodelaceae > Hemerocallis > Hemerocallis citrina. Next base: position 59,853,249 of record CM030368.1, read on the forward strand.
TGATTAAGATATCATTCTTAACTCTTTTGATAAACAATGTAGTGTCTACTTTACCTATTTCAAATCCTGTTTCTACAAGAAAAGTTTTCAAACGATCATACCAAGCACGAGGTGCTTGTTTAAGACCGTATAAAGCCTTTTTCAATTTATAAACATGATCTGAAAATTGTTCATGTTCAAAACCTGGTGGTTGTTTAACATAAACATTTTCCTTAATAAACCCATTAAGAAAAGCACTTTTCACATCCATTTGATAAAATATAAAATTCATAAAACAAGCAAAAGATAATAAAATACGAATAGATTCTAGTCTAGCAACAGGAGCATATGTTTCATCAAAATCTATACATTCTTCTTGATTATATCCTTGAGCAACTAATCTAGCCTTGTTCCTTACAACTTGTCCTGATTCATCTAACTTATTTTTGAATACCCATTTGGTACCAATAATAGTCTGATCAGGAGGTCTAGGAACTAAATCCCATACATCATTCCTTATAAATTGGTTTAGTTCATCTTGCATGGCATTCATCCAATATTCATTCTCACAAGCTTCTTGTATATTTTTCGGTTCAAAATCTGACAAGAATGCTGTATGAGAGATCATATTAACATGTGAACGTGTTTGAATACCATGGGAGATGTCACCAATTATTAAGTCATGAGGATGATCTTTAACTTCAACAAATGACTTTGGTAAAGTTGAAGATATCACAATCGGATCAGTCGACTTGACTTGTTCTTCAGTCGATTGCTTTACTTCAGTCGACTGGTAGACCTTATCAGTCGACTTATCAGTCAGATTAGTTTGTTCTAAGAATTTAATCACATTATCTAAAGGTGATAAATCAGTTTCATCATCTTTATTTAAGGTTGATGAAGGTAAAGATTCATCGAATGTAACATGCATTGATTCTTCAATAGTCATTGTAGACTTATTGAAAATTCTATATGCTTTACTCCTATTTGAGTATCCTAAGAAGATACCCTCATTAGATCTAGGATCAAATTTGTCTAAATTATCTTTTGTGTTTAGAATAAAACACTTACAACCAAATGTCTTAAAGTAAGAGACTTTAGAAATTTTATTAAAAAATAACTCATAACAAGTCTTCTTTAGCTTAGGTCTTAGAAGAATTCTATTTAAAACATAACAAGCTGTAGCAACAGCTTCAGCCCAAAAATGCTTTGGTAAATTGCTTTCAACAAGCATAGCACGTGCGCATTCTTGCAAAGTCCTATTTTTCCGTTCAACCACTCCATTTTGTGGTGAGGCTCTAGGAAATGCAAATGAATGTGTTATACCATTCTTGTTACAATATTCTGTATATGTTTCATTTTCAAACTCTCCACCATGATCACTTCTAATAGTGACTATAGTTAGAGATCTTTGATTTTGAACACGTTTACAAAAATGTGCAAATTCATCAAAAGCATCATTTTTATGTTTTAAAAAGAATGTCCAAGTGAATCTTGAAAAATCATCTACTAAAACAAACACATATCTACTTTTATTTAAAAAAGCAACTCTAGTAGGGCCAAATAAATCCATATGAATTAATTCGAGCGGCCTACTAGTAGAAATTACTTCTTTTGTTTTAAAAGTTGATTTGATTTGTTTTCCTAGTTGACATGCATCACATAACTTATCCTTTTTAAAGGATAGTTTTGGCAGTCCTTTAACTAGGTTATATTTAGATAATTTTGAGAGATTTTTCATGTTCACATGTCCAAATCTTCTATGCCATAGCCAAGATTCATTGTTAGAGGCTATTAAACAAAAGTCATTTGAAAAATCAATTGCATTTAAACACAATTCATAAATATTATTTTTACGAAACCCTTGAAAAATAACACTTTGCATAGTAGAATCATAAATCAAGCATGCATCTTTTTCAAAAACTATTTTATATCCTTTATCACACAATTGACTAATGCTTAAAAGATTATGCTTTAAACCACTAACCAATAACACATTTTCTATAGTTGGGTTAGAAGTTTTACCGACCATGCCAATACCTATGACTTTGCCTTTGTTGTTATCTCCAAAGGTGACGGTTCCTCCATCTATGCTTTGAATGGTGGATAGTAGGTTGGCATGTCCTGTCATGTGTTTTGAACATCCGCTGTCTAATATCCAGCGTTCTTTCTTGGGTACCTATAAAAAATTTAAGGTAAATATGGTACCCTTTTTATTGGGTCCAAAACACATTAGTTTGGGGGAAACCAAACCCATGAAGAGTTTGATCTTCCTCCATAAGCAGGAATATAATAAGTAGAATTACACACATTTAACATATATGAGTTAATATAAGCAATTCTATCATTCTGATTTAGACTGACTGGAACCCATACTAACTTGTTCTGTCCAGTTGACTTAACAGTGTCCTTCAGTCGACTGTGAGTGTACATCAGTCGACTGGCTGATACACTAGGTCGACTTATAAGAGGTTTTGATCTTGTTGAATAAGATCCAATTTCTCTGGACAGACGACTAGTTGTATGGTTCAGTCGACTTAACCGAACGGTAGTTTTGCTTTTATCAACCTTAGGTTTTTCAAAGAAATCATACAACTTGTGTGTAACACTAGAAATAGATGCTGATTTATTTTTACTAGTGTTTACAACAGGAGATTCTTTTACAGAAGATTTTTTAAAACCAAGTCCATATTTTTGACTAGATGTAACTTGATGATGAAGCATATCATTTAAATTCTCTTTGCCTTTGTTAAACTTAGATACGTTCTTTGAAATCTCTTCATAATTCTTTTTGAGAGTTTCAAGATCAGTATCTAAACTTGCAATGCGCGAATTTAAGGATTTTACTTCCTTATCAAGGTTAAGATTTTCTTGATTAAGTGTTTGATTCACTTTCTCAAGATTCTTAACTCTAATCTTTTCTTTCTTTAACTCTTGGAATATTTCATTAAAAGCATCAAGAAGATCTTCGGAATCATAATCATTACTTACATGTTCTTGTGCAGCCATGAAACACACATTTGCCACTTCGTTATTTTCATCCGTTTCTTCTTCGGAAGATGAATCACTATCATCCCATGTAGCTTGATAGGCCTTCTTGTTCTTGGCAAATTTGTTCTTTGAATATTTATCCTTCTTGAAGTTGGATGATTTTCCCTTGTTCTTTGCATTTTCTAAGGGACAATCCTTCTTCATGTGACCTATTTTGTTGCACCTGAAACATGTAGGAGGGTCATTAGAATCTCTAACTTTAGAATTAAACTTACCCTTCTTTAGGAACTTCTTGAACTTCGAGTGAACATTGCTATCTCTTCTTCATCTTCTTCCTCATCTTCTGAGTCCGTCATGGCTTTAAAAGCCAATGATTTCTTCTTTGCTTGGTGTGATTCTGTATCCTTCTTTCGATCTTCAAGTTGGACCTCATATGCCATGAGATTGCCAACAAGATTCTCGAGAGAAAGTTGTGACAAATCATTCGCTTCCTCTATTGCTGTGGTCTTCTTCTCCCATTCTGGAGTGAGTGCACGTAAGACTTTTCTAACCATCTCTGCTTGAGTATAAATCTTTCCAAGCGCCACAAGAGAGTTTGTGATGTCTGTGAATCTGGTGATCATCTCGGACACAGTCTCATTGTCCTTCATTCTGAACATCTCAAACCTGTGGACAAGAACAGAAATTTTAGACTCTTTTACTTTATTCGTTCCTTCATGTGTTACCTCGAGTGTATGCCAAATTTGATGTGCGGTTGTAGCATTGGATACACGGTTGAATTCTTCCTTTGTGAGTGCACAAAATAAGGCATTCATTGCTTTGGCATTGTTCATAGTCTGATTCTTTTGATCATCATTCCATTGTGCATATGGAATGGTAGGGGCAGTGTATTCCGTCTCTATCATTTGCCATATCTCGTAGTTGATTGATTGGAGATAGATTCTCATTCGGCACTTCCAATATTGTAGTTTGTTCCATTAAATAGCGGTGGCCGTTGTGTAGATTGGCCTTCATGGTACTGATTTGTATTTGAAGTAGTTGCCATAGCCTGTAACCGTGCTCTGATACCAAGTGTTGGATCCTGTAGGCGAGACAACAAACACTAGAGGGGGGTGAATAGTGTTTAATAAAAACTGTGGCAATTTTCTCGGTGCAGTCGACTTGGTTATGAACCAGTCGACTGATATAACCAAAATAAAGCAAAAACAATAACTCTGTGCAGTCGACTGATGTATAAGATAGGCGACTGAAGACACAATGAAACTACAACTAAAACGACACTGACCAGTCGACTGATGGTGCAAGGAGTCGACTGTCCAGACACTTTTTGCAGAACTTAAATAAACAATAGTAAATGCAAAATCAAGACAATCAATCACAGAGTACACAAGATATATCCTGGTTCGGTCCTCCCGACCTACATCCAGTCCCCAAGCAACCCACTTGAGATTTCCACTATTCTTGAAAAAGATTACAAGAATACCCTACGGCGTTACGACAACAACCTTGTCTAACCCGTAGTCCTTTCTCTCAACCAGAGAAAGCAGACCCATTCTACTACCAAGAGTGAAATAAAACCGACTCTACAACCTAGAGTCACAAACACTCTCCAACCGAGAGCAAGAGAACAAGAAATACTTTACAGTCAACCTATAGCCTTGTTGGTGTATGTGTTGATGCACGTGGCTAATAAACAAGGTCAACTTCTATACTCAGTCCAGAGCGAATTCGTTGCTATACTGGACTGAATGTAGAGAACCAAAGAGTATGATCTTGAAAGCTTTATTTCTCAAAAATATCACTTAGAATTTTTCACAAAGATGCTCGGATTTTCAAAGAAAGTTCTGTAGATCTATTCAGTGAGATCTGAACTCTACTTAAAGAGTTTGATCTCCTGGACGTTGGGAAACAGTTACTCCAACTGTCTAAGCTTTTGAGTTTGAAAAATTCGATTTTGAAAAACAGAAAACGGTCAAAAGCTCTCGAACAGTCGACTGGGTTGCCATATGAGTCGACTGATCAGAGTTTGAATAAATTTAAACAGTTTTGTACTATCAGTCGACTGGCAGACGCTTAAGTCGACTGGTACTCAAAAGTTAAATTACTTCAAACTGTTTTGACTCTTTTTAGGGGGGTTTTTAAGAGACACACATTATGAAATTTGAGTGTGTGTGTGTGTGACAAGGCTTTACATCAGACTAAGACTCAACAAAAGGTAAGATACAATGTTTTTACAAGACACTACAATATTGTCAAAAATTGAGCTAAGGTCTTGAGTCTTGAGTCTTGTCTTGAGTGAAGTCTTGAATCTTGTCTGAGTGAAGTCTTTAATCTGTATCCTTTGAGCTTATTCATTTGTTCAGCTGAAATAGTCTTTTGTATGTACAACCTGCAATGTTAGCTGTATAATATAGACACATGTTGCACTGTGTTGTGATCATCAAAATCAAGAATCAACATTTATAAGTTTCAAGATGGAGTTTGGTATTGGAAAGGAAAGATTCTCCTGAGCCCTCAAGCTGAGTTTAGAAGAGAAATTTTCTTAGATTGTCATTCTACTAATACTGGAGGTCATGCAGGGTTTCATAAGACCCTTCACCGAATAAAAAGGTCCTTTAAATGGTCAGGAATGAATAAGGATGTGAAGGCATTTTTCAGGGAGTATATGGTATGTCAAATGCATAAGGGGGAAACTTTGAGCCCTGCAGCTTTGTTATCGCCATTGCCCATACCTGATTTGATTTGGAATGATATTTCCATGGATTTTATTGAGGCTTTACCAAAGAGTATGGGTAAGACAGTGATTTTTGTGGTGGTTGATAGACTCACAAAGTACACACATTTTATGAGTCTTACCCATCCCTACACATCTAGTACAGTAGCACAATTGTTTGTTGAAAATGTCTTCAAGCTACATGGAATGCCTTCTAGCATTGTTAGCGATCGTGATACTGTCTTCCTTAGTGCTTTTTGGAAGGAGTTTTTTCAATTGCAAGGAAGTAAGTTGAAGTATACAACTGCCTACCACCCACAATCTGATGGGAAACAGAGATTGTAAATAAGGCGCTGGAAATGTACTTAAGGTGCATGTGTAGCCAAAGACGAAAAGATTGGATCAAGTGGTTGTGTTGGGCGGAGTTTTGGTACAACACAAATTGGCACGTGACTACAGGTGTTACCCCATTTGAAGCTGTGTATGGTCGTAAGCCTCCTTGCCCCTCATTGTATGTTCCTGGTACTGCGGCAGCTCAGTCAGTTGAAGAAGCATTGTGTGAAAGAGATGCGGTCCTCACATTGTTGAAAGATAATATCAAGCTAGCTCAAGAGAGGATGAAGCACTTCTATGACAAGCGCAGAGTAGATAGACAGTTCAAGGTTGGGGATATGGTGTTTCTTAAGATACAACCCTACAAACAATCCTCTGTGAGGAGTACTTTGCCACACAAGTTATCCTCGAAGTTCTTTGGGCCATACCAGGTACTTGAGAAGATTGGGAGTGTTGCGTATAGATTAGCTTTACCTGCGGGAGCTCAAGTCCATCAAGTCTTTCATGTCTCAAAATTGAAGAGGTGCTATGGTAATTATGCGCCTGTGGTTTCAGAAGAGTTTCCCCATTACTGGGTTGAGCCTGATGTTCCGGAGCCAGAGCTGGTATTGGATAGACGTGTGTTCAAAAAGGGGAATCGTATGGGTATACAGGTGTTGATCAAGTGGTCTAATGCTGGAGCTGAAAATGCCACCTGGGTTGATGTCGATGAGTTGCGGATGAAGTACCCCTCTTTTGAACTTGGGACCACTTCTGAGTAAGGGGAGGGGAGTTGTTAGGGACCTACTATGCGTCAGCAATGGGTTAGGAATAAGCTGGACTGGGTCGAGATGGGTTCAGCTAGAGTCTGTATCGGTTGTATCTGTTTTTACTTAGTTGTATCTGTTTTTACTTTTTTTACGTGCAATGAGCACTCTTTTATTTTCAAATGGAGGTTTGGGCAGGAAGTTTGTTAGAGGTTTGTTAGAGTCTGTTAGCTCATGCTATAAAGGACCTCTTGGTTGTGAATGAGAATTAAGCCAGTTTTAGAATCAAGAACCTCTCTCAAACTCTCTCTAATCTTCCTCTATCTCCCATCTCTGTTTCCATGGCTCGTCCCAGGCAAACCATCGCCAGAGCTCCTAACATTGGATTTAGGCGTTGGATTCAAAACAGAAGCATGACATGTCTTCGGATCATATGCAGGCTGCGGCGGCGCCGTTAGGCGGGGCGGGGGCTGGAAGGGCGGCAGGGATAGAGACGGGGACCAAGCTTTATGCATCGAATTTGGATTACAGCGCCTCGAATGAGGATATTAAGGTCGATACTCGATGGTGCAGTGGATGTAGTTAGGGGATATGTTCTGTTGTTGATAACTTAATATGAATCTTTTGTTAATTATTGGGTTTTTATATATGTCGGTGAGGCGTTTTGTTTAATTCGTACTTAGACAAACTTTTGTTCTAGGCTTAGGATTGTCGTTCTTGGATTTTGATGCAGACGGTGCAATTTAGAGAAACAGCTGGCATCTTCACAAGTTTCTCAGGAAGAACAGGTCAATTTAATAAGGGGGAGAAAAAGGAGTCAGAATATATGCGCCTCAAAAGACACAAGATCTCTGTGGACAATTTTGAGCTACTGACCATCATCGGACAAGGAGCCTTTGGAGAGGTTTGAAGTTTCTTGATTTATATGTGTAGTGCTGCTTGTAACTTCCTGTGTTATTCATACTTCATTTCATCTATTCAGCTCATTATTTTTTTAGGAAAATCTGTTTAGGGTATATGAGATACCAAAATTCTAAAGACTTAACACTTTCATTATATTAAGAGTTCAAAACATCGTTGATGGGTAGTTGTTGGTATTGGATTTTAGTGGTTTTATTTTTTTCAAATTCCTTTAATTTGTTTTATCACTACCTTGAACTTTCTGATATTGCCTAGAGGTGGATAATATACTTTCATATTGCTTTTTCTAATCCCATGGTTAGGATCAAATGACAGACCATTTGGTAACCAATTCCATCATCTACAATCATAATTCATAATTCTGTTGGTCCCAACTCTTCTTAGAGGAGATGGTAAAAGCTAGAGATTGCTGCAACAGTTGTACTAGGAGTTTTAAATCACGGATGTAGAGGACATTTGTTAAGGATCAAATTTCTACTACAGTTTAACTGTCGCTTCTGATGCTTGGACTGGATTAGAGTTATTTTAATGAACTCCATCTATAAAGGAAAACTGAACAATATAATGTTGTCAGTTGTTATATATGCATGTACGATGAAATTTAAAATTTAATATGTTGGAATTAGCTCGCAAGGTTTGGGACATTCTGATTATTTTCTCATTCGTAATAGACAATAATATAGCTTGTAATTGGATACTGGTTTGCAGCTTTGTTCAGTTGCGAGTAGGTATTCATGTCAGCTATGATTCCACATTGTGAAAGAGTTTTGCCTTCACTTGAAAGTATAACTCTGTAATGCTATGCGGAACAAATACTGATCCATCAAAAAAATATTATTCTGAGTGATCTTTCAAATTATGCATGAACTCAATTGATTGCTGTCAGCAGCTGCAAAGCTGCTTCTTCAAGATTTGTGTGTTTTCTTCAAGATTTGTGTGTTTTCTGCCATTGCCAATATCTGGACTATGCTTATTATATAATACCGAATTGTGATTAGTCTGGTATTTTTTGCAAACAATCAGTGAGTTCTCTATGACGCTTATAAATGATTTATAATAATACTCAGAAGTTGTTCCTCTTTACTCAAAAAGAAAAAAAAACGAAAAAAGAAATTGTTCCACACCGAGCAAATTACAGGATCACAATTTCATTACTTATATGACAATACAAGTTTGTATCTCAGTTATATGATGGTGCTGTCACTATTTTCTATACTACAGGTTAGACTTTGCCGAGAGAAGTCGACAGGAAATATTTATGCTATGAAAAAGCTTATAAAATCTGAAATGGTCAGGAGACGTCAGGTGAGATAAACTTAGTGTAGAAGATTGTTTTCTATCCCCTAACAAAAACAGAAACGTATATATAGCAAGATTTAATCTTTTGTTAACTTAATATGAACCTTCACATCTCTATGTGACTTTATATTGCCTTTTTGGTGTCATGTAAAATTTTAATAATCTGGATTTAGTATAGTAGTATTTATTATGAAAACAAGCTTCCTTCTGAGGCACATCCCCATTTTTCATGTGCATGAATATGAAATTCTCTCCACAATGGCGCTATGATTATGTACACATATTACACGAATGTATCAGATGCTCAGCTTGCTATTTTCAATAAGTCTACGAGCTGCTTATGTTTCTCCCCTTTTTTCAGAAGGGAAGGATTAAGGTATTATACAGTTTTCCCCATCTGATGTTCATTTAATTCATTACAGGAGCTGTTTTCAGAGGTTGGTGATTTGAAGCGCTTCTCAATTCATAATGACAGATGTGGAAGATCAAAGGTATCTGTCTTATTAGTCTTGCTTTCCATCAATTTTTTTATTCTCATATGATTTTAACATTTTGGAGAATTCGTTTTGTCAAGGGAACGGCTGAGGTTGTCTTCTCAAGGAAACATGATGGTTTAGCAGCTGTGAAGAGATATATCAATGTGCAACTTGATGGGAAGCCCCCAAAAAAAAAGATAGTGGGAACGAACATCGCAAACCCACCTGCTTAACTAACTACTTGTTGATAAATATTCTTGCTGATTCAATTGGTTGTATTGAATAGGATTGAGGAGTTCTATATGCTGTTTTATAACATATATATGAAATTTTATTTCATATATGGTAATTATTTTATTAAAAAATGTTTTAAATTTCCAGAATTTTTTTATATTTTTAAATACCTATCAATCCTGGCAGTTTTAGACATAAATGCTTGGATAGGGTGCTTTTAAAAAAAAATTAATAACCTATCCTGGCGTTTTTGGTCAAAAACACCGGGATAGATTACCTTTTCGTTTTTTCATGACAGAAGTTCTACACCGACGTTTTTTTCAATTAACCGCTGGGATAGGCAAGGTCTATAGCGGCATTTCTGGCACGCCCCGCTTCCTAAAAGAATACAGAATACGAATACGTAACAAGCCCAGCGAATGATTTTTCACCATTCATAAGCTGTAAGGATCAACTCAACAGTAAACCGAAAGATACAACCACGCATGCATGAAATAAATCACATAATCACAAGAATTAATTAAAATCAAATACATAATTCTCAAATAAAAATAAGATCTAGAAAATAATAAAACTCTAAGTCAAACATGCCTAATTACAAAATATCAAGTAGCAAGAAAAGAATTGATAAACTTGATGCCGAAATAAACTAAATCAAAAAATTCCCAGTCAAAAGATTAGAACACTTGATCGCTTACTCCTGCAGGTAACTGGTCTACAAAACCAGTATATTTATCATTTTGAAAGAAGCAGAGAAGCAGAAAAATAATATGCCCGTTAGTGCAAGCTACAGGCCACAAGTAGTACAAGCAAAAGGGGTACAGAAACAAGGTAAATAAGAATGCAGAGCAGGAAACAAGAATCAAGAGTACCGAACATCGCATGAGATAAATAGAGTCAAATAAACTAACCAGCAAGTAAAAAGGATCAGATAACAGAATCAGGTAACAGATAGCAGGTAAACTTGTAACAGATATCAGATAAACATGTTAAACAAGTGACAGGAATGTGCAGATGAAACATATTATTCTTAAGTCTTTTATTTAATCTTATCTAATGTATCACTCATGCGCCCCATTCCACATGGTTGCTGCATACAAACAAGTTACGTTTAGATTTAGTGATGGATTCTATAGGGCCGTGTACTCAGGCATCATATAAACTAGATAAACAGATAAACTGAAACATATAAACAGACACATGAATCATGTAATCATGTACTCATGCAAACAGATGGGACCCACGGGCCCCCCTTCTGAGTACACCTTCCTATAGAGAAGAATGCATTCAGGAATAATATAAATAGATAAACAGATAAACAGATAAATAAATAAACAGATAACAGATGGGAAACACGAGCCTCCTTCCGAGTACACTTACCTATATTTTCCACTACCAAATCTTTCCCTTAACCCCCGCTTGATTACTTATTCTTTTTACCAAAACAGACATGAATGTGCAAAATCAGGGATAGGTAAACATGACAGGGATAGAAACTAGGTTCAGACTGGGCGAAAAATATGTTCGGGTGTCGCAAATAAACTTATAAATAGTGGAACAGCAAGAACTCCAATTCTGGACAGCAGGGCGTTGCTGCACCAAAACTGGAATTCCGCTGCTATAGAGAAGCAAATCTGGATCCGTTAGAATTTCTAGAAACTAGACTTTCTGCCGGTTCCAGCGCAGATACACACGATATATAAAAATTACAGAAACTATATTCAAATTCTTATTCTTTAGAAATTTGATGTTCAGGCAGAAACTTAGTGTACAATTCTTATACTCATAAATCAGTAAAGAACTCATTAAAAAATTCTGTAAAATTTATAATCAAGTTCTTAATCATGTTAAGCAACATACTAGAATTTATCATGGCATAATTACACTATTAATCTGACTTTTAAAATTAATAAACATGTCAACACATCGTAAATCAGAAATCTGGAAAATCTAAAGCTAGCATCATTAAAAATGGGATATCTCGCACATCCCAGATTGGAATTCAGATCCGTCGAATGTTCTGGAAACCAGAAATAAGGGCCTACATCTCTTATTTATAAAGTTCTAACAGATTCAAAATGTAACTGGGTCAAAATCGGATTACAAGTCAGAATAAACAGCAAGACAGAAATATACAATTTGATATCTATAATCTAATTCATGTTCGTGTAATGGATATAATAACCAAAAGTTTGTGATCCTTTACGATTACGGAATTGACAAAAACAAATCAAATAGGTAGGTTCAAGATCATCAATGGGTAAAACATGAAGAATGAGTCACAACGATGAATCTACTTGCGATATTTCAATAATGCTTGTATGGGGGAACAAAAAGGTTCGTACAAGATACTTGCCTTAATGACAACGAACCGAAGCGAGACGAATGACGGCACCACGAGTGCAATGCGTGCAAAACATGTAATAGTACTACGTGCAAGGGCAGCAACAACTACACGTGCAATGCACGTAATAAAGCAACACGGCAAGAGCACGTGCAACACGTGCACAACAACAATAATTCGGCAACAGCAACGGGAAACACCAATCAGCGACAACAGCAGATCACCACGGCAGTAGCGGACTTCGACTTCGACTTGTGGCGGTGCACGGGCGGTGATGGGTTCGACTAGAAACCAGAGGAAAAGGATGATCGGGAATGGTGAGTCAGTCGACGAGCGGGGGGGGGGGGGGCAAGGAGAGGGGAAGAGGATGAGGTGGAGGTTGAACAGGATAGGGGATGGAGGCAATCAAAGGAACGCTCGAGGTTGAAGGCGGAGGACTCGAGAAGGAAGACGGGTGAACAGGAGAAGAGGGTTGGGGGTTTTAGAAGTGGCGGTTGTGTGATTAAAAGGGTAATTAGGTTTGAATAGTAATTAGGGTTGGGGGGGTTCAACAGGGTATATATAGGGAATTAGGATGGGTTATTGGGTAGCGGGTTATAGGGTTTGGATTAAAAATAGATAAATAAATAAATCAATAATAATACCATAGTATGTATCGCCGTGTTATTAAGTATTTTGCTTGCATTAAGTTAATACTCAAATACTAATAAATACAATAGAATGTATGGATCTCACTAAATAATTAAGACTGGATTTGAATTGAACCAAAATATAATAAGGAGCACAACAGTATTACATATTAATTAATTAAATCAAATAGTATACATAAAATCCGTACTCCAATAATAATAAAATATAGATCACAATTTATAGGCTTTCAAAAATTGATAAACAATAAATTTAATGATAACCATAATAATAATAATAATAATAATATTAATAATAATAATAACAGAGCTAATAATAATAATATTAATAACAACAATAATAAGATTTGGGTTTAACACATTCTAAATAATCAAATAATAAAATTGGACTTGGTATTAGTAATTAGCAAAATAAGAAAATCAGGTTAAACGATAGAATAGAATAGGATTTGTATTACAATATAAAAATCATTGGAAAGTAGCTACAAATCAAATTATTGAATAGGATAGACTTTAATAGGAGATCCAACAATAAATTTTAACAAAAGAATTTAAAAGCAGAAAATAATTTAGCAAGAATCGAAATTCTGAAAATACACAGAAAATATATATTGGCGGGAACGGGGGTTACAGTTTCTTAAAAACGCCGTATATTTGTCCCGACGCTCGTTATAGCGGTGTTCTGGCAGCGTTTCCGAAACGTCGCTACGGTCTATCCCTGCGTTTATAAATGCCGGGATAGCCCAAAAAAATGCCGAAAAATCCTATGCGGTTTGTAATGGCCTATAAAGATATTACCAATCATAATCAAGCATTCCAGTCTCAGAATTCAACAGATCCTCCATTCCCCTTCCAGTCCTCGTCGTTCCAAGCGATATCCTTTCCAATCTAATCGACTCTGCAATATAAAAATCCCTCCAAATAATTTCAATTTATTCAAAAATTCAGTCTTTTCATAAATATCCCCCCAAAACCCCTCAAACCTTTTTAAATAAAAAATCCCCCATTCTCACTCCAACTTCAGAATATTGATGCAACATCACTAATTATGCAATCCCTTAATAATCAAAGATTAAAAAAAATTTTCCAAAAATTCAAAAACTGAACTGCGACATTTCAACTATCAAACCTAGAATGGTTACAGTGAGCTTACCACTGTTGTATCTATTCGAGATCGGCATGCCACCATCGGATCTCTAAGTGCACGCGAATAGATCCAATATATCCTTGTCTCCGCCACTGCCACCGAAGGTTCGGAACTGGTGGAGGTGAAATTCGATGGAGGAACGGCAGCCGTCGGTGATGGGCAAAATTAAATGAATAAAGAAAAAAAAAATCATCATCATTTAGCATGACCATGCATCATAATCATCATCATTAAAGTCAAGGTGAAATTAAGGGAGAAAATAAGAAATGTACAAAAGTAATCAATCTATTCCTCCTAAAAAAATAACAAAATAATCAATAAAAATCTATCTACAATCAAGACCCAGCCGACGCCAAACTTAGTTGCAAGTCCAACCCAAACCCATCCTCACCCGAATTCGCCACATTCTGACCCGAACCCGCTAACCTCACCACCCCACCTGATCTGCTCCCCACCGTCCCACCACCCCCCACTAGCAAATCCCAGGTACGGGTACGGCTGTGCGGCCCATGCCTGCCTTCTTGCCAAGTGGAACCCCGACGACCCTGCCAGAGAGAAGTAAGCCCAATTGGGCGGGGTGCTGGTGGGAACCACCACAGAGGGGATGGTGGAGGAGTGGGGGTAGAAGGCAGACGTCATGGGCTCGATCGCGATCCGGTTCATGGTGCGCGGTAGGGAGGCTGCGGGGGCGACAGAGCGGCAGGAAGAGAGAGGGCTAACTGATGTAAACTTAACCCTACATAGAGAATTTCCAAGAATATTATAAGATTAAGTTTACCAACATGTTATGCAGATCAACTTAGAAATTAAAACAGTTAAACGGTTTGATGAATTTTTAAGAACTGAAATAGGTTTAACAAGACCAATTAACAATTCAGCTCTAACAATCAATAATTATATACCTAAATGTTCTTAGCAAGTAAAAGATGCAATAATGATTTGTACTCTAATTGTCAAGTAGAAGCACACACACTCAATATTTGTGGATGATAGATAAATTAGATAATATTATAGAGATGATAAAGCAGTAACACAAATATTAGAGAAGAGGAAAGAGTTTACCGAGGTTGCAAGTTGTGTGTAATTGCGAAAGAGGAGCAGTCGCGATGGCAGAACAGCCAGGAGACGGCTGCTATAGGGGTCGGGTTGTGTAATCAAGACCATCGAACATCAACGGCAACCGATTGGAGGTGGTGGCTGACGTCGACGGAGGTAGTTAGCGGTGGGGTGGTTGCTCGGGGACTCAGGCGGTGCCGGCGTTCTGTGGTGAAGGAAAGGGGCTCAGTGGCAATAGTAGCGGCTGCGGAGATGGCGAAGCAATGGAGTCGACGGTGGTGGGGAAGTGGGTGGTCGACAGAGGTTTGGATTTGGGATTTACGATTTAGAAGTGGAGGTAATTTGGGGATTAGGGTTTCGTCGGGGTGAGGGAGAAGCAGCGGGGTAGTCGATGGTGGCAAGCGGTGGTTCGACGGGTATGGGGGCTTCGGGGATGGGTTCGGAGGTTGAACAGGGAAGCGATGACGACGGGGTTGTTGGGTTTCGGGTTAAGAGAATGGGAAGAAGAAAAAGAAAGAGTGTGGGGATGAGGATATTAGGGTTTTGATTATTTGGGGTTAGGATTTTTTTTTAATTTGGGGATTTGGGGGTGTAACTTACGGCTTATGACAAACTCTAAAATTATATCTCAATGTCTCACACAAAAGGAAGGATGAAGAGCAATAACTCAACACAATAATTTTTTTTTATCAAATAGCATAACTTCTCATTATTCTCAAGGCCTATATATAGACTCAAAACAAATCTTGATACAAATCTCAAAAATATTCTAATGCATAAAAGAAAGTAGAAAAATTGTAAAACTACTACATATGGCTATAATTGCCAAAAAATAAATATGAGTACTGAATAAAATACTAAAGTATTGAAACAACTGTCCTAGACGATGTCTGCACTGATAGAAATGCCCGAATCGTCTTGAACTGATGTCCTCATTATTCTCCCCGGGTGGGAGAGGGCTCGACCCAGTCGAGTCAAAATCAGTCCTCCTGTTATAGTGCTCCAAAAGGTCTGGATCCAAGTGTTGGAGCTCTTCCCGATCTATCCACATATTCTCCGACTCCTGCTTGTTTTTCCATCTTACCAAATACCTATGAATACCATCATCTCTAGTAGATATTATCTAATCTTCTAAAATATTATTCAATTTCACTGTCAGTGGGTAAGTAGTATCAGGTAGCGGGGGTAATGTGGGAATCTCACCAGTTGGCTGCAGTGTAGGCTCATATATAAGAGAATTTATAGGGTTAAATTCTGGGCCTTCATAGGGTACTAGATTCTTAATATAGAAAGTCTTACTTATGCCAAAACCTTCAGGAAGGTCAACGCCATACACATTTTCATTGATTTTACGAATAATTTTAAATGGGCATGCAGCACGTGCATTCAACATCTTAACAGATCCAGTTGGACACCATTCCGGACGAATATGAACCATCACTTCGTCACCCACATTAAAAGTTTTAAATTTCCTTCTAATATCTACTTTTAGCTTGTAGTTAAAATTATTCTCATTAATTTTCTTGAAATTTCTCTATGCAAGTCATGAATGCAGGATGCAAATGTAGATGCAGACTCTGAGACTCTGTGATGTTGTAACATGGGGACAAGATCTATGAGCTGTCTAGGATTATAACCATTCACAACTTCGTGTGGACTCATGCCGGTGGTTCTGTTTTTAGATGTGTTATAGGCAAATTCAGCAACAGCCAATTTCAAGTGCCAAGTTCCTAAGTTTTCTCCTACAAGAGTACATAAGAGATTGCCAGGACTCCGATTGACAACCTCAGTCTGTCCATCAGTCTCTGGGTAGAAGGCTGAAGAGAACTTCAATTTCGTACCCATCTTGTGCCATAGGATCTTCCAAAAATAACTCTTGAATTTCACATCCCTATCGAACACAATGGTTTTTGGCAACCCATGTAGCTTCACAATATTATCAAAGAAAATCTAAGCTACACGAGAGGCATCGAAAGTTTTTGAGTATGGGAGGAAGTGGGCCATTTTAGAAAAATGGTCCATGACGACAAGAATAGAATCGTATTTCTTTTGTATTTTCGGTAAGCCTAACACGAAATCCATACCCACATCTTCCGAAAGGCGACTGGGAACATGTAACAGACTATCAGGCATGTGTTATGTTTTTGTTTCTTGGCGAGTTGAAAAGTATGACATCTGTTAACAAGTCTCGCAACGTTTCTCTTTAGTTTATGCCAATAAAACCTATGTTCCATAGCATCAATGGTCTTGCTATGCCCAAAGTTTCCAGCAAGACCACCAGCGTGCAATTCCCAAACAAGATACTCTCGTAATGATGTACTAGGAATGCACAGTTTGGAGTGATAGAAGAGATAATATCTTTCAAGAAATAGTCATCTATCACTCGAGTGATGTCATCATTCAAAGAGGTGTAGATCTCGTAAAAATCTGGGTAAGAGACATACTCATCTTTTAATATATCAAAACCAATAATTTTGGTGCCGAGTGTACATAAGATCATGTGACAACGACTTAGCGCATCCGCGGTCTTATTATCAATCCCTTTTGTATGTCGAATGGTATACGAATATTCTTATAGGAACTCTATCTATCGAGCATGTCTCGGGTTCAACTTTTGTTGAGAAGTAAGGAATCTTAAGGCCTCATGGTATGAGAAAATGATGAATTCTTGCGGTAGGAGGTAATGTCGCCAATAGCGAAGTGACTGAATTACCATATAGAACTCCTTGTCATAAGTGGAGTATTTTTAATTTGCTCTGTTTAGCTTTTCGCTGAAATAAGCAACATGATGACTCTTTACTGAGGACTCCTCTTATACCAATACCAGAAGCATTGCATGTTACTTCAAAATCTTTAGTGAAATCAGGCAACCTCATGACAAGTGTTTGAGTCATTCTTTTCTTGATCTCTTTGAATGCTTTCGTGGCTTCTTTCGACCAGACGAATTCACCTTTCTTCAAACCGTCGGTTATCAGAGCCATAATTTTCCTAAATCCTTGCACAAACTGACGATAGAAGGTGACAAGACCATGAAAACTCCGTACATTACGAATATTACGGGGCTCAGGTCATTCAGTAATAGCTCGTATCTTTTTTGGGTCAGCGGATACTCCTTTGGCAGACACAATAAATTCCAGAAAGATAGTTTGATCGGAGGGAAAGGTACATTTGGTAGGATTAGCATAAAGTTGTTCCTTCCTCAAAATACCACAGACCTGTCTCAAATGATCAAGATGTTGCCCAACGGATTGGCTGTAAATGAGAATATCATCAAAGTATACCACATGGAACTTTCCCATAAAGGGACGGAGTACTTGCGTCATGATTCTTATAAACGTGCTTGGGGCATTCGTCATTCCAAACGGCATGATCATGCATTCGTACAGGCCTTCCTTCGTCTTGAAGGTAGACTTCCATTCATCATCAGGATGAACATGTATTTGGTGGTAGCCACTTTTAAGATCAATCTTGGAAAAGATTGTGGCACCAGACATCATGTCCAACTTGTCATCCAAACGGGGAATGAGAAAACAGTACTTTACCGTGATTTTGTTTATGGCACAACTGTCTACACACATACGCCAGGTTCCATCTTTCTTTGGCATCAATAGAGCGGGAACAGCTCAAGGACTTAAGCTTTCTCTGATGAAGCTCCTTGCCAATAACTTATCAACTTGCCTTTTCAACTCAGCGTGTTCTGTCAGATTCATCCGACAGTGTGGCAAGTTAGGAAGACTCACTCCCGGAACCAGATCAATAGCGTGTTGGATGTCATGCAGTGGGGGCAACTGGTTGGGGAGGTCACCAAGAAACACATCTGCAAATTCCTGTAAGACAGGAGTAACTTGAGGCGGGATGAGTGATTTAGGATCTTTAAGGACTTCTCTCGCTGTGAGTAGAAGATTTGTAGCCCCTTTGTCAATTTCTTTCGTGAGTTCATTTTTACCCATATACGTTACTTGCTTGCCCTTTCTGGAGGGAGCTGGTGTTGTTTCAGCTGGACCAGTTCATGGTCTCATGGCTATGAGCTTTATTTTTAATCCGTCGTGCTGGAACACACATTGGTTGGATCGATCATATATGATCACATTGTGGTCGTACATCCAAAGTCTTCCTAAAATGACTTGACCCACATCCATTTTGAGCACATCACACCAAATTTGCTCTTTTTAAGCTTTGAAGTTCACAGGGACCAAACATCAATGTGTTACTTGGATAGCTGTCGCATCAATCCAAGATACTTTGTATGGGCGTGGATGGGGTTCAGCTTTCAGTCCTAAATGCACTTAAGTTTTATATATATGCTAGATTTTCCCGTGGACACGTGCCTACAGCACGTCTTCAGAACGATACAACATATGAAAGTCTTGTAAACAGTAAAACAACAATTACGTAGCTCAACTTTGAATAGTAAAACAATAATTAGTTGTAAATAAAAGTCCATTTTTCCATTAGTATATGTTGAAAAATAATTATAAATGGGGGTGTAAAATCCAACTTCTTAGAACTTTGAGTGTGGAAAATGATGAAATTTAACTGTTGATGAGATATTTGCTATTTTCAATGTAACATAAGAAATAAAAAAACGAAAAAAAATTCTGAAAATTTACAAATCTGAAATCTGAAAATATATAAATATATATTTCTAAGTAAATATAGAGAGAATGAGAGAGAGAGAGAGAGAGAGAGAGAGAGAGAGAGAGAGATAAATAAATAAATAAATAAATAAATAAATAAATAAATAAATAAATAAATAAATAAAGGAGTTGTTTTGGGGAGATTTGAATTTGAGATTTTGGGGGGGGGGGGGGGGGGGGGGAGAGGGGACTTTTGAGCTGAAAAATATGTTTTGTGATGTTAGATTTGGACCATTGATTTCAACCATATTAAATAAGAACCACTTGATAGCTTTCTTTGTGTTTTATTTTATATATATATATATATATATATATATATATATATATATATATATATATATATAATGATGTATAAGAAAGTAAGAAAAATAATAAAAAGGAATCTAAAGCGATCCTAAATGAATGCAAAAATTATTATTAAATGAGGCAAGAATAGGGTTTTAAAAACCTGGCTCTAATACCAAAATGTTGTCAACTTAACCCTAAGTAGAGAATTTCCAAGAATATTATAAGATTAAGTTTACCAACATGTAATGCAGATCAAATTAGAAATTAAAACAGTTAATCGGTTCGATTAATTTTCAAGAATTGAACTCGGTTTAACAAACCCAATTAACGATTTAGTTCTAACAATCAATAATTATATACCTAAGTGTTCTTAGCAAGTAAAAAATGCAATAATGATTTGTACTCTAATTAGTAAGTATAAGTACACGCTCTCAATATTTGTGGATAACAGATAAATCAGATAATATTATAGAGATGATAATGCAGTAACACAAATATTTGAGAAGAGAAAAGAGTTTACCAGGTTTCCAGGAGGTGTGTAATTGCGGAAAAGGAGCGGCTGCGATGGCAGAACAGCGAGGAGCCAGTTGCTTCAGGGGTCGGGTTATGGAATCGAGACAATGATCAGCTACGAAAACTGATTAGAGGTGGTGGTTGACGTCGACGGAGGTAGTTGGCGGTGGGGTGGTCGCTCGGGGACTCAGGTGGTGCTTGCGTGTTGCAATGAAGGAGAGGGGCTCGGGGGCAACAGTAGTGGCTGTGGAGATGGCAAGGTAATGGAGTCGACGGTGGTGGGGAAGTGGGTGTTTGACGGGGATTTGGATTTGGGATTTAGGGTTTAAAAGTGGTGGTAATTTGGGGATTAGGGTTTCTTCGGGGTGAGGGAGAGGCAGCGGGGTAGTCAATGGTGGCAAGCGGTGGTTCGACTGGTGTTGGGGATTCGGGGATGTGTTCGGAGGTTAAGCGGGGAAGCGATGGCGACGGGGTTGTTGGGTTTCAGGATAAGGGAACGGGAAGAAGAAGAAGAGAGAGTGTGGGGATAAGGATATTAGGGTTCTGATTAATTGGGGTTAGGATTTTTTTTTAATTTGGGGATTTGGGGGTGTAACTTAGGGCTTATCACAAATCCTAAAACTGTATCTCAACATCTCACACAAAAAGATGAATAAAGAGCAATAACTAAACACAATATTTTTTTTTTATCAAATAGCATAACTTCTCATTATTCTCAAGACCTATATATAGGCTTAAAACAATCTTGATACAAATATCAAAAATATTCTAATGCATAAAAGAAATGGTGCAAATCGTAAAACTACTACAAATGACTATAGTTGCTAACAAAATAAATATAAGTACTGAATAAAATACTAAACTAATGAAGCAAGTGTCCCAAACAATGCCTGCACTGGTACAAATGCCTGAATTGTCTTGAACCGATGTCCTCATCACCAGCGGTGCATGAGAGAATGAGAGAAACAATGAGGGAGAGGAATAAACGCGAAGGGGAGAGGAATAAACGTTTTTGAATGTTTTGATTTGGGTGACACATGCGGTGCACATGTATATTTGTTTGGATTAGGTTGGATGTATTACACCGATTTATTTGATTACAAAGTTAAAGCTTATTTGATTACAAATCTCAGCTCTCCCATTAAAATAGGAGATAAGCGAGGGGTTTATAGGTTATAATTAAAAATAACTAGTAATCTGCACGTGCGATTCACGTTCTAATTAAACTTTTTTTTTTGTATATAGTAAATAATAAAACGTAATCTGGCCTCGTACCTAAGGCCTTCCTTTGCTGATCACATACTATTTACAAATTATCCATAGTGGCACAAACTTTTATTTTATATGAGTGACACTTCTGTAAATAATTATATCGTACAGAAATTTGAAATTTGAGGGTATTATGGTAACTAACAACAGTTGAGTAAATGAATGATTAATATAACTCTCACTTAAAAATGAATGGTTGAGATCAGATAGTTAAATGAATGTCTACAAATTACAGGTTGTCTACAAACAATAACCCTAATTCTTTTTTAATAATATTAGAGATAAGAGAAATTTTATCGGGAATCTAAATTACTCGAAAACTCTTCGATGAAAAGTACTTCATCCGAAAATTGGATGCCTCCAACAAAATTACTGTCTTGCCATTTATATTCTTTTCTGTTAGGAACAATGTACTTTTTTTAAAAGAAAGATGTTGCAGTGTACTGTTTTAGGAGCTTATAGTAAGATTGAAAAAGTTAACGGGTCTAATAAAAATTTAGTGCAGCACCAGGGGCCTAAACGTTATTGACCGAAAAAAAATTCAGTCAAGATGCGACAGAGAGGGATGCATAAATCAATAAAGAACTGTTCCTTTGGTTGATTAATGGAGCCAAGAGGAGGAATGACTTTTAAAAAGACATGTTATCATTTGCTTAATCAACTACCTAATGATAGGTTTTCTAAGTTGAAGTTTTGGCTCTATAGGATGTCTTGTGGGGAGTATACCTATCAAATTGGATTTTTAGCCTTATAGAAACGACTTATAGGAAGTGTTGTATTTTTTATTTTTTTTTGCTGCTAAACAGTAGGTGTGTAATGTGTCATATTTTTTTAATTTTATTTTATTTTATTTATTTATTTATTTATTTATTTTTTGTCTTTTGTTGTTGTTGTCTTTGTTGTTGGAAATGTATCGTTCGGCTAAATTTAAAAATTAATCTAGTAAGGAAAAATCATCCCAAGTTCTTGTTGCAAGTTTTTTCTGGTGCAGTAGCAATTAGATAATAAATTCTTTTAGAAAAAAACCTTACAATCTGAATCGTCGATCAGATCTGAATTGTGATGGCTGAAGTCTTTTTAATTTGAATCTAAATCGTTGTGAGTGTGTAAATTTAGATTGGAAGGCTGAGATGTCATCATCGAACTTGCACAAAGTATGAACACCGGGGTTGGCCTCGGCGAAAGACCCTCAGATGCCCAAGTCAGTAACTCAGAAAAAAGAGAGGAGTTTTGATAGCAAAAAAATGATTACATGACTTTGATGGAGGTGTATTATATTCATAACCTAGGATTTAGTCCAGAAGATAGACTTAAAAGAGTATCTTTTTGGGATTAAACTTCAGATTTTCTTCGTGATGAGATAGAGTTAGTTACTCTCATTTTTGAAGAGATATAGCTGGATACTCTTCCCTTGTTGAAGAGTTAGAGTTCGTTGTTCTAGGGGGGATTTGACTGACAACCCCAATAGGATGGAAATTCCCTCTTGCTTAGACTGTAAGTAGACCTTATTTTATGGCCTGGTTGAGCTGATGGGCCTGGAGGTGGCCCATGTCCTCTAGTGGGCCTGCAATTGCTGTAAAGTTACTCTTATGCCCCTAGAAGCTTTGGGATACGGGCTGAATCGTACGACTCTGCTTTGTTGCAATTTTTACCAATATCATAAGCCCCCTATTCTTGAAGGTCAAATTTCGCGGCCTTTGAGGAGTAGTTTGCTCTGTTTTAGATGATCTGGAGAGCTTTCCAGACTTTCGGGGGGCAATGGGAGAAGTTAAGAGCCTTGTTCGAAGATATAGGGACAGTGACTATTTTTCTAATTTTTTCTAGATTTTTAATTAAGTTTTCAAAATTTCAATTATTTTCATAATTTTAAATCATTTTTTCTAGTTTACAATTACTTTTTGGATTTCTAATTGAAATTTCTTAATTCATAATTATTTTTAGATTTAGAATTAAATTTTTAGAATTTATAATTATTATTCAGAATTTTAAATTAAAAAACATACCCATGCACGAATCATGGTGCGATCGGACGACTACTACTTGTCGTGAAGAGGTTGCTGACGTCAGCATGATATCAGAAAATCAGTATTTTCTGTTGAGGGGGTAAGAGTAGATTTTTAAGCAGATCAGACGGCGGAGATGGAAGGGCACAATTTTTTAGGCAATCGAGCAGGGGTAAGAAGCAACCTGCTCTCCTCGTATAACGTTATCGATGCCGAGGAGGGTGGGGACCGTCAGTGGACCATGTCATTTGGGCCCCGCCACATTAGTGCCACATTAGTATACCACGTCAGCTGGGCCCCACCACGTTTGCGTAAAGTCGGACAATTTGGGTCGCCCCGTTAGCTGGGCTCGGCCACTTCAGTGTGCCCCGTCATCTGCCACATTAGCTGGGCTCGCCACGTCAGCAAGCCACATTAGCATGAAGTCGTTGGGTTCGGATTGCCATGTGCGTCGCGCATGATGAACGGTGGGGGGTTGCGAATACGCCACTTCTTCCTCATCGAGCAACTGTGATCTAGCCATGTGGGTAGACGTATCTTTTACACATTTTCACATGTAAAAATGTTGTAATTTATGAGGTGTAGCATATTTTCTATGCAGTTTTTTCTTATTCTTTTCTCTTTTTCCCCTTTTTTTGCTTCTTCTTCTTCTTCATCTTCTTCTTCTTCTTAAGGTGGGAATGAGAGATGGAACAGATGGACGAATCTGATTGGTAGCACGAATCATGAGACAAATGGACGTCACTGATTGGTCGAAAGCATCAAACTCCCTTATCGGATGACAGAAGTGCCACCGAGGAGCTGAGAAGAGGAGCTGTGCCACAAAGATGATTAATGGTGCTAAGGAGCATTATGGTGCCGATGAGGAATGTGGCTCTGAGGAGTTTTTCTATTGAGGGTCTAAGATGAGGAGCTTTGCCATCGAGAGGATTAGTGGCACTGAGGAGCTTTGCCATCGAGGGGATTAGTGACACCGAGGAGCTTTGCCATCGAGGAGATGGGCCACCGATGAGCTTTTCTACCTAGGGGCTAAGAAGAGAAGATTTGCTAACGAGGGGCTAAGAAGAGAAGCTCTGATACAAAAGAGATTAATTGAGTCGAGGGGTATTGTGGCACTGAGGTGCTCAGCCGCGCAGAGGTGCACTTAGCTTTCGAACTATGTATTAGAGTGTTGATATGAAATAGAGATCTTCCCTTGTGTCTTTTTCTTTACTCTTGCCTTCTTTGCATTACCACCCACTAAATAAAGAAGTGGGTTTAAGGGAGTGGTTCTAGAGAAGAGGTGAACTCCGAACTTGTATTTGGAGTTAACGAATTGTGGGAACAACTCTAGCTGGATTCTAAACTTCCCTTTGGAGTTAGCGAGTTGTGGGAGCATCTATAGCTGAACTCCAAACTTGCCTTTGGAGTTAGCGAGTTTTGGGGAGCAGCTCTAGCTGGTCTCCAAACTTACCTTTGGAGTTGACGAGTTGTGGGAGCAGCTCTAGCTGGACTCCGAACTTGCCTTTGGAATTAACGAGTTTTGGGAGCAGCTAGACTCCAAACTTGCCTTTGGAGTTTGCGAGTTTTGATAACAGCTCTAGCTGAACTCTGAACTTGTTGTTTAGGGTTAGCGAATTTTAGGAGCAACTCTAGGAAAGAGCTGGACTCTGAACTTGCTGTGCCTTATATTTTGCCTCGTTGTTGGAGGCACAGATACTTAGACATAGTGAATTTTGGAGGATGAACTTGTTGTAACGCCCCGGATCCCCGTTACCGAAAATTTGTGACACAACCAGAATCTTTGGCTTGCATCTCAACACAGTAAAAACACGAAAATTAAAAACTTTTTATTGCCATCAAGTCATTACATTAAACAATTACATCTTGTTCTTAAAATAAGGAATACAAATTACATCAACTTATTACAGATACTACATTGTAACAACTACCGTCTGCCACCCAGAACGGTAGTCAACTGCTCTCTACTGGAAACTCCACCGAGTGGTCATGCTGCTTCCCTGAGATGTGCACTACAACATAGAACCTATTCGCCGGCGTTTTTTTAGACCTTCACCGGCGGTTTTTTACGCCGGTGAAACATTCACCGGCGTTTATAAAAACGCCAGTGCAAATGCCGCCGAATCGAGCCTCGCGGAAAAATAGGCGCATTCACCGGCGTTTTTACTGGACGCCGGTATATCTTTAAAATACACCGGCGGCCAGACAAACGCCGGTATATGGCAATTTCTGGGTGCCGTTCTTTCCCCCAATATACATTCATCGGCGGTCACATACCGCCGGTATATATCTTTTCATCGGCGATTGTACAAACACCGGGGAATCTGTAATATTTACCGGCGGTCATAGAGCACCGGTGTATGCTTGTTTCTAAGCGCCCTTCTTTCCCTACTTACAAATACCGGCGTGTCGTAAAACGCCGCCATATAGATATTCACCGGCGTTTTATAAAACGCTGGTGTATCTTAGGAGTGCTGCAACTTACGGGTACACCCGCCTGTGTGGAAACGCCTCTCTAACGAAATTTTCAACTAAACAATTAGATACACCGGCGTTCTATGAAACACCGGTGTATGCCCGTTGGTTTTTCCTGCTCCAATTTTTCTTTCGATTTCAATTCACAATTTCATTTAAAAAACCTGTAAACTAATTCACAACTGAATCAACCAATTTCAGGCATACTAATGCGCAAATCACAACCAAACACAAGAATTAATTAAGATAATAAAGTTTCACACATAGTCCATTAATCGTCCAAATTCACCGCTTAATTAACATCATAATTAATAAATACAGTTTTAACATCCCAAATATCTCAACAACTACTTAAAACAACAATACAAAACATAACAACAACAAGAACAACATAACAACAACAACTAGAGGCCACCGACCACAGATCCATACCCCTCGAGTAGCTTCAGTGCTGATCATCAGAATTTCCTTGATTTGGGTGACCGCTCTATGGAAAAAAAACAATAATATAGTTCAACAGTAAACCAAATATAAGAAAAATAAGTAAAATAAGAAGGGGCTCATATCTAGTGTAGTTTTAAGGAACTGTCATCGTGGAAGGAAACCAAATATAGAAGCCAGAAATGGAAACAGAGAATGGTAGAGAATGAGGATACACCAGGCTAACATAGAGGCATTTTCCTCATCTCTCTCTCATCCCTGCTTTCTCTTCAGCAAATGCACATAAAGAGACATCAGCAACAACAGCAAGAGCGACAAGAACAACAATAATAATAAATTATTATAAACGAGATGTCTCTATATGGGTTTCCAGATCTACACTTGAGCCCTCTCTTTCTAATCACAGCCCAATTAAGAACATAGATGACAGCCACTAAACAATCCAATCACAGCCCAATCAAAATTTGCCATCCTGGATCTTAAATCTTCAGATGCATGAATTCAGCTTCTTTAACAGTAAAAGAAAATGAAAATGACAATCAAAATCATGCTAAGATGACAATCAGATGCATGAATTCAGTTTCTTTGATAGTAAAAGAAAATGAAAATTTCTAGTATCTAAGCATATATGTTTCTCCATTAATTCATCATCCCAACTAAATCATGATGTTTGTGGCTCCAAAAGATACATGCACAAGGTTTGTTCAGCCCAATTCTTGTACAGATTTGGAGGATTTTGGTATACAGCTAGCATCCTTAGATGACAATCAGATGCATGAATTCAGCATCTTTGACAGTAAAGGAAAATGAAAATTTCCAGTATATAAGCATATATGTTTCTCTATTAATTCTTCATCCCAACTAAATCATGATGTTTGTGGTTCCAAAATAAACCTGCACAAGGTTTGTTCTGCCCAATTCTTGTACAGATTTGGAGGATTTTGGTATACATACAACATCCTTAGTTGACAGTGAACCCATTTTGGTAAAAAAATCATGCTAAGATGGCAATCAGATGCATGAATTCAGCTACTTTAACAGTAAAAGAAAATGAAAATTTCCAGTATCTAAGCATATATGTTTCTCTATTAATTTTTCATCCTAACTAAACCATTGATGTTTGTGCCTCCAAAAGAAACCTGCACAAGGTTTGTTCCGCCCAATTCTTGTACAGATTTGGAGAATTTTGGTATACATACAACATACTTAGTTGACAGTCAACACATTTTGGTAAAAAAATCATGCTAAGATGACAATCAGATGCATGAATTCAGTTTCTTTAACAGTAAAAGGAAATGAAAATTTCCAGTATCTAAGCACATATGTTTCTCTATTAATTCTTCATCCCAACTAAATCATGATGTTTGTGCCTCCAAAAGAAACCTGCACAAGGTTTGTTCCGCCCAATTCTTGTACAGATTTGGAGGATTTTGGTATACAGCCAGCATCCTTAGTTGACAGTTAACACATTTTGGTAAAAAAATCATGCTAAGATGACAATCAGATGCATGAATTCAGTTTCTTTAACAGTAAAAGGAAATGAAAATTTCCAGTATCTAAGCATATATGTTTCTCTATTAATTCTTCATCCCAACTAAATCATGATGTTTGTGGCTCCAAAATAAACTTGCACAAGGTTTGTTCAGCCCAATTCTTGTACAGATTTGGAGGATTTTGGTATACAGCCAGCATCCTTAGTTGACAGTTAGCCCATTTTGGTAAAAAAAACATGCTAAGAAGGCAATCAGATGTATGAACTCAGATTCTTTAACAGTAAAAGAAAATGAAAATTTCCAGTATCTAAGCATATATGTTTCTCTATTAATTCTTCATCCCAACTAAACCATTGATGTTTGTGGCTCCAAAAGAAACCTGCACAAGGTTTGTTCAGCCCAATTCTTGTACAGATTTGGAGGATTTTGGTATACATACAGCATCCATCTTTGACAGTCAACACATTTTGGTAAAAAAATCATGCTAAGATGACAATCAGATGCATGAATTCAGTTTCTTTAACAGTAAAAGGAAATGAAAATTTCCAGTATCTAAGCATATATGTTTCTCTATTAATTCTTCATCCCAACTAAATCATGATGTTTGTGGCTCCAAAATAAACCTGCACAAGGTTTGTTCCGCCCAATTCTTGTACAGATTTGGAGCATTTTGGTATACATACAACATACTTAGTTGACAGTGAACCCATTTTGGTAAAAAAATCATGCTAAGATGCCCATCAGATGCATGAATTCTGCATCTTTGACAGTGAAAAGGAGAGAAATCAAGAGTAATTACTGAAGAGAGAGGGGGTCGACCAGCGGGGCGACGAGCGGTGGCGTAGGAGATAGAGAGATAGCGGGGCGACGAGTGGTGGTTTTCGATCGCAAATTCACCGTGAAATAGAGAGAGGGAGGAGAGAAATCGAATTAGGCTGTCGAAGATGACGAAGGGTCGGAGGCGAAGCGCGAGAAATAGAGAGAGGGAGGAGGGAAAACGAAGGCGGCGAAAATTAGGTTTGGGAATTAGCGAGTGAAATGTTAGGGTTCGTGGGGATTTATCTCAGTTAATTCACCGGCGTTTGAAGTTACGAACGCCGGTGAATGTATCTATATATTCCCCGGCGTTTGTTATTAAAACGCCGGTGAATAATACCATTCACCGGCGTTTATAAATAAAACGCCGGTGAATATCATGATTCCCCGGCATTTTATAGAGGCCACCGATGTATAACTATCCAATCTGACGCCCCATTCCTGGTCACTCCCTACCCCGGCGCGAATGGTAAAACGCCAGGGAATATATGCCGATAAATCGCACATGTTTTGTAGTGGTGCCTTGTAGCTCAAATCTTCCACTGCACTACTCTGATATTCTTGCACCTGCTCGAATGGTAGGCATGTACATTACTACTCCACTCGGATGCCCTGCTTGTATTGAGTCCTCTGTACTCGCAACTCGGTAACCAGCACCTAATTGAGTGGGCACATCAGTACATATACTGACGCAATGCTGATAAGAAAACAACGATCTCCAACTAGCAATCACAATCAGTCTTTGAATGAAAACACAAACATGCATCCTAATTTCCTAGTGTCAGTGTATGCCAATGACCTGAACTCTAATGCACGGTACACAATGCACAGAAAGCAGATGCACTTAGTCTAATGTCAGCAAGACTTTAGACATGCATGCATCCCATAATACATACGCTCCAAATCAAGCCGTCTTCTTCAGTTTCAGGGTTTCGAACCCTCGCTATGCATTGCATTCTACTAGTGTACACTTCCTGTTCCCGATAAGTACACATGATTGAGGAGGCTATAAAATTTTGGGGTAGTCCCTGTTTGTCACTAATAACTGGCGCACCGGACCTCTCTCAAAAGTCGTGACGAACTTACAGATGCACCGCAGCATACCCATGGCACCGAAGATCCACAATGGTCCGTTTGTGTCCACCAACATTGAACAAGGGAACATCTCGTTCTTATTAAGGTACCTCAGGAATTAACAGAGTGAGATACAGCTCCCGTGTTCTCAGCTAGTGAGAAGACACAACCCGTATCCCTACGACAGGAAGAGACAACTCTGGTTATCACCGCCTAGTGCTGACCTTTACGTCAAATTGGATTATAGGGCATCACCCCTAACACCAACTCGGACCTCAAGTGAAAATTAAGAAGAACAATTTAGTTACCAAAATCTGCTTCATCC
Organism: Hemerocallis citrina; assembly: GCA_017893485.1. Taxonomy (NCBI): domain Eukaryota; kingdom Viridiplantae; phylum Streptophyta; class Magnoliopsida; order Asparagales; family Asphodelaceae; genus Hemerocallis; species Hemerocallis citrina. The sequence continues at coordinate 59,883,469 of CM030368.1, forward strand.
CAATCTCGTTCAACGTCTAAACGATTGAGCCCAAAATGAGTCTGTCAACCAAAAACCAATAGGCGAATTGATATTCTTCGATTGCCAATACCTCCGTAAGTCTTCGACTAATGTCCCCAGCCCACAGATCTCAGCGAGCAGTACAACGGCGTCCAAGGGAGTGCCTTATACCCGGAAAATGAGCTGGAACAAACACAATTACTAATATTCAGTCATTGACAGACCTAGGCAATCAACACATTCTGGACGAGGTAGAAAGCTGAAAATACAACAATCAAGTCGTACAATTATATCCCAACTCAAATGTCAATCATGACTCCATCATGAGTTATAAGCACAGAGAATCACATCTAAATCCAATTGAAAGTGCTTATAAAGAAAAGAGTATTCAAACATCTTAATTTCACCAAGTTCAGTCTTCAATCATACTTACTGCCGCATGTAAAAATTTCCATATCACATCATCTACTAACTCAAATCCGACGATTTCAGAACTCACAGAAAGATATAAACTTCTACTCCACTTCTGTAGTTGATGACTATCTCAAATTCAGTTCATAAGGGTTAACAATTTCCCTAGTAAATCAGTTATCATATACAACCAACAATCTTGCAGTAGCTGCATCTAAAAAAATCCTAACACAATATCCGCTTATTGGAATCTCAAGATTTTGGGCTTTATAGAAAGGTATGAGTGTGCACTACAACTCTCTAGTTGATCATTTTCTCAATTTCAGTCATTAGTTTGCTATAAAACCCTATTTCCAACAGGTGTGCACAAATCTCAACATGCAGACTTCAATAATATCAATTCGCAACTTGCAATAGGCATAACTAATTACTCACTTATCGAAATCGTGTTATCTTGGGTTATATAGAAGGGTGTGAATGTCTACTACAACTCTCCAGTTGAACACTTACTTAAATTCATCCATTAAAGCACTCTAAAACCCTTATTTTCATCATATGTATGCACAAGAAAGTTAACTAGCTTAACAAAACAAGGTCTTCTACTAGGACTGGTTCTGTCTAGAACTTAGGAAAATCATATCTTTCACACCAAAAACTGAAATTGCATGATTCAAGATGTTTTGGAAATCTAAGACTCTCTACTACAAGTCTAGTTGATCACTTCTTCATATTCTAAACACACAATTCCAGAAAATCGCAAGTTCACAGACTAGCTAAATCTGAACTTAACTGAACATAGCCTATTAAAAGTTCAATAAGAATTCAACCATAAGTCCAATACTTATTAAATTTGGGATTCATAAACTAGACATATATAAGTTCAACATATCAAAAAAATACTTCAAGATTCAAAATTTATAGAGTTATAGCCTTTTGAATCTAGTAGAAAAACATATTTTATTCTCAGGCAGTGTGCCAATCTCTGTTTACAAACTAATTTTGGAAACTCATCAAATGTTGTCCATAATCTCTAAAATTTTAGAAATATGATCTAGACAAATAGTAGATGTTACAAATAAAATTTCATTGCATGTTTACATACCATAAATTAGTTATGATTTATTAAACTTCATCTTTAAAACAGAACAGAGCCAGTTCTTGGCTATGGACCAGTTGACAAAACCTAATTTTTACATATAGCAAATAAATTCAGAAAAATTGAAAATTGGTATGATTGTTGTTAACACATCCAAGTACCTCCAGTAAAAAATTTAGCTACCTTACCAATCCCATAATATGAATTTTCAAACATCACTTCGGAACAAGGAAAAACACAGTTTTTGCACTATTCTCTGTTCCGAAAAGAACCATTTTGTTGGGTTAATAAATGAACCCAGAAAAATATGATAAAATTTGAGTATGCTCTAAACTCATCCTAGAACATACCATAAAAATTTTGTGTCCAGATTCTAAGCCAATTGCAAAGTAGAAATTTCTAAGTCTACAATACACATATGAGTTCCATCATGGAAAACATGGTATAAAATTTGTACTAACTGTAGCACCCCGGATCCCCGTTACCGGACATCCGTGACACCTTCCAGAATATTTACCTTCAAATGCATCTCAACACAGTAATAACATGGAAATTTAAAAACTTTTTTTATTCGCCAAATAAGTCATTACATCATTGATTACAACCGATAACTTGTTCTTGGAAAAGGAGTACAAATTACATCAATTCATTACACCTTCTTACAAGTATTTACAAACTCCTCTTGTAAAGCTATCAGCTGCCTCCTGGAATGGTAATCGACCGATTACTTGCAGAACTTCGCTGAGCGGCCCATCGGCTCTCCCGGGACTTGCTCCTCTGCTTCAGGTTTCTACTGTGTGACTCTGATATCTCTGCACCTGTTCGGAAGGTATAACCGATATCTAGAAGGTGGGGAACGTCAGTACTTCGACTGACGCAAAGCTGGTGATAACAGCGATCCTCTAAAATTCAATCCCAACCAATAATTTATGCAAAAAGGAAAAGTGTGTGCCAAAACAAGGGTTTAGTGGATTCGGGTTCTAGTGCAGTGTTATGACATGACCCTATGACTAGATGCAGCAAACTCACATGCCTAACCTCTAATGCAAGCAAGACATTGGAGCACGAATGCATCCCATACTACATACGCCCCCAAATCTAGCCGTCTTTCTCCACAATTTTAGGGATTCGAACCCTCGTCATGCACCCTACTCTAGTACACACTCCAGTTCCCAATAGACTGTCCGTCGCCCAAGGAGATTGCAGCGGTTGGTCTAATTCCGCACTGCAGTGCCCAAGTGGTCACCGCTAGTTGGTACCCGCGTACGGACCTCCTTAGAAACCACATTGAACCTGGTCCTTACGACCCTAGGTTCCATATGTCCACCCATGGACTGACGCATGCGTGTTCACCCTCATCGGGTAATGAACTGATATATACCAAAAAAATACAAAACACAAAACACAAAACCCGTGTTTTAGGGACGTGAGCACCACGGGAGGTCAAATCCTCCGGGCCTCCCGCACCTTACTTCGGCAGAACTTTGGGAATCAACAGATTGAGATACGAGCCGGGGACGCAATCCGTTAGCGGTCGAGAACGTATCCCTACGACTGGAAGATATAACACCGATTATGGTTTACTAGGACTAATGCAATTTTCCAACCCCTTAATAAACCATTCTAACCTCTACCTTACGCTAATTATTTCGGGTAAGAATTAATTGCTTCCACACTTGCCTATCAACCTCTGGCCCCTGGCGATACCTGTCCGGTTTGCCACTTCCCCGACTTGGACTCGTCCAGCATAATGGCCTACGTCTGCTTCTACTCCGGCAGTAAATATATAATTGCCCCGTGAGCTCCACTCACTGGCATGCTCGGACGTCCTACGCTCGTCAGAAGTCTAATAATATAGGCATGATAGGTGCAGGGTATCCTTTACCCTAGTGACTAACTCGAGTCACACATCCCACTCGGGGAATCAACAATCTCAATAACAGAGATCAACCATCCCTAGACACGAGTCACCGAATCGGCTCACACACAAGGGAAAAATGCTTTCACAACCCCTAGCCCAAACCCAGACTAAGCGACCTACGGGTTTCTGCCCGAATCTCAAAATGGTCATAACTCTCTCGATACAACTCTGATTGGAGTGTATGAGCCCAACCCTGGAAAGGTACTATCCTAGGATACAACTTCCTAGTTGATCACGCGCTTAGATTCAACCATCTAAGTCCTCGACATAGCTTCTCAAGCTCCGGCCTGCATGCTTCCTGTGCACGGGCTGCGCCTTACCATTAACACAAAATTCTACTTGTTCATCAGAACGACACAAACTCAAATTCTGTAGAAGGGTGTGGGTGTCCTCAAAAAATCTCTAGTTGGTCATGAGTCCAAATTATACTATTAAGTCACCCTAACACACTCATCTATCATCGATACACCAATTCACACAATTGGTCTCTCCAATTTAGAGCACTCGGCTCTACTCTAGTCCTCTGTCCAGTCTTACGAAAATCATAATAATTCAACCGTTTAGTGGAATTGCCTCAAATTAGTCTTGTTGGAAAGGTCTAGGTGTCCACTACAACTCTCTACTGGGTAATGGTCCTCAAAATGTGCATCTAACAGGTCTCAAATTCCCAATCTTTACAGAGTATCAAAACTGGCTGAAAACAGCACAGTGCTTAATCACAAAATCACAGTAAATTGCACACTTGTCCAATTGACATAAAATTTATGGTGGTAAAACTAGACATCATACCCAACATCATGCAAAAGACCTCATGTCAAAATTTCAATTATACAGTGAGTACTATCTATTGCAAGTTAGCATAGAAACCATCAAGTTTTCTAATTCAACATCAGCTACTGGTTATAGAACGATTTTTATCATGCCTCTAAAATCATCCACATAATTTACTGATTTTTGTAAATAATCAGAATGCATTCAGAAACATTGAGTAAAAATTTCAGGTCAATATCATGCTTTAATAAATCAAGCAAATTCCTACAATATCAGCAATCCTGTTTTCTTTTTCTGAGTCTGCCTTACCACACATATCCATCTCACGATTTTATTAGCATATCAAATGATCATAGAAAAATCTGAAATAAATCGTGAATGTTTCTAACACGTATATGAACAAAAAATTTTAATTTGAAGGTCTAATTCATCATATTTTGCTCTCGGAAAAATCTACAAAATGGTACTCCGAACCAGTTTTTCCTAGTTCAATTCTGACTTCTACTTCTAACCTTTAGAAGAGCAATCCTATGCATTCTAGCACACATGCATGCAATCAAAATTAATTGAAAGACAAGAATTTCAAGTTTAGAGAAACTTTCCACCCTTAGTTGTAGTATTAGAAGGAACTTCTTCAAGCTTCTTCTCTTGGAAATCTCCTTTTTGGTCCTTCTTCTTCACTTCCTTCTTCCTTCTCTCCTCCTTCTCTTGTGGTGTTCTCCTTCTGAAATTTCCAGAGCAAAAGGGAGGAAATGAAATGGTAAATGAAGGAGATGGGAGGGTATGCCGGATTTGACAGGGGGGGGGGGTAGGTTTAGGGTCTAGGTGGTTTTGTAGACCAAAACCATGGCTTAAGCCCATTGGTTTTGTGTTTGTTATGTTGGCTGCCCAACATAACCCTTAACGATCTCCAACGAGTGTGAGATGCATGTTTTAACGAGCGCACACAATCTATATTCACTGTAGTACCATACCATGTTATATTTGCATGTGCGTCGTGTCGAAAACTAGCGGTTATACTAGTATCGGTCCGTCTCGTTCTCGTGCATGTTTGGAATGCAACTCTCCCAAGAACCGTCTTGTAGCCCTAACCATCCACCACGATGGAAAAATCGACACATAATACTACAATTAATTGCACGCATACTAACAATATACATACACATATGCATATATTCGGGTATCGTACAAAAATGGGGTGTTACATCACTCCCTCCTTAGAATCGTTCTGTCCCCAGAACGTCCTTAGTGGGAGAAAGAAAAACAACAAACAAAATAGGAAACACTCAAAATAAATCTGGATATAAGGCCTTCATACGGCCCTCCAGCTCCCACGTGGCTTCTTCCACGAACTGGTTCTTCCAGAAAACTTTGACCATCGGGATGACCTGGTTTCTCAGTACCTTGTCCTGATGATCAAGTATCCTGACTGGTTTCTCTCTACAGGAAAGATCTATCTGTAGATCTTTCGGAACCTCTGGCAACCGATGGCTCGAATCCGGGACATACTTCCGTAGCATAGAGATGTGGAACACGTCATGCACTTGAGATAGCTCGCCTGGCAGCTCCAACTTATAAGCCATCCTGCCAATCCTTTTCAGAATCTTGTATGGTCTAATATATCTTGGAGCTAACTTCCTGCCTTTCCCAATCCTGATAACTCCTTTGGTCGGTGATACCTTGAGAAATACGGAGTCGCCTTCCTCAAATTCCAACTCTCTTCGGCGGTTGTCCGCATAGCTCTTTTGCCTGCTTTGTGCTCCTTGAAGCCTCTTCTGAATAAGCTCGATCTGCTTCGACGTCTGTTGCACAATTTCAGGTCCATACATCTGCCGCTCTCCTACCTCGAACCAACCATCTCCTCTGCCTTAAGTTGAGATCCTTCTGTTGGTAGATGTACTTTAAGCTCTTGTGGTCAGTGTAGATTTCCACCTTTGCTCCGTAGATATAATGTCTCCATGATTTCAAAGCAAAAATGATTGCTGCTAGTTCCAAATCATGGGTTGGATAATTCTTCTCGTGTGGTCGTAGCTGTCTCGAACCATACGCTATAACCTTGCCTTCCTGCATCAGCACACATCCGATCCCCAAATACGATGCATTAGTGTAGATGACGTAGTCCTTGTCTTCCTGAGGTAAAACCAATATAGGTGCGGAGATCAAACGTTTCTTCAGTTCCTGAAAACTTTCTTCACACTTCTCCGTCCAGTCGAAACCTTGGTTCTTTTTTGGTCAAAGTTGTAAGGGGTACAACTATCCTTGCATAATTCTGGATAAACCTCCGATAATACCCGGTCATACCCAGAAAACTTCTTACTTCCTTCACCGTCTTCGGTTGTGGCCATTCCTTGACCGCCTCTATCTTCTGAGGATCCGTTGACACTCCCTCCTTAGAAAGGATATGTCCTAGGAATGCAACTTCCGATTTCCAGAACTCACACTTAGATAATTTGGCATACAACTGATGCTCTTATAACTTGCTGAAGACTGCTGTTAGATGTTCAGCATGATCCTTTTCCGTCCTTGAATATACCAAAATGTTGTCGATGAAGACCACGACAAATGAGTCGATAAACGGCCGTAGAATTCTGTTCATTAAGTCCATGAAAATTGCTGGAGCGTTAGTCACTCCAAACGGCATTACCAAGAACTCATAGTGTCCATGTCGAGTTCGAAAAGCTGTCTTAGGTACATCCTCTTTCTTGACTCGTACCTGATGATATCCAGACCGTAGATCAATCTTGGAAAATACTGCTGCTCCCTGAAGCTGATCGAACAAATCATCGATCCTGGGAATTGGGTACTTGTTTCGAATAGTGACTTTACTCAATTCCCGATAATCGATACACATCCTGGACGACCCGTCCTTCTTCTTAACAAGCAATACTGGTGCTCTCCAAGGCGATGCACTTGGTCTGATAAATCCTTTCTGCAAGTACTCTTCAATCTTCTTCTTGATCTCATTTTGCTCTACTGGTGCCATTCGATAGGGTGCTTTGGATACTAGAGCGCTTCCTGGTTGAAGTGTGATGCTAAACTCAACATCACGGTGTGGGGGAATTCCAGGTAAATCCTCTAAGAATACAAGTGGAAAATTCCTCACCACTGGTATCTTGCTCACCTCTTCTGGTACCCGTACTTCACTAGCAGTTGCGAAAGTCATTGCCTCCGATCACTGTTCCCCGTGGAATACAAGTTCCACTCCTTCAGCTGAAATAACTACCTTCTTCTCCTTGTAGTCAATGCTTGCCATGTGCCTCGACATCCAATCCATGCCAATAGTGACATCTGTCCCTACAAAACCCAACTCCAACAAATCGATACTTGGGGTTTCTCCGCTAATCTGGAGCTTACATCCCCTATAGCATAGATCTGTAGTAAGGGTTGCCCATGACGGCGTAGCTACCGTCAAAGCTAATTCTGGGATTGCCCTTTGTGTGCATCTTAATTTTCTCAAAAAAGATTTTGACACAAAATAATGAGTCCATCCACTATCAAACAAGACTGTTGCCAAAATTCCATTTATATATATATGTCTTGTTACAACAGTACATCGTCCACCAACTTCCATAAACCCAAAATACAACTTAAACTTGATTACATTACTTCTTCAGCTTCCAAAAGATCTCAAAATATAGTAGGTCCACATATTATCTTCACCTTGTCATTTATCTGGTTACTTGCTCGATGAGCATCCCCTTTGTAATTCTGGGCAATTTGACTTGACATGCCCAAGTTCCTTACAGTTGAAACAACCCTTGATCCCTACTGGGCAACGCGACTTGTAGTGTCCAACTTCCCCGCATTTGTAGCAACTCTTAGTCGCAATTGTTCTCCTGGGGTATTCTCCTTTAGTAGGTTTGGTGTTTTTCCCAGTAGTTTTTGGCTTGGGACCCTTCTGAAGTCCCCACCAGCAGTTCTGAAGGTGTGTCATACCGACTTGAAGCTGCTTTTGTTCTTTCTTCAGGTGTGTCATCTGTGCCTGATGAAATTTGATCTGCTGCTGGGCCCGGTGGATCGCTTTGTCCCTGTGTTCCCTTGCCCTTTCCATTTCCAGATACCTGATGGCTATCCTCTGCTGCTCTGCCATTGGGTCTAGCGATGGTGGAGGTGAGTTCTCCTCACCTTCGGTCTTCTGTAGCACTTTCTTCATTTCTTCCTCCATCGTTATCATTTTCCTTGTAGGCATTGGCTTACCCACTGACCCATCCTGGATGAAGATATCTTCGAACACCATCTGTAAAACATAAACAGGGTTTAGTTTCAGAATCACAGACACATCTTGTTCTGTTTGCCTCCACTAATGTCTGGTAACAGACTAGCCACAATTTGGACTTGACTGCTCCAAGCATGTTAGTAAAAATGAAGTAATCTGAGACTGGTTTACATATAGGGAAGATCATAATCATAAGTTGTAGCGCTACCATATGATTTATAATCATCCTATTTGTCAACTAGAATCATTTTATCTGGCCTTCAAGTCTAATTTCCTACCATGTTAGACTGCAATTTGAAGTCAGCTCTGATACCAACTCTGTAGCGCCCTGGATTCCCGTTACCGGACATCCATGACACCTTCCAGAATCTTTACCTTCAAATGCATCTCAACACAGTAATAACATGGAAATTTAAAAACTTTTTTTATTCGCCAAATAAGTCATTACATCATTGATTACAACCGATAACTTGTTCTTGGACAAGGAGTACAAATTACATCAATTCATTACAAAATCTTACAAGTATTTACAAACTCCTCTTGTAAAGCTATCAGCTGCCTCCTGGAATGGTAATAGACCGATTACTTGCGGAACTTCGCTGAGCGGCCCATCGGCTCCCCCGGGACTTGCTCCTCAGCTTCAGGCTTCTGCTGCGCGACTCTGATATCTCTGCACCTGTTCGGAAGGTATAACCGATACCTAGAAGGTGGGGAACGTCAATACTTCGACTGACGCAAAGCTGGTGATAACAGCGATCCTCTAAAATTCAATCACAACCAATAATTTATGCAAAAAGGAAAAGTATGTGCCAAAACAAGGGTTTAGTGGATTCGGGTTCTAGTGCAGTGTTATGACATGACCCTATGAGTAGATGCAGCAAACTCACATGCCTAACCTCTAATGCAAGCAAGACTTTGGAGCACGAATGCATCCCATACTACATACGCCCCCAAATCTAGCCATCTTTCTCCACAATTTTAGGGATTAGAACCCTCGCCATGCACCCTACTCTTGTACACACTCCAGTTCCCAATAGACTGTCCGTCGCCCAAGAAGATTGCAGCGGTTGATCTAATTCCGCCTTGCAGTGCCCAAATGGTCACTGCTAGTTGGTACCCGTGTACGGACCTCCTTAGAAACCACATTGAACCTGGTCCTTACGACCCTAGGTTCCATATGTCCACCCATGGACTGACGCATGCGTGTTCACCCTCATCGGGTAATAAACTGATATATACCAAAAAAACACAAAACACAAAACCCGCGTTTTAGGGACGTGAGCACCACGGGAAGTCAAATCCTCCGGGCCTCCCGCACCTTACTTCGGTAGAACTTTGGGAATCAACAGATCGAGATACGAGCCGGGGACGCAATCCGTTAGCAGCCGAGAACGTATCCCTACGACTGGAATATACAACACCGACTATGGTTTACTAGGACTAATGCAATTTCCCAACCCCTTAATAAAACATTCTAACCCCTACCTTACTCTAATTATTTCGGGTAAGAATTAACTGCTTCCACACTTGCCTATCAACCTCTGGCCCCTGGCGATACCGGTGCGGTTCGCCACATCCCCGACTTGGACTCGTCCAGCATAATGGCCTACGCCTGCTGCTACTCCCGCAGTAAATATATAATTGCCCCGTGAGCTCCACTCACTGGAATGCTCGAACATCCTACGCTCGGCAGAAGTCTAATAATATAGGCTTGATAGGTGCAGCGTATCCTTTACCCTAGTGACTAACTCGAGTCACACATCCCACTCGGGGAATCAACAACCTCAATAACAGAGATCAACCATCCCTAGAAACGAGTCACCGACTCGGCTCACACACAAGGGAAAAATGCTTTCACAACCCCTAGTCCAAACCCAGACTAAGCGACCTACGGGTTTCTGCCCGAATCTCAAAATGGTCATAACTCTCTCGATACAACTCCGATTGGAGTGTATGAGCCCAAACCTGGAAAGGTAATATCCTAGGCTACAACTTCCTAGTTGATCACGCGCTTAGATTCAACCATCTAAGTCCTCGACATAGCTTCTCATGCTCCAGCCTGCGTGCTTCCTGTGCACGGGCTGCGCCTTACCATTAACACAAAATTCTACTTGTTCATCAGAACGACACAAACTCAAATTCTGTAGAAGGGTGTGGGTGTCCTCAACAACTCTCTAGTTGTTCATGAGTCCAAATTATACTATTAAGTCACCCTAACACACTCATCTATCATCGATACACCAATTCACACAATTGGTCTCTCCAATTCAGAGCACTCGGCTCTACTCTAGTCCTCTGTCCATTCTTACGAAAATCATAATAATTCAACCGTTTAGTGGAATTGCCTCAAATTAGTCCTGTTGGAAAGGTCTAGGTTTCCACTACAACTCTCTACTGGGTCATGATCCTCAAAATGTGCCTCTAATAGGTCTCAAATTCCCAATCTTTACAGAGTATCAAAACTGGCTGAAAACAGCACAGTGCTTAATCACAAAATCACAGTAAATTGCACACTTGTCCAATTGACATAAAATTTATGGTGGTAAAACTAGACATCATACCCAACATCGTGCAAAAGACCTCATGTCAAAATTTCAATTATACAGTGAGTACTATCTATTGCAAGTTAGCATAGAAACCATCAAGTTTTCTAATTCAACATCAGCTACTGGTTATAGAAAGATTTTTATCATGCCTCTAAAATCATCCACATAATTTACTGATTTTTGTAAATAATCAGAATGCATTCAGAAACATTGAGTAAAAATTTCAGGTCAATATCATGCTTTAATAAATCAAGCAAATTCCTACAATATCAGCCATCCTGTTTTCTTTTTCTGAGTCTGCCTTACCACACATATCCATCTCACGATTTTATTAGCATATCAAATGATCATAGAAAAATCTGAAATACATCGTGAATGTTCCTAACACGTATATGAACAAAAAAATTTAATTTGAAGGTCTAATTCATCATATTTTGCTCTCGGAAAAATCCACAAAATGGTACTCCGAACCAGTTTTTCCTAGTTCAATTCTGACTTCTACTTCTAACCTTTAGAAGAGCAATCCTATGCATTCTAGCACACATGCATGCAATCAAAATTAATTAAAAGACAAGAATTTCAAGTTTAAAGAAATTTTCCACCCTTTGTTGTAGTAATAGAAGGAACTTCTTCAAGCTTCTTCTCTTGGAAATCTCCTTTTGATCCTTCTTCTTCACTTCCTTCTTCTTTCTCTCCTCCTTCTCTTGTGGTGTTCTCTTTCTAAAATTTCCAGAGCAGAAGGGAGGAAATGAAGTGGAAACTGAAGGAGATGGGAGGGTAGGCCGGATTTGACAGGGGGGGGGGGGTAGGTTTAGGGTCTAGGTGGTTTTGTAGACCAAAACCATGGCTTAAGCCCATTGGTTTTGTATTTGTTATGTTGGCTGCCCAACATAACCCTTAACGGGCTCCAACGAGTGTGAGACGCGTCTTTTAACGAGCGCACGCAACCTATATTCACTGTAGTACCATACCGTGTTATATTTGTATGTGCGTCGTGCCGAAAACTAGCGGTTATACTAGTATCGGTCCGTCTCGTTCTCGTGCATCTTTGAAATGCAACTCTCCCAAGAACCGTCCCGTATCCCTAACCATCCACCACGATGGCAAAATCGACCCATAATACTACAATTAATTGCACGCATACTAACAATATACATACACATATGCATATATTTGGGTATCGTACAAAAACGGGGTGTTACACTAACATACAAGCTCATGTTGCACAACCTATCAAACACATATGCATGGTATTCATACTCTTTTCCTACACACCAAATCACAAAAAAAAATATTAATTTTAGACTTAGAGAACACTCACAAATTTTGAGTTGAGAAAACAAGCCCTTGTCTTCAAGAATCCCTGTCCTCTCCTAGTTTGTCTCCACTTCTCCTCCAAGAGCTCCAAAGCATGAACCTACAAAATAAAACACATGAACTCTCTCTTTCTCACACACTCTCTCTAATTTTTTTTTTTTTTTTTTTTGAACCATGAAGAAAAAATGAAGGAAGATGAAGAAGAAAATATGGAGATGGGGAAAAATGAGAATGGAAGAGAGTGGGGAGGGGTTTTGATTTCCGGAATTGGATGGTAGGGGTGGGGGTGATGAGGTGGAGGGTGGAGATGAGAGGATGGGGTGAGTGGAGAATGAATGGTTGGGATCGAGCCAACACACAAATTCTAGAAACTTCAAGGCAACTTCTAAATGCTTCATGAAGACTTCTTCATGGCAATTCTTGGCCATTAGATCTCATTACAACCAAACTATGATCATCATGATCAACAAATGAGAACTCTTTAGTTCTCATTACAACCAAACTATGATCATCATGATCATCAAATGAGAACTCTTGGTTAGGGTGTGAGTCTTATACACCACTACAATAGTATATATACATGTACATAAATATATTTATGCTTATATCTCACATATGCATACAAATATATACATACATACATACATACATATATACACTCCAATTTTATTAAGTATAAAATCCAATTCATTACAATTTAATTAAATATGTACACATACATATATGTAATAATACATACATATACATATACCTATAAAAATACATACAAGTATTCATATATATACATCATATACAATCCAATCACAATTTACATACATTCATATATGTATATGCTCATTACAAATAAAAAATTTATTTACATAATGTAAGAATATATTGCACAAAAATACTATTTTCTCAATGATTGTCTTGCTAAAATGATCGGAACAATACATACAATTTAACTGAGAAGATATCCCGAATACATCTTATCGGCTTCAGAATATATAATATATCTGAAAATTTCTCAATTAAAACTAATAATCATTGAAAAAGTATAGAATCTCGTGCAATTCCCAACCGTGCACGAATTACAATGCAAAGTATCTATATACTATTTTGCGGGGTGTTACACTGGTAAAGGCCGAGCAAGATGAGCCATCGACATAGAAGTTTCAGGTTGGAGGGTCCTCGTCTTCTTTAGGTGTATTCGGGATAGTTCTCCTGATAAAGAATTTGGCTAAGGCATGGGCCTTGGTAGTCGTCCTTGGTTGATAGTTTATGTCGTGCTTGTTCAACTCGTTGGACCATTTCATGCGTCTCCCAGAGATCTATGGCTTGTAAAGCACTTGCTTGAGGGGCTGGTCGGTGAGGACTAAGATGGAGTATGTTTGGAAATAAGGACGGAGCTTGTGGGAATTTTTGACTAGAACATAGGTCATCTTCTCCATCCTGGAATAGCGAAGCTCGGCATCATAAAGTACTTTGCTTATGTAGTAGATCGGACTTTGGACTATGTCCTCTTACCTCACCAAGATGACACTAAGGGTCTGGTCTGAAGTGACAGGTAGATCATCTCTCCCTGTTCAGGCTTGCATAAGGGTGGGAAATTGACGATATATGCCTTGAGCTGTTCAAAGGTTTCTTGCTACATTTGCCCCCCTCAAAACTTTTTGCTCCTCAGAGAGCTTTGAAGAATGGCAGGTACTTCTCCCCGAACCTGGAGAGGAAGCGTTCGATGGCGGAGAAATGCCATGTTAGTCTCTGTACTTCCTTGATGTTGGACGGGGGAGCCATATTGAGTATAGCTTGGATCATCTCCGGGTTTGCTTCAATTTCCCTCTGACTATCCATGATCCCTAGAATTTTCCTGAGAATTCGAAGGCACACTTCGAGGGGTTCAACATCATGTTGTGCTTTTGTAAGATGTCAAAGGCTTCTTGGAGATCAGCAACATGGTCTTCCTTCTTGAGGCTCTTTACCAGCATATCGTGCACATTGACTTTCATGTTTTGGCCAGCGGATCCAACATTCTTCTGCCCGAAGAGCATGATTTGATAACAGTAAAGGCCTTGGTCGGTGATGAAGGATGTCTTCGGGATGTCAAGAGGGAACATTCAGATTTGACTGTAAACCTAGAAGTCATCCATGAAACTGAGGAGCTCGTGTCCGGATGTGGCATCGATCAAGGCATCAATGTTGGGGGAGAGGGAAGAGGTCCTTCGGACATACTTTGTTCAAGTCGGTGAAGTCGATACAGATTCTTCATTTTTTATTTTCTTTCTTCTCCATGACTACATTTTCTAGCCACTCAGGGTAGCTAACTTCTTGAACGAAGCAACAACTAGGAGTCTGTCAACCTCTTCCTTGACTGCTTATTGCCTATTAAGGGAAAACTTGGGGTGCTTTTGCAAGTTGAAGTTAAGGTAATGAGTTGTAAGAGTAACTTGAGTGGCAAACAGAGTACTGAAGTCATTGTAGGGAGCTAATGAGTTGTTGAAGGAGCTTAGGTGCCGAGCAGAATACCAAACTCATTGCGTGGAGTTGATGTTGAGTTGATGAGTTGTTGGTGTATCTCGCAGGAGGAACTGAGCACATAACTCATTGTTTGTGTTTGAAGAGTGGTACAAGAACTTGCTAAAGGAATGCTGAAATTTATTGAATAGTCAATCTAAAAGGCTGCTTTGGTGGTTACCCTTTATTACATGTGATGTGTCTAATTTATATATAAATATTTGTACTCATTTACCCATAAAAATTGCTTGTTTTCGTCTATCTTATTTATAATTCATCTTATTTCCATAAGATTTCAAGTAATTAATTATTTTTGAAGGAATAAGATTTTTGATGCAAAATGTGAATATTTTTGGTAAAATTTAACAAACAAAACAAACATATTGATTTTTTAATTTTTATTGTTTTGTTGATTTTTAAATTATACAATTTTGCCGTGTGAAATGAAAGATATAAATTTTTATTTGCTAATTGAGTTGAAAGTGCAATAAACAATTTTAGAAGGGGTTTAAATGAGCTAATATGATTTTTGGTTAGTTTAATTAATTTTAAACTAATTATTTTTATTTTTATTTTTATTTTTAAATCCTAATTTCTGATTTTATTTTGTGTGTGCAGCACGTGTTGGAAGAAAAAAAAAGAAGACAAAAATAAAGAAATAAAGAGCAAATCATGGAAGGAAGCAAATAAATGAAGAAGAGGTGGTTTTTCTGCAAAAGTAAACCCTAATTCTGCCTATAAATACAAGACCAAGAAAGAGAGAAAAGGGGAGTGCATAACGAAGACACGCACACCAAGAGACGGCTGCTTTCAAATTAAAAAAATAAATATTAAAGACAGAGAGAGAGAGAGTCTCTCTCTATCTGTTGGGCACGTGACGCAGAAGAAGATGTAGCAGCCAAGCAGGACGACAACGACTTGACGTGGCGGCTCAGACTGGACGTGACAGCACCCACCTGACGTACGACAGCGACGCTGACGTGGCACGCATCTTTTGATGCATCACGAGGTCCAAGACAGAATTCGATGCTGTGTTCTGGCTTGGTGTTCAACGCAAATAGAGAAGAGAGAGGCGATTTGACTTGTTGGGCACGCTTTTTAAGGCTGTTCGGTTTGCAATGTATTTTAAAAGTAGTCCCTTTTTGTATCTCTTTTCTCTCTAATTTTATTATGCAATCCATGAACAAATTTGTTAGGTGCAACGTTATTATGAACTAAATTTATTTTTCTAGGGCTTCGATGTAGCCTCGTTTTGAGAACACAATTTTAATTCCATATTATTTTTCTATTTTTCCATGGTTGTGTGTTTGATTTTTATTCTTAATGCTTATAATTGGTGGACAGACGATTGTATGATTTATTGGATCATGGAGAGACGGAGAGGTAATTTGTAATTTAGAACTATAAAATTAAACACCATAGATTGAGCGAAATTAGAGATGATTTACCGCGATTGATGTGACCATTAAGAAATCCACAGAACTTAATGAGTCTTCGATTAATTAAATTTTCATAGAGATATGACAAACTGTTAGTTGGAGATATTTTTGGTATTGTTCGAGAGAAAGCATTGAATAATTTGGGAATTTTGGTCTACAACTTGGAAAAATAATCTTTTTATTCATACGGAGTTATAAATTGTGAGGGATAAACTAGGTGAAATCAAAAGCTCTAGAATTGATTTTGCAATTAATAAACAATATAAATTCATATTCTGTCTCTCTTAATTAATTTAGTTAGTTCTCTAGATTAGTTTAATTTAGTTGTTTTCTTTATTAAATTTCGATTTTCCAAATAGTGATTCATCTAGTAAATTCGGTACTCAATAAAATAATTAGTCTCTGTGGGTTCGACACTCTTTTCACTTAACTATACTATTTGTTGCGATTTTGTACACTTGCAAATATTTTTTTTATATATCGGATAGAGCCAAAAGGCTCCAGCCATCAATAAATATATTAATCAATAAACAAGTTAATTTACAGACAAGTAAACAAAGGTTTTACAAGGAGTAAAACAGAAAAAAGAATACAAAAAAGAAAACAAAAAAAAAAACGGCTGATTATCACGCCTAACAGAGGTCTGCGAAAAAGCAGAAGAACCACACCGATAAAAAAGGGGGGCGGAGCAATCAGCCAGGAAAACCAAGCAACTGATGGAACCAAACAAGCTTGCTACATCCGAATGAGGATCGGGACTAAACGACTGAGCCCTGAAAACGGAGGCCAAACCACCCCACACGAAGACATCCAACTCCACTAGCAGTCGAAAGGAACTCTAGCGGCTCAACGGAGGCAAAACGGACAGCCTACACCTAGAATGGAAAAGAGAAGCCAAAACTCAACTGTGCACAAGCTGAAGAGCTGACACAGAAGCTGCATTCATCGCAAGAATACGGGCACTCACTCGAATCTTCGAGTTATTAAACACTTTCTTATTGTATCTCTGCTTCATGGGAGGAGGTGCAACATTCACCGATGGGGGTGAAATTGCAGCATGGTCAGATGATCTATCTTCGATGAGGCAAAACGGGGTAAAGAGAAAACTGGGCGCGACCGAAGAGGATATTGGGATGGAACTAGGAATATAGGACCAACGGGGGAAAGAAGAGCCATCAATAAACAGAGAAGACTTTAGGGGAAAAGAGTACAAGATATGTTTAACTTCCATCAGGAGCTGATTGAGCCAAGATTGAACCCCTAAATGTTGATACAATGAGAATAAGTATCCTGGAAAATGAAAAGAGAACATAGCACATTTGGGAGAAGAAAAATTCAAAGCAAAAGGAGAATTATAAACTAAAGAGGTGGCCTTAAAATTAACAATAGCATTGTCTAGAAGCACTTGGGGGTCAGAAGTGCAGAAGTGCAGATCGTGCCCCCTCGCACAACGAGACCAAGATCGAGAAGAGAAGTAGGATTTAAATGAGCCAGAAATTTTATCCAGATTCCAGCTCAGTGAAGGAGCCACTGAGTTAGAACGTGGATGAGCCTTGTAAGAACCCAAACGAAGGTAGAATACGAGTTTCGTATAAATCTTACGATCCTTAAAAAGGTTAGCAATATTAGGATGTAGAAGAGTAGCACGAGATACACAATAGGGAGAGACAGAAGTAGAGAAGTTCTTAGCTGGCAAAGAAACGCCATCAAAGGAGTCGAAATCCTTTCCAGTTTTAATACTGAAATTTCTAGCCAAGTAAGCGTGAAGCTTGCGCTTTAAGAGGGGGTAGTTAAGAAAGGAGAGGAGTTTGGCCGGTAAGGGATGGCCTCTGGGAAAACCAAGGAGTTTTTGAAGGGAGAAGCATCGACTGCGAGAGTGACCAAACTTATCACAGAAAATACACTTCATTTTATTGACACACTCATGTTTAAAATGTCCAGGAAGGAGGCACCTGAAACAGACCCGATGAGGGTCGGACCTACGAGGAGAAGGGGAATTAGAGAAAATGGGAGAGCACCGAGAATGGTAGGTGTTAGCTAAAAGGGGAGAAGACAAGTCCTCCTTTAAATCCATAACTATTTCTAAACTGTAAGAGCTAGCTTCGGACTCGATGAGACTCATGGTTGAAACCCGCCCAAGCTAGGCTCAAAGCAATACACCAACAGAGAAAAGGTACTGGACAAAGGTACCACTTACAGCACAGATCCAAACCCACCAAAACAGCACCACCAAAGAAACTATCCAGTGCCGCTCAAAGAGAGGCAACAACACTCTTCCAATCGAGAGAGAAAGAATGGGGATAATATTAAAACAGAGAGGATAACCAGAACCACCGAACTTGAGACAAGCCCTTGGTCAGGAAACAGCTAGGAGCTGATTAAACCACTGACTGTATCGAACCCCAAGGGAAGCACAATGCAAGAGAAAACAATCGATTAAACCGAAAGTATCTCAGCTCAGGGGACCCGACACAGCGCTCGGTAGATACAGCAAAGCACAAGAAAAGCCCCAACGACACTTCCTAAAAGAATCTAACAACTAAAGCAGTTGAACTTACAGTGATCAGTTAAATGAAAGGCCTTGATAGCTGCGGGAGGGGGAGCGACACTGGATGGAAACTCACCGTGACGGGGATCTCTGGCGAAGCGTGCGGAGAAAGGGCATCACCGGAGTGGGGCGAAAAAAAACCAGAGAGCCACGAACGTAACAGAGATGGGTTGGATAATAGATCCAGCGACGAAGCCGAAAACCTCCGAACGAAGGCCCTGGAAAGGTGGACGGCGAAAGGTGGGCGGTGGCTGCGGGAGGGCTTTCTGACTGAGAAGGAGGATCCTCGGTGAGCAAAACTGAAGGAGAGTAGCACCCCCGAGGACGCCGAAGAGGAGGGGAGACGCTAAAAATCGCTTCTAAGGGGACGATTCGGAAGTGAGGAAAGAGGGAATGGACGAAAAGGGGGGGTATGACTTAAAGTGAAAAGGGTTTGTAGATCTCGAGAAGACAATCAAAATTAATGAAGGGAGGAGAGGGAGACTGAGAGCGGGGATGCTCGTTCTGAGCTTACGCAGTAAAGAGGGAGGAGAGAAAGAAGTCGCCTGTCTATGTTTGAGCTCACAGAGTTTTGATCAGATACAGATGTTGATATCCGTCACTTGCAAATATGCACATCAAGTTTTTGACACCGTTGCCGGGGACTAGTTATTCTTTTATTGATATTGAAAATTGCTAGATTATTACTAGTTTGGATTTTTTTATTTCTTTTGTTTTATTATTATTTTACCTCCTTATTTTCTTTTGACTTACTTTTACTTTTATTTATTTTTCTTATTTTATTTCTTTTTTAGTTTTTCTATTTTTTTCAATATCTATACTTCAGAACATACAAACACATTATCATGGCGAACAACGATGAAAACAAAGCTTTGAGAGATTATGCTATGCCTTCAATTCATGGAACAATATCAAGCATAAAGAGGCCGGTTATTGAAGCTAACGGTTTTGAGATTAAACCGGCAATTATCCAAATGATTCAACAGACTGTTCAATTTTGGGGACTACCGCACGAGGGTCGTTATGTTCACATTGCAAAGTTTCTAGAAATTTGTGACACTTTCAAGTACAACTATCAGATGAAGCAATTAGATTAAGACTCTTTCCTTTTTCACTACGAGATAAGGTGAAGGCTTGGCTACATTATCTACCACCTGGTAGTATTACTACTTGGGAGGGACTTGCACAAAAATTTCTTGCTAAGTATTTTCCGCCGGCAATGACAGCGAAGCTAAGAAATGATATTACCACATATATTCAATTTGAGACTGAGGCTTTGTATGATGCATGGGAGAGGTACAAAGAGTTATTAAGAAAGTGTCCTCATCATGAACTACCGAAATGGCTGCAAATTCAAATATTCTATAATGGTATGGGAGTTACAAATCGATTTATGGTTGACGCAGCAGCCGAAGGTGCACTTATGAGCAAAACTTACAAAGCAGCCTATGAGCTTTTAGAGAAGATGCCATCTAATCATTAGAAATGGTCTGCAAAAAGTACAATGCCAAGAAAAGTGGCAGGAATTTTTGAACTTGATCCTATTTCTACTTTAAATGCAAAAATTGATATTTTATCTAAACAAGTAGGAAATATGAATTTTAATGCAATTCAATCTAATATGATTTGTGATCTTTGTGCAGGAAATCACTCATGTACTGATTGCCAAGTGGGGAACCCTTTTTCTCAATCAAATTTCAGTCAAGCAAATTACGTGTCCAATTTTCGACATCAAAACAATCCTTATTCGAACACGTATCATCAAAAATGGAGAAACACCCCCAAATTTTCATGGAACAACAATCAAGGAACAATTAGACCACAACAGAATTTTCAACCACAAGAAAAGAAGCCGACACTTGAAGATATGTTCATGCAATACATGCAGAAGACAAATTTGGCAATACAAAATAATACGGCTTCAATTCACAATCTTAAGGTGCAAATTGGTCAGCCTTCAAAGATTCTTACAGTGAGAACAGCAGGAAACTTACCTAGTAACATAGTGACTAATCCCGAGGAGCATGTCAAAACAATAACACATAGAAGCGGGAGAACAATTGAGCAGCCACAAGAAGAAATTACCAAACAAAATGTGGTTGCAAAGGAGGAAGAGTACGAATCAATTGAGGAGGAACAAATACAGCATGAGCAAGTAACATTGATGTTTTTAATTCCATAAAGTTTCCTCCTGAAGAACAGTCGTGTATTCAACAAAAATTTAAAGAGTTGGGGATATCAAAGACCTCATCATCACGAAGGAAACGACTCAAACTAGAGCTTGAACCTGATCCATACCTAAAGAGAAGTATTGGAAAAGATGTTTTGATGTTGTTGGATCTTGGCGTCACATAACCATCTCACTATCAAGTCTGGCTGAAGACTTAAAACTTAGCGCTTCTTGGGAGGCAACCCATGTTTTCTTTTACTGCATTTAGATTTTTTTTTTAATTTTTGTTTATTATAATTATAATTTTTGATTTTATTTTGTAGGATTGCATAAATTTTGAAGTCAATGGGCGGAGCTGTTTTATACACCTACATTGATGGCTGTTTTTGAGTAGTATGGAGTCAGAATCTGGAAAAGTGCTTCAAAGAGAAATTGTAGACAATTGTCTTAGCTTTCCATCAAAAAAACAGTCAGCCCATTTGGACATCTACAACTCCAGATATTGCAAAAATACTGAACACCGCGCATGCAGAATTTTTAAGACGAATCAGGGGAGAATTCTAAACTTTTTGCATTCTTTTTGTTTTTCTTTTTCCTTTCCCATTAAGGACAATGTGATATTCAATTTTGGGGGGAAGGTTTACAAATTTATTATATATATATATATTTTTAAAAAGAAAAAACAAAACAATATGAATTTCAATTAGGCTAGCCATTACACTTTTGAGCTCTTTATCGTGCTAAAACATTGATTTTTTTTTTTTAGGATTGATAATTGCTTATAAAGCAAGATTAAGCATACTTATTTACTTTAGGATTATTGAATTTCAAAATTCGCTGCACAATTGTGACAGTCATGCGATTATACATAAAAGAAAAATGTGATGCTTTTCTTGTGATTATCCCCTTTGATCTATTCCATAACCGAGTTTAAGTAAATAGAGTAATAATGAAAGATTTTTGTTTTTATGAATAAAGTCAATCTACTCCAATGTTTTGATTTGCTTAGTAACTAGGGGTATTCATCACAAATGTTTACTTTTACATCAAACAACAACTTGAAATATGAGTATGCAAAGCACTCTAAGTTTGTGACGTGTTGAGTAGCCTGGTGAATTCAGCACAAATGTTTGCATTCGTGTCAAAAGGCAAGTGACAACTTAGAGAAGAGAGACTAAAAAAAAAAAACTCTAGTTTGCTACTCGGTTTGTAGTAGTGAGAAGGGAAAATCACAGATGAAGTTGTTACATACTATAATTACATTAATTGCATGACAAATATGATTTGATGTGGAATTATGGATAAATAATTGCACTGGAGAAAGTGAGTATGCTTGGTTTTACTTTATTAGCTATTGTTTATATTTTTAATTAAAATTTTGATGCTTGCATGATAAGATCTTTTAGTGTGATGAGTTGAGCTATTATTGATTATTAATCCCTTATTCGTGATTTTACTTTTTGCTCGAGGACAAGCAAAATCTTAAGTTTGGGGGTATTTGATGTGTCTAATTTATATATAAATATTTGTACTCATTTACCCAAAAAAATTGCTTGTTTTCGTCTATCTTGTTTATAATTCATCTTATTTCCATAAGATTTCAAGTAATTAATTATTTTTGAAGGAATAAGATTTTTGATGCAAAATGTGAAAATTTTTGGTAAAATTTAACAAACAAAACAAACATATTGATTTCTTAATTTTTATTGTTTTGTTGATTTTTAAATTATACAATTTTGCCGTGTGAAATGAAAGATATAAATTTTTATTTGCTAATTGAGTTGAAAGTGCAATAAACAATTTTAGAAGGGGTTTAAATGAGCTAATATGATTTTTTGTTAGTTTAATTAATTTTAAACTAATTAATTTTATTTTTATTTTTATTTTTAAATCCTAATTTCTAATTTTATTCTGTGTGTGCAGCAAGAAAAAGAAAGAGAAGACAAAAATAAAGAAATACAGAGCAAATCATGGAAGGAAGCAAATAAATGAAGAAGAGGGGGTTTTTCTGCAAAAGTAAACCCTAATTTTGCCTATAAATACAAGACCAAGAGAGAGAGAGAAAAGGGGAGCGCTTAACGAAGACACGCACACCAAGAGACGGCTGCTTTCAAATTAAAAAAAAAGACAGAGAGAGAGAGTATCTCTCTATCTGTTGGGAACGTGACGCAGAAGAAGACGAAGCAGCCAAGCAGGAAGATAACGACTTGACGTGGCGGCTCAGACTCGACATGATAGCACCCACCTGACGTGCGACAGTGACGCTGACGTGGCACGCGTCTTCTGCTGAATCACGAGGTCCAAGACAGAATTCGATGCTGTGTTCTTGCTTGGTGTTCAACGCAGACAGAGAAGAGAGAAGCGATTTGAGTTGTTGGGCATGCTTTTCAAGGCCGTTCGGTTTGCAATTTATTTTAAAAAGCAGTCCCTTTTTGTATCTCTTTTCTCTCTAATTTTATTATGCAATCCATGAACAAATTTATTAGTTGCAATGTTATTATGTACTAAATTTATTTTTCTAGGGCTTCGATGTAGCCTAGTTTTGAAAACACAATTTTAATTCCATATTATTTTTCTATTTTTCAATGGTTGTGTGTTTGATTTTCATTCTTAATGCTTACAATTGGTGGACAGATGATTGTATGATTTATTGGATCATGGAGAGACCGAGAGGTAATTTGTGATTTAGAACTATAAAATTAAACACCATTGATTGAGCAAAATTAGAGATAATTTACCGCGATTGATGTGACCGTTAAGAAATCCACAGAACTTAATGAGTCTTCGATTAATTAAATTTGCATAGAGATATGACAAACTGTTAGTTGGAGATATTTTTGGTGTTGTTCGAGAGAAAGCATTGAATAATTTGGAGATTTTGGTCTACAACTTGGAAAAATAATCTTTTTATTCATACGGAGTTATAAATTGTGAGGGATAAACTAGGTGAAATCAAAAGCTCTAGAATCGATTTTACAATTAATAAACAATATAAATTCATATTCCGTCTCTCTTAATTAATTTAGTTAGTTCTTTAGATTAGTTTAGTTTAGTTGTTTTCTTTATTAAATTTCGATTTTCCAAATAGTGATTCTTCTAGTAAATTCGGTACTCAATAAAATAATTAGTCCCTGTGGGTTCGACACTCTTTTCACTTAACTATACTATTTGTTGCAATTTTGTACACTTGCAAATATTCACATCAACATGTAGTGACAATTGTATGATTGCTTATTAGAAATTGAAAACCTACTGCTAGCTAGTGGAGGGAGTTAAGCACCCTCGTTGAACTTCCTTAAATGCTCTCTTCATACATCCTAACCCCCAGGTCTTCAAGTTGGTAAGCTCCTGGGCAGACGAATTTGGGGACCTTGCAGCAAGTTATCCTTAGACTTGGTGGTTGAAAGATTTTCTTCCCCGAAATTGCTTGGTCGGATATTCCTTGAAGAAGGTGATCTCTTCTAGTTCATCCACGAGCTCGAAGTTAATTTAACTCCACTCTTGGGGGAGTTCTATGGCATCGAGGAGGACCAAGCCCCAAATTGTAGCTGTGTAATATGTCCGAGCAGCTTCTTGGCCTCCCATAACTTCTCCTACCCCTGTGAGAAACTCCATCTATATGTGGAAGGATGAATCTACGGCATGAAAAGCTGTTAGGCAGGGAAGGTCAAGTTTGGCATTGTAAGTGGCTTTCACATTGATGACCATGAAGTGCATGTAGCGCCCCGAATTCCTAACTTAGGAACTCGTGACACACTCCAGGATCTTTCTTCAAATGAGTCACAACACAACAAAAATCACAGAAAATTAAAACTTTTATTACATCAAATTGTTATTACAATGTCCAATGATTACAACAATTACAATTAATTGGTACAACATAAATGTACAATAAAATTTGGACAGTAACTTTCACTTGGATGCTTTCCCCTGCTAGAGTTTTCTCGCGCTCCCAAGCCGGCAATCCTGCACTGATAACTGTGGGCACGTTAGTTGAATACAACTGACGAAATGCTATATTCAGCTATCCTATCTTCACCATAATATAATGATTCCAACCTCAACAACCACAAATATTTGATGAAAAGAAAAAGGTGATGGCAAACAAATGTCGGTGTATGCCATGGCCTAATCTAATGCACACACTATGCACACATGCTCCTAAAGCTAATGTACGCTTGGTTGAAAGATATGCATTCCATACTACACATCCCCCAACCAAACGATGTTCTTCAGTTTGATGGGGTTCGATCCCCTACTATGCATCCTACTCTTGTGCTCTCTTTTATCTCTGATTCCAATGATGGTGAGGCTGCAGTCGTCCGGCTTACTCCAGTCACTGCTATCATTAGTTGTGTCCAATACCTCGTGTTTTATCCACCATGTCCGGGATCTCAGCTGCAGGCTTACTCCATTACGGCTGGGGTTATAGTCGCAGGCTTACTCCGTCACAACTGTACCCATCGTATGTTGCCGTATCTATGTCTCCCCGGACCTCACCAAAAGCTGATATACGTACACTAGGGTTCATTGCTGAAGGACTTAGAGCCTTTCCCGTAGAGTCTCGCTCACTGGGCCTTTCTCTAATCCTCCTACCCGCATTGGTCAACAAAGGACCTGATGGATATAGGGTTTCCCCAACTTCGCTACTGTAATATCCCGGACGGATATTATATTGTATAAATTATTATTTTTAAATTAAAATATTTTTAATGGGAATTTCTTGGTTTCACTCATAAAAAGTTACCTGGACCTATATACTGGTAAGTATATATAGGTATTGTATCAGTTTTGTGCACTTGTACAAAATCTTGAAAAAACACATTTTGAGAAAAATGCCTGGAATTTCCCGGGCAGACACTGAAAATTATTATTTTATTATTATTTTATTTTTATTTCTCGAAATGAACTATTTTTAGTGGATATCACCTGGTTTTGTTAATAAGCATTATCTGTGTACACATACCAGTCTGTATACATCTGTATTTTATCAAATTGGTACTGGAATCTTTCGGGATGATAATAAAATTTATTTTATTATTATTTTCGGAATTAAATTATTTTTGTACGGGTTGAGCGGTTTTACAAACAGAAATTATTGGTATATAGATATATACATACGTATGCGTATTGTACCGATTTCGTGCATTTGTACAAATCATGTAGTATGTATTTTGGACAAAAATATCTTATTTTTATCATGATAATCAAATTTGGATGGCTAGGATTTGTTTGGAGGCTTAAACATAGGGTTATGATTAATTTGGGATACATAAGAGTTAATAGGTGTATTTTCTACTAGAACCCTCTTCTCCACCTCATCCCTCCACCTCACCCCCTCCACCTCATCCATTTTGGCCGGCCCAAATGAACCCCAAGGGGGTTTGTGCATTTGTGGTTGTGTATTTTGTACTTTACACCCTCATTTCATCCTATAAATACCCCTCCCTTTCACCTTTTGCCTCATTTTACAAGAAAAAAAAAGAGAGAAGAAAAGAAAGAGAGGAAAAACCTTAAGTGTTCTTTATTTGGGGGTTTTCCATAGGTGTGTTCTTTATTGGATGTTGTAAGTGTATGTACAAAATAACTTGGACTATTTTTCTAAGCATATAAGTGGTTGTAGGTGGGAAAAAGAACCCATCTTATGATGTGTTATTGTGTATTTGTGTTCCTAAATAACTTGGACTAATTTCCTAAGCATAAGCATATTTGTAGGGATAAAAATGATCCCATGAAAAAGATGGATTGAAAGGACTCAACAAATCACATAAAGGTTGATTTTTGAGACCTTGTATGGTTAGTATTGTTGTGATGATTATTTTGGATTAGTTGGACTAAGATTTGTGCATACGAACGGTGGAAATCAAAATGAAGTTTTCTCTTTTTATTTGTGTGGATTCTTGTCCACTTTTGTTGTATGTGTGTTCTAAAAATGACTTGGACTAATTATTAAGCATAAAGTTGTTGTAGGGATCAAAAGGATCCCATGAAAAAGATAGGTGATGGAACTTAATTAAAACACATAAAGGTTGTTTCTTTAACCATGTATGACTATTGTTGTTATTATGGTTATGTTGTTAACACAAATGACCACTTGGACTATAGCTATGTGCATATAAAGATTAGTGTAGTAATAATATTTACTACCCATTCTTGGGATTGTAAACCCATCTAGCTTTTTAATAATAAGTTTTTGTTGTATGTTGTTCTCTACTTCGTTATGAAATCATTTCTTACTAACCCTTGTTCATAAAAGTTTGCTCTTATTGTATGTAGGAACTTGTAGGATTGAAGAAAAAATGAGTTGTAGCATGTAGTAATTTGTAGACTAAATATGTAGTCTTTGTAATATATAGGACTTATAGTTTCCTAAAGAAGTAGTCTTTGTAATAATTTATTTTAGTCTTTGTAGCATGTTCTAAATTTTTATAGGTTGCTAGAAACCTATTCATGCTTGAGTTGTAGCAAAGAACCCATCCATGCTTATGTGAACCCATGAACCTACCATGTTTGTGTTCTATGTCAAAAAGAGAACCTATTCATGCTTGTGAACCCATCCATGCTTAATTTGTTATAGAAAGAAACCCATCATGCTTGAGATATAGTAAAAGATATCATGCTTAAGTTGTTATAGAAAGAAACCCATCATGCTTGAGATATAGTAAAAGATATCATGCTTAAGTTGTTATAGAAAGAAACGCATCATGCTTGAGATATAGTAAAAGATACCATGCTTAAGTTGTTATAGAAAGAAACTCATCATGCTGGAGATGTAGTAAAAGATACCATGCTTGAGTTGTGTAGTAATTCTAGATTAAAAAGAACCTATTCATGCTTGTGGAACCCATGAATCCATTCATGCTTATGAACCTATTCATGCTTGTGAACCCATGAACCCATTCATGCTTATGAACCTATTCATACTTGTGAATCCATGAACCTACCATGCTTGAGTTGCTAATTATTTTGGTAAAGAACCATGCTTAAGTAGTTGTAGAAATCCATGCTTAAGTTGCTAACCATTGTAGTAAGAAATCCATGCTTGAGTGGCTAATTATTTAGTAAAGGACCATGCTTAAGTTGTTATAGGTTGTTGTAGGAAGAAACCCATGCTTGAGTGGATTATAGTAAATATACCATGCTTGAGTTGTTGTAGGTTGATTATAGTAAGAAATCCATGCTTGAGTTGATTATAGTAAATACACCATGCTTGAATTATTGTAGGTTGATTATAATGAGAAACCCATGCTTGAGTTGATTTTAGTAAGTATACCATGCTTGAGTTGTTGTAGGTTGATTATAGCGAGAAATCCATGCTCGAGTTGATTTTAGTAAGTAAACCATGCTTGAGTTGTTGTAGAAGGAAACCCATGCTTAAATTGTATTCATGCTTGAGTTGTAGTAAGTATACCATGCTTGAGTTGTTGTAGGTTGATTATAGTGAGAAACTCATGTTTGAGTTGATTATAGTAGATATACCATGCTTGAGTTGTTGTAGGTTGATTATAGCGAGAAACCCATGCTTGAGTTGATTTTAGTAAGTATACCACGCTTGAGTTGATGTAGTAAGAAACTCATACTTAAGTTGTATACCATGCTTGAGTTGTTGTAGGTTGATTATAGAAAGATACCATGCTTGAGTTGTTGTAGATTGTTGTAGTATAAAACCCATCATGCTTGTGTTATTGTAGTGGTTCTAGTAAAGAACCCACGTTGAGATGTGTAGTTGTTTTAGATTCATAGGAATCCATGCATGTTTGAGTTATATGATTGTAGTGGTTTCGGTTAAATTCTAAAAGGAACCCATGAGTTGAGTTTGCATGATAACCCAATTGAAATGAACCCATGTTCCATAGTTGTTCTAGTTCGATTTTTAAGAAGAAACCCATAAAACTAGCTCCATGATAGTTCTAGCTCGAATTGGCGAGGAACCCATGCAATTAGGTTCTAGGTGATTCTAGCTCAACTTTGAGAAAGAACCCATGAACCTAGTCGCATATTGTCCTAGTTCAATTTGGGAAAAGAACCCATGAGTTCTAGTTGTATGAGTTTCTAATTAAAATTGGACCATATGATGTGCACATGCTTCATCTTCAATATATGGTAAATAATGGTTGGAAAAGTCACTAGTACTGTTAGCTAGATAAAAGCTAGCCCAGGGGTCATCGAACATCAAGACTCGCATCTTATCACCTTGGAAATTGTGGATAAATCACACCTCGAGCACCGACGGATCTTAACTGATGTGGGTTGATCGCGGGCCGAGAGTGTTGACGAGATTCGAGTTAGGGGTAGTGATGGGGTCTCATAATTGCCGTAGGGGCCATCGACCATCAAGAATCGCATCTTACCACCTTAGAACTGTGGATAAATCACACCTCGAGCACCGACGGATCTTAACTGATGTGGGTTGATCGTGGGA
Source organism: Hemerocallis citrina (assembly GCA_017893485.1). Classification (NCBI taxonomy): domain Eukaryota; kingdom Viridiplantae; phylum Streptophyta; class Magnoliopsida; order Asparagales; family Asphodelaceae; genus Hemerocallis; species Hemerocallis citrina. The sequence continues at coordinate 59,912,819 of CM030368.1, forward strand.
TGAGAATATTGATGAGATCCGAGTTAGGGGTAATGATGAGTGAGAGAGATTTCTGTCATCGGTGTCTTAGATCGATAAGCCATGAGTTGGATCAGGATAATCATAAGGAAGTTATTGAAAACCCCGTGAGATCCTTTGGGCTTAGTGACATCGTTAGGGTAGTAATTTATGGCTATTACTATTTAAACTTTACTTATTATTATTTTTGCCGAAGGGAAACAGTTGGTGTTAAGGGTGATTCCTTATGATCCGACCTATCCTATAGGCCGACACTAGGCGGTGTTAATGGGTTGTACATTCCCGTCAAAGGGATACATACGGTGTCTTCTCATGAGTTGGGAGCACGGGTTGCGTATCTCGTCTGTTAATTCCTAAAATACCATGATAAGAACGGTCTGCCGGAACTAGGGGATTGCCCCCAGAAATTCTGTCACGTTCTAAGCCAGGGAGAGTGAACGGGCCATAGATCACGATCTATGAGTTATGGGTGACACAGGGTAGGCTTCGTGCCATCCTGCGCTCGGAAGACCCTGTGTTCGTCTGGTTTTTGAGTGAGGTCAGGTGCGCCTTACGGGATTAGACCGTTTAGGGCAACCTCATCAGTCAAGTTGTAGCTTCAGGAACAGGATTGTGTACAATGTAGAATTCTTAATGAGGGTTCGAATCCCTATAAATGAAGAAACAGCTTGAGATGGGGCGTATGTAGTATGGGATGCATACTGTTCCGGACACTTGCTTGCATTAGAGTAAGAACATCTTGGCGTTAGTCAATCTTGTATTAAAGTCTAAGGCATAGCATACATTGACACATCAATTATATATACACATTTCTCTTTTCATTAATCTGTTTGCCTAAGTGGAGAATTGCTGCTAGTTATCAGCCTTAAAGCGTCAGTGAATACTGACGCCCCCATTTCAATAGGTACTGGATCGCAGAAGTACAGGTATAGGATTCAGGAGGACTCAAGGCGAGAGAAGCAAGAGTCGTTTCCATTTCCGCTGCATTATATGTTGTTATTATTGTTCCATTGTAACAGTTTTGTAATCTATTTATTTGTTGGAAAGCATCCAAGCGAAATACCAAGTGTTGTTCTTTATTCATTGTACTCTGATGTAAATATGTGAAAGTTGTAAACACTTGGGATTGTAAAGGTATTATTGTAACACTATCGTAATGTATTGCAATTTTGTAACATTCGGATTTGTAATACATTTGTGTTGAATAAAAAGTTTTAAATTTTCCTGTTTTTCTGTGTATTGTGGCTAATTGAAGAAAAGTTTCTGGCTTATGTCACGGTTTTCCAGTTACCGGAAATCGGGGCATTACATCTACACTCGTCCTTACACTAGACCAGAACTTGCAGTCGAGACAACATCAACACTCCAAACCTCTTCAAAGGTTGTTACGGACATAAAGGCATTCATGCCGAAGACAACAGAGCCCCCACAGAGTTTCCACTCCCTAGGGTAGCTCAGGATCCCTGTCCGCATTAAACGAACCTAGGATTTGGCAAGACGTGATGATGCCATGCGTCCCCCCGACAGGCGAACACCCTCGCTAGTGCCTATCCTTACATTCAACCAAGACTCGATCTAGTCCTACCAAAGCATCAATGCTACCCCGCTCCAAGATTAAGGATACGATTAATTACATGATCACTAGCATTTCTTTTATCAACCGTTTACTAAAAACCATCACTCTAACCAAACTCTAATTCTCTTTCATTTTCTTATGAGAAGTATGGACCTTTAGGCGAGCCTAGAACTATCTCATATTACCCATTCCCTTGGTTAGGCGATCTATCTACCATTTCCAATCCCTAACTTGGTAATCAACTTAGCTTGCTACGAACAACTAGTTAAGTTCTACTTGTAGACTCTTTCAAGTTAGTCACCTTTATCATTAATGGATCTTAACCCATCCCACAATAGGACTCAACTAGCCCTCAAGTTTGGCCCAAGGGTTGACCCGCCTCGGCCCACACTTAGCACGTGTAACACCCCGAGTTCCAAATAAGACAGAATTCGAAGTTCCACAGGATCTTTACACTTCTCTTCGTACAATTTTACAAGGAATTAACAACTTTTATTACATCAGAGTTACATCAATGCATCAAAATTATAAATTACAACATTTACACGTGAATTGAATAAAACTTGAGCATTTCTTTAAGCAGCAATCAGTCCTTTGTCTTGTCACTCACTTTATTCTGCATGGAAACTGTGGGCACGTCAGTTCATTCAACTGATGCTAGGAAATAATACATCAATTTTCTCTTACTTAAAAAGCACACACTTGTCACAAAACAAAGCTACGGGGACTACCCTATTGATGTAATGTGTGAATGTGCACTTAGTCCTTAATGCAATTATTTGTATTATATAACACTAATGCGCACTTGTTCGGATTCTATGCATCCCATACTACATAGGTCCGAGCGCAAGCCCTTAATCGTTCTTCATCTTGTAGGGTTCGATCCCTCGCCATGACTTAAACTACTACGGTAACTACAGTAAGTATCCTAGATGTTCTATGAGTTACAAGCCCATGTCCAAATAGCTTGGAGGGGAATTCCACGTCGTGACATGACGCATCATGCAGAGCCTATGGACAATTCAGCCTCCGTCATGGAACGATGGCACCACACGTAGTCACCAAACACCCCACAAGCGTCGCCACCGGGATGATAATTCCGGTGTAGTGTTCACGCCATGACATGATGCATCAGGCAGGCATCCTATGAATCACTCTCACACCGCCAATCCGGTGGTCCTCATACTCGTGTTTTTCTTACTTTCAACACATCTTCACTATGTATCTAATCCTTAATTACTGAATCATGAATAAAATCAATATTCTAGAGTTAGCACCTCCTCTATACCGGTCTTAACCATCAATCAACACAACGACCCAACTTGGTCTTTCATTTCAATATTCCATCTCAAAGAATTTATTCGAATGCCGGTATGAGGTCTTAGCCATACTCTAGTCTTTAATCTCATTTCATGTTCGTAGAATTGAGTATTTACACTCATAAAGTTTTTCATAATTCAACATGGTTCTTCTATTTCATTCTTGTGTATCAATTTCATGCACAAAGTGACAAATTTACAATTTTCCTTTCACATTAAATTTCCATATAATTCCTTTAATCCCCACATTATCATTTCTTTCCTTCACTTGATTCAAAAACCACAATTATATCTTAGGAAAACTTTCCATGCATTAAAACTCACAAATACTATAAAAAACCCATAATAAGTGACACTTTAGTTTTTCATACAAAATTCATTTTTATAAATCACATAGAATTTTCTCTAGAATTAATCACATTTTTATTTTCTGAAACATCAACTCTATAGAGTTCTTCAATTATTTTTACTCAACTTTATTCTCTAAATCTCATTTTTTTTAGTCCAAGTGATGTAGAAATATTTTTCATAAAGTCCAAATATTTTTATAACAATTATAATATTTTTTCTGAATTTTTAAAGTTCATGAAACTAAAAAAAAAGAAAATCAAAAAAATGTTTTTAAGAAGCCAAAGCCAGGTTTCGAACCCCCATCCCGAGACCAAACCGCGCTACAGTAACATCCCTATGGCGCCACCGAAGACCAGAAAACCCAAAGCGGCTAGGCGCTATGAATTGGACTTAAGTCCATATAGGTCGGATTTTGGGGCTTTCGGATTTAAAAAAAAAAGTTGGAATTAAATGGGCACTGCCCAGTTTCGAACCCACAACCAAAGACCAACCCCGGCTACAGTGACGACCCTGTGGCGCACCCACTGACCAAGAAGTCCAAGTGACTAACTCGGTATGAGTTGAAATAAAAACGTTTATAATTTAACTCTCTGTTCAATATGAATTTTCATAAAAATCAAGTGTTTAATTCTTTTCTACTCCACTTTGCATTCTAAATTTCCAGAATATATTTTCTATGAATTCTCAGTATATCAATAAATGAAAAATTATTATTTGACACAAAAATACATAATTTTACTCTCTACTTGTTTTTTTTAGTCTTCAATTTCAAAAATAAGAAAGCCAATATAATTCCTTTATGTATTAGCACTATAAGTTCCCATAACTCTATTTTCTTATTTATTAGTGATTGTACAAGTATTACTACAACAAAGTTTCTTCCTTTCAAATTATTATCAAGTCAAAATTAGGCAATTCATGCTTCAATAATGCTAATTTAATTAACTAGCCATTCCAACACAATTTTTCTGAATCTAACACAATTCAAACACATAATTCATGGTTTCATGGTAATTTCTAAAGTAATAATCACAATTTGCATCGACTAACAATAAATTTAACAAACACTCACATTAATTGCAATTTGTCTTTTTTTTTTAAATCACATGACTAACCTAATTGGGTTTTTCTTATCAATTTTATCCATATCAACCCTAACATGATATCTAATTAGAAGTTTGAGAAAATCACCCACCTTTATGGAGAGAAACAACTAAAAACTCCTAAAATCTCCTAGAATGAACAACTGGCTTCTTCTCCTTCTAGCTTGTGCCACCAATGCGCCACCTCCTCCTTGTGCTAGCCAAACCCGAGCCCTCTCTCCTTGGATGTAGACCGGCCACTTCTTGAAGGGGATCACACGAACTCTAAATCTTTTAATCTCACAAACACTCTTAATCTTTTGCTCATAAAATGTCTTTCTATCTATCTTTCTTTCAATTTTCAAGTGTAATTTGTGAAGAGAGTGAGGGGCGTATTTACACATTTTTTGTGTGAGAATAGATGGCTAGGATTTAATCAAATGGTTAGAGATCAAAGGATAGGATGAGTTAGGGAGTTGTAGTAACTACCCATGATGAGAAACTAGCTCTCCACTACCTCCATCTCTCCTTCTCTCTTGTTCACCATCCAGCCACACTCTAGGGGACTCCAAACACGTGCTAGTGCAATGCACGTGTTATTAAAACACCCCCTAGTTACTAGTTTGTACAAGTTTAATCAATTTAATTTGTTACAAAACTAGTCTACACTACAAGAAATGTTAATTAAAGAGGATTTAATTAATGGGCTCACACTAATGGGCTAAAAGTCCATGGGTTTCTAAATAAATTTTATTAATTAATTAGGGTGGGCTAGAAAGAGACAAATAGGCCTAGAGTTTAAATAGGCTTTCTAAATAAGAAGGAGAAATAATTAAAACACTTGTTCATGAAGAATAATTTTAAAGAAAAATATACAATAAATTTGCATGTACACAACACGTAAAAACAAACAACTCTTATTTAATTAAAGCTAAAAATTCAAGATGTTACAGCACGAACCAACGACGAATCGACCCCGTTGATTGCCGCGACTGCCATCTACGCTTGGAGTTCGATCGCAACCTCCGCCCGACCAACAAGTAGCTCCCGCTAAACTTAACGTTCTATGGTCCTCGAAAAGTGGAACTCCAAACACAACCATGGAAATCCTTCCATGTAAGGCGAGTACGTCAGCACACAAGTCATCTCCTCCAATGCGTTCGATGTGATATTCTACCCGTCTAGATTTGTCAACAAGACTTAATCCAAGGGTCACAATACTCAACCGATGTATCCCAACAAGGTACATTACACTAGGAGTAAGTCCTGACCCATGAATACACAAAAAGGGGTTCTAAGAACCCTAAAATTGACAATTTATAAATCCAAACAGCAAGCACACATTTGGCGTTTATGCCAAAATGGAGTCATTCCCGGTCTCATCCTTGAAGAATCGCGATCGGGCGCTCCCATGCTTCTACTCAAGGTAGACAACAAGTATGAGCACACTTTGGACATGGATTTCATCCCAAAGTGGTCAATAACAATACCCCAACATCCACTACAATTTCCACTTCAAAATAGTAACAACGTTGTCTATATTGGGATCTACAAGCAACTAAGAGCTACTCTTAGCAAGGAACATTAGATAATTTAAGTCCTAACTCATATCCACATCTATAACATGATTTTTTGTGACCTTAAACAGCAACTCTAAGCTAATAAAGTACAAATTCAAACTCATTTCCATGAACATGGTGCAAAACAGTGAGCATTATGATTCACTGTGTTTTTATCGTCACTTGCAAAAATCATATAAAATCGTACACTTACCCAAATCATGATTTCTCAGTCATTCCAGAAAATTCTGTGTCTACTACAACTTCCTAGTTTCAAGTTTCTTCATATAAGATCGTTTATAAGCTCTTATGGTCCTATCTTTAACAAGCATACAGATTCTCAGAACAGCACATCATATTAACACAGTCATGGGATAAAATAAATTTAAAATAGTAAATGGTGTCAGAAATTTATGAAATTTTAGATTCTAGCTCCTGACACATGATGCGACAACACTTCCAAAAATTAGGTGATTCTACCAAGTAGATTATTAACTATGTCTCTTTGAATATCATAAAAAAAAGAGCAATAACAGCAACAGTTCTGTTTACTAAAACAACTTGCTGAGTTTGCATGATTTTATTAACATAGCTAAAGTGGTCCAAAACTCTTGAAATTTGAACCATAGGTCATAGGTACATTAAACATGGACATACTAAAATTTCAGATCATTCCCATAAGCATGCAACAAGATTCAAGTCATTCTTCTCACAACAGTAACAGCAAAAATTGTTTCTTTTTCTTCTGACCAGCATGCAAGTTTGCATTTTATTTTAATAGCAGAAAAGTCATAAAAATCTGGAAAAGTTACTGAAGGTGCACGACACATGAATGAAAATTATATAAAAATTTCAAGTTAATCCAACCAGTAGCGTTCAAGTTATGAGCTACGGACTGACAACAAAATTTCAGTTTTTTAACAGGATTTTCTGTTTTGGATTTCTTAACTCAAAAACAAGTTATTAAGGTTCATTCCAGAGCATGCATGTCATTTTCCAGTCACTACAATCACCATTTAACAATCAAAAACAAACAAAGAGGTTGGAAACACCCACCTTGATGAGTTTTGATGGAAAAGAGTTCCTACAAGCTTTCTAGCTTCTTGATTAGCCTTCTTGCTCCTAGCTCCTTGCCTTCCTAGCTCCATGACCCCTTCTCCTTGGCTTCTCTTATTCTTCTTACTCCAAATTAGTAGCAAGTCTCTCTTACTCTCTTTCTTTTTCTCTTTCTCTTAAGTGTGGAAGTTGTAGGAGATGAGAATGAAAAGTAGAGATGGGAGGGGTTTAAAAAACAAAAGAGAGGAAGTGGAGGGGGTGTTTTGGCCGGATTTGAGCACGGGAAAATGGGGGAGCATCTTCTCTTGCATTGGCTCAAGAGGGAGGTAGAGTGTAGGAGTGGTGAAAGACCCATCATGAGTCAATATGAGTTCAAAACCCTAACCCTAGTTCTCTTGTTTTCCATCCTTTTCCCTCCCAATCTTGGCCGGCCATTCATGGGCTTCTTTTCATTTTTTTTTTGTGTGTTGTTTTGTTTGTTACGTTGGGCCTCACAAGCCCAAACTAAAAAAACACACACACATATTCATATATATATATTCATATGCATAGTGGAAGTTATTAGTAAGAAAAATAAATCCTTAACCAAAGATAATAATTTTATAACTAGTAGAATCTAGTTTGTTTATAAAACGTATTCATCAAAAATTAGGGTCGTTACATCACTCCCTCCTTGGAATAGTTCTGTCCTCAGAACTACACTTAGTGGGAGGAAAACAGAAATGAAAAAGATTTTTTTTTTAACACAAATAACTCCGGGTATGTCTCCTGCATTCGGCTCTCTGGCTTCTAAGTAGCTTCTTCGACGAATTGATTCCTCCAGAGAACCTTGACCATCGGAATGATCTTGTTTCTCAGCACCTTCTCTTGACGATCTATTATCTGCACTGGTTGTTCCTTGTAGGAGAGGTCCACTTGCAAGTCTTCTGAAATTTCGGGTAGTTGATGACTCAGGTTTGGCACATACTTCCTCATCATAGAGATGTGGAAAAAATTATGCACCTGGGCTAACTCGGGGGGTAGTTCCAACCTCTAGGCGGCTTTCCCAATCCTCTTCAAGATTCTGTAGGGTCCAATGTACCTCGGAGCCAGCTTGCCTCCCCTTCCAAATCTAACCACACCCTTGGTCGGCGAGACCTTCAAGAATACGAAATCTCCTTCCTCAAATTCTAGCTTTCTACGGTGGGTGTCGGCATAGCTCTTCTGCCTACTCTGCGCGATCTGTGGCCTCTTTCTTATCAATTCAACCTTCTCCGAAGTCTGCTATACAATTTTCGGTCCGAAAATCTGCCTCTCACCCACTTCATACCAGCATACGGGTGTCCTACACTTCCTCGCGTACAGTGCTTCGAATGGAGCCATCCCGATACTAGCCTGGTAGCTATTGTTGTAAGCAAATTCAACCAGCACTAGATGCTTCTCCCAGCTCCCTCCGAAGTCCAAGATGCATGCTCGGAGCATATCTTCCAAAATTCTGTTCACCCTTTCTGTTTGTCCATCGGTCTGTGGGTGATAAGCAGTACTGAAATCTGTCCTTTTCCCCAATGCTATCTGTAGACTCTTCCAAAATCGTGAGGTAAACCTCACATCCCTGTCAGAAACTATAGATACTGGTACACCGTGTAGCTTCACGATCTCTTGAATGTAGACTTCTGCCAACTTCTCCAAAGACCAGGTTGTCCTCACCGGTATAAAATGCACTGATTTCGTTAACCGGTCCATGACCACCCAAATGGAATAATTCCCCTGGGACTCCTTGGCAATCCTGTAACGAAATCCATACTGAAGTCCTCCCACTTCCATAATGGAATGGGCAAGGGCTGTAGTAACCCTCCAGGCTTCTGATTTTCTGCTTTCACCCTCTGACAAGTGAGACATCTGGCTACGAACTCCGCTATATCTTGCTTCATTTTGGCCCACCAATAGAACTGCTTCATGTCTCGATACATCTTTGTGCTTCCTGGATGAACTGGCAGTAAGGTGGTGTGTGCTTCCTTCATGATCCCCTCCCTAAGATCCCCCGCCTTTGGCACACACAACCGATCTCCAAACCATAGCACTCCTTCTTTAACATTGAACTTGGGAAGTTTCCCTTCGTTCGCTTGCTTCTTGAGTGCCTGGGTCTCCGCATCGCCATCTTGACCCCTCTTCATTCGGTCCTTCAGATTTTGTTGGAGTTCTAATCGAGCTAACATAGAACCTAACCCATGAGAAATCATCTCGATATTGGCTTTCCTTATCTGTTCTTCTAACTCCTTTCTTATAGCTGTTAGCATGGAAATGCTCATCTTCCTGCTGAGTGCATCTGCCACCACGTTGCCCTTTCCTGGATGGTACAAAATCTCCGGCCTGATATCTTCCAACACTTTCAACCATCGCCTCTGCCTCAGATTTAAGTCCTGCTGATAGATATACTTTAAGCTCTTGTGGTCTGTGTACATCTCCACCCTTTCTCCGTAGATATAATGTCTCCATATCTTCAAGGAAAAGATGATAGTAGCTAGCTTTAAATCGTGAGTTGGATGGTTCTTCTCATGTGGTCGGAGCTGCCTCGATTCATAGGCAATGACTTTCCCCTCTTGCATCAGAACGCATCCAAAACCCAAGTAAGATGCATCACTGTAGATCACATACCCTTTACCCGGTTGAGGTAAGACCAAAACCAGTGTTGATATTAGTCGGTTCTTCAGCTCCTGGAAATAGGCTTCACACTTATTGGTCCATTCAAACTTCTTGTCCTTCCTGGTCAAAGCTGTGAGTGGTACTGCAATCTTGGCATTATCCTGAATGAACTTTCTGTAATACCTAGTCAAACCCAAAAAGCTCCTTACTTCCTTCACTATCCTTAGCCGAGGTCAATCCTTCACCGCCTCTATCTTTTGTGGGTCAGTGGCCACTCCCTCCTTAGAAAGGACATGGCCGAGGAAAGCTACTTCCGACTTCTAGAATTCGCACTTGGAAAGCTTCGCGTACAACTCTTGCTCTTGAAGCTTGCTCAGAACTGCAGACAAATGCTCAGCATGATCCTCCTCAGTCTTTGAGTACACCAAAATGTTGTCTATGAAGACCACCAAAAATGAGTCGATGAACGGTCGTAGGACTCGATTCATCAAATCCATGAAGACTGCTGGAGCATTGGTCACTCCAAATGGCATCACCAGAAACTCATAGTGCCCATGCCGCGTCCTGAAAGCTGTCTTTGGTATGTCTTCCTCCTTGACATGAACCTAATGGTAACCCAGTCGTAGATCGAGCTTTCAGAACACTGCGGCTCCTTGTAGCTGATCGAACAAGCCATCGATCCTGGGAATTGGATATTTGTTTTGGACTGTGACTTTGTTCAATTCCTGAAAGTCAATACACATCCTTGATGACTCGTCCTTCTTCTTGACCAGTAGTACCGATGCTCCACAAGGAGAGGCGCTAGGCCTAATGAGTCCCTTCTGCAGCAATTCTTCTATTTGCTTCTTGACTTCGTTCTGTTCCACCGGTGCCATACGATACGGCGTCTTTGATACAGGTGCGCTGCCTGACTGGATCACGATACTGAACTCCACATCCCTTGGTGGGGGTAACCCTGGTAACTCCTCCAAAAATACACGTGGAAAGTCTCGTACAATGGGTATCCCCTTGACTTCCTTTGGCACATTACTCCCGGCTGTAGCCGCCAAAATCTTCCCATTCTTCTTCTCCCTTAAAACACAATCTCCGGTCTCTCGGGTATGGCTAAGGTTACCTTCTTCCTTTTGCAGTCGATATTTTCCTTGCACTTGGACATCCAATCCATCCCGATTATTACATCAGCTCCCACCAAACCCAATTAAAGCAAGTCTATATTCAAGGTTTCTCCTCCAACTTAGAGTTTACAGTCCTTGTAACATACATCGGTAGTGAGAGTTGCCCCTGATGGTGTAGCTACCATTAGGGCTAACTCAGGGGTTGCCTCCTGGGTGCGACTTAACTTCTTCAAAAAGACTTTGACACAAAAGAATGAGAGGATCCACTATCAAACAAAACCTTGGCTTCCATTCCATTGATTTCCAAACAGCCTGTTACAAAAAGAGTTACATTTCTATCAACTTCTTTTTCCAAAGTTCAAA